>OY101448.1:65568172-66275214 GCA_956483635.1 Panzeria rudis | reverse complement strand
CCCTGTCACCCCTCTTGGAGCCATCCGTGTAGACATCGAAGTGCTCCACGAGGGGAGGAGACCCTTCAGTGGACCTCATTTATTCCGGGATGGAGAAACTGAAGCCCCTAGAGAATGATGGTCTCGGGGAGGTATAATCAATTAACTCAGGCAGATTATCCCAAGAATCGATGATACTAGCATGACCCCAGCGTCTGTGGTTCCATGCATTTGTAGCGTGTAGACGCACTGCTGTGTTCACGGCAAGCTTTTTGGGTTAGCAGATCTACTGGTAATCTATTAAGCATAGCGAAAAGAGCCTTATTAGGCGTGGAGCGTACAGCCCCTGTAATTAGCATTGCCATGCTGCGCATGACTTTCTCAAAACGATAGCGATTGGACGCTGTTTCCATGGCTTTCCACCAGACCACAGCGCCATAAAAGAGCAGTTATCTTTTTTAGTTGGTGAGGTAGACTTGTTTTAAAATTAAAACTGCTCAATTCTCTCAAATAACAACCAACTATACAATTGTTTCTTTGTCAATTAAGCAGCAAAATTTCAATCGAAAAAGTTGTGAATTTTTTAATTTTACCCATGGGTATTAATTTTTCTAAACCAGTGATGAAAAGCAATTTTTTTAAACAATTAAATTGAATTTCTTTACCATTGAATTGAATACTTCTGCCAATAATTTTTCAAAATAAATTTTAACCCCCTACCAAAAAAAAAACGAGAGGTGTTATAAGTTTGTAGTGTGTTTCTGTGTGTCTGTCTGTTTGATTTAGTTTTTTTTTTTTTTTGAAAGGTACCGAGGTGTTCATAGCTATGTTTGAAGAAAATCGGTTTAGCCGTTTAGAAGTAATCACCGCTTTTCTAGCTGTATCCTCTTTAATCTGTGTGTCTGTGGCACCGTAGCTCCAAACGAACATATCGAATTTAATTTAGTTTATTTTGGTTTTGAGAAGGTGACTTGATCTAATATCTTCAAGCCTATATTTGAACAAAATCGGTTCAGCCGTTTTGAAATTATTATCCATTTTCTGCGGCGGTTTTTAAAATTTTTAATTTAATGTTATTTATAAACTTAATTATGCAAAAGAACCAATTTCATCTTTACTTTACCCTTATTTCTTTTTAGATTTCCAGCAATGACAACTTATCATTACGAATCTGTCACGCCTGCATAAGCTACTTAAACTCTTGGCAATCTTTTAAGAATCGTTGTCTAGCAGCACAGTCTAAACAACGTTCTTGGCTGGAAACTTCAAGCAAACCAATACAATCTGCCGAACAACATCATCAAACAGCAGATAATCATTATGATGATCAGCAACACCACCATCGCCAGCAGCATCATCAACAACAAGATGAACAGTCATTGGCTTCCTCCATATTGGAGGGAATTTCAACATTAAAAAAACGCAAATCTTTAACAGTCTATGTGAGTCCAAAATCGCAACAAACTAAACAACAACAAGAAAAATTATTACAAAAACAGCAACTAAACGTCGTTATGCCGTTAACAAAACGTCACTATACCAAACATAAATATAACAAGTCACAGAAACAATCGCTAAGTCAAACGTCAAATACAGTGTCACAAACTACAACAACAACGCATCATGTACAAGCGTTGTCGAGAAAAACCAAACAAAAATCGGATAAGAAACAAACCTCAACAAGCCAGCAGCCACTATTAGCTACTTTTTCTTCCTTACAACAGTCATTTATTACGCCGGCAGTTCCTAGCGTAACTGCTACAGTAACTTCTTGCACGATTACTGCGCCAACTGTGACAGCTATTGCAACTGCAAGAACTACCGCAACGGCAACAACTTGCTTAAGTACTGTGACCAGCACAACACTCACTACTACGGCAATTGCGGCTAGTAGCAGCAGTATTGCCGAAAACATAACCGCTGCTGTTGCCGCTGGTTCGATTGTTAGTGCTGGTTCTAGTGACGAATGTTTGGTCGCAGGGTCAAATACATCCTCATCGAGCATCGCTTGTACAAGTGCTGTGCAACAATTGCGCTTGTTTAGACGATACTCTTATAATGTAAATGTATCGTATACAGCGTACCTTTGACTTTGAAATTCAATTTATATATATTTTATATTGCATTTCCTTCTCTCCGACAGATTTTATTTCGAAATGATTCTCAGATTTTATTTGCTAAATATTTTGAAAACTTAAATTTTTAAAATTTAAAACGAACTCTAGGATTAAAGTCCAGTATACAGCTGTCACTTCTGATAATAACGAGTTGATTTAGTCAAGTGTTATTTGTTCGTTTACATTACTCGATAGCGAATGTCATAATTTCAAACTAAGAAAAGCGGCGGTTACCAATTCAGCCTGATCCTGGGGCTTAAAATTTTGCATTTATTTCTATACAGAAATTACTATTTATGCGTAATTTCTTTGAACGGGAAAAAATTACGTAAAAAAGAATACGTTAAAGTTGAAAGTCTTTATTTCGGCTTAAGTTCAATATTTGAATTAATGTAAAGTCAAATTATTATTAAGAGGGGAATATTATAATATTTATGTGCTGTTTCCAAAGTGCACAAGCACTGCTTGTCTAAAATTTTTATGGAAATCACTCAAAAACTGAGTGCTTTTCATATAAATTTTAGACAAGCAGTGCTTGTTTGCATTGTGGAAATAACACATTAATCAGACTAGCAAAACGTATCAGTACTGATTTCGAGGCCGCTAGACCATCTCCTTTTCATCGTTTTTTGTTTATTTAGCGAAAACATTCCAAGCTCTTTTATTTGCAGATCACTCTGCTACGTACATAGTAGAACAGAACAACGTTGTTTTCGAAAGCTGCCACACTTCCACCGTCTGTGCTCATGTATGTATATCACTCTTTATCGGTGGCTCGGATTTTCGAGAAATTTGCATACGAGAATTGCATCACTACTAAATTGATGTTTATCACAACAATTCCTAATGCTACCTTTGGTTTGTTTTTTCATGCACTTTTTCCTGTTTTTTGTTCTACTTAAGTACATTTTTTGGTTGATTTTTAAACAAAGTAAAATCGAGGAAAATATTGGAACGAAGTTCCCTATGGCACGTTGTGCATATATGTATTTTCTATGCTGGGGAAAAATTTTTTTTAATGAAAAAATACGTGTAACAAATACATGAAACGAATACTGGTAACAAATACGTATACCGAATACTTGTAATGACAATTCAATACGAAGGCAACAGGCCAGCGCTAATGTTAAATTCCTTAAAAACGCAGTGTTGCCGCTATGATAATTTTGGGGTTTTCGTTTTTTCCGGGGAAGTTCTGGGATTTTTGTTGCAGTTTTTGGGAACCTGGGGAACTTCTGGGATATTGGGGAGATTTTCGTCCTGGTTTTTGTGAATCCAGGGAACTTCTGGAATTTTGGGGAGATTGTTGTTCTAGTTTTTGGTTGGATTCCTTGCTAAGTGAGGGTGTCTCGAGTAAACACCAGTTGCTCGGCTAAATTCATGAGAATTATCGCATAAATATCTTCCAGACGATAGTTTTTTGTTTGTTCTCGAATTGTCTTCTTTTTTAATCTAGGGGCTGAAATTACTATCTTCATTTACTTGGTGTCACCAAGGTAGTTGAAATTTTTGTTTTTAAATAATAATTTTTATTTTTGGTGGGAGTCATGGCACCGGGGCCGGTCACTAAGCGGAGTGTGGCGAAAGGCGATGAGGGGGGGGGGGGGGGGGGGTGACCGAAGGTGATCTTCCGATGGCATAAGGGCTAGAGCTGGAAAACTATCGATAGTCGCCCCATTCGATAGTTTCGATAGTTCGTTATAAAACTATCGATACTATCGATAGTATCGAATTTTTAGAAGAATGTTAGAGTTTTAACCGTTCATCCATTAAAAGGTTATTGATTAATTTATCAAGTATTATATCTTCACCTTAACGTGCAAACGTGATAAGTCCTTTTTTTGAAATTTTACAGGAGGGACAAAAAACTATCAAACTTTTTTTGGGCTAAATAATTTTTAAATCTGTAAACGCAGTTTCTTCGTCGATTAGTCGCTCATTAATATCAGTAATTAAAATATTTGAAAAAATGCTGTTCGCGACGAAATGGCTTTTTTGGGACTTATCACATTTGCTTTTTACGATTATGCTTTTTTACTTTGGACTTAGAACATTTTCTTATTATTTATTTTTCGTTCTATTATAAATAAATGTTAAAATTTTGTATTTTTATTAGCTTAATTTACACCTAATCGATTGTTGTTAAATACATAGAACGCGTGTTATTAACTTTTTTCATGTGGCGCCGTATATTGCGAAAACCAAAATTACGAACATATTCCAAAACTTTCTAGGACAGGGGGAAAAAATCATTAAGTGGGTTTATTAGAAAAGAAAATCTTTAAGAAATTTAGTATTTGACATTTATCCTTATAAATACTTTTATTGTTATCCAATGGATTTCTAATTGTATAAAGGTGTGGAAAAATAAAATAGATTCATATCGAATACGAACTATTTGTTGGGTATTGTATAAGTTTCTAAGCCTAATACACTTACTTATTTTATTCTTTTGTGATTTTCAAAAATATTATCATTTGTAAATTCTCAATTGGTTTTTGAAAGTCTGTGCATAAGAAAAGAGGTTTGCAACTGTTCAAAGTTGTGGTTGAAGTCTACTGACGATTTGGTAAAGCACCAATGAAATGCATATAGACAATGTTTAATAACCTTCAACAAATAAATTTCATTTGGAAAAGAAAATGTATTATTTCGACATGAACTCTTCTATCAGAATCTTTTGCACACAAAAAATTACAAAAATAGGAAGCAACTTCAAAATTTTTTCAATATGACTAAACCTATAAAACGAGATACGGCGAAATTTCGCAGGAAATTCGCAAAAACCAGAAAAAAGATTTCAAACTGGTTCAAAAGCAGTAATATTGTAAATATAACAAGTAATAAACGTCACACAGTAGTGCACAATCAAAATATTTTACAAATAGACAAACCATTTCAAAACCGATCGGATTCATTATATACGAACATAGCAGACGAGTACGCCTATCGATCCCAGGAAGATGAACTTCCCATATTTCACCGGAGCGGAGCTATGGAGTCCCAAAGAAGGTCACTTTGGACATCTAAAATTTTTCAACGTTTGTAATTTTTTATTTCCCGCTCTATTCCAAAAATTTTGTATGTAAGTGCTTAAAGCCCTCATAAGGTTCTAAAAAAAATTATGTTTGATTAAGCACTCATCTTCGAAAATTAAAATTTTCCAATTTTTTTAACCTTGGTTCAGTATTTTCAAGATATGGCATTCAAATAACAACGGATTGTCACAATTGTTTCGCTATTAGTTACGCAACAAAATTGTAAATTGCTTAAAAAAACTTTATACAATTATTACGGCTAAGCTCGAAAGTATATAATTTGTAATTTGCGTTACCAATTCGCGGTTCAGGTATACCAACAAATCGACCATGAAAAAACTTAAGTGATTATTTGGCACCTTGGTCACCTTGTTTAAATGAAAGGAATCCAAATAGTTTTTCCATCTAACGCACAAGTTAATTAAAAATAATATTTTTTTAATTTTACCTGGACTTAGAAAATTTTTTTTGTTTGTTTGCCGTTTTGTGGACTTAGAACATTTGCATGTCACTGTATAACAGTAAGTAAAAATGACATAATGGTAACTTTTTTTCTCTAAATGATGCATTTTGAGTTGTATTATCATACTGCATCAAAACATGCATTTTGGAAAAAAGTGGACTTATAACGTTTGCACGTTAAGGTGACGAAATTTTTGTATGAAAATTTGTTTTATTCGCCGACGGTTCTGCTGCAATACCGACGAAGGAGGGTGCCGTGAATCGCACTAGTATATGTTAGCATTAATCGCTGCCGGTACTGCCAAAGTGATCAGTGCTATGCCATCATCACTTTAACACTCCAACAACAACGAACACAATAACACACCAATGCACATGAGAAATGCACATGGCTTGTCTGAAACTAATCTTGAACTCAAGCCCTCAGCGTTTGCAGTCAAACGAGCTTACTACTCAGCCAACAGCACCCTAAACCAAAAAATGTCTAACATCGGAAAGATATCTAGTAATATCCAATACATATTGATTAAAAATATTTAAAATCATAAAAAGGCAAAAAATTTGCCATAAATCGCTTGTGGCGCGAAAATAGCGAAAACTCGCAAAAATTGCATACATGAAAACAAGTCTTAAAATTAATTGAAAGTCGGTAAAACTGCAGAAAAGGATAAAATTGGGGAAAATTTTTTTTTCGCGAAAAAACTAAAAATTCAAAAATTAAATTAAAATTGCTAAAACTGTAAAAAGGATAAAATCTTCAAAAAAAAAAAAAAAAACACTTCCAACACGAAAATGACGAACATTTGCTAAAACTTTCGAGAATCAGAAATACATACACACAAAGTTATACTTCAGTATTGTTCTACTACAGTATTTTTCTACTTCAGCTTTGTTTTGTCTCAATTTTGTTCTAACGTTTTACTGTTTTTTAGTGCAGTTTTTTTAAATAGTAGAAGTATTTATTTTTTTAATAAATGAAAACTGTTTTATAATATTCGAAATGTGAGGTGATTGCTTGTTAGTCATTCTACATATTTTTGTAACACTTGCAAATAATTGTCTTAAAAAGTTCGGCCTTCGGCAAAATTTGGCCAAATTAATGCCGAGTACCGATTATTGGCCGATTGACAATTTTTGGCCGAAGCCGATTAATCGGTCAGATACTATCATATGCTCAAAACCATATTTTTACATTTATAAAATTCAAAACTTCATATCTCGGTAATTTTATTTTTTTGGAATTTCGCAGTAAAAAGCTATTATTTTCAGAATTTTATCCAGTCTATCCATTCTCATCACTGATCCCTTAGTAAATGTCAGCCACTTCTTAGACTGAGTTCAACCAGAGCAGCGCAACCACATCTAAAAGTTTCCGCCATTGGTCCTTAGTCTAATGCTAGCCATAGCTAGACTTCCACACATAAAGTGCGCTGTCGTCTCAGCTTCTACCAGGCACATGCTACAAACATTATTATGTTTCATATTAGGCAAAAGATATCTGACGTTTCCGTGGCCTGTAATGGCGTGATTCACATGAACTCGGGTGTCATCGGATCCGGAGCCATTTCTGCCTGAAATAGGAGATTAACTTCAACCCCCTAAGCCATTTAGACATCGTTTTCTATCGTCTCCTTGAAGTGAATTCCTGGGCCATATTAGACTTATTTGCCCATTTTTCTCCCTTCAGTCAAAAGCTACTCCTAGCCCGGTTCCTCTTCCGTTTCTATTTCTCACGTTTATGCATGATCCCCGTCGACTGGGAGTCATCGTAGCATGTTTTACCGAACTAAGAAACTCCCGTCCTGCTTCGTCTATTACCTGAAGTGAACTCAGGGATTAACCTCTCGTTTTATTAACACCAGTCATATATCGCACTACTTGTGCAGTCAGCACTGCTGGTCAATTATAAACAAAGCCGCACTTTTGGCAGTATACGCAGTATCAGTTATTCTGCGCATCTGCTAGCTGAAATACATATATTTCACTCAATAGTAAAATATTAATTTGAGAAAAAGCTCGTTAGTTGAATTTTTATTATTATGTATAACGATTAGTTTATAATTATGTACATATATAAAAATTTGTGTAATTCATCTATTGAAGTCGATATTATTATTTCTTACAATTTTAGCCGTTACCTGCAGTACAAATAAAAGACGAACCAGTTGAGGTAGATGATGACTACAGTGCAGTCAAACATCAACAACATGATGAATCAGATGAAATGGTTGTAGATCCTACTATGTTCTTAGAACGAACTGCCGATGAGGGTGAATTTATGGTAAAAATTATTAAAACTCCTATATAAAACATATTCCATTGATTATTGTTTAAAAAAAATCGATAATTTTCATTACAGGAATCTACTTCCAACTATGACTATGAAGTAATAAGACCACCTGCTGATTTAAAGCCATTACCAGCTAGTACAACCATACGTATGAGCACTAAAGAGGCTGCTTGCCGTGCTTGCAATTTGAAATTTTCAACGCGTGCCAATGCAAGACGCCATGAAAAGAACTTACATCCCAATCTATTTGAGACTTTAGAGGAAAATGATCAGTCAATTAATAAACAAACCGCTGCATTAAATGCCTCCTTAGAACTACAGAGAGCTGTAGCAGCTGCCGTTGCAGCCGATGCTTGTAAATTATCTACTGGCGCCGTTATAACGCCGCAAAAATACCGACAAGAAGTTGTCAATGCTTTTAATAATAGCGAATTTGGCTTTGATTATGAGAATCCGGAAAAATACCGCGAACTGTTGACAGATGAGAAAATAATTTTCCTGCAACAAAACGATGAATTCCTAAGACAATATCAAAATATGACTTGTCGCTGTTGTAACAAATACTATTCAACCTATAAGAATTTCATGGCTCATATGCGTAAGAAGTACCTAACTCTACCCAGAAATTGTTGTTTCAATTGCTTAAAACTCAACGACTCTAAAGCATTGTTTATATCTCATTTAAAAAAGCGCAATTGTATAAATTTACATAAAGTGCTGCATAATCTTATGGCAAGAAATGCCAACTTTGCAGCTGCTGTTACAGCAACTGTGGCTGCGGCTCCGGAAAAAGTACGTGCCAAAGAATTGTTGGTTAATAAAATGTACGAGTGTAAACTATGTACAAAAACGTTCCGCCTAAAATTAGAATTTCGCTCACATGTCTATGACGAACATGCCGATGTGCAACGCAAAGATGTTAACAATACCCAGTGTTGCTATTGTACTGTCGATATTGAAGATCCAGCTGATCGTAAACGTCATTATAACAACATGGATTGTATTGTAACATTGAGATGTGTTACCTGCGATACAAAACATGAAACCCAACAAAAGTTTATGGAACATGTGCAGGAAAAGCATTTAGCTAATTTTGGTGAACAGTCGAAATTCCTGTTAGGTGGTGATAACTCTCCGGGAAAAATGACAGGAGGTAAGTTGGGAAAGAGAAAAATATACAATTTTCGTCTGTAATTGAATACATATTGAATATATCGTCATCTCATTATTGGTTTAGCGCATATCCCTAAAAGTCGGAATGGAGAAAAACGACAAAGAAGATATACATGAAGTTTTCTCAAAATACATCCCATAGAATTTTTTATATATTTTCTCACTGCTTGAAATATGTTTTGAAGAAAAAAATTTAATTTTTGTGAACTTTCATGAACGCAGTTTGAAGTTAATATCCTTTAACTGAAAGTAAAAAATCTTGTTTTGTGCTGCATGGGTCACTTTTTAATTTATTTTTAAAAAGTAGCTGTTTGTCCTGCATGTGTATACTAACTGCTGTGTATTGAGCAACTTGTTGTTGCTAGTGTTTATTGAAAATAAGCGTATAAATGTTATTAGAAAAGATATTTACTTGGAATAAAAAGTAAATGTTGATGAAACTTGGTATTTTACTTGATTTCTGTTTTTTATTTTGTTTATATAAAATTTTTTTTACACAAAATATATTAAAATTGTTTATATCGACCACACAATGAATGCTTGCTGTCTCAGAAAGCAGAAACAGCTTGGATTCTAAAAGAGGGTATTCGAAATACTTATACTCCATATCTAACTCTATTTTTTTAAATGTTCGGTGGGTCAAACCAATAATGAAGTGACGATATCAATTTAGAAAACTGCACATATCTGAATATATGTATAAACTTTTCAGGAAATAAAAAAAAAAAATATATATATATATATATATATATATATATATATATATATATATATATATATATATATATATATATATATATATATATATATATATATATATATATATATATATATATATATATATATATATATATATATATATATATATATATATATATATATATATATATATATATATATATATATATATATATATATATATATATATATATATATATATATATATATATATATATATATATATATATATATATATATATATATTCTAAAGAAGTGTAGGTTAGGTTAGGTTGTACAGGTGACCAGTTTAAAGATTAAAACCAGCCCACTTGGGTCCTTATAAGTCCCGTTGTGTTGCCTGAAGCGGGAACGTGAAGATAGGTAAAACCCCCTTCTACGTTTCCCTATTCGGATCAGTGTTGAACCAACCCGACGATCGAATGAAAAATTTCTACATCTAATGTCGCAGTTTGATAAGGCTGCTAGATCCTGAAGCAGCGGGCTGCCCAGTGAAGCCACCTTTTGTGCAGAGAGAGCGGGGCTGAGACAGAGGAGGTGTTCAACATTTTCTTCCTCCTCCTCATTATGACAACTTCTACTGAAGTCATTCAATCTCCTAGCATGCGCACCAATAAAACAGTGTCCTGTAATTACCGCCATAAGTGTGCGTATTTGCCCACGAGGGGTCCTCTCCAGGATTGCAGATCTACCACAATCGTATTGGGGCCATATTAACCTCGAAGTCGAGCAGGTGACTTCGTTTGAGCATCTGGTCCGCGAGATCCTAAATAGTTCCTGCTGAATATGAGATTTGCAGCAGTTTAGCGGTACGCCAACCATTTGATCCGTGTCTCGAGTGTACATTCGAGCCCTGGATTTGGCTAGTTCGTCCGCAGCAATATTTCCGGTTACATTGTTGTGCCCTGGGACCCAGAGACTTGATCGCAGCTTTGCTGTCCGTACAAATTTGGATATCCTCATTGTATAGCCTATAGCAAAGAAGTGTAACTTATTCGAAATTATTTCTGTACACGGCATGACGCACACTGGGAAAAAAGGACAATCTAGCGGCGGAAAATTCATATCTTCCAAATGAATAGTCTGATCGACATTAAATGTATGGATGAATTATAGGGATGGATGTAGGCTACAAGGTTTGTTAAAAGTTAAGAAGCTATTTTTAACACAGTTTGCGCTATATGTTGTTATATAGTACCAATTTAACCTATAAAACTCTTTAGTCGTCGGAAAATTTATATTTTCAAAACTAATAGTCTGATCCACAAAAAGCGTACGCCTGAAAAGACTGTAGGCTATAAGGCCTAGGTCGAATTATCGCATACTTGATCGAGTAAAAATTTTCGAAACTTTTCCTTTTGGGATTACGGCATACGATAATCTTGTTCCAGCTGCTTAAATTCCACTCGTTAGCACTACAGCAATCGGAAAACAATATTTTCTTTTATTATGTTTGTTTTGCAAAAAAGCATGGAACATTACCAATAAGCCTTAATAGTATGCTCAAATCGACTTGGTTGTTGTAATAGCTTAAAGAAACACACAGTTTTTATATAATATATTACAAACTAACAGTCGATTCAACAACCGGTTAAAAACAAACTTGGTACACTTTAAAAATTTCGATAGGTTTGCTATCGAATGCGGTAATCCATCCATTCGATACGTGACGAGATTTTATTCGATACGAAAGCCTAATCGATAACGAATGCGGCAATTCGGCCCCTGTAAATAAATTAGCTATTTTAAATACAGTGGGCGCTATATGTTGTTAGATAAGACCAATTTTACCCCCAAATCTTCCTAACTAATAGTCTGATCTACAAAAATGTATAGATGAGTTATAGACAAGGATGTAGGCTATAAATTTTGTAAAAATTAGACAGCTATTGTTAATACTGTGGGCGCTATATGTTGTTATGCAAGACAAATTTTACCGATAAAATTCTTTAAAATGTATGGATGAATTATAGGCAGGATGTAGGCTTTAAGGTCCGTACAAAATTAGTCACCTGTTTTAATACAGTGGGCGCTATGTGTTGTTGTATAAGACCAATTTTACCAATATAATTCTTAAGTTTTCGAAAAACCCATATCTTCCAAACTAATAGTTTGATCCACAAAAATCTATAGATAGATTGTAGCTAAGGATGTAGGCTACAAATTTTGTAAAAATTAGAGAGCTATTTTTAACACTGTGGACATATTGTTATATAAGATCAATTTTACTGCTAAAACTCTTTAGTCGTCGGAAAGCTTATATCTTCCAAACTAATAATCTGATCTACAAAAAACGTATGCCTGGAAAGGCTGTAGGCTATAAGATCTGTAAATAAATTAGCTATTTTTAAGACAGTGGGCGCTATAGGTTGCTATATACGAGCTAAACAGCTGTTTCAGTAAATTTGAGAATGTATGCGTCAGACAGACAATTGATTTTGCCACATCTCTGGTATGTTTCTTCCAACAACGGGCATGTGTTAGTAAATTTTAGAGAATGAATGTGTTTATGAATGTGTGCAACACACAGACAATAGATTTGACATATTTCTGGTGTGTTTCTACCAACAAAATATTTGTGTTTTTTGGTGTTGTACTTGTTGTCGTCGTGTAATTATATGAAAAAAGTCCCTAAACAAATTTTTTATTAAATGCAACCAAAAAAGTCATAATTTTTAGATTTAGAACGTAATAGATGTATCTGCAGGTAAAAACCGTAAAAACATGTTCAAATGGTTCTATGTATATTTGTAGCCTCAACAGTTTGACTTACCTCAATTATTTTATATAACTAATATAAATAACAATAAATTAAAAATTAAAAAAACCCTCGAAGAAAATGGAATATAACTTCAAAACGGTTCGACCGATTTTCTCTAAACATAGGTTAGACGATTTTAGATAAAAAAAAAAATAAAATCGATCTAGCCGTTTGGGAGCTACGGTGCCATAGACACACAGACTCGAGAGTATACAACGAGAAAAGAGGTGATAACTTCTAAACGCTTGGACCGATTTTCTTCAAACATAGCTAAGAACACTCGATCAAGTCACCATTCAAAAAAAAAAACATAAAAATCGGTCCAGCCGTTTGGGCTCTACGATGGCGCAGACAAACACACATATACACAGAGTGACAGGACACACTCCACAAACTTATAAAACTCCTCATTTTTGGTCGGGTGCTAAAAAGAGTAAATAACATTAGTATGTATTATTTTTATGATGATAAACGTACGCGCGATTTTTTCAAGGTGTCTCCTTAAATAAAATAATTTTATATGTTAATTAATTTTTTCGACCTTAGAATTTGTAACACATATTTAATAAAACATAAAAGAATTTTATTTAAATAAATGGTAGGACCTTAAGCCTGAAGAAAATAATAAATAGTTAAAATAATTTTATTTAAGGAGACAATAAAAGGTTTTTATGTGTTTATTATACAGATGACAATATTTATTAACAATTTAATTTAAATCATTTTAAGCCAAATTCCTAAAAGCTTTAATACATATACTTTTCTTCAGGTGCATCTTCGGCTGACGATTCACGCAGTGGTAATGTAAATGTATCGCTTATTAATACCACGCCCAAAACGCAATACTTTTCACGTATGCCACAAGCGTGCCCGATTTGTGGGCAACAATACAATAACTACAATAATGTTTTGCGACACATGGAATCAAAACACCCTGACCAGTTGCCACAAACCTATAAATGTGTTAAATGTGGACAAGGTTATCCTAGGTTATCAAATTTGCGAGAGCATATGGTTAGTTCTCATGGAGCTGATAAAGCACGTCATACAGGCTTTGAGTATATCGTTAATGCAGATGCGGTTAAAACTGCAACTGGCACAACAGCTGCCACGCAAAATCCCTATACAGGACGTTACGATTATGTGATGAAGGATTTAATGTCTATAACAAATGGTGGGACAGTTGGTAAGAGCATGGAATATGTAGAAAGTCATAATAACCAAACATTTTCTTTTTTTTAATCTTTTTTCGCCAATTCTTTAGCGGAAGAAGATTGTGATAGTGAAAATGTAGCTAAGAAAATGCGCTTGGATGCTAACATTTCGGTGAATAACAACAATATCTCTCTCACTCATGTAAGCCAAAGGGAATGTTCTATTTGTAATGCTGTGTTTGCCAATAATATTGGCCTGTCCAATCACATGCGTTCACATCAAAGTGCTCAAAACAGCAATTATAGTGTATCAACTTCAAAGGCAGCGACAAGTGCTAACCAGCAGCCCTTAACTGGTCAACAGCAGATATTAAGAAAGTCTTTAGAACAAGCTGCTGACAGACGTTTCCGTCGCATGCGTTGCCGCATTTGTCAACGTCGCTTCTCCTCGAAAAAATCCTATCGTTATCACATGCTCAATGACCATCAAATACGTAATGTGCAATTTATAAAGTGTAAATTATGTGATGCTGAATTTGCTTATGAAAAGGGCTTGAAAGTGCACATGTTTAAAATACACAATACACTGCTCAAAGATGATATGATTATAAAACAATATGAATGTGAAATTTGTTCCATAGTCTATCGGACAGATGTAGAGTTACAACATCATTTAGCCAATGTACATGACAAGCAAGGAGAACCATCCAACGTAGATGATGAAGATGATGTTTATAATGCCGATGAGCCTGTTGCCGCTGTAAATAGGGATAACAGCACATTAAGTGCTGATATGTCGGGCGTATCAACACCAGTTAGTGGATTAGGATCGGGAGAGGCCCCAGCAGGACCCTTATATTGGTATCAATGTAAATATTGCCCCTCCAACTTTAATACAAACAAAAAATTGGCCATACATATTAATTCGCACGATGAGTTCGACTCCAATGATTATTCTTGCAAAGATTGTGGCAATCTTTATAGTGGACGTAAAAGCTTATGGGTAAGTTTGGTTAAGAAATTTTACTTTCTAATATTTAGTTGAAATTAATCTTTAAGCTTTTGTACGATTCAGGTCTAAAATTGTGCATTCCATAATACTGTCAGGGTTGCATTCTTAGAAATGTCAAATTTAAATATTTCGTTGATTAAAAAAAAACTTTATTCAATCTTTTATAGGTTCATCGATATAAAAAACATCCTCAAATACCCGAACCCTCCGAATGTGTTATGTGCAAGAAAGTATTCTTCGATAACCCAATGTTGGAAAATCATATACCTTCGTGTAATCGTAAACCTATTACGCAAGCGGTCAATGAAACTGCTACCGCTGTATACAAACACAAAACAGGTGATGATGAGGACGAAGATGATGACGAACACTCCCGCGATGCGGAAAACACTCTATCCACCACCATTAATGCTACTGTAGGCAGTGCAAGTAATTTAAAAATAAAATTGCCTGAAGTTGCTTGTACGATTTGCGGAGCACGTTTCACTGACCAGGAGCTGTTCGCCAAACATATACAAATGCATGAAATGGAACTGTATACGGACAATCCCTTGGCGGCCATGTTTGATACTGGTCCCGCTGATCCAAATCAGTTCTATATGGATCGTATAAATGATAATGGCGAGTATGCATGCGATGTGTGTGCAAAGACATTTACACAAATGACAGCACTTAAAGTGCATAGGAAATGGCATTTCAGAGGTGATAGCAAACAGGTGAGCTTTTGGACTTGTGCAGTGAGGCTTTAAAGTCAAAAAAATATCATAAAAATTAAACAACGTTCTAACAAATATAATGTCCAAGATGTATTTTTATAAATACATGTATTTAGAAAAAAAAGGTTTGGCAAAAGACAGTCGAAATTTTGTTTATACGATTAGATTTTAAAATCGAAATAGATTCAATTATATAAATATTGAAAACAAAAAAAAGTTTATATTTAAAAAAAGCAAGCATATAATGGGCACTTTTAGGCGTTTTAAATTGCGCAAATTTTCTTAAAATATTTGCAATAATTTGAAGTTAATCTATACATATAATAAAATTTTAAAGATATCGACTGCACATGTAAATTTTTTTACTTTTTATGCTGACATATATCATCATAATCGATTTAGAATGCAAACACCAATTTTTAGAACTTTTGTCTGTTTGAACACATATCACACACAAAAACTACTGAATAGATTCTGATCAAATTTAGTGTAGAGAAACTTCGAACAAAATTTGTCAAAAAGGAAATTTTATAATCCAAATATCACGCTATAATTTCCATATATGTATGTATATTTGTTTATGTATGTACTACAGATGAGCGATATTTCAATACCTGTGATTTAATCACTGTTACTGAAAAATCACGATTCACAGCTGTGACAAAATTTGTCAAGTAACTGCTACTTGCAAATTCTTTTCTATTTGTTACATACAGAAAATCATGATACTTCACTGTTTGCGTGTCACAGTTTTAAGTAACAGTGATTTTTAAATCACGTTCACTGTTCAGGATGTTCTTTAAAAATCACGGGATCGCTCATCTCTAGTATGTACACACTCAAATAACTCACTTATAACTCAATGAACTAGATTTAGCAGAAAACGAGTTTAAAGTCTAAATTTTACTCACAACATTTAGGGAAAAAATTAAATAATATTCTCCTCTAAACAACATTAGTTACTCCCCTAATATGTAGGGGCTAACGCATGTTCGCATTTGCATTTGCGAACTATTTGCTTATTGTGATAATTGCTTTTGCATTTGCTAAAGCTGATGGGGATATTTAAAGTGAATAGTAAAATAGATAATCTATATGTTATGAGTTCAATTATAATTTATTAAAAAGAAAAAGTACAAAGCTTATTTACTAAGTTTGATCATAAATTAACGGCCCTGTTCTGTGAACCGAATCAGAGTAAATTTCTCGTTATCCAAAAATAAATATTCATTGATGTATTTTAAATTATGTATATATAATAAATCAATTTCAGATATGATATTTTAAGCTATAAAAAAATAGAAAACTACAAAAAAGTCTGAAAAAACGTTGCTATCAGCGTATTTAATTTTTCTAAATCGAGCCGTCTGTAATCGACTCGATATACAGAATAGGCAGGTAAAACTTTTTTAAATTTAAAAGCTAATAATAACAGGATCATTTTGTTAGTGTTATATTACATACAGTGTAGACATCGATATTTCCCTTTAGTTGAAAAAACCCGATATGAATTGAGCGCACATTTGGGGAGAACTCGAAATATTTATTTTTAGTTGATCCTAAATAAGTTACTCTTATATCACAAAGAGAGATACAACTGTATTTTTTTTTTGGCGAAAGAGTAAAGAAAATGATATAAGATTTTTACAGTGGATAGATATGACCACTGTATATCGTTTTCTTGCAAAAAGTGAAAATTGTAAAATTTTGAGTTGACGCTCTTTAGAGGAACTATGTAGTGCGATATGTATGTACACTGCTTGTCATTAGAATAAGGTCATACTTTTTTGTTTTGTATCGTTAAGTTTTCTTTTATGATATTTTTACAAATTTATAATATTCAATGAATTTTTTTTAATGAATTTTATAATATTTAATGCAGACATATTAGCCAATTGGTTTTAATGCTTAGTGCATTTTGCTTACCTCCTCATTAGAATAAGGCCACAAAATAGAATAGCATTTCCTTCTTAAACTAACAGTATTTTTGCAAAAACTTTTGTTTTTGTTACTGTGATATACTCAATGGCTTTGATTAATCACAATAAAAATATGTTTTTACATAAATGTTATAAGTTTAAGAACAAACGAATTTTTATTCTCTTTTGTGACCTTATTCTAATGAAGCGTTAATCAAAAGGCACTAAGTATTAAAACAAACTGTTTATTAATATTATAAAATTCAAGATGGTATACTTGTAAAAATATCATAGAAGAAAACTTAACGATACAAAATGTATCAAGAGAGAACCAGTAAAACCAACAAAAAAGGTCTGGCCTTATCCTAATGACAATCAGTGTATGTGTTTGAAATTGGTTGTTGATGAGTTAAATTTTCAAAGCATTAATAAATTGTACGAATATGCTGACCAAAAGGCACAATTTAAAAATCTGCGTTTATAATTACATAATAGATCGAAACAATTTTCTCAACTAAAGTTCTTTGGTTCAAACTTCACAGAAATGTAAATAACAATAAAAAATTATATGTAATTAATTTTTTTCATAAGTGCGAGTATATTCTGAACTTATATAGTTTCACAGGTTTTATTTGGGCCTGATTGTGTAAGGCGTTGGCGTAAACGCCTAAGTCTTTTTTTGTAGTAGATTAAAGAGCACTGGTTGTGTGGTCCTTTAATCTATTAAAAAAAAAACGACACAGACCTTTACACCTTCAGACATATTCTATTTTTCACATTCGCAAAAATTTTCATTTTACTCTAAACCGCATTTTTTTTAGTTATGATGCTCTTACAGCGAATTGGTGATACATATGCGAAATAACAAAACCATAAACATTAACCCCCATATTTATAAACGATTATTAAAGTTAATATAACCATTAAAAACGGGTTTCCCATACAAAATTCGTACATTAAACCAACATTAACTTTAAAAATTTTTTATGAATATGGGGCGTAAGAGTTTATCGAAAATTGCAATTTAACATCGAATTTTTGATTAATAGATAAAAAATGGCAATGGATGAATTAATGGAAGCCATTCACAGGAGGAAGAAGTTTTCAGCCACAAATATTTTTTCAAATAGAGTTTTCAGATGTGGGAGAACTTTGAAAAAGTAAGTAAAAAACTTATTTCATTTTGTACACATGGGTCCATTATCGACCAAAAATAAGACTTCTAATGCAGTGAAACTTTGATATAAAGAATTTGAAGGGGATCGAAAAATATTTCGTTATAGCTATTGATTCGTTGTACATATGTATCAGTGAAACCTTGCTATAATGAAATTTGAAGAAATACAAAAAGAAAATCGTTATAAGTACAGTTTTTGACAACGGAACTTCACAATTTTGCTAAAAATTTAATATTGCATTGTTCTGACTTCGTTATATATAGAGTCTTTTGAATGAATACTTCGCTATATACAGGCTTTACATATAAACTTGCAAACACATTTGGAATTCGTTGGTTAACTTTACAATTTTGCTTTATTCAGACTACGTTGTATAGATGCTTTTAAATGAATAATTCGCTAAATAGCGGCTTTATAGCTCGGAATGTCTTCGTTATAGCTACAGTGCATTTTTGTATAAAAAACTTTGCAATTTTCAGGGGACTCAGAAAAAATTTTTCATTATATCGAAGTTCGTTATGTCGATGTTTCATTGCAAAAATTTCAAGTTAGCTTTTCAGGTAGAATATTTTTTGAGATGTATCTTTTTTTTGCCGTTCGATTTATATGTATCGACAATATTGTCAGACACAGTAATATTAATAAATCACCTAAATGTGCCTAATCTTATTATGCTTGTTACTCGAAGAGAAATTAAATGACATATTTTTTAAGAATGTTAACTTGTTCATAAAAATAAACTTCTGCGTGTTAAAAAAATATAAAAAAAATTATGGGACAATTTCTCAACATATATTTCTGGACATGTGTTTTGCCTCCACACCAGTCACAAAATTATAAAATAAATGTAATTTATTTAATTCTCTAAAGAAATTGTTTTCATATGTTAGTATTTTTGTTCTCTCTTTCTCTTTTTGTACAAAAAACAAATCTTGTAGAACGAAGCCGATCAACATACGTCGAGCAACTCTCATACACAACACTCACAGCAACAACAACAACAGCAACAAATAATCAAATCACAGCAACAGCAACCACAACCACAACATCATCAGCAGCCGAAATCCAAGATGCCGATCAGCCATCAACATCTACTGGGATTACAAGCGGTGGGTCTAATGCCGCGTCAATTTGCCAATTTGGGTGGCAACCACAGAACCCAGAAACGTAAACGTGAACTAAAATGTCCGCACTGTCCCTCCACTTTTATTAGTAACAACAATTTGAGACGTCACTTGTTCGAATTGCACAAAAATGAAATCGGCTATTTACCTGAACCGCCGAAAATCGAATGTGATCTACCAAACATGTGCAGAAGGTGTAATGTTAAGTTTGAAACAAAAGGCGAATGGATTGAGCACAAAGTTGCCGAAGCCAGGGTTATGAGACCGTTCGGTCCATTCCAATGGGGCTGTGATTTGTGCGGTGCGTACGTATCCCGTAAAGAAAAATTAATAAATCATTTGCATAATCATATGAAAGATCAAGTAATAGTGCCGGTCGAACGATTAGAATCCATTAAAGAGCAGCAACAGCAGCCTAAGCAAGTACAAAATCAAGAACAATTGCAAAAACAATCGACGGCTCAATCTCATAGCCAACAACAACAACAACAACAACCAGAACGGCAAAGCGAAGATGTGGACATTATGCCTAAATTCAAAAAGATCAAAATACCCTCGTTGCCACAGAAACAGGAAGTAGATGAAGAATCAAGAGAGAGTACGAAAGATCAATATTATGATGATGATGACGATGATGATGACGATGAGGAGGACGATGGTGAGGGTGATGTTGAAGCTGAAGTTGATAATAATGAAAATAAAGTTGGAGTAAAGGAACAGGCTCAGAAGCAGCAGCAGCAACAACAACAACAACAGCAGCAGCAGCTACAACGACCTGTAGAAGAATATGATGAAGATGACGAAGACGAAGCAGTTGAAGGAGCAGTGTTCGATGATTTGGCAGTAGGAGCTCAACAGACGGTGGGCGGTGATGAAGATGTCGAAGAGGAGGATGATGACGCCGATGGCGATGAGGAAGAAGACGACGAAGATGACAGTAGTGATGCAGATGATGAAGAACATTCTACCAACGAAGACACTAATGAGGCCTACATTCTTAAAAACAAACCTACATCAATTGCTCAGACCCCTCGTTACAATGACACTGAAAACGATGATGTGGAAGATGATGATGATGATGATGATTCCGATGAGTTCGATGATGATGAAGATGATAATTCCTCTACAGAAAATCGCAAAACACCATCTTCGGCAATCAGTAATGTTGGTGTAAAATCCCGCTATTCCTGTGATTTATGCCAGTTGTACTTCGATTCGCAGCAAGAGCTGCAAAAACACGTTAAAATGCATTTTCTTAATGGTCCCGGCTCCGTAACATTAACGGAAATTAAATCTTCAAAAAGCCGCAGCAGCAGTAGCGACGTTGTAGCCATATAGTCATCATAGATAATTTATTTATGTTTAATTTAAACTGAATTATTTTGTTCAGCTGTTTTATAAAACGTGCCAGCCACCAGCAGTTGTTTTTCAATATCTTGGAAAATTTTCCTATTATTGTTTTGAAACTATCTTAAAAAATAAAACAAAAAAGAAGTAAAAGAATACTTCAACATTGTAAATTATTATTAAAAATCTACTTCTACGTTAACTTCTTGTAGTAGTTTATTTAATTTTTGTTGTTTATAATTTTTATTTTTAATTTTATTTCTCATACATAATTAATGAATTGTTGTACTTTTAAATTACCTTTCCACTTTTACTTTTAGTTAAAAAAAAAGAAAATGATACAAGTACATAGTTTATAATCATTTTTTCATCTTTAATAATTCTTTAAATTACTCCTTATTGGATATATAATATATATAGTTATATATATACATACATACATATGTGTAATTAAAAGTAAGATATTTATAAATTAATTATAAATTAAAATGCTTTGTATGTATCAATTTCGAACTCGTTACTTTTACTCAGCTTTTGGCATGGACGAAAAAAAGAAGCATTCTAATACTATTATGTATTCACACTAACATTAATTTTTTTTTAAAGCAAAAGGGGAAAATACAAAAACAAAAATACAAATTAGTTATATAAGATTCTTTATATTTTGATTGCATTAATTATAGCGGTTAAACTATTTTAATTTAACATGAATGAAACAAAGAAATCAAGAAATCTAAATAAATAAATTCACAATTTAAGTAATAAAAACGAAAATAGTTATATTAGAAAAATTTAAATAATTTATTATACTCTATTAATTAATGTGACTAACAATGTCGGTCATAAGTCTAACTTGGAATTTATTGTATCCACTCTAAGGTGGGCTACGATTTGTAAATAAGCAATCCGATTCACTCCACAGGTTGTTAATCCGTCCCTTCTCCTATGGAACTTGAACCGTGGCGATGACATAGCGATGATAGTATTCGGCAAATATCCGGACTCTGTCGCAGTGATTGGGTTTAGTAGCGATGTGGTCTCAGTGTAAATCCTCAGAAAACGGATCTTTTACCCTAAACGGAATAGAACTTCGGTTGTCTGACAGTGCGAAGTATCTGGCTGTATACCTGCACACTTATTCTGTAATTCACTAAAGCTAAAGACGCTTTCTTTCCTACAAAATGTGTAAAATTTTTTTTTTATCAAAAAAATCGCAATATAGGATTCCTTTAAAGCAAAAATTTAACTTCGTAAGGGATGATACAATAATAAAATCTAATAAATTAACTTCCTCGAAAAATGATTATATTGCACATTTTCATTAAAAAGTGCACAGAATGCAAAATTTTTTTGTAGAAAAGAAAACGCCATAAGTCTCTATCGCTAAAAATCTATAAAATAGATTTAGTGATATATTTGGCAATGTCTTAAAAATTTAATCCACTGAAATTTTAGCGTTTTTGTTATCGCAAAAAATTTTTAATTTTATATTCATTCGTTCGTTCGTTTATATTCATTCATTTTAGCGATCGAAATTTAGCTTTAGTGAATTATATAATAAGGGTGCCGCACTCCAAGTTGTCATTGCACCGTATATAGCGGATAAGGCCGCAGTAGTCATACACGCATGTAGAATAGTGCGGGGGTTATGTATTTCGATTCGAAAAGAAAATCATTATTCGTATTTGTATACCTTATACATTATGTTTCGAAAATGTTTTCTTTCGAATCGAAATACGTAATACACAAAATTTGTATAAAATAGTGCCAAAAAATTAATAAAATAAAAAGTGTAAAAAAATTGCAAATTAATGGATATTCAAGTGCAAAATTTATGCTCTCTCAAGTGTGTTGAAATAACCCAGGCAGAAATTGCCAACTGTACAAAAAATATATCACAGGCAAAACACTTTTAATACAAAAATGAATACTATTTGCCAACGTTAAAATTTTCAAGCCGTAAAATTTTTAGCCAATTCCCGGGATCGCGGGAATTTATTTTTTATTTCTCGCCCTCCCGGGAAACAAAAAAGTCCGGGAATAAAAACCCTAGCAATGATTGATTCTCTACAAAAGCGGAAAAATCACTTGCTATTCTATCACTGCAAAACTTAGTTCACGTGTGCCAGAAAGGTGTGCAAGAAATTAATCAGTTCGCCTGCTAAAATAAAGTGAACAAAAACAGGGGAAAAAATCTACTTAAAAAAACCCATTCATGATTAGGGGAATTTTTCGAATTTTTATTCACGATTGCAAAAGAAGGGAAAGGGAAAACATTTCGAGGGAAAAACTATTCACGATGCGGTGAATAAATATCTAAACTTTACTGGAGCGCCAGAAATCATTACAAACTAATTGCGAGTAAATGATGAAACAAAACTGGGTCTAGACGAGTTTTTCCATACAAATTGACATTAATCATACGCCGTAAAAAGCAGTCATGAGATTGAATCAGGGATGGCAAAATTGGTACAATTGTACCATTTTTGGTACAAATCGAACTTTAAATGTACGGTGGTACATCAATGGCTTATTTAGTACAATTAATAATGCCTGTGTTTTTTGGAAAATATCCTTATTGCTGATCTTTTATTATCACAATATTTTATACTTTTCGTCCACTTTTACACAAGCGACTTTTTATTTGAATTAAATTTTAACCTTCCCAAGCATTGAGAACAAAGTTCGACTTGAACAGAGGAATATATAAAGAGATCATATAAGGTTAGCTCATAAAACGTAGTCACTGAAATCACAAGCTCTTGCTGATCATGATACATATGAAAGTCTGAAAATGTTATATTTTCTGTACATGTTTCTGGGGTTAAAAATATATTTTTGTACAACTAAGCTCAAAAAGTAAAATTTTAGACTACATTTGGTAAAGTTTTAAAATCTCATTTGCCATCCCTCGATAAAATCTATTTTAACGATGGAACAGAACTGGGGTTTTTCCATATAAATTGACATTAATCATACGTAGTAAAAAGCAGTCATGGATTAATGATGAAACAGAACTGGGGCTAGACGAGTTTTTCCATACAAATTGTCATTAATCATACGCCGTAAAAAGCAGTCATGGGATAGAATCATATTATACAAGGTAAAACTGCCAGCGCAGCTGTAGTTGTGGGTTTATATGTCACGAATGTTAAATTCGCTTTATCAGAGAAAAAAGTCTATGAAAAATGTTTCTGTTTTTGACATTCAGGAAACATTTTACACTAACAAAATGCCTGTGATTTTTATTGTTGTAGGGACAGTTCTACCTGTTTTTATTGTATCATGGATAGAATCTATTTTATTTTGAGAACGTCCCAGTGGTAAATGAAACGAAGTACCTAGATAATAATCAATGATGTCAGGATGACGTTCTAAGCGATCAATCTAAGTACTTAGATTGTAATGTACGTGTAATCTAATATGTCAGAATTTCGATAGAATTTATCTCTTATATGTACAAAGTAGAAAATCGTGGCCTACTTTTGGGCTTTATTTCAACAACAAGCTCGCTTACAGTTCCACTTATTATGTAATCTCCACTTATTATGTAATCACACAGTAGCGACACGTACTGACATCGTAGCTTACTTTTTAAGCGAGAGCGCGCCAATTAAATAGCCTATGACACGCTTATGTTAAATCTAAATAGGAAAATAAGGCAAAGCGTCAGCACTAGCTGCTACTAAATATTGCTTACATCAGCGACTACGTAATGGGTATTTTTACCACTGGGGTTTTTTTCTCATGCTCTCAGTTTTAGCCACTCATTCTCTCAACAATGTTGCCGTGTTTTAATAAAGTTTCATAAATTTTTCATACGAAATATAAGAACAAAAGAAAATAAACATTAATGTGAGAGAATTTTTAAGCTACTGTCCTCGATTTAGTTTTGTGCCTGTTTACTTGGCAGCGTTTTTACCTGAAGTTGCAGACTTAGTTCTGTTTCATCATATAGAATCCATGGTATAATAAATAGAAGGTAGTTTCATTCTCTCTTTATTTATTTTAATAAGGATTTTTAAAGTTTGTTTTTAAGGTAAAATATAAGAAAGCGTTGCCATATAATGGAAAAGGCATAGCAACTCCTGGAGTTATTTTGCTCAAATGTTCAATTGTATTAAGAGGAAAGTAAAAAAAAAATTGTTCAATTCACAAGCCCCGCTTATAACATTTATCTTAAGATTTTATTGAAATGTCCTTTTGTTTTATTACTTGTGACAAATTTTAATTCTATCGATTATATTTATGGTTGAATTCGAAAGCATCAAAAAATGTTCATTGTAACGATGCGGTTTTATTACAACATAAAAATTAAACAACAAAAACATTTACTACACTCCGATTTCCGCGATATTGGCAATTTCATTTTTGTGATCTAGATGATTTTCTGAAATTTTGTTATGCTTCATTTTTGTTGTACTTCATATTGATTTCATCAATACATATATTTAGCAATTTTTCGCGAACTTTTAAGTTTTTCGCGTATTTTCATTTGTTTCTTTTGTACAGTTTTGGCGGTTTCTAATCAATTTAAGGACTTGTTTCCGATTTTTGATCTTTTGGCGAACTTTGCAATGTTCGCGATAAAAGCGGTTTTTTACAAGTTGTCAACATCTTTACAGTTTTCGCGCTTTATGAACAATATTAGACGTTGATATCATGTAGCTGTTGACAATTTTTTGCGAATTTTTGAAATTTTCGCGATTTTAACGGATTTTCGGCATTTAAGGTTTTTAGCAAATTTTGATTAAAATTATGACGTGTTCAAAATTTTGCAATTTTTCGCAATTTTTCGCAAAGGCTGTAATTTTTCTAAAGTTTTTGGTTTTTTGAATTTTAAGGGAATTTTGATCAATGATGCGCTTTGTAATCTTTAAAATTTTAGCAAACTTTTGACGAATTTTCCCGAGTTCTTAACAGTTACAGTTTTAGCAGTTTTAATTAATTTTAGGGCTTGTTTAAATTTTTGCGAATTTTCGCGATATTGGCACTTATTCTTCTTTAAAATCTTGCGAGTTTTCAATATTCTTACGGTAGAAGTGAGTTTGTCCTTTGTACGCATGGACTACTTTATTAATATATTTTGCGGCGTGTAACATTGTTAAAGTTTGCATGGTTTCGTATAGAAACGCGTATTGCAAATTAGCCTGCTTAAGTTTATATTTTTCATATTATTTTCATGCAAATCACAATTTGAAGCATAATAAAAACAAAACAGAAATCGAGGGGACATATAAAACTAGTACGGTAACATGATTTTAACGAAAATGTCACAATCCTTATACTTGTCAGGTAGTGAATGTCAAGAAAAATTGAGAGAATGAAACTACCTTCTATTCAGAGGTGTTGAGTATGACGATTTTTTACGATATGACAAAAAACGATATGACATACTGTGTTGTCATATCGTAAATTTTTTACGATATGACAACACTGAGAAAGCGATGCACCGTGTATGGCTTTCTCGGTGTTGTCATATCGTAAATAACTTACGATATGACAACACAGTATGTCATATCGTTTTTTGTCATATCGTAAAAATCGTCATACTTAACACCCCTGCTTCTATTTATTATATCATGATAGAATCTATATTTTATTTTGAGAACGTTTTTTCTCTTGCTCTCAACTTTAGCCACTCATTCTCTGAACAATATTGCCGTGTTTTAATTAAATTTCATATATTTTTCATACGAAAAATAAAAACAAAAGAAAATAAACAATAATATGAGAGCATTTTGAAGCTATTGCTATTGCTGTCGTTTCGGGCCTGTTTATTTGACAGCGTTTTTGCCTGAAGTTGAAGACTTAGTTCTGTTTTATCATTATGTACGGGGGAAAAATAAAACTCCTCAAATGAGTTTTATTTTATGACGGCGAAATAAAACTATATTTTTAAGGGCCATTATTACAACTTGACAATAGCTAAAAGCAGGCTTTTGTCGGACGGATAAACAGTTTATCATTATTACAAATTTATTTTAACCTACCAGTTAGGATGACCCTGACTTTAACTTATCGCTCACTTTCATTTTAAGTAAAGTTTTAATAAAGGTCAACCTTTTATTCGTCCGACAAAATCCTGTCTTTAGCTATTGCCTAGTTGTAATAATGGCCCTAAGACCATTTAGTTTAGTTGAACTTTTTTTTAAAGTGACAAAATAACTGTTATCAAAAAACTTTTTCAGTCGTAAAGCAGCTCTGGGCGAGTCAACATCAAGCGTCGTTAGTCCGAAACAAAATGGCAGATCATAGGGCTTAGACAGAACATCAAATGAAAAACTAAAAAACTTAAAAATAAAAAAGTAAAAAAAATTCAAGTTAAATGGTTTTATTGTAATGAAACATAATAGTGATGCAGATAATGTAGTAAAAGCAAAAAAATAATTGATGAAGTACCAGACCCCACACCACTCTCCTCACCAATATACGGCATTAATCAGGCATAGCCAAATTTAAGCAATTTTCGCGATTTTTTCCCAATATGGTTTGCTTCTTTGCTAAATGGGTTGTTACTTGGTTAAGTTGTTCGAGGCACTGACGCTGAAGGTGTCTCTGCCAACTATTGGCGATAAGTATCGTCTTACTATCTTCCAACTGATAGTTGGTGTAGGTGCTGACCCCCTTTTGAAATTGTCTTCCTCTTATGACCTGGAAGCTCAAATTTTTATCACACTAGCTGCTGCTGCTGCTGCTGCCGAACATGCCGTTGGTGCAAATTTCGCTGCTGGTCCTATTGGAGGTACTGTTGCTTCAACTTTTACTGCTGTTTCTGGTCCTTTTGGTGCGCCTGATTGGTTGTTTAGTGCTGCTGGTACGTCGCGTAATGTTTGTACGGATGATGAAATGTTCAATGATACTGATGCTAATTACAGTGCTGTGGCCTCCGCAGAAGAAAAACTTGACCGCTTAGTCAATCCATGATGGAATTGAAAAGGGTCACTGAGCGAGGTGTTGACAGCTGATGAAGTACATTAGAGTGCTGGCTCGGTAGGTTACTACTATATAGGTTAAGTTTGAGGCTCTCTTGAAGAAACTTATAGCTGCGGCTAATATTGCTGTCTTTAAGACGCAAAATGCTGCTCCAGTGGTGATTCTTGCAGTTATGCCGGTGGTTGCTCCAAAACCGGTTGAGGACGTAAGGAACTACCTACGTGGTGTCTCACGATATCGTGCGTTCTTTTTTGTTTTGTTTCTTAAGCGATTAATTTAGAGTTTCGTTGAAAAGATCACTATATTCGTCCAATGCTGGATGTAGCGTGCGTGCATGCTTTACTCGATTTAAAATTTCAACTGCAGTCATTTTTGAAGTCTATTCCTTTGAAATATGGAGAAAGAAAATTTTTAGGTCTGAAAATTGTTTGGGAAAGACGTCCAACAATTAAGCTCTATTTTGGTCAAAATTAAGCCATACTTCACCCTAATTTCAAAGTCTTGACTTTGATTTTTCTTCACGGCTACATGAATAGAGATAATTTAAAAATTTCTTCTGCATATTATCAAGGATTTTGTTAAAAATCATAAAATATATATTTTTTAAATTTTTGCTATGCCTATTGCCGGAGACATTTACGAAATCGGGAACAAAGTCGAGGCCAAAAAAACCAGAATTTCAAAATTCAAACCCAAATGTGTATCTCTGAAAATATTAAAGGCATCTTAATGAAATTAAGTGTATTTTCTTTACAACAAGAATTCATTAAAATCTGATATTTGGAAAAGTTATGACAACAACAAGGGTTCTCATGCCCGAGCTAGTCAACCTTGATACCCTGTAACTCACCGTGGTTTTCAGCAGATTGTCCAAGTTTCAATATTCTTAAAGCTTAGGTCCTGCTCTATGCTTTTCACATACATCGTTTTGTAATCGAATCGCAAGTTTCAAAGATACAGATTTATTACCATTTTTTTTTCCAATTCGAATCACTGTGCGTTATCTGGACAATGGCGGAGATGATTTATTTTTTATTTTTCTCGTGTTTAGCACATCCTAAATACCCTAGAAAAATGCATTAGAAACTTTATACTAGGGATGTAACGAATACCGATACCGATATATCGGCGATACTTCAGATTTTCCGATACATCGGTATCGGCGATATTTTGCTGTCGATACGACGATACTTTTAAACATTTTTTTCAGAGTTTTTTTTAACAAATAATTTATTTTTGTTCGATTTTACCATGATTTTTTTCACTTCGTTATTTTTTTAATCTTATTAATATCAATTTTAAAAATTAATAATATTTATGCTGTTATTTTGTAAACAAATTATTATTATTTTTTTTTTTGTTAATTTTACTATGAATTCAAATTCAAGTCGTTGTTTTTTAAATTTTATTCCAGCAAAAAAAAGAGATACTCCAAAGAAGACATGAAAATGTAGAATTCGCGATCTGGAAGTATTGCAAATTTGGATAATTTCTAATTAGTTTTACATATCCTTGCCATTGCAAGAAGTTCTGTTTTTCGATTACCAATCATCGAATTGAAAGCGATGCTAGGACAAATTTCTTTTTCGGTATTCTATAATGATTTTTCCTCAAGGAAAAATGATAAAAATTACCCATTTTCACAATTTTTTTATGCGAATTTAAACTCAGAACTGTGTTTTCATGTAAATTTAAGTGAATATATATAAACTTAGAAGTCTTTTAATAAATAAACTATTAAGTTATTTAGAAGAATATTAGTTGATAAATGTCCTTTAAAAAAATCGATTTTTTAAAAGGCATGGCGAGTATTTTTTATAAAGGAATTAAACATTTTTTCTTGCTTTTCTACTAATTATCTGCATATTTTTAATATAGATTTTTTGGATGCAAAGAAAATGTAGCTCCTTAAAAATTACTTCCAATGTTTTATCAATTTTAAATATTCTCTCTTATAATGTAATTTTGTATAATAAAACAATTGCACTTGAGTTTTGTTAATCTAAACTTGAACTCAATTTCAATATTCGTATCGGTATCGGAATCGGTATCGGCGATATTTAATGTTAAATATCGGTATCGGTATCGGATCGGCAAAACGGCGTATCGTTACATCCCTACTTTATACCTTTAGCTTGTAAAGCAGTGTAATTGAATTTTATGACAAATGTTTTTGTAGGACTTTTACGACCGCTATATTGTTGCTTAAGAGAAGATTTTTGTCCGTTTTTAAATAAAGAAGTTAAAGGGACCCATAAGACAAAGATTCAGAGGGTTAAAAGATTTACTTCCCCCTATTATAAAGGCCAGACGTAACTTTTCCAAATCCTCTGCGGGAGTCTGTTGTCAGATCCTTGTTATTGTAAGTTGTTGTAAAGTGTTATCCTCCTCAGTCCCGAAATCGCCACTCTAAGAAAAAACTTGTAAAATCTTATTTACCTGAAATGCGGCGCTCAACTTAGAAAAATTTTTATAAATTTTGTACCTGTCAAGTACAGGATTACGGAGATATTGCAGGTGCAGCCGGCCGGCTAGACATTTAGATAATCTTCAAACTAAGAATATAGTACATCACCTGTGTTTAAGGCAAGTCAAACGATAACTACATTTGATTTTGTTCAATATATTTTATTTGTATTATTACTTTTTGATATAATTTTCTCTCTTTTGATTCTTTCGAATTTATTCGCTTTTATATGATTTCGTTATAAGCTAAACATTAAGTTTTAGTCTCTCTTTCATAACTTTTAGTTTCATATTTGTTTTGTTGTTTGTTTTTAATTTGGTGATAAAAATAATTTTTACAGTTCTAATACATCATACACAAATTGATATTCCAAAATCTTTTATTTTTTTCTCATTAAATATGCCAAATTGGAATTAAATACATATGTATATATATTTCGTATTTATTAAAAAGGATTTGTTTTTTTAAGAAGAATACATAATTGAGAAGTTGCCTATAACAAAAGATATTTCAACTTAATAAGAGTCTTATTTCATAAAACATATCGCTAAGGCTTTAACGATGTTGTATGTTTTTTTGTGCATCCTTTTTAAAAAAAAATAGTAAATACAGTAAGTTAATCGTTCTTTAATATAAAAAAACTGTTATGGATCGGTACACACGGAGAAAATCACCAATGTAAAATCAACATGAAAAAGTTTTGATTTCAAGTCATTGTAAATTTCTTTCTATTTAAAATTATTGAAACTGTTGTTGACTCAACTTAAAATTAAAATTTTTTAATATTATGTCAACATAAAATTTAAATTGTTAATTTAACCTCGAAACTAGTTGCTTTAACAATTGAACATAAATATCGAACAGATCAAAAATAATAGATCTTTTAGCACTTAAAGTATCAAAAAATTTTCATTGTGCTTGTAGTAAAAAGCAAGACCTGATCAATTACATCAATTTAAATGCTGATATTGGCTTTACTGCTTTACTGCTTTACAAATTTTTTACTTTTAAATGTTTAAAGTTTGTATTAGAGATGAGCGATCTCGTGATTTTTAAAGAACATCGTGAACAGTGAACGTGTTTCAAAAATCACTGTTACTTAAAACTGTGACTGTGATCACTTTTTTCAGTTCTCTTATATCCATGTAATTATCGAATACACACATGCATCTCTACAAAACAAAACGTTGCTTTAATATATCAAGGCAGATTTAAATACGCCTTAAAATATACTTTGAATTTTAAAAAGAAATACTAATAAGGAAGAAGAGAACACAAGAAATAGCAACACTATTCGTTTGTTGTTATTGTACGTAAATAAAAAACGTTATTAGCCACACAAACAGTGAAATATCATAATTTTCTGTATGTAACAAATAGAAAAGAACAACTTCGCAAGTAGCAGTTACTTGACAAATTTTGTCACAACTGCGAATCGTGATTTTTCAGTAACAGTGATTAAATCACAGGTACTGATATATCGCTCATCTCTAGTTTGTATTGAATTTTTTTTAATGCTGAACACGAGAAAAAATGGTTGTTTTTTTCGTTTCGGCTATTGTCCAGATACCGATCCATTTGTGTTTATCAATGTATACTTTTCTTTAAAGCGCTGTCCAGAGTCGAAGGTCGGTTCAATTAAAAGGCTATTAAATTACGTGCCGAATAGCGGCTAACTTAATTTGATCGGATAAAAAATGAATTAGTAACAGTGGATCGAATTTAAAATTTAATGAAATTTTTTCTTTAAAGTTTTTATCCGAATTTATCCGGCGTATTAGGGACTAACATTTTTGTAATCGCATGGACTATGTCTTCAATAAAATTTGAAACCTATAGATTTTGCGATTATTTGTTGTAAAAAACAGCTTTTGAAATGACAACAATTGCTGAAAATCATTAAAAATGTTATTGAATTTTAAGTTCGATCCACTGTAACTTAGTCATTTTTTATCCGATCAAAGCCACTATTCGACGCGTAATTTAATCACATTTAAAACAATATATACAGCCATGTCACAGATTCCGTTCGGATTGGTTTTCATTCCGTAGTTGTCATTCCGAAAAAGTAAATTTCAGCTGCTTTAGATTCCGTTTATTTTGTAATTCGTTTTTACAATAATAAAGTATTTATACCTTGTTTTTAGATGCAAAGCTCACATTAAGCTTTTTATTAACAAGGAAGGCTCATGACCAAATATTTATTTAACGTTCCTAAAAGTATGCACGGTTTTTAATATTTACTGCAAATAAAGTCTGTAGAAAAGTGTTTTACAGTTCCACTTTGAAATTTAGAAGTGGTTTGATTACGAAGAAAATTTTAGTTTTTCGTTTTCTGAAGAAGCAACTTACTGAATTGAAACCACTTCCGATCGGAATGGTATTCTGTGACATGGCTGATAGTGTATTTTAATCGAACCAGTCTTTGACTCTGGATGGCGCTTTAAAGAGAAGTATGCATCGAAAAACACAAATGGACATTTATCTGGACAATGGGCGAAGGCTATTAAAATATGGCCGATAAACTGTTAAAAAAAAGAACTGTGCGCCATTAAGAGTCGAAGGCTATTAAATTACAATTGAATGCAATTTTTTCATTGTAGCATATATCCGAATTCGGTCTATTATGGCTTAAAATTTTTGTATTAGAATGATTTTTTATGTCATAAAATTATAAAACTGAATATTTTGTTATTATTTGTTCCATAACAAAACAAACAGTTTCTGAAATGAGAACAGTTGGTAAAAATCATTAAAAACGTCATTGAATTTTATTTTCGATCCACTGTAACTTAGTCATTTTTTATCCGACCAAAGAAAACTAGCCACTATTCGACGCGTAATTTAATTACCTTTAAAACAAAATATACATAGTTTATTTTAATCGAACCAGCCTTTGGCTATGTTTGGCGCTTTAAAGATAAGTATAACCCCAAAACACAAATGGACCGTTATCTAGGCCTTAAAACGTGCAATACAAACTTTAGAAATTTTCGCTGTAAAACAGTGTTATATTATAATTTTAACAACTTAATTCAAATAAAAAAATTTTTAACTGGAAGTATTTAATCTTTTAAAAGCCTTTTTTCTTATTAATTGATATTTTATAAAATACAATTTTTGACACAACGATTGATTATTACTAATAGTATACTTATAAAATAAAACATTTATAAAATATATTTTAGTTTTTATATTTATTGAAATATTTAGAAATATTTATTTATTATTAGATAACTATGATAAAATATTGCATTTATTTTATTCTTTATAATATGTCTATATATCATTTAAACTAAGTCTGATTTTGATTTTAAATGATGTACATACATAATTTTTAATTAAATTTTAAACTATTTTTTGTTACATTTCTAACACATCAAACATTTATAAAACTAATTCACTATGTCCCTTTTTTAGTTTTGCTGTTACTTTGGTGTTACATTTCCTTAACTTTTAAGACATTTTTTTATTACTTTTCGTTAGTATAAAAAAAAATAAGAAAATCAAATTAAAATCAATTCAAATCCCATAAAAATTGCGAAAAAAAATTATCGTGAAGTCCCAATTCACACTACCCAAGTAAATAAAATTGCAGTTTTTTATTTTCTTCTTTGAGCTTTCTTTGACGTTCACACAGCATAAGTCTTAAGGTGTAGGTAGATAATAGGGATGGGCGAAAATATCGATATATCGATCTTTTCTAAAAAATATATCGATATATATCGTCGATATTATTAATTGCAATGTATCGATATTTTTTCAAAAAAAAATCGATACATTTCTTCAAAAAATATCGATAGTATCAAATTCGATATTTTTTAACTTTGGTTTTGTTTTTCGTGAAGTTTTTTTAAAAACAATTTTCGACAACCTTCATCAAATATAATATTACAACAAAATTTTTTGATTTATTTATAATCTTTTGTGTATAAGAAAAATTATCTTTCTTTGAGTATAATTTTGTTGATGTACATCCTAGGGATTGGCAAGTGAAAAAAATATATCGATATGTTTTTAAATATATATCGGTATTTTTTCAACAATGATAATTCATACGTAGTCCCCAAATTTTTTTAAAAATAAAACAAAAAAGTACCTTTCTTATAAATAATTAAGCTGGAAAGAGTTAATTTCCAAGATCCTTACTGTTCCACCAATATTTCATGGAACATACATCAACAAAATTACACTCAAAGAATGATAATTTTTCGAATAGACAAAATATTATAAATAAAACAAAAGATTTTGTTAGTAATATTCTATTTGATGAAGACTGTGCCGAAATGTGTTTAAAAATTGCACGAAAAACAAAATATTTGATAAAAATATCGATATATCGAAATTAAAAATATGGACGATATATATTGATATATTTTTAAGAAAATATCGATCTATCGATATATCGATATTTTTTGCCCATCCCTAGTACATTCCATGAAATATTGGTGAAACAGTAAGGGTGTTAGAAATTAACTCTTTTCAGATTAGTTGCTTCTAAGAAAAGTTGTTTTTTTTTTGGAATTATGTATGAATAATCGTGCTTGAAGAATATCGATATTTTAAATTCGATATATATCGATACTGATCGATATTGAAAAATATATCGATATAAATATATATCGATATATTTTTTCACAGCACATAACACACCTTATACCAAGTTCAGACGGTAATATGGACCATTTGGTTCGCTCTCTGAATCGCGATTGCGAACCTTAGAGTTCAAACGATTGTACTTGTGTCATCTTGGATGCAAATCTTTCTACACTTTAAAATACGTTTCATTATTTCTATTTTTTTTCTTCATTTTTGTTTAAATATTTAATATATACGAGTATTATATGCATGTAAATTTATGTTCTTTTTATTTGTTCAATATTTTTATTTAGTTTTTTTTCACACATTCATTTTTTCATTTTTCTTTGTCTACATTTTTTTACAGTTAGTTCAGATAAACTAGCGATAATTTGTTATCAAAATTGGAGATGATAGTAAATTTTCGAGGCTCGCAGGTATATTCAAAATAAACCAAGATGGTTCGCTCTCAAAATTTTGTATGGCGAAACATGTAGATTCAATCATGATTGTGGCGCGAAACGTGAATGCTAGAGCCAACCTCGAATATTGCTGTTCGTATGAACATGGTATTATCGCGGCAACACGTTTGGTGCTTTTTCAACTTTAGACACCTTAAATGCGGCAAGTTACTCATCACGCGTTCGAAGCAGTTTTCTTAAAAAATTTCAAATAAGAATTGCATAGTGTGAATTGCGACCAAGGGCACGATAAATGATTTAAAAAATAAAATTTTATCTTGTAGTTATTCTTGAAGTTGGATTTTTTCCAAATTTTGTTTAAAGTCGAAATTTTAAATTGTATGAAAACATTTTTAAGCTTCCGTACACCAGAAGTGTAAAGGAACCCTATTGCTTTCGATGTCCGTCCGTCTGTCTGTCACAGGCTGTTTTCTCGGGAACCGTAAGAGTTACGGACCTGAAATTTTCACAGAATATGTAATACTTTGGCCGCTACAACAACACATATATGACATTTAAAAATTAAAGGGTGCTCTAAAGCGAGCACCGAAAAATGTTGAAATACTAATTAAAACACTAAAAATTTTATAGACACTTTAAATTTTCAAAGTTAGTGGTAATTGGTGTAGTCTACACTAAATAACACTGATATTTAAAACAATAAAAATTAAAGGGTGTTCTATCAGTTAATGTAATTTTGACAATGTAAGTTAGACAATTTGCTGTATCTTGGAGACCGTAGGAGGCAAACTCTTGAAAATTTAAAAACGCTAAAACTAAAAAATTCCAAAATTAAAAAAATGTCAAAACGAAAAAACGCCAAAAATAAAAAAAGCGCTTAATGAAAAAAATCACCAAAATAAAAAAAATCGCTAAACCGCAAAAAATCACCAAAACTAAAAAGATCGCCAAAAAACAAAAAAAAAAAAAAACGCCGAAAAAAGTCGTCAAAACGAAAAAAGCACTATACCTAAAAAAATCGCTAATCCTAAAAATAGCATCAAAAAACGAAAAAAATCACCATAAATGGAAAAAATCACCAAACCGAAAAAAGCGCAAAAAATAGCGGCAAAAGTAAAAAAATCGTCAAAAAATGAAAAAATCGCCAAAATGAAAAAAAGTGTAAAAAATCGCTAAAACAAAAAAAATCACCATTAACCGAAAAAATCCCCAAAACCGTAAAAAGCGCCAAAACTGAAAAAGTGCTAGAGCTTAAATAAATCGCTAAAACGAAAGAAAAACGAAAAAATCACCATAAATGGGAAAAAATCGCAAAAATAGCGCCAAAACTAAAAAAATCGTCAAAAACTGAAAAATCGCCAAAATGAAAAAAAGTGTAAAAAGTCGCTAAAACAAAAAAGAAATCACCATTAACCGAAAAAATCCCCAAAACCGAAAAAAGCGCCAAAACTGAAAAACTGCTAAAGCTTAAATAAATCGCTAAAACTAAAGATATCTCAAAAAGCGAAGAAAACCCCAAAACCGAAAAACCGCCACTAAAAAAATTGGAAAAAAATTTCAAAAAACCAAAAAATCATAAAAAAAGCGCCAAAACAAAAAAAAAATTCCAAAACAACGAAGAAATTCTTAAAAATTAAGCAAGACGAAATAATTGCCAAAATGAAAAAAAGGGCAAAAACGAAAAACGTACAGAACCCTTCGTGTGCGAGCCAAAGTCGCATTTTACTAAATTTAGTTTTTTAATATATGGGATTTTTGAAGAGGGTGCTACACAAATTTTATCATGACATGGGAAGTTGTTGTCTCATTTTATTACAAAAACCACAAAAAAACTGGTAATAAAAACACCTGTTCTTAAGAACTATAGTGTCTCGCTTAAACCTTTTCCTTTAGGATTTCCTTTACACAATTTTTACATCATTATTTTTGCGATAGGCTTAATATATTCCAACTTTTAGAAAATTTGTGCTTTGTAAAATCAGGCCAATTACATAATTTTAAATGTTTTTTTTATAGTTTTTCGTAAATGGAAAATTCTAAATTTTATTTTGCGACAGGAACATATTATTGGTGAAGTGACATAACGTGCAATGCCATTATGTAGTAGAAGTGCTTTAAACGTTTTTAATATCTAGGAAAACAATTATATAATCGGCTGTGCCGCAGTATGTTTTAATACAAAATTTTATCATATTTTCAAAAATACTATGACGCCGCACAGTGGTTCCCATTGGAAAAAAGAGTAATAAATCGGTATCTTTGAAACTAGCTATTCGATTACTAAACGATATATGTAAAAATCATACTAGCTTATTGTTAACAAATATTTGCTTCTTTTCGGCACCATAAAAACATTAAAGGACTCAAATTTCTTTGTACATTGACCAATCGTAATATGATGCAATGGAATGCACTCAATTTACACTTGACACTCAAATGTGTGTCACTCAAACATTACGATTTCATCAGCACATGTTGTTAATAATTATATTTATTGTTATTGATACTTTACTAATTTGTGCAATGACACATTGTGAAGTGCACTACACTGTTGGTTATGCATTAAACATATGCGAGGTACACTGCAAGGATTTTACCGGAGATATTGACGAAATACAGAACAAAGTTGAGGGCAAAAATAAAAATTATAGAATTCAAAACCAAATATCTTTGCAAATATTAAAGATATCTTAATGAAATAAATTATGTTTTCTTTATCTGCTTATAAGCTTCACAAAGTTTGAATTTATTAAAAACGGATAATATTTGCCCGAGGTAGTCAACTTTGACACCCTGTAGCTCAACGTGTGTTTCATCAAGTTGGTCCGAATTTCAACATTTTTAAAGCTCAGGTCCTCTTCTATGATTCTTACATACATCGTTTTGTAATCGGATTGCTAGTTTCAAAGATACAGATTTTTTACCCTTTTCCCAATTGGAACCACTGTGCTGCGCCGTTCCAGGACTTTGTGAGATTTCATGTTATAACACTTCACCGAATTTACTTTTAGTATTTCTTCAAGCATGTGTGTGTATATATCTATGTATGTATATTATTTAAGTAATATATTTATGATTCATATATGAAAATCTTTATCTTTTGCTTTTTTTAATTAACTGTTTAATTTGTTAGTCATATAATGTATAATTTAAACATTGAAACCCGTATTAGTATGTTAAGTATAATATATTGGGAAAAATATTTTATTTAGTATATGTATCTATTGTATGTATATAAATTTGTGTTTGTTTAATTGTTTTTTTTAATCATAATTGTTGCATTTGTAGATTAATTGATAGTTTGTTTTTATATTTTTTTAAAATAAAAATGTATAATTTTTTTTTACTTTCAATCTTATTTTCATTTAATAAAAATATTTGTTTTTAGTGATTAATTTTTCTTGAATTTATCAAGTGTTTTAGTAGAGCTTTTAATTAGAAAATTAATAACAAAAAATATGTATGTATTGTTTAAAACAATATGATATTTTAATAGTTGCATAGAAATTCAGGACTTAATAATATGTACTAAGTTTATTGTTTGATAGAGGATTTTATAGCTTTTCTATTTCTTCTTTGAAGGAAGGCAGTTTATAATTCAGTACCTTCCATAGCAATAGCAGCATCCAGGCGAGGTTACAAAGGGGGGGGGGGGGCAAAGAAGATATTTCCCCCCAAAAAACGAGTAAAATATACCTAATTTCTCTTGAGTTTCTAAAAAAAGTTTTACAAAATAGTGTGTTTCAGTTAGAAATTCACACCAAAAGCTCAAACTGCATCCGCGCCTGGCAGCATCCTATAATCTTGGATTTCTGGAAGTACCAGCAATCTGCAATTATGTCCCTGAAGAAATGTATCGATAGAAGAGTAAAGAAAAAATAGTAGTAAAAACTCAAAGTTGTAGAAAGAAACCGAACTGCCCAGTAAAAAAAAGAGCTTGCAAGGAAGTCAATAGGATCTCAAACTTGTGATCCGGAAGTGTTGCGAGTCCAAAACATTTCTAACGATTTGTCTTTTCTTTTGATGCCTATTCATTCAATGAATCCGAACTCAGGCTCACAATGTTAAGAAAAATAAATTTTTTGTATGTTCTTTTCAATACGTTCACAGGAGCTAATTTTTTTTTGGAACGATTTTCCGTCATCCCACGTCAAATTGGGTTGATAAACAGACCGGTTTCGGCTATGTGCCATCTTCAGTGTTCTATTGAATACTAAAATAGAATAGAACACTGAAGATGGCACATAGCCGAAACCGGTCTGTTTATCAACAAAATTTGACGTGGGATGACGGAAAATCGTTCCAAATTCAAACAAACCCCGTCGGAAGAAAAACACAACACTGAGCTAGTTTTTCATTGCCTTCATAGTTTTAGAAAATGTATTTATATATTCACTAAAAAACATAAAGAGAATGAAAATTTAATGATTTTAAGAAGAAGGGTAAATATAAAATTGCTTAACTCTCAAAAGATGACACAAAAAAGTTCCATTCCAAAGTATAAACTGAAATAATTGTGGGCATAAATTCTGTGAATTTTGACATTAATCCAATGAAAAGTTTCATTAAAACTTAACCAACGTTACGCTTCGCTGGATTAATGAAACAAGTTTCGTTGAAATTATTTTAATAAAAATTTCATTAAATATATGAAAAATTTCATTAAATATATGAAAAAATTTCATTGCTACAATGTAAGAATTTCACTAAGCTAATGAATATATTTCATTATATTGGTGAGATTATTTCATCGCTTTAATGAAACAGTTTCGTAATAATAATGATATTATTTCATTATTTTACTGAAATTCTGTCATTAATTTAATGCTATTCTAACATTAATTTAACGAAATTTGTTCATTGTTTTAATGAAATTATTGCATTACTTAGCAGCCTTATTTGCTTATCTCTTTTATTGGCTATTTTCATTTTAACATTTCATTAGAATTGTGAAATATTTCATTAGATTTGTGAAAAAAATCTAACGAATTTTTCTCATTGGACTTATGAAGCGAAATTCTTTCAGTGTAGCGCATAATTAAAATATTTTCGAAATATATCAGTAATTTTTAAGCGACAATTAAATTCATTGACGTTTCTCAACCTTTTGAAAGTCTAAACCATAAATTAAAGCAAAGACTAAGTGAATGGAAATTTGTCATTATGGAAGATAATTTTCTAAGCTCCTGTTAATTTTACATTACAAATAACTAAATTATACCGCAACACTCTGAAGTTAAATATTTCGGTGTTCATACCAAAAAAAGAACTTCAATAAATTTGGAAAAGTCTCTATACTTGTCAAGTTCTCAATAGAAATTTGTTTAAAGGAAGGTAGCTTAAACATTCGATTTTGACATATTTCCGTTGTGTTTCTATCAACAAAGTGCATGTGTTAGTAAATTTGAGAGATCTTATAAGTGTGTGCGAGGCACAGACAATAGATTTGACTTATCTCTGGTGCGTTTCTACCAACAAAACGCATGAGTTTTTTGGTGTTGTATTTGTTGTAGTAACGGTGGTACCTGTGATTAATATGCCTTGGCTTAAAGTTGGATATTTATTTGCTTGACTTTGTAGTACCATAAAGTATAAGAAGAACTCTGATGATGGGATCGTGTTTGATCCGGAAAACATCATGGTGTTAAGTTCGACCCTTATACAAAGTCAAGGATTTGTCTTTGTCTCTTTCAATTATTACATGCTGTGAAAAATTCTTTCTCAATAAAAATAATTTAATTGTAAAATTAAATTAAACGAATAATAAAATTTCTTTGAATTTTAAAAATTTTCAAAACCTTACCGCCTGTTTTGTAAATAAAATAAAAATTTTCGTTAGGGAATTTATATTGAAACCTCAAATTTTTATTTTATTTACAAAAAACAGGCAGTTAGTCTAGTCAAATCAACTGTCACAATTATTTCTTTGTTAGTGAAACAACAAAATATCAAGTTGTTTACAAAAATATTCCCGGGAATTCCCGGGAATAGACTAGCTAATATTTCCGGGAAAATTTTAAGATTTTCCCGCTAAAATGAGAAATTGCCTATGACTGTTCTGGCGTATCAGCTCGCTGACGAAGTCACGGGTGAAAGCTAATATATTATTTATTTAAAAGTTAGCAGATACTTATATATGAAAGTAAATTTCCTCTTTAAGCTTCACATTGTTGTCGTTTTTGTTGTAATAAAATATTGAATGAAGTAGTATGTGTGTGTGTCTGTGTGTTTGATTTGGACATTTTTAGGAAATTGTACAGGAATTACGTTTACTACCCAAACTACGCTCTTGTATCCTCTGTAAATGTTGCAATTGTGCTGCTGTTGGTGCATGTGCCATTGAGCCAGCATACGCGGACGATGATGAAGATGAGGCAGATGAATGCGGTTGATGTTGCTGATGCTGGTGTTGATGTTGATGATGTGTTGGTGTGCCTGGACCATTATTGCCCACTTGTTGTGGTAACGATTGACGACGGCGACGTAATGCTGGACTTAAATTATAAGTAATTTTAGCCTGTGATAATAATTCTTTAAACACCTGCAAATATTTGAAAAATACGTTGTTGTTATTTTTTAGTGAATATAGAAAAAGATATTTATTTTGTTTGACAGCTTAATGCAATGTATGTACGTACCTGTGTTACATTTTCATTGCGGGCTGCTGATACCTCGGCGAAACCATTTTCCCAATCAACAGTAACAACCGATTCAGTGGTAGCATATTCGACCTGAAAGATAATAAATAAAATTTGTGTCAAAAAGTTGAAATATTTAATAGAATGTTTTTTATTTTAAGTATTTAAATAAGGCAACTCTGTAAAAACTATTGATTAAAGTTTTGTTGGTCTGATGATTAGATGCATATTTTGATATTCCTCTGTTAATAATTTTTTTTTATTATGTAAAGAAATTTTTAAGTTTAGGTATATAGGACGACATTTTTACTCGATATAAAGAACGAAATGGCCTTATAAGACCGTTGATATGCAAGCCTTCATTCAGAAACATGAACAGAGAGTGGAAAAGAACTGATACCTAAAAAGAGACTTGCAAAAAGTATTCTCTCCAAACACAACTGAGTTGAGCTGCTACCAATTGCCACTAAAGCAGCCCCTTAGCCCCAATATTTTAGTCTCAGGTTGCTCCTGGAGCTAAACCGTACAGCAAAAAGAGTACTTCTTTTAATTTTTAATGCTATTTTGAGACTAGAACACTAACCTGCGGCTTGAAAAGTTTCGTTAATTGGCATGATACCTACAGAAAACAAATTAGTTGGAAAACAGCTACAACTCTTAAAATTCAACTAACTTTATAAATTTTTAAATTACAAGCATAGATTTTTTACCTATTCAAAAATATTTTATATCATATATGTATCTGAAATAATATTCTTCAGCTGTATTTTCAGTTGCAATAATCAATCAGTATTAAAAAAATTCGGCTATAATTTCCAAAGTACTAATTTGGTTATTCCAATCGAATAGATGTTTAAAATAATCATAAATAAACAATTGAAACTAAAAGCAATAGAAATAAGAATTTGAATAAAGAAGTCTAAAAATTGTACAGCTCCACCCACTGATATTCACTATTATTTATTGTTTAAAGGTAATAAGATATATATTGCTAATTTAAGAGTGATTTGATGAGCATTATTTTGTACTTCTACTGAATGAATTGGTTCAATCAGTAATTTTGTACACAGAGAAAACAAATTCATTGAAACAACCAAAGTTGTTGCCAATCGAATTTTGGCAGTTGGACCAACTATCATAGACTTCTTATTGAGTTATTTTACAATATTTTACAATAATAAATATTACTAATGCGAACCGTTTAATTAGTTAGGTGCATCAATAATAATAAAACTAACCACTAGTTAGTCGTAACAACCGATAAAAAGTAAAGTAAATTTATAAAGACAATTTTTTTAGCTGCAAATACCAATAATTGGTATTAAAATCAAAATTTTCGGTTATGCTCTTCACATTCGTTACAAAAGCATATTATCAGATCTAATTAGTTTAAGAATTGTCAGCGTCATATCTTTATTACAATTATGTTCTTATGGTAATGAACATGGATTGTTTTTTCGATTCATAGAAAATTGATAACGTGAGTTGAAATATAGTCTGTTCAACTAATATTTTTATCGGCCTAAACATTTTCCAACCAATATTTTTTCCGGGTGTATTAAGTAGTTAGGTCCATTGCTATATTTGATGAGCAACACAACCCAGTAGTAAACGAAACGACGTACCGAGATAATAATCAGTGATGCCTGTAACGGAATTCTATAACTTTTAACGATCCGATAATCGTAACATTTGTCGGCATATTGAGTCGCTTGCAGTAACGATAGTGCGATTGTGTAATTTTATTCGATATCATGGAGCATCTCTGTTGAAAAAGCAAAAAGCGCAAAGAGGAATGGAAAAAACAAATGAATTTGTCCATGCCAAACAGTGTACAGACATTTTTTTCATTCGGGTTGTTAATTTGGAGATATATGTATATGTTAAAATAAATGTTTAAATAATAGAAATATTGTTATTTATACATAAAAGTTTTTATATATTTCTATATGGTTGTATAACAATAACTTTTGTTGTTGGCATAAAGTACGTGCTACGGCTGCACAGCTGACTCTTGTCTATCCATTAACAACATAAAAATTATTGTCGTTAGTTAACCGACAGCGAATATCGTTATAAATGTTACTGAATAACAAATTCGATAAATTTTCGTTATATTTATTTTAACGATATGATTATCGTAATAAAAATTACAGAATCGAGCTACTGGATGACGTTCCAAGCGAGCAATCTAAGAACTTAGATTGTAATGTACGTGTAATCTAATATGTCATTTACTTATAATAGCTTTGATTATTTTGTGTTGTGTATGAGAGACTTTCGTTGTATTTCATAGAATTTATCCCTTATATGTGGATAGTAAAGAATTGCGGTCTACTTTTGGGCTACTTTTCAACAACAACCTCGCTTACAGTTTCACTTATTACGTAACGCACAGTAGTGGCACGTACTGACATCTTATATTACTTTTTAAGCGAGAGCGCACCGATAAAACACCCTATGATACGTGTATGTTAAATCTAAGTGGGGAAAATAAGCCAAAGTGTCATCAGTATAGATATTTTTACCACTGGGAAGCTGAGTAGTTGAGTATTATTATTAACCTTCCAACGACAGACATACATATTTAATTTCTATATTATTCGCTTAAAATAATAAATAAAATGGCCACCAAATCGATGTGTTGGATCAAATAGTATGAAATGTTTGTCTCTTCTATAATAGGATCAGCAATAAATCTTTTATAGTATTTCATTTAAACAGAAAAAAAAGTACAAACATATATGTATGCGAATACTAATAAGGAACAGTGATGCCATTTTTGGGGATTTTACGATATAACAATAAAAACGATATGACATACTGTGTTGTCATATCGTAAGATTTTTACGATATGACAACATTGCGATATGACTACATTGCGATATGACAACACCGTATATGACTATCAGCGATGCCATTTTTGGGGATTTTACGATATAACAATAAAAAGGATATTACATACTGTGTTGTCATATCGTAAGATTTTTACGATATGACAACTTTGCGATATGCCAACACCGTATATGACTATCTTAGTGTTGTCATATCGTAAAAACTTACGATATGACAACACAGTATGTCATATCGTTTTTATTGTTATATCGTAAAATCCCAAAAAATGGCATCGCTGATGACTATCTTAGTGTTGTCATATCGTAAAAACTTACGATATGACCACACAGTATGTCATATCGTTTTTATAGTTATATCGTAAAATCTCCAAAAATGGCATCGCTGATAAGGAATGATAAATTTATTCGCACGTTTTAGTTTTTTTCTATAAGACTTTATTTCTCAAAATAGAAATATTTTACAAGTATCATTAGCAGATAAATACCATGCTGATACTACTATTAAAAAAAATCAATCCAAAGTATACGAAAAAAGCCTTTTAATTTCGTAGAAAAGTTTATAAATAACATAAACACACACAAGTATATAAAACTATTCTATTAAGACCCCTAATGGAGAATTGTAATTGTAAAATTACATGAAAACTGTTTTAATAACATTGAAGTGTCATATAAAGAAATTGTAACTAACCCCCTTATTCATAAATAAATAAAATGTATTTTAAAAATATTTTAAGAAAATTTTGTATGAAAAATTTTAAATAAAATACATTTCAAACTCTTTTTAAATTTTATGAATATGGGGGTAAATGTAAGAATAGTTAAAAAGTTTTTAGCTTTTTGTCATAACCTCAAAAAATGGATGGATGGATCGTAACGCTGAATACGAATATAGCACTCATTTTTAGGTGTTTCCGAAAATCTGGATAACCGTTCCTCTGAATTATACAATTTTTGCACTGTTACATACATAGATATGCCTTTCCACTTTCATCAAAATTCATTGAGTTACTGGCCTTAAGATTTGAAAAAATTTTAATATTTTTTTGTTAAAATTTATATTAAAAACAATATCTATGACCCAAGGTACATTTAGTGGCAATTCTAAAACAATACAACATGACAAAAATAACATGGGTTTTATTGTTGTTTCGTTGCTCGAAGTGTCAAAAAAGGAAAGTTTGAAACAAAAGAAAATTTCCGAGAACCAGCGATGCCATTTTTGGGGATTTTACGATATAACAATAAAAACGATATGACATACTGTGTTGTCATATCGTAGGATTTTTACGATATGACAACATTGCGATATGACAACACCGTATATGACTATCTTAGTGTTGTCATATCGTAAAAAACTTACGATATGACAACACAGTATGTCATATCGTTTTTATTGTTATATCGTAAAATCCCCAAAAATGGCATCGCTGATAGTCAGATACACCGAAGAAGTAAAAAAACTTCAGTTTTCTTTGAAAAAAAAACAAGCATAATTGCTTGGTATCACACTTGACAAAAAGTTTCCATTTCCCATATATTTTTTGCATATTTGCAAAGAGTGTAAATGCATAAAAAAACTAGTGGTAGTATAATGAATATTCTTGTAGTTTGTCTTTGTTTATTTTTAAAACACAAAACTTTTCTTTTAGTGTTTATAAGTCCGTTATACTGAGCGCATGGATAATAAAGTTGGTACAATTGTACTTTTTTTGGTACTCTATTGAAACCAAAAAAGTACGATGGTACCCCCGTGACTCATTTGATACTATTTGGCGGTTATTTCGTGAGTGGATTTGTGTACTTATTTAAGGAAAATACGTAACAGGTGGTCTTGAGAGAACAAGGAGTTTACTCTGTAATTCGTTTCGAAAAGAAAACTGTTCGCATTTGTATGTTATTTACATTGCAGTTCGAAAGAATTTTCTTTCGTTTCGAATTACAGAGTAACACCCCAGCTTATAATATTTGCTTGTTAGTGTTCAACGCCAAATATCAACAGCGATGCTGATGGAGTAGCTTAATGTTAAACTCCATATTCTATTAACAAATCATTGGTTTTTCTTGAATAAAGGCGTATGTCTTAAAACAGATTGTTTCAATAGAGCAAAACCAAAATATTTCTGAATTTTTGTTCACGGTATGAACATCTTTGATTTTTTTCAACACTCGGCGTATATTTGCCAAATTAACTTTGTGTAAAAATTTCAGACAAAATTAACGTAAGAACGAGATCATAGCAAGGATGCATAAGACCGCATATGTTGATATAAATAAATTTACTAAGCATAATAAAAAAAAAATATTTCAAAAGATTTCAAAATGTGTTTAGATAATAACATAGTATCTCTGCTTGTGTGTTTAAATTAGGGATGTAACGAATACCGATACCGATATATCGGCGATACTTCAGATTTTCCGATACATCGGTATCGGCGATATTTTACTGTCTATACGACGATACTTTTAAAAATTTTTTCAGAGTTTTTTTTAACAAATAATTTATTTTTGTTCGATTTTACTATGAATTAAATTCACTTCGTTATTTTTTAAATCTTATTAATATCAATTTTAAAAATTAATAATATTTTATGCTGTTATTTTGTAAAAAAATTATTTATTTTTTGTTAATTTTACCATGAATTCAAATTCAAGTCGTTGTTTTTTAAATCTTATTCCAGCAAAAAAATACACTCCAAAGAAGTCATGAAAATGTAGAATTCGCGATCTGGAAGTATTGCAAATTTGGATAATTTCTAATTAGTTTTACATATCCTTGCCATTGCAAGAAGTTCTGCTTTTCGATTACCAATCACCGAATTGGAAGCGATGCTAGGACAAATTTCTTTTTCGGTATTCTATAATGATTTTTTCTCAAGGAAAAAGGATAAAAAATTACCCATTTTCAAATTTTTTTTATGCGAATTTAAACTCAGAACTGTATTTTCATGTAAATTTAAGTGAATAAATATAAACTTAGAAGTCTTTTAATAATTAAGCTTTTAAGTTATTTAGAAGAATATTAGTTGATAAATGTCCTTTAAAAAATCGATTTTTTTAAAAGCATGCGACTATTTTTTAAAATTATAAAGGAATTACAAATTTTTTTCTTGCTTTTCTACTAATTATCTGCATATTTTTAATATATATTTTTTGGAAGCAAAGTTACTTCCCATGTTTTATCAATTTTAAATATTCTCTCTTATAATGTAATTTTGTATAATAAAACAATTGCACTTGAGTTTTGTTAATCTAAACTTGAACTCAATTTCAATATTCGTATCGGTATCGGAATCGGTATCGGCGATATTTATTTTTAAATATCGGTATCGGTATCGGATCGGCAAAACGGCGTATCGTTACATCCCTAGTTTAAATAATCCATCACACAGGAATACTTAAGTCGTTATTGCTGAAAATTTATGGAATCAATTATAGAAGTCAAATTGTTGTGCATGAAAAATGTCGAAACTATTCCATGATATTCCAAAAATGTTTACTCTCATGGAAGGAGCGCTTAAAATAAAGCTATTTCGCATTAATAACTCAAAAAGTCGACTTACGCATTTATTGAAGAAAACCACAGAAATGTCGGATTTAAAATTTTAATAGAAAAAATATCTTGTGCTATAGCTGGTTTATCCATTGTGAAAGAATTTTAAATTTTTTAGCAAACTTAAAGTTTATAACAATAAAGAAATTAGTAAGTAGGTTCCTTGTGAAGGCAGAAATGAAGTTTCATTGAGATAATTTTTAATTTAAATTTTTTGATTTTTGGCACCATTATTTGAAAAAGAATTTATCAAAAATATTTTTAGAAAACAAAGCCATATTTGATCTTTGACACAATGAGCACATAAAATCAATCAAAATCGTGTGGCTTACTTGGTTACAACAATTCAAAAAGATTTTAGTACTATTTGAGTCGAAAAAGTACTATTTAAGAAGGTCATTGGTACGAAATGAATTTTTTCATTTATCATCCGTGACTGAGCGTCAAAATTTAAAAAAAAAATTGAATATGTTAAAGTGAGTAAAATATATATATATGTACAGTCAAAGCTCGGTATAACAAGAGCTTTCACTGTGTATATTTTATACACATGCATACATATTATGAAAAACATTGACTTTTTTGATTTTAATCTCTGTAATGTTTACTTTCGAAGAAGCAGCACAAATTTCTACTTTTGAAATATTCTCTATACCAATTTAACTCCCCGAAAAATTAGTTCCAGATGTAAACTTTCAAAACGCCGGTACATAAATAATATACATGTAGAGTATATATGTATAATCTACATGTATAATATACATGTATAATATACATATATAATATACATGTATATTTTTCTTTGGTGGCCTGTACCCGAATCAGCCGTTAAACTCTTGTTATTTAAAAAAAAGTTGATTTTGTTGTACAGTGTAAATAATTGCAATAAATCACTATGAATAAAATCAATATTTATTCATCGATTTTCATATTATTTTAAGCACATGTTGGCAATTTTCGATTTTTTATAAATTTAAAATAAATGAACATTTTCCAATTTTGCCTAGAACAATACATTTTTCATTATTGTAGTTAAAGTTTGAGATTTTTCAAGAGGCTGCTATGCTACACCAATTTCTTCATAATCTCAAAACGGGTTATCTAATTTCCTTTTCAAAAACACTAAAAAACTTGTAATAAAATTACCTTAACTCCCAATAAAAAAATCCCACATGTAAACTTTCAAAACGCCGCTAAACGTACACACAGAAAAAAAGGAATGTAAAATTAACATGAAGCAATTTTGATTGGAAATCATATTAAATTTACAAGAAATAATTTGTCGTTCAATTGTGTTAGTGTTTATTTGCTTTGTTCAATGCTACAGTTCACTGTTGTGCTTAGTTGTGTAACACAAGAAATGTTTTAACAGAATTAACCGAAACAATTAGAGGTGTTAAGAATTTAAAAAAAAAAATTAAAATAGGACTCTAATGGCATGATGGAAAATTTTACAAGTCCAGGAAAAGGACTGAGAAACTAGATGTTTTGTATTATGAATTGCTTTCGATTTCTTCAACATCTACAATAAATGAAAGGATTTTTTCAAGCCAAGTTTTATCAAAACTAAAGAAATTATTTTTCTGAAAGATTGTTTTAGAAAATCTCCTTAAACTATTGAAATAACTGATATAATGATCTCATAAACTTCCCAGCAAAAACTACTGCTTCGCCATAAGCAGGTTTGTAAAGGAGAGATTTGTTGGTGTAGCTTACAAACCTGCTTACGTATTGCATGATATTTGTTCGCGATGTCCCACTTACGAGCATTTATTGTTGAACGCTTATTTCAGCGTATTCAGTATGAAATAAAATCATACTATTGTTTTGTTGTTTTAAGATCGTAACTCGTAACATTTACATTTTTATAATCTCTGCCTTACAATATTCTTCTTGTATGCACCACTGTAAGTGGATGTGTTTTTAAGAGGACAAAAAAGAAAAGCGTAAGAAGCTTAAGCATTTTGTGCCATAGATTATTGAATATATTCAGGCACTACATTAATCACTACTACGAAGCACATTTGTTTAACAGGACAGTTATGTACTGCTTCCAAAATCATGATTATTTTTTTTTGCTTGATTTAGTTCAAGTAAGTAAAATAATTAATAAAATAGCTACATTAAAGTCATGTTGTTGCAGCTTGATATAGCTTTAATTCAACATGATTCTTCGTGTTGTTTCAATATCAAATTCACGTTATTTCAACTTGAAATAACTTTGATTCAACATGATTTTTTGTGTTATTCCAATATCAAATTCACGTGGTTTCAATTCGAAATAACTTTGATTCAACATGATTTTTCGTATTATTTTAGTATCAACTTCATTTTGATTTAACTCTACTGGAATATTAAATCAACTTGAAATATAATTAATTCAAAAGGATAAATTTTCCTTCAAGATTATTCTCAATCATGTTGATTTGACATGAAACACTTATGAAGTAAAATCACATCCGAAAAATTCTAAATTAAGCTGGTTTTCGACGATTTTACATTGACATTTTTTTGTGTGTATGTATTTTTTGGATGACTTCTACCAGAAGCAGTTGTCAAGACCTTGTTATTTAAAAAAAAATTTTGATTTTGTTGTACAGTGTTAGTTAGTGTTAATATTCGCAATTTTAGCAAAAGTCCGGTGATTTCACTTAAAATAAAGCTTATTTTATTTGTAATATAAGTGACTTTATGATTTGTTAATAAAAATCGTAAGTTTTTGCTATTTTAGATTTTTCATATATTTTTAAAAAATGAAAAATTTTAAATTTTGCATAAAATAATATACGAATATAATATATGAATAATTCTGAAATTATTGCGTACATAAAAAAATAGTATTAGAACGGCTTAAAGACAATTTTATTCCAAGTTTTTATTTATATTTTGTAAGGAAATTGTATAACCGCTTTCCACGTTATGATAAAACCGGTGGAGCAATGTCTCTATAGCTCGATTTTTTGCAAAAATTAGGTAATTTCACTTTATTGTGAATAAAATCAATATTTATCCATCGAGGTTCGTGAAATAAAGCTTATTTGATTTGTCGTATATGTGGCTTTACGGGTCAGTGAATAAAAATGGTAACATTTTGCAATTTACGATTTGTATAAATTTTTAAAAATAAAAATATTTCGACTTTGCATAAAAAAATATATTTTGCATCATTGCGGTCTGAATAATTCTGAAACCATAGATTATATAAAAAATAATATTAGAAGAGCTTAAAGGTAATTTTATTTAAAGTTTTTTTAGTGGTTTTTGCAATAAAATTGGACATCACCATTTTAAGTTATGACAAAATCAGTGAAGCAACATCTTCAAAGATCACAAATTAAAAAAGGAAATTATTAAAAAAAATTTATTCATAGAATTGAAAATTTTTAAGTATTTTCTAGTTCGGGGACTATAACACATCAAAAAAAATATATATTGGTACTCCACGGCATTTTTCTTGTTGCTTAGTGTTATAAAAGATAATTTCTTAACGGAACATGAGGTGCTTAGAACCTTATAAGAGATAAAAGGACACAGACATTTTTTGGAATTGGGTGAGAAAAATTGTACATGCCCCAAGTGCTTCGCTTTGGGACTTCACAGCTCTGCTCCTGAGCAATGTGGGAGGCTCATCTTCTTATGTTAAATATGAATACTCCTCTGTCCGTGCAAAATTTTGTACTGATCCCTTTATCCGTTTAGAATTGTCTGATTTATTTGTAAATTATTTTTATTCTGCTCCATTGTGCTTTGTTCAGTGTACGCAAGCTTGTGAAAACTGTCAAAAAGTTTAACAGCTGTTATACTCGAACCGCTAAAAGCTTTTGTGCACAATTACACCTTTCATGCCAAAGCAAATGTACAAACACCCAAATTTAAGAACAAACATATACAACAGGCACATTATCAAATAAATTTGAAATGAAAGACTTGGTTGAAATAGCTTCAAATACAGTATCTTAAATTGAGATTTGTTATTGTTGTTCTTATACACGGTATTATTGATATTGGTCTTACTTCTATACTTTATAAAGTTGCTGGAGTGGAGCTAAAAAGTAAATGAATATAAGAATATAAAAAATTAGCATTTTTATTATTTCTTCGATATGCTGTTTTTGTTATTGGAATCATTTTTTTTTCTCTCCTTATTTACCGATTTGTTTATTTTCTTCGTCATATTCTTCTCAAGCAGTTTGAGGTTAAAGGACAATGGATTTCTTCATTTTATTTTCTAGAGTGCAAAAAGTTTTTATCAGCAAGACATGTTAAGCACGGATTTCTGCATGAGAATTTATTGAAAAAAAAGTATATCTTCAGATTTGTCTGATTTTATGTTTTCTTTATCTACTAAACTAGAATTTTAATTTGACATTTTATCAATCTGAGGTCTTAATAAAAAACAAGATTTATTATTCGTATTAAAATGGATTTTTTTTGCATAAATATTTCTTCGAATGAGTGGGACAGATTAACTGTGTGTGAGTGTGTTTAAAGGGAAATTGAAAATAAAATGGAATAAGTATTTAACATTACAAAAGTTAAGTAAAAATGCTTTGATGCGTATGAGTGATTTTGAATTACTTTTTTGTAACACTACAAATGTTATGTGCTTTATATAAAAAAAAACACCTTGAAAGCAAAGTTTGCCATGTTGTCACATAAGTATGTTTGCACGAATAAATTAAAATAAATATTTTCCTGTTTCTAAGAACATTATTAGAATTTCTTAAAAAGTCTAATTTTTATTTAAATTTGATTGCTTAAATATCTTAACCGCTTACGGCTCTTTTCACAATAAGCGATCAAAAGTTAACGTGAAACTTAACGTCAAGCTTTGTATGTAGAACTTGCCGTTCAAATCCACTTTAACTTTTAATCATACATTGTGAAAAGGGCCGTCAATATTACAAACAATTTGAAAAATTTACCTCTCTCAAGTCACTATCCTCAGCTACTAGATCTATTTTATTACCCACAACCACAATTGGTACAGCCGAAGTACCTTTGGTCTCGTGAATTTGATCACGTATAATGCGGACCTCTTCAAAGGTTGTTGCATCAGTGACATCATAGACCAAAATAAAAGCATCTGCTGACGATATGGACAATGCACGCATTGCGGGAAACTGCAAAAAAAGACAAATGATAATAATTAAATAAATATGACAATATCCAGTTGGCATTAAAGATTTGACTTAAATAAATAGTTTAATGAATAATTTAATTACACTAGGCAGCAAGAAAAAAAAAACAAAGAAAACTACTATATATTTTAAATGTGTTATGGTTCTGTAACTACAAAGATTGTCAAAGTTTTAAATTCTATGAATAAGATTTAAATATATTTTGATAAAATTTTGCATTTTTGTACAATTTCGTTGTAAGATATACCAACAAATTTTAATTTAGATTACCTAAAAGCTTTTTTGAAATAATTTTTTAAAGGCACAATGATTTCGAAGATATTGAAAATAAAATAATGAAAAACTATTTTTTTTCTGCAATATTTATTCCATAAAAAATCATAAAAGTTTGAAGATGATAAAAGCGTAACACTTTTATTACACTCAAAAGAAAATATTGGTAAATCTAATCAATTTTATTGATTAGATTTGCATCGACCCATAGAAAACAATAAAAAAAACCAATGAAATTGTAGAGTAGTGGATAATTTGCTAAACTATTAACCGGTAGGTCGTAGGTTTGATACCTGCCAAGGCTTAAACAGTAAGGCTGAGGCCACACGGGCGTATTTAATACGCGGCATTTCTGCTTTTTATATTAAATTTGAAAATTAAAATTTTTTTAAAACATCAGTTTTAATATAAAAAGCAGAAATGCCGCGTTTTAAAAACGCCCTGTGGCCTCAGCCTAAGTGTGTTAAAGAAAATATATATTCTTTTTTTTGTAATTTTTTGAACTTAAGTTCTCACAATTCTTCAAATGTTTATCTTGTTAACTGATGACGGCAAATTTCTACTTTACTTGCTTGATTCAAATGCAATTGGGGTATTCACAAGGTAGTCATAAAGTCATATGTTTTAAAATAATAATATGAAAAATTATGACTGCTGTGAGCAACCCCTCATAATATAGTGTGCTATGTACACAGCCGAAAACTTACATGTACACAACACAAACAAACAAAATAAACAACAACCAGAGCACAACAGTCATTTGTACCTATCAACAATCCAATTAAACACCAACCCACTTAAACAACAAATTTGTTCTCATTAATTTAGTTTTCTCTTTATACTATCATCGGCTCGACTAAAGAGTTTCGGCCGTTCGGATCAGATTTATGCTGTAGTTATGACAAACAAAGTCTTATTATTTTAGGACTTTTTTGTTTGAAGCACAACAACAATATTTTTAAACTATTGTAAAATATTAGGATATTATGACAATATGACTTACTAACACACCGTTTGAATCCCCCAAATAATTTTTGTAAAATAACTATTTTCGTTGTTGTTATATTAAATTTGTAATTGTAACCATAAAATGAGTAATTTTAACCAAAAAAAGTTGTTAAAAGTTTTTTATTTTTAGTTACAAATAATTTCCATTTTGTTATGTGGTTTAGGGAAAAATATTTACAATTCAGTAAAACGTAATTTTTTGGTCTTGAACTTAAGTAGTCACCTTGTTAAATAACGACAGCACAACGTAATCACAGACATGAAATGAGTTACAACTTTAAAAGATTATTTAACAGAAAGAAATTGTATTGTTTCTATCGTTGATATTATTATTACTTGTGGTGCAGATATATGTATATTCCGGTGTCCGTTATTTTTTAAAGTGGAAATATTTTTGGTCTCAACCCCCACAGAGTGGAGGCTTGATGAAAAAATTACTCTCAAAAAATTTGGCACCCCTGCGACATCGCCTTCCCTATGCCAACTTGCGGTTGAAATTTAACTAAATTACATTAATACGGCATGATTACCCACTAGTCGAAAAATATGGCCACATCATAAACAATTTTCTTGTAAAAAGTTGTTGTCTGTGAAGTTTTCAACAGCTTTTGCCTTACCGACTTTTATTTAAATAATAAGTATTAAAATAACAAAAAAAGCCTATAAAAATCAATACGATTAAAAGAAAAAATTTGCAAAATGAAACTCAAGGAAGTCTTAAACAGTTGATCATATTGTTTCCACAATGCAAACAAGCATTACTTGCATAAAATTTATATGAAAAGCACTCAGTTTTTTTTAGCGATTTCCAAACAAAATTTTTACTCAAGTCGCTTGCTTGTATTGTGGAAACAGCACATAAAAATATCTGTACGCGATAGAAAAAAACAGAAAATGAATTTTAGTTTAAGGCTAATGCCCTAAACTCATCATATTTCATATATTATTATTTAAAGGCAGGAAATTATTTTTTGCAGACCAGTGTAATGACTCTTTTTGATGACGTATTCCAGCATAAAACTAAGTACTCTGTTCAAATTTTGCGAAATACATATGTTCATCAACATTGGTTCTTTCATACGAAAACTTTGACAAGTAACCAATCATAGCTAGCGCTTGAAAGTATGCTACAATTGTTTACGTTTGTAAAAAACCTAATGTGTTTGTTGTAAATTCACACGAAAAAAATGTGCATATTATTTCGCATGAAGACTCAAAATGTTGTAGATACATTTCATATGTTTTTCACAAAATAAACAGAGTACTACTTCTGCAACAGTTTTTCATGAGCAATTCGTGTAAATTTTTTTTATACGGACTTTTGACAGCACTTCGCACAAAATGATGAACAGAGTACGATGCTTAATATGGGAAATTTAATCCGATGTAAAATAAATATTTCACATGTAATAACTTTTTAAGAATACGGCAAGAAAATAGGCTCCTTGAAAAATGGTCCCAATGGAAAATATCCCAAAACTCAAAAATGAAAAATGGCCTCAAACTGAAAAATGGACCCAAACCAAAAATGAAAAGTGTCCCAAAATAAGAAAAATGGACCCAACATTTTTTTTGTTGTTGTTTGCAACAGAAACTATTTGAGGCAGTTTTTCATTTTTAGGGTTCCGTACACCAAAAGTGTAAAGGTACCCTATTGTTTTCGCTACTCTGTCCGTCTGTCTCTCTGTCTGTCCGTCTGTCCGTATGTCTGTCTGTTCGTCTGTCTGTCTCGGGAACAGTAAGAGCTACGGACCTGAAATTTTCACAGAATATATAAGCATTTAGCTGCTACAGCAACAAATATATGCCAGTTAAAACTAAAGGGTGTTCTAAAGCGAGCAACGAAAAATGTTAAAATACTCATGTAATATACAGACACTTATATATGAAATTAAAGGATTTTCTATCACTTAATGTAATTTTGACTATGTAATTTAGACCATTTGCTGTATCTTGTAAACCGTAAAAGGCAAATTCTTGAAATTTTAAACAATGCTAAAACTAAAAAAAGTCCAAAATTAAAAATAGTGTCAGAACTAAAAATCGCTGAAATGAAAAAAGCGTTTAGAGGAAAAAAGCACAAAAATTAAAAATTGCTATACCGCAAAAAATCACCAAAACAAAAAAGATCGCAAAAAAACTAAAAAAGAACTCCAAAAACCGAAAAAAGTCATCAAAACAAAAAAAAACACTTAAACCGAAAAAATCGCTAAAACGAAAAATATCGTAAAAAAACGAAAAAAAAATCGCTAAAAATGGATAAAAAATCACAAAAACGAAAAAAAAGCGTCAAAAGAAAAAAAGCCAAAATCCGAAAAAATAGCGAAAACGAAAAAGTGCAAAAAAAAAAAACGCTAAAACTAAAAAAAAATACAAAAAACCGAAAAAATTCCTAAAACTGAAAAAAGCACCAAAACTGAAAAAAGCGCCAAAACTTAAATAAATCGCTAAAACTAAAACCATCTTCAAAAGGCGAAAAAAAAACGTTAAAAAAATAGCGCCCAAACCAAAAAATCGCCAAAAATTAAAAATCGACACAAATCGAAAATTGTAACCTTAAGCACGGCCGAAGGCTAGCTATGCAAAAATCTTTATTCAGCGAATCTGCTCTTTGAGCGGATAAAATCCTTCGTCAAGACTGCCTAAAGGCATATTATAATGGCAATAGCTAATAAAATATGACTGTATTTCCCATATCTTCACTTTTAGCGCATGGCGTTATTGCCTAATAGCAATAGAAACATATGGCATATGCTATTATGCCACTGCCCCAAAAATGGCCTCAAATTTTTTATCGCGAACGACAGCAAAAGATTTTTGGGGGCATTTTTTTCCTATTTTGAGCCATTTTTCATTTTATATTTTTTAATTTGGGGCCATTTTTCGTCATTTTGGAGCCGTGTTTCCTTATTTTGCGGCCATTTTTCATTTTTCAGCTTGGGGCCATTTTTCATTTTATAAAAAAATTAAAAATGGCTCAATTTAAAAAATAAAAATGAAAATTGGTCCAAAAATAGGAAAAATGGCCCCATAACTCTGTTGCTGTTTTCAATACATACTTTTGGGGCCATTTTTCATATATGGTTTGGGGCCATGTTTCATGGAGCCAAGAAAATAAGAATGTAGTGTAATACATGTCATTATGTAAATATAATTAGTATAAAAAATAGATAATAATTTTGCTCCACTACGATTATCAAAATAATAAATTAAATAGTTAATCATCATCTGTCTGCTTAATAGGGCATTTACACTGTCTCAAAACCTAGCACTTACGAGATTTCGAGTTAAGTCTTGTTGTTTTTTACTACATTTCTCATACCAAACGAAATCTACTTTGCCAGTAGATTTGGATGAAATCTAAACAAAATCTAGTATTTTTATTTTGTTTTCACTACCCTTCACGTTGAGTGAATTAGCTACGCTCTACAAATATTTTCTATTACAGGTGTGTGAATAATTAGCTAAGTCGGCACTTGTTTGGTTACAGTTTAAGATAAATTTGATGCAAAGTATTTTGCGTTTGATACGAAATCTTGAAATATGTCAAAAAAGCTTACTGTAAACCATATGGATTTCGATAAAGATTTCATATCAAATCTACAATTGTACAATAATTAAATTAAGTCAGTATTCCGAGAAAATAACTTAATGATTTCTAGAAATTTCTTTCATACAATTTTTAATTACATTATGTATTTTCTTTTTCTCTTTCCTTCACTTGCCATATTAATTTGTTTTATGCTAAAATATTTAAAATATTCTTATGCTAGCGTAAACATTAAGCTCAAAATTACAAGACAGCTTTTGAGAAATTTAATTTCCATGTGAAGAAACACATCAGTATAACTCACACACGTTTGCTTATTTAATCAATTGTTTACTGAAATAATAATGAATGCTGTTAGAATGTCAATGCAGGAGTATTTACTTAATGCACTCTGGCGTATGATTAATATCTGACACATTTGAAAATATTACCAATCCGCATGAAAGATTAAAATTAGGGTGCCAAACGGGAAATCCTGAATCCCGAAATTGCGGGAGTTTTCGTGATTGCTATATCTCGGGAATTGTAAAAATAAATCAAGGGCTTTTCGCATTTCTTTTTAAGCAATTTTTATTTGTAAAATACTATACAATTACACTTAATTATTTTTTTCTTTATTTAAAACGATGTGCTCGAGATTTGCAAGTTGTCACATTAATGGATGAGGGGATATATCTGCACACTATAGTTTCCAAAAATGTGCAGGATATGAACTAACGGGTCTACAGTGGGCTAAAACTAAATGCATCGCATGTAAAAAATTTTAGAAGTCTTGCAACTTTCGCAAATTTCAACCAATTTAAAAATTTTGATATAATTTAGTTCAGCTCGGTAATACGAAGAAAAAATTTAACATTATACTCTGCTACCTTTTATAATTTTAGAAATATTTTATTGTGCAAAAGTTTATTTTACACATTTAGCCTTAATTTTTCCCCATTTTTAGAATATAATTGTTTTAGCATATTATCATATTTTTCCAAAGCTATAGTGTATTAGAACTTTTAAAATCGGTTGAGATTTTCGAAAGTTACAAGACTTCTAAAGCTTTCCACATGCGATGCGTTTAGTGGTAGCAAACTGTAAAGCCGTTAGTACATATTCTGCAAATTTTGTATTTAGCAGCTATATATTTTTTACCATTTAATATGTGAGCAGATCTAAAATGCAGTGGAAATGTGTTGCATGTTTAATAGTACATTGAAATTTTGTTTAAAAAAATTTAACTTGGCTAGTTCCCTACCGATTTTAATAACACAATACAACAATTTCGAACTTTTTGCAAAATTACGAGGTTCTATAAACAGATTCTGGTAGAGGAGGCAAAAAAAAATTTAAGTGTGTCGACGTTTTGTAGGATCACATCGGAATTTTATTTTAGGGCGGGTTAAAGTTTCCCCCTTTTGACCTGTTCGTGCAGCATATCGGTACATGAAACTATGTGCTCCTTACATCTGAGTTGTAGAGTACGTTTACCAACTTTGTAGAAAATATTAGTGGAACATATTAACCCTCTATCTACCCCGCTCATAACGCTCATTTTTGGCTCCTTTCTAATAAATCGAAAAAACATCGCTAAAATGGTGGAAGGTGGTGCGGGGAAGAAATGTTGTACAAAAATGTTGGTCATAAAGTTCTACTATAGATCTTTAAAGACAACCAAGCTCCAGACTCAACTTGTTCGTCACATATCAAGGAAAACTTAAACTATGTTTAAGGGTTAACTTCATACTTATTCACTATTAGTATTCGACATAGGAAATCTTGTAAATCTTACGTTTAAGGTATAAGATATGTTCAGCGCGAGAAACATTTTAAACATATAACTTTTCGTTGTATGGGCTTTTTTTGCACATTTCTTAGAAAAGGGCAAAAATCTCCCCTTGAGCGACAAAATAGCGGGCTTACATGTTCTACAAAAATGTTCGTCGTGGTCCAGTACATAAAAAGCTAAACATATCTTATATCTTAAACTTAAGGCTTACAAGATTTTCTATGCCGAGTACATGAGAAAAATGCGTGATGTTGTTGGCTTGCCTGTAACTAGGCTTGAAATCAAGATCTCAGGGTTTGTAGTCAAACGCGCTAACTACTCAGCCAACAGCACCCTTGATTAATGTCATATCTCCATAACCGAAGTAGTTAGAAATCCAAAATTTGATATCCTTTACTTTAATATACCAAAAACATTACACACAAAGTTTTATTAAACTCGAAGATGGTGAGGTTGGTTGATTCGAGGCGCAATAACACCAAAATAAAATCAAAATAAATCGGCATCGCTTAAAAATTAAAAATCGGTGCAGAAAGAACGCAGTGAAAATTATTTTTGTCCGTGAGTTTCCGAAAAAATCGTTTGTTATCGAAATCTATATTTTTATCGTTTTTTATCTGATTTTGAGGATTGATAGCAAATTTTTTAAAATGGCAAAATGATCTACTCAATTAGACCTATAAACCGTACTAAATCGTTTTTCGCGAGTATTTTCACTGTTATAGCGCACAGTGGGGTATAATCAAAATATTTGGAATATAAACCAGACATTTCTAAACTGATAGTTCTATCGAAATAAAATTTCACATGAACATAGCAGAGGAGTATTTCTAATTATGTTTACTTACTCAGGAGCGAGGCTATGAAGTCTCAAATTAGGGCACTTCGGCTATGTAAAATTTTTTACTGCCTGCCATCCGATTTCAAAACTTTTTTGGCCGCAATTTTCCGGGGAAAAAGTTCCGGGAAATTTTTGCGCGAGTTCCCGGAATTTTTTAAATATTATTATGGCAACTTTAAGCACATTTTTTTAGAGCTGCTCTTAGAAAAATATGAAAATAAAATAAAAAATATACATACGTATAATTTTGAGTTCATTTTATATCCCTTAAATTTTATTTTCATGTTGTTCTAAGAGCAGCAATTAAAAAATCATATATGTATCGTGAACAAATGAAAATAATTGATTGTCAGTAAGTCGTGCAAAGTATAGGCTATATTTTGTTTTTAAAATTTCAAATTTTTATCGATATCCACACAAAGCACAGCAAAAATTATCACCAACAAATTTTCGTATAAAAGTTTGTCTAAAAATAAATTTAATTTTCAGTAAATGTTCTTTACATAATCAATGAATTCTTTGTTTGACTTTTATTTAGGACGCAAACACCAAAAACAACAAGAAAAACTGTGTCGTAAAAAACAACCCCGATGACGACATACACACAAGTAACAACAACAACAATGATAGCAAAAAGAATGCGATTTATCAAGCTTGTTTACTGAAGATTTTTTGAGCGAATCAATTCGTTAATGTCGTTGTGTTAATTCTCATTCATTTTCTTAGAGTCCTTAGATAAACATTCAGACTAGAACACATTTTAAAAATTGAAATTTCATAAATGCTTATCGGATGGTGACGATGATGATGTTCCAGACAAAAATTTTGTTTGATATATTACTAAAAATCCAGTAAATATTTTTGTTTTATTAAGTACACAATTTTGTGTATTATATGTTAGTATTTTTAGACTAATTATTTTATAAGTTTCAGAAAATCCAGTAAATCTCTTTGTTTGATTTAGTAAATTGTTTTGTTTACAATTTGTAAATATTTTTAGACAAATTGTTTTGTAGATTTAAACAATTCGTTCACTGAACAAAAAACACGTTTTTATTCAATAAAATTGTTGACATATTTTTGTCTATATGTACAAATTTATTTGTAGGTCCGTTTCTACACAAAATATTTACTATTTCATTGAATTCCTTTACAGAAAACGAAATTTAGTTTTTTCTCTGTACCATTTCTATACATATTAAGTTTGTGTTTTGTGGTTGTCCAGTTTACACAAAACACTGTGATATTTTAAATTATGTAGACATTTTAAAGTTTAAATGTAAGTACAATTAATAAGAAAGGAATAAGACAGATGTTTATTGTTGTTTAATATAAACTCTGTTCAATAACTGAAAATTGTTAATAATTGTTAATAGTTTTCACTGAAAAGTGTTCACGTACCGAACACTTCTAGTAATAACTATTAACAATTGTTAACAATTTTCAGTTATTGAACAGAGCTATTAACTTTACTTTTATTTTTATAAATATGTGGCTGCCAGATTTTAATAAAGAATCATCCCTGAAGAAGTTGGAAAAACACCAACGAAACGTAGGATGGAAAACATAAATATTAAATGAGTAATCTTTTATTTATTTAAATATATAATTTAAAGTGACCTTGAAAGCCTGAATTTTGGAATAAAACCAAAAAACATCAAAATCACAGAAAAATTATTGTTTGATTCGAAAAGTCCATTGAAGATGAAAAGTCAATAGCGTCGACTTTTCATCTTGAATTGACTTTTCGAATTCGAATTGAAACCCTGAAGGAAATATTTTAAGAGAAATAAAATGAAAAATCAAAGGCATTTAGACAGACTGTGGCTCAGGGTATGTAAAATTCGGCACATCTGAATATAATACTGTTACTTGCGTGCGCTTAACGATAAGAATTATCCTGGAAAAATTTCAAGAAATATAAGAAACATTACCGCAAGTTGTTTATAAAATGATTTGAAGGCCTTAAAATAAATTTTTTAACTAACTGCGGTAATAGTCGTCATTTAGTCTTGATATGATCTTTTACTCTGTAATAACTATAAGCTCTATTTGCTTGAATTCACTTGAAAATTCTTAAAATTTTGTTTTAGAGTTGCTTTTATATTAACAGTTATTAAAAAGAATACTTGCATAAATAAATCATTCGAAATTTTAAAAATATTCATTTAATAATCTATAATATACTTAATTTAGAAAATTAGCTTCTCCCGGGAACGCGGTTTTTACATTTCCGTTTCCCCGGAAGTGCAAAAGTACAAAAAATCCTAAACCCTACTCGTATCTCAGCTGGGTAAAAAACAAAGATTGGAACAATATAAATAAAATATAATGAGTGTAAATTTTTAATTTTAATTTGTTTATTTGACTACTTATTTTTTAGCTTCAATTAAGCTAAATAATAACTATTTAATTGCTGTGACAATGTAAATACATTTGTATGGGGTAGCTCTTTTTTGGACTTCTCAAACAAAAATAAATATTTACACAGAAAAAATTATCACCAAAAAATTTTCAAACAAAAGTTTGTCTAAAAATAAATTTAATTTTCAGTAAATGTTCAGTCCATAATCTATGAATTGTTTGTTTGACTTTTATTTAGAACGCAAACACCAAAAACAACAATAAGAACTGTGTCGTAAAAAACCATCCCGATGACGACATACACACAAATAATAACAACAACAATCATAGCAAGAGGAATGCAATTGTACCAAGTTTGTTCACAAAAGATTTGTTAATGTCGTTGCGTTAATTCTCATTCATTTTTTTTAAATATTTAGAAAAACATTCAGACTTGAACACATTTAACAAAGTGAAATCTCATAAATTTTTAATGGATGATGATGATGATGATGACACAGACAAAACTTTTTTTTTTGGCATTTTTGTTTGATTAAGTAAATTATTTTGCTTTATAATTGTTAGCATTTTCAAACTAATTGTTTATTACATTCAGACAGAAATATTGTTTGATATTTTTCAGACAATCCAGTACATATTTTTGTTTGATTTAGTAAATTGTTTTATCTAAAATTTGTAAATTATTTTAGACAAATTGTTTTATAGATTTAAACAATTTGTTCACTGAAAAAAACACGTTTTTTTCAATGAAATTGTTGAGGTATTTTTGTCTATATTTACAAATTCGTTTGTAGGTCCGTTCATAGACAAAATATTTACTATTTCATTGAATTCCCTTATAGAAAATGAAATTTAGTTTTTTCTGTGTATCGACTCAAATTGTAAGTAGTTACGACTCAAATCCTCATATACTTTTTTGCCTACTCGTAAGCAAAGTTTTTGCTGGGACTTATTAACTTTTCCCCGTAATTTTATAAATTTTAAACATGAAATTGTTGTTGCCTTGACACTCTTTCATAGGTTTTTCATTTTCAATAAGTGAATGAAATTATGCATAATTTGGCATAATTATGCAAATGTATGCATTTCCCTGACACACAAATTTGTATGGTAAAAAAATCAATTGATATTCAATAAAACTTTTTATTTATGCGAGCTGATTTTATTCTGGCTTGCTTAACACAGTTTTCTATTTTTTTTTTGTAGAACCCATTTGCACAGTTGTTGAAAGTTATTTTTTAATCTATTAAATGTATTTGGTTGCAAGCCAACAAAAAAACTGATATAAAACAAAAATAAATTGAAATTATGGAGGAAAAAAAGAAAACTTTTAAAAGAATAATGCTTTGAGATTTTTATGTATTTACATATAAGTTGTTGGCTTAGAAATGACTCATATCCTCTGAGTGTTGATAAAAGTTTACTGCAGCTAAACAAGAAAAATCCCTGATACTGAAAGCCAATTTATAAACTAGTTGGTTGTTTTCCGTTTATCTCTTTTTTTGGGTTTTATCCATTATGCAAAAACCAAGAATAGCAAACAAATGACAAGAAATCCACAAAAATACAATAATATCATACTGATTTCTCAGTGGTATCAAGCCAACAAATAGCAGCCATGTTCCACTTTTTCTGTTTCTATTTCTGTATTGTTCTTTTATTTTCCTTTCATTTCTAAATCTTTTACTTTTTTATTGTTTAAAAAAGAAAACAGTTGAAGTCACAAACACATATGAGATGAGCATGTAGTAAAAATAGCAAACTTTTGAAACTGTTCAACAATTTTATTGTCACAAAAAAAAAAAAAAAAAAAAAACATAATACGAAAAGAGTAGAAACATTTAGACAACTTTTCTATGACTTGTACTAGTATTGAATTATAAACTTATTGCTGGCTGTTAGTTTTTATCATCACAATTTATATTCTTTCATATGACCTTGCAAACTGTTAACTACAACCGCATGGATTCCATTACTGCTGGACAGTTTCTATTGATACAAAACAAGCATAGCAAAAAAATATGCAACTTTAAAATTTCGAGACTAACTTTTCAACCATATTTTAAACTAACTTTTTTAGACCCGACGATGCACGGCCTCTAAACTTTTTTGAGGAGAAGTCCTTAATGCGTTATTTATGGTCCATCTGGTCTAGCAATATGGACGAAATAACTTTGCAAAAATATCGATTTCAATACAAAGAGCTCATTGAAGAGATTACAACACGGACGTAATTTCGCGTTAGGTTAAATAGAGTGTCCTTCTACTAATTGTGTGCTCGTTTGCAATTTTTATAGTAACAAACCTTTCATGTCCTTTCAAAAAAAGTTTTGAAATCGGTCAAGAAATGGCATAGTTTTTTTAAAATTTTACAATTAAAATTTTTCCGCCTCTCTCCACTTCTATGGGACCAAACTTCAAGTAAACCCTTTCAAACAAAAAAATAGTTTTGAAATTCAGTTCAAACATGACAGAGTTAATCATGGCTGGAGCAAACTTCCCCATCGATTTTGAAAGAAAATATAACAGAATAAAACTGCAGGCAACCCCTTTCAAACAAAAAATTCATTTTTTGAAAATCAGTTCAAATATGACAGCGTTAATGATGGGGGAGCAAATTTCTCCACCGATTTTCGAAAATAAATTATGGGACTAAGGCTCATGCAAACCATTTTAAACAAAAAAATTTTGAAAATCAGTTCAAAAATGACAGAGTTAAGCATGGAGGGCGAGCAAATTTCCCCACCGATTTTCGAAAATAAATTATGGGACTAAGCCGCCAGCAAACCTTTTCAAACCAAAAAAGAATTTTCAAAATCGGTTGACAAATGACAGTCATGCGTATGAGACAAAACTTCCCCCATCACCCTCCCCCTTTTACGGAAGAAATTATGGGTCCAAACTGCAAGCAAACAATTCAAACAAAAAAACAATTTTGAAAATCGGTTCACAAATGACATAGACAAGGGGAGCAAATTTCCCGATCGGGTTTGGAAGAAATATTACAGAATAAAACTGCAAGCAAAGCCTTTCCAAAAAAAAAATTTTTTTTTGAAAGTCAGATCACATATGACAGCGTTAGCCAGGGGAGGGGGGGGGGGGTAGCAAATTTCCCCATCAAAATTATGGCACTAAACTTTAGGCAAACCCTTTTAAACAAAAAAAAATCGGCTTACAAATGACAGACTTAAGCATTCGATAGGGGGGAGGGGTGTGGGGAAGAAAATTTCCCCACCGATTTTCGAAAAAAAATTATGGGACTAAGCAAACCCTTTCAAACCAAAAAAAGAATTTTAAAAATTGGTTGACAGCTGACAGAGTTATGGAAAGGGGGGGGGGGGGGTGGGGGGTCATAGTCCCCACCGATTTTAGAAAAAAAAATTATAGGACCTAACTGCAACCAAATCCTTTTCAAACCGATAAAGAATTTTGAAAAATGGTTGACAAATTACAGAGTTATGCGTAGGGGTAGGTTTTGACCCATTTTATCCCCTCCCGGTCTAAAATCCCGGAAACAATTGCCGTATATATTAATTGTGGGCCAAATATCTAGCCTTAAGATAGCATATTGGGTCCTGCATTATATTTGATAAATACCTCCGACATGCCAACAGGCCATTCACACATCAAAACATTTGCTGATGAAGCATCCAAAAAATTGAAGGAATATGTATTGCATTTGGAAATATGGTTAAAGCAGTGGAGAATTAAAATAAACGAATAAAAATGTGTACATGTCATGTTTACATTGCGTAGGGAAACATGTCCGCCTATTTATATCAACAATCAAATTATAACGCAACACCGACGATCACCTTGATCGTCGTCTAACATGGAACCCCACATAGATTCAAAGCTGACCGAAATAAAATTGAAAGCAAAAAATTGAATCAATTACTTAGCAATAAATAAGCAAGCACAGTAGTACTGCCTGCGCTTATCATACAGGCGATCAGTAGTTCAATCCCTGGCATAGCAAAATGGATTTATTTTTTAATTTTTTGCATGATCGTTAAAACAAGTTTTAGTCCCGTATTAAAATTATTGTGCAGTAGACCAGTGAGGAAACACATGACATGAAACACAACAAATAATTTAAAATGGCACGAGTTCAGTGCTTAGCAGAGACATTTAATTTTTTTTATGTTTTGTGTATTCAATGACTTCTAAATATTGGAATTTTCAAGTTGTCTTTTGTAAGACAAGGTGGCAAGTAATACTTGCCTCCAAATGAAATCCCCATGTTAAAATAACTGGTGAAAATACCAAACGAGAAGTAGTGAAGAGTATGTTTTTTTCAAAATTTAACTCATCAGTTTGCTTTCAAAAGTTTTTGCTGGCTTATGAATTTAATTATTGATTACGAACTTATTTTATTTTTATGTTGTAAGCTAAATTGCTTTTATTTAATTTTCTCATGTTCATTTAAAAACATGTAACTTTTAATCCTTGTGTAATTAAAATTTATAATAGAATTAAATAAATAAAACTATATACGCGACTTGCATGTAAAAATTCCGTTTTTATTATATAAATGTCTATATACTGCAAAAAGATAAAAACTGCAAAAAAACACCTTTGTACTTAATATTTGATGTCCAACTAGCAGACAGACAACCTTCAACAGTAAATTTAAATGTTGCTTTGAAATTTAACAGCAAACTTTGATTTCCGTTTCATTCAAATATCAGGAAAAGAAACCTGGCTAAACAGCGCACAATTTACTGTGAAAAAGTAAAAAGCTAATGAACATTTGTTACTTAATTGATTTTTCTTTAGAGAACATGAACAGGTATTGTTAAATATTATTAACTTAAAATTGAAAAGAAAAATAGTTGATGGATAAAAACATTTTCTTGTTTAATTTAAAATAACGGAAATTGTTTTCTAGTTCTGTGTGAATTACAAACTTAGATTCACACGAGCATGCAAACATAAAGCCCGACTGAGGTGACCATAATCTGCACGAAAAAAATCAGTTTTTACAGGCCGCTACACATACTCATCAGCGTTGAATGCATAACTTTTGTCTATTTGAATGGATTTTGTTGTGATAGTTGCTAATATCTTTTTTTTGTTTTGCTATTGTTTTTGGTTTTAAAGGAGAAGAAAACTAAATTACCCAGAGCAGAGATTTCAAAACGTTATAGAGAAAAATTAAAACTAGACGAAAAACGATATGTAGATTATAAGCAAGAAGTAGGGAAATATAAAGGGAATTGTTCTCAAAAAAACTTATTTTATTTATTAAAAACTTTGCTTTTTATTTTAAAAGTATGTCCACAAGTTGCTTATCATTCGTGACTTTTCTATTTAATATAAAATATTATTATCAAATAAATCAATAAAATGGCGACTCGCGTAAATTTATTAAAACTCTATGAGTAATAATTGCCAATAAAAAAAGTTATTAAAAACTTGTGAAATTGAAGTGTTTATTGAAAAATCTGTAGCATAAGCTTCATCAATTTATTAAGGACTCACCATTCGTTAATTGAATATTTATTAAAAAAAATTCACCCATTTAATGAATGAGAGGCAAAATTTTTCGAAAAAATAAATTGTGTTTCAATCTTTATAATTTGAGTCGTAAATAGTTCGATTATATTAGATCATTTGCTTAATATTTTATTGTGAAGAGAGAGAAACACGTAAAAAATTGTAATTCGTGACTTCTCTATTTGCATGGATTTTGCTGTGGTAGTTTCTCATTTCTGATTTCTGATTTTTTTGTTTTGTATTTTTAAAGTAGAAGAAAACTAAATTAACCAGAGCAGAGATTCAAAAACGTTACAGAGATAAATTAAAATTAGACGAAAAACTATATTGAAAATATAACCAAAAAGCCCGGGAATCTTAAAGGACATTACTCTTAAAAAAAAATCTTGATTTATTTATTAATTCTTTGGCTTAGATTTAAAGGAGTTCTTAGCAATTAAAATTACGTGAAATACTCGTAATACAGAAATCACACACAGAACAACTTCATAGTAAAATCGTCGAAAACCACGTTAATTTAAAAATTTTCGGTTATGATTTTGCTTTATAGGTGTTTCTTGTCAATTCAACATGATTTACAATAATCTTTAAATAAATTTTTTTCTTTTAAAATAGCTATATTTCATGTTGATTTAATATTCCAGTTAAATACAGTTAAATCAAAAGGAAGTTGATGCTGAAATAATACGAAGAGTCATGTTGAATTAAAGTTATTTCAAGTTGAAACAACGTGAATTTGATAGTGAAAAAATACGAAGTTGAAACAACGTGAATTTGATATTGAAAAAATACGAAGAATCACGTTAAATTAAAGATATTTCAAATTTAAACAACGTGAATTTGATAATGAGACAACACGAATAATCATGTTGAATTAAAGTGAGATCACGGTGAAACAACATGAATTTAATGTAGATATTTTATTAATGATTTTACTTAAGTGATGTGTGTTAGCATACTCATCAAAAAAATTTGTGCTGTAGTTGGCTGCCCCAGCCAAGATTTGAGCTCGTGCCACTTGCATGGTATTCAACGCGCTAACCACTGCAGTCACATTAGCTTCAAACTTTACTTTAGACATAATCTGAATAAATAGTATCGTATGTTAAATGAATTTCATTTTGATTCAACATGATTTAATTGATTATACTATACACCAATTTCGAACTTTTTTCAAAATTACGGGTCTCTGTAAATCGATTCTGGTAGAGGAGATCAAAAAATAATATAAGTGTGTCGGCGTTTTGCGAGGTCACATCGGAATTTTGTTTTAGGGGTGGTTAAAGTTTCCCCCCTTTTGGCCTGATCGTGCAGCATATCGGTACATGAAACTCTGGGAGTTGTACATCTGAGGTCTAGGGTATGTTCAGCAACTTTGTAGAAAATATTAGGGCAAACATTTTTTTGAAATATTTTAACCCTCTAACTCTACGTTTTATAGGTCTTTTTGTATATTTTTTCAAAAAAGAGGCAAAAAACTCTCCTACAGCGGCATTATACGGGGAATAAATCTTCAACAAAAATGTTCGTGGCCTTATACATAAAACAGCTGGACACATCTTATACCTTAAACGTAAGACTTACAAGAAATTAACCTTTAAACACATTTTAAGTTTTCAATGATTTCTAACGTCCGAGTCAATTCTGGAGCTTGGGTCTCTTTGAAGACCTATAGTAGAATCTTAAGGCGAATATTTTTGTAGAACATTTAAGTCCCCTATATCGCCACTGAAGGAGAGTTTTTTCCCATTTTTTCAGAAATGTACAAAAAGACACATAAAGCGAAGAGTTAGAGGGTTAAAATGTTCCAGCAATCACATTTTATACCTTAAACGTAGACTTACAAAATGTTGTATGTCGTGTACTAATTGTGATAAGGATGAAGTTAACCCTTAAACATAGTTTAAACTTTCAATGATTTCTGGTGTTCAAGTTGAGTATGGAGCTAGGTTGGCTTTGAAGATCTTTAGTGAAATTTTATGGCCTACATTTTTGTAAAGCATTTTATCCCCGCACGCCCCCTATTTTAGGCTGTTTTTTACAATTTGTTAGAAAAGAGCCAAAAATTAGCGTTATTTGGTAGATTCAGAGGGTTAATGTGTTCCAAAAAATGTATTTCCCTTAATGTTCTCTACAAAGTTGCTGAGCATGCCCCACAGCTTAGATCTCAAGAACACATAGTTTCATGTACCGATCTGTTGCCAGCACACGTATATTTTGTTTTGGTCTCCTCTACCAGAATCGGTTAACAGAACCCCGTAATTTTTTTTCGTGTTGCACAGTGTTATTTAACATAAAGTTGATTTGAAAATTAAAGTCATAGCAATGGTGATTTCAAATGAAATGTAACGTTTATAACAAAGTTGTTTTAATAGTGAAAAATATTAAACCAACTATATGTAAGGTTAGATAAATCATTTTTCGTTTTAAATTAATATAAAACAATAGTAATTTTAAACCAGCAGCAGTAAATTTTGGTTGGTAATTCGATTTTTGTCGGCTATTTGTCGCCTACATAAGAATAAACATCTACAAAACAACAACAAGTCACACAACTGAGCAGAACAGTGAATTGTAGCAATGAACGAAGCAAATATACACCAACACACTTCAACAATATGTTATTTCTTGTACATTTAATATTATTTCCAATTAAAATTGCGTCAAGTTGATTTTACATTCCTTTTTTCTATGCGCATATTGTGAGGTAACGAATGACAAAAATTTTATGGTAAAAAACAACATAAAATAAAAGTTTTTTTAGGTGGGAGCGTGGCGGCTACCGAAAACAAAGTTCTTTTGTTGTGCAATGTATATTGAAAATTGGGGGGATGAAAAGCAAAGGGGGTTACAAGTAAAAAAAATAAAAAATTAAGTTATATGCAGGAATCACCAATAAATACCAATATCTATCACTCTACAAAAATTCAGACCTATACGATGACCTCAAAAGACGGCATGTCTTAGAAACCAAAAATATTAGGTATGAAATGCATGGGAACAAAAAACTTTTTGCACTTGTACCCCTTTGCTTGAAAGCCCTTCAATTATATTTATGTTGTTTTTTCCCTAATTTCTTTGAATATTGATCATGTCTAGTCCTTTCTGGATATAAAGTGATATGAGGAACCTTAGCCCATATCGTCACTTTGAATGGGCCTAATTTTTATATATGTGATGTTCTTGATAAAAAGGCACCTTTTTTTATCAGCAAGAGTTTTCAGTAGAGCCAAAAAAGCTATTTGTATAAATTTTGTCGATTTCAAGATTATGGTTGGTATCACTACTCAGACATGTTTCCTCCACTTTACAATTGGAATTATCCCTACCCAGGAAATATTTTTTGCTGATATGTTAAACATCAGAAAAAAATCTTAGACAATCAAACGAGTTATTAAAAATTCCCTCACGCATTTGGCATAATATAATAGCCGGCAGTTCTCTGGTACGAGCTTTCTACACATTTTCTGAAATAATATCCGATTAATATCAGACTAGTCGGCACATTATTCGACTGCAGTTTAATTTCTTTGAAAACATTTAACAAAATAGTTTTCGTTATAATTCTCGTTTATCTCTTGAGAGTATATCCACAGATATTTGAGTTTTCCAACTTATAAAATATGGATAAATATTTTCTGATGAGCTGCCATAAGCATAAGCAGGATAATGCATGAAGAGTTTTAAACGACATTTTTAATAATTCATTTTTAATAATTCATTTATTAAAAACTATATTTTTACATTAATAACACGCTGTTACATAATGGCATATTTTTTCTACTCGTGAAAAACGACTTCGTGAGGCCTGTAGGCCCAGTTGAGTAGATTTTGCCATTTTAAAAAATTGCAATTCAAAATCGGAAGTTGTCGATAAAAAACGATTTTTCGAGACTTAAATTTTCACTTCAATTTTCATTTCTTAAACGATGTCGAATAGAGGAGCGAGCACTTAAGCTTTCCATGTATATTTAAAAGATTTTATTTTGACTTATGAATTATCTTCAAAAGGAAAATTAAAATTTTAGAGTTTTAAATTTTTTTTTTTAAATTTTGCGTAATATTTTTGCAACACTTTGCTTTATTTTCTTAAAAAGTGTATCTTATAATGATTACAATAAGCCCTAAATTATTAAAAGCGGTTGGGAATTGGAAGAGTTACAATTTTTTACACAAAATTTTAATGTCAATAGTACATGCAATATATTCCCAGTGCATTGTGGAGCTGATAAAAAAAATCAATTATAAAATATATACAACTGCTAAGCTATTGGTCAAACCTATTTTAAAGTTGACACATCAATAGATGATGGGCTATATCTGCACACTATGGTTTCCAAAAATGGGCAGCTCATGAGCTAACGACTACTCTACAGTGGGCTAAAATGAAATGCAGCGCATGTGAAAAACTAAAGAAGTTTTGTAACTTTCGCAAATTTCAACCAATTTTAAAATTTAAGTGTTTACATTGTCACAGCAATTAACTAGTTATTAATTGGCTTAGTGGAAGCTAAAAAATAAGTAGTCAAATAAACAAATTAAAATTAAAAAAAAAAATTTATATACTTCATATTATTATTATTTTATATATATTTAAAATTTTGTAATTTTTTTGACCCAGCTGGGATACGCTCAGATTTGAAGACCAGTACTCTACCCACGGAGCTATTGTTGACTTATAAGTTAAGCGACAAAAATTAGTTTTCATATACAAACATATGTTGCCTTTAAAATTGGTTGTCTACTTATTTTATTAATACATATCAACAAATTGTACACTCTAAAACATTATTTCATATTGTCTAAATTTGTGTTGAAAATTTCTCCTTGTCTAAAATTACATCGATTTTGTAGTTATATTATTAAAGAAAAAACATTTCAAATTAAACATATTTAGTCCAAGCGGAAAAGATATAACATAAAGTATAATAAGGCTATGGCTGAATGGTAGATACGTCAGACTATCAGTCAGGAGGTCGCGGTTCAAATCTGCACGCAGCCAATCGTTTTTTTTTGGTAAAAACATTTTGCTCAAAAATAATGAGTGTCTAATTTTAGGTCGATAATAATCGTTAAAGTGATGCCGACTATTATCGACCTAATTTTTAACAAAAGTGTTTTAGAGTGTAGCTACAGTTATTCGTTTATTACCATTTATTTTGTGAGCAGCTCCAAAACGCACTGGAAATGTGTTGCGTGTATAATTTTACATTGAAATTTTATTTAAAAAAATTGTAACTTTGTTAATTTCTAGCCGATTTTAACAATTTAAGACTTACTGTAACTGCTATAAAATACGCTTTATATTAAAATATAAAATGGGTAGGTTTTCAAACAAATTATTGCAAAAAAAATATGCAACATTTTAAAAAATCGAAATAAAATAAAAAATTTAATTTTTCTTTTGACGATATTTCCACGATACAAGTATAAGTCAAAGCAAAATCTTTTAAATATACACAGAAAGCTTAAGTCCTCCTCTATTCGATACTGTTTAAAAATTAAAAATCGGTGCCGAAACAACGCACTGAAAATTGTTTTTGTCCGTGAATTACCGAAAAATCGTTTTTCATCGATAACTTCCGACAAAACGACAATATGATCTACTCAACTAGACCTACAAGCCTCACTAAGTCCTTTTTCACGAATATTTTCACTGTGACAGCGTATTATATTAAAAAATTCAAAAACGCCACTATTTTCAGAATTTTATCTAGTGTAAGGAAATGTAGCTATCTCCATTTTTGTCAGGATCATCACATATTTTACAATTTGTGTTTTTTGCATGAATTTAATTGAATCAAGTACTAAATTTCGGTGAATATCAAAAATCCATTTCATTTTAAAATCTATTTTCGTCTCATTGATATAAGCAGAAAATAATATTAAAAAAAATTCTGTAATACAAATAAATCAATCGATGACAATTGTGGTAATCCACTTCACTTTCAATTAAATATACTTACATACCAATCTTTCATAGAAACACACATGTTCGTATGTATTTATTTATAAATTGAATACTTCTTCAGAAAATAAAGACGAGAAAAAAATTAAAAAAGTGTTCAACTTGTCACAATGTTCATGTTACTTTTTTGTGCAATGACAACTAAACTTTTTCCTTTAAATTAACTTCTTTTATTTAATTTTTAGTTTTGTCACTTGAACAGAATTTATAAATCCAACTTATGTAATAAAACTGTTTTACGGTTGCCGCTGTAACACATGCATTTGTATTTATGCGTGTATACATATTAGAGTGCGTCGATTTTTATAGACAAAGAAAATAAAACGAAAAATCTACGAAGAATTCTAAGTAACTTTGCCCTAGAAAATATCGGACTTAAATGAATTTCGAGCCTGTGGGAATTTCAATATAGGTTGCAACTTATTTCGTATTTACATATCCATGCAATCAGTGATTGGGACATACCCGCTACGAATAGAATAAAAATTTGTATGACGATATACTCTTGTGCAACTAACATTTGTCAAAAGCATCAGAGTGCTAGCTAAAATTAGTTCGCATATTAGGACCACTTTGTTGTAAAAAAATACACAAATTATAAAAAGTGCTTGAATCAGTGTGGCGTATACTTAATATTTTTATCAATATATACCATTCAAAAATATTAAGTATACGCCAAAGTGACAAACGGTCTTGAAGCAGTTGGCGTACACTTAGGCCCAAATTCACAGTCATTAGTTAGCTAATGACAATAGTTTAGCCAATGATATTTTATTCACACTTCTTTGTTTACCATTAGTTAAACCGTCAAATGCTTTGGAACATGGTGCAATAAGTATACAGGTGGCAGCATAACGTCAGCTGATTATATTTTGTTCTGGTAGTTTTTTACATAAGTAACGTCTAGCACGTGTATTTTTTTGACAAGCATTATCTAGCTTTTTGTTGTATTTATTGAACCTGCAATAAGTACACCATGTTTTGGAAATTATTACGTTCATATAGCATACTTTTAGGAGCGACGAAAAACATTTGCTCCATTAGCTTTGTGTGCTTAAAAATTTTAAAATTGCCGCCGTAAGATGTGTAATATTCTTTATTTCTTTATTTTTGCTTGTTTATTTATATTTGATAGGGTTACCATTCTTTACCCATATGAAAAATTTTAGTTAAACAATACACTGTAAATATGAAGTTTTAGTTAAACAATAGTTATCATTTTAGTTTACTAATAATTAACTAATGACTTTAAATTTGGGCCTTAATATTGTATCAATGTCATTGATAACTTATTATTAAGTATACGCCAAACTATTTCTATCACTTTTTGTAATTTTTTCTATAACACTGTGCAACAAAATGAAACTTTTGTCATAAACTTTTATCACCACTATATTTTATTGATTGGATTTTTTTTAAATTTGGGAATTTTCAAGAGGCTGCTACACCGATTTAATCATAACTTCGAAAGGTGTTATCCCATTTCCTTACAAAAAACACTAAAAACTTGGAATAAAATTATATTTAAACCGAATATATTTTTATACATGCAATGGTTTCGGAGTTATGCAGACCGCAGTGATGAAACCCGTATTTTTTAAATACAAAATTAAAGGATATTATATTTTTTTAATTAAAAAAAATCGAAAATAACAAAATCATTTTTATTAACTGATGATACAAAGCCACTTATACTGCAAAACAAATAAGCTGTATTTCATGAAAATCTATGGATAAATATTGATTCCATGTGACTTCAATTTATTATTGAAGTCACATAATTTTAGCAAAAATTTCGAATATTTACAGTGTACAACAAAATATTTTTTTTAATAATAAGGTTCTAATAACTGATTCTAGCAGAGACCACAAAAAATACGTGCGTATATCGGCATTTTGAAAGTTTACATCTGAAATTTATTTTAGGGGTAGTTAAATTTCTCCCCTTTTTGCACATAGTTATACTGACTCGGCAAGGAATATCTTGTAGGGCTTACGTTTAAAGTATAAAATGTGTTTAGCCCTTTTTTGTAAAACACCAAGAGGAACATTCGTGTTAAACAATTTAGATCGCTATTATGCCCCTAAAGGCGAGTTTTTGCCCCTTATTAAGTTAGGTGCCAAAAGAACCATACCGCGAAGAGCTAAAGGGTTAAAATGTTCACCAAAAATGTTAACCATTATGTTTTGTATAAAAGTGCTGAAAATTAATTATACGTTAAACATAAAGCCTACAAGATATGCTATGCCGAGTCAGGACAACTATGTGCAAAAGGCAGGAATTTAACTCATTCTATAATGAGTCACAGATGCAAACTTTCAAAACGCCGATGTACGTGTATATATATTTTTGGTGGATTGTGCCAGAATCATCCGTTAGAACCTTGTTATTTTTAAAAAAATTATTTTGTTGTACAGTGTAAATAATCGCAATTTTTGTAAAAAATCTGCTGGTTTCACTTTTTTATGAATAAAGTCAATATTTATTCATCGATTTTCATGAAATAAAGCTTATTTTATTTCTAGTATATGTGGCTTTATGAATAAAAATGGTAGAATTTTCCCAATTGCGATTTTTATAAATTTTTAATATATAAAAAATTTTTCAATTTCCAATAAAAATTATATTTCATCATTGCAGTCTGAATAATTCCGAAACCATTGAGTGTATAGAAAAATAATGTTAAGTGGCTTAAAGGCAATTTTATTTCAAGTTTTTAATTGGTTATCGTAACAAAATTGGACAATAATTTTCCAAGTTTTGATAAAATCAGTGGAACAGCTTCTTCAAAAATCCCAAATTTTAGAAAAAAAAAAAATATTATTCATAGAATTTAAAATTTTGACTGTTTTGGACATCAAAAATATATAGCAGTACTCCTTGGCATTTTTCTTGTTGCATAGTGTAATAAAACTGTCATAGAAAATATTTTGTAATTTCAGCAAAATCAAACCATAGATTTTAGGGAAAATTTTCCTTAAAATTCGTCGAAAAATAACATTCCTCACCCTATGATGTTTTATTAAAAAAAATCGACCCACCCTAATGTAGTATTTGTATGCGTAAGTAACTAGATACAAGTCAGCATTTGTACAACACTTACCTCATATGAACCAGCCGTATCCAATATATCCAAGGTTAGATTAACGCCCGCTATTGAAAAGTTACCCTGATGCATCTCCTCAATTGTCCTTTTGTATTTTGTTGTAAACGTATTGTATAGAAATTGTGTAATTATTGAGGTTTTACCAACTTTAGCAGCGCCCATGACAACAATTTTGTGACGTGCATTTGTGGGACCAATTGCATCGTCAACAGCATTATTGCGGCCAACTCTGAAAGAAGGAGAGAAGAGGAAAACAAAATAGAAAACTTACGTTATCAAATTCAATGAATGAACAGTGTTGCTAGATGCTGATCATCATGATGATAATGATGATGGTATGTAATTTAATAAAACCAATATTTGAACAACAAAAAAAAAAGAGAAACCCGACTAAAAAGACCTGACAAATGAAAGAAAAATTTATATATTTAATCAGGTTGGGGTTATAATTTCGTTTTTGTTGTTGTTTTAGCAGAGTTTTAGGTTGCATTAAGTTTTCAAATTGAATTTATATTGTGGCCGTAGTATGTGTGCCGGTGGCTGTTTGTTTCTGTATGCGGTTTCTATGGTTTTACTTTTGTAATTAATTCAATTATAATTTAATTTTTATGAGAAAAATAAGGAAACATATGGATGACACACATACTTGACAAAAACAAAAAGTGCAAAAAGGATTTTTAAATTAAGGACTTGTATAACACCACCTTAATATTATGTATTTCTGCAAGTTTAGAAATGCGAAAGCAATAATTATATAAAGAAATGTTCTAACTAAAACATACTATTTTGGAAAATTTTTTTTAGAAACCCAATAGAAATTAGTTATATTTTACACGTTTGGATGGGGAAATATCCCGTTCTCCATTGTAATCGCGCCTGGGTATTCACTAAAAAGTTTCCATTAAATTAAAATGATAAATTCAGTAAAGTGCTATATTGGGTCGCACAAGAGGGGTTCCGTACGAATACGTATACATATATCCCTTTTTGATTTGGCCTTTATTTAATTTCGGCAATTTTTTCATTTTGCTTTTTCGTTTAGTTTTAGTTTTTTAAATTTTAAATTTTCTTTTTCGTTGTGTTGGCAATTTTTTTTGGTTTTGACGCTTTTTTCATATTGGTGGTTTTTGAATTTTTTTTGCGATTTTGCAATTTTTCGTTTTTTCCAATTTTTTATGTTTTGCCGTTTTTATCGTTTTTTGGCGGTTTTTTTGTTTTACCATTTTTTTGCTTTTTGACGATATTTTTATATATTTAGTTTTAGCAATTTATTTTAGTTTTGGCGCTTTTTTCAGTTTTGGCGCTTTTTTCGGTTTTGGGGATTTTTTTTATCGGTTTTTGGTGATTTTTTTAGATTTAGCACTTTTTTTGGTATTGACGCTTTGTTTCGTTTGTGAGATTTCTTCGGTTTTTGGCGATTTTTTAGTTTTGGCGCCTTTATTTTTGTTTGAGCGTTTTTTTGGGGATTTTTTCCATTTTTGGCGATTTTTTTTTGGTTTTCGACGATATTTTTAGTTTTAGCGATTTTTAAGGTTTTTGTGATTTTTTAGGGTTCCGTACACCAAAAGTGTAAAAGTGTTTTCGCTACGCTGTCCGTCTGTGTGTCTTTCTGTCTGTCTGTCTGTCTGTCTGTCTGACTGTCCGTTTGTCTGTCTGTCTGTCACAGGCTGTTTTCTCGGGGACCGTAAGAGCTACGGACCTGAAATTTTCATAGAATATGTACAACTTTGGCCGTAGCAAATATATGACAGCTAAAAATTAAAGGGTTTTCCAAAGTGAGCAACGAAACATCTTGAAATACTAATGGATATGTTTTTCGTTTTTGACGATATTTTAACTTTTAGCGATTCTCTTAGGTTTTATTGGTTTTTTTTTCGTTTTGAATATTTTAAGTGTCGATATATAAGTGTCTGTATATTAAATTAGTATTTCAACAGTTTTCGTTGCTCGCTTCAGAGCAGACAGACAGAAAGACAGACAGCGTTACGAAAACAATAGGTTTCCTTTACGTTTTTGGTGTACGGAACCCTAATATGTAAATTTTTTGAGTACAAACCATGATTGATTGATGAAACTTTTTGCAATATATTACTATAAAGTTCACAAAATTTTTAAATATTTGGAAGTACAAACCGACTAGGGTGATCGACTAGGTTTTTCAAACGGGGTTTTCGCCACACGGTTTTTCAAAATGTTGATTTTTCGAATGTCGAATAGTCCGGCTTTTTTTAAATTAAAAAACCGGCCAACTCGAATACTTTTCGATTCGTATAATTTATTAGTTTTTACTATATTAAAACTTAGACGAACTCTTACTGTTGATTTCCCTAAGTATTTTTTTTTCAATAACATTTACTGAAACATGAAATAAAGGCGAATTATTTTATAAGGTGGCAGCAAGGATGAATTAAATTGGCCTTGTGATGTAGAATGGACGTCAAACTCCATATTTTATATGGAGTGTGACATTTTGCTGTATGCGTTGCACCGAAGATGCTTGAAGCAAAATCTAAATTTTGGAATTTTTCGCTTGCTTGAACCTCGTATTTGAACGTGTATTCGTAATAGGTCATGCATGTACTAAAGAAAGACAATAACAAGGTAAACTCATATAGTGGTGTTTCATACTTAGAGCTTTCAAACTATGTATATAAAACGATTTTTATATGCGGTTTGACATTTGGTTGATTATAAGTTGATTTGAGTTTAACTTACTATAAAATCCATACTTACACGATGCACTTGTCATGCATTTTGACCGTGAATACTGCGCATTGAGGGCAAAATAAACTTTGGAAGCGGCTTGCCAAATCGACTTTTTTCATTCACACACAAACTACACAAAACTAGCTCGTACAGGTATAGATTTTTCACTTTAATCACTAATATAAATTTTCCACGACGAAATTTTGTTGCATATGAAGCGATTTCACAACAGACAAGCAGCTTACTACAAATTCAATATGAGTGTCAAAATATCAAAATTTTTTAATTTTTCTTCAAACGCCTTGCCAAGCCGCTTGTCAAACACGAAAACACTGCCATATATTAGACAACAGGCTTGTACAAACGTACAATTCCAAAGTACAATACCATGTTTAGCTAGTGGCTTGCGTAGTCTATTTGATTCTTTAGTGATGTGAATGTCAAGAAATAAACAAGATGTGGGCTATATATTTTTTGGATTTTGATTGGTAAATACTGGAAGTGTTCTCTTTAGTAAGGGGCACTATAATTGGCAATTTGGAAATTATAGGAAATTATATCGATGGGTGTTGTACCAAACAAAAGCTTTGAAAAATGAATGAAGCCAGATCCACACAAAAATACAAATGTAAAAGAAAATAAGGCCAAGTTCCTATCCAAAATTTTCGTCCGTTAAAAGTACTGAGATCAAAATACACAATAAATAAATAAATAAATAAATAAATAAATAAATAAATAAATAAATAAATAAATAAATAAATAAATAAATAAATAAATAAATAAATAAATAAATAAATAAATAAATAAATAAATATATAAATAAATAAATAAATAAATAAATAAATAAATAAATAAATAAATAAATAAATAAATAAATAAAAATAAAAATGCGGATCAAGTTCTTAATATGTACAATAGGGCGATGATTATTTTTTGGCGACATCCTCCAGCTCCAAAACCGTTTAGAGGATGGAAAATAAGTAAAATCAGCGATATCAATTTTTCGTTATTGTGCAAAAAGTACACGCACCAAATGCATTGAAGTTTTGTATACACAATTTTTTTTTAGTAAAAAAAGGTAATATTTCACTAGAACCAACTTAATTTTTGTGGCTTTTTTATATCATAATACTTACAAAATCGTTAGCCGCCATTTTGAGTAAAAAAAATATCTTTAAAATATGTCTTCTCTAATAATGTGTAAGCTTTTTTCACGATCGCGAAAAAGTGAGATCGCAGCTCTCACTATTTTGGAATTGGAGCTTGCATATTTCCTAAAAATCCAAAAATTCATCACCCTAATGTACAGCACCATTTAATTTTTAGGCAACCTGCTATCTTGGCCATATTTTTTTATATCTAATATAAGGAAGAATTTTGGCAAAAATATTGCCAAGCTAGCAGGTTGCGAGAAATCAAGAACTTGATCCTCATTTCGACCGAAATTTTTGGATAGGAACTTGGCCTTATTTTCACAGTTATGTTTTTGTGCGGATGGTATTTACCTGCACTATTAACTTCTTTTTTTAATAAAGCAAATTAAAAATAAGACTTTCTTGTAATAACGTTTTCACTAAAAAACCGGTTGACCCGTTGACCGGCTTGTTCTGAAACCATAACTGGTTTGTTAAAATTTCAAAAAGTCGAACTATTCGAAAACCGGTTTCTGGAAAATGTCGAATAATCGATCACCCTAAGGCCTACGCTGTTATTTTAGTGTATATTGTTAATGCAATTTTAATAATTATACTGAGTAATGAAGGGTACTAAAATAGCGTAACGTTCAATACACAAGTCTGCGCACAACAACAATTAAAAAAAAATATAGTTTCTAAATTTTTCAAAAATTGTATGTGTGAAATAAGAGAAGAAAATGCAAATATTCTAAAATCGTTATCAATTTAATTTAGTTTTTGGAAAAATTTTAAGTTTCTTAATGTGGAAAATCAGCAGCATGCATTACGGACACGCCATTTTTTGTGAAGAGAGTATAAACAGTATTTTCGATCTTCGTTTTTAACACATAATGGACAGTCTTACAAAAAAAAAACGTATATTGACTTATAATCTATTGAATCATTCTAAAGCTGTTTTCATTTTAAAATTTATACGTTTATGTAATTAAATATTTTGCTATACTTTCAACGAACACGCAAAAAGCATTTGAAATGGCAATCATCCTTATACAGTTCGTGATGTCAGAAATGAATATTATTAATATATTTAAGTTTTTGGTGCCTGTTTAGTGCGCACAAGACACATATTTTAGCGCATATTTCTGGTTTCCTTGTTTAGGACAAATGTTTTTTTTTAACATTTTAGCTCGCTATGTATTGCTTTTAGAGAAGATTTTTTTGTCTTTTTTTCAGCAAAGAGCTAGAGGATTAAAATGTTTGTCCTAGTGTTTTTCTTTTCTTTTATCTTACATAAGAGTGCGTAGCAAACCTTATACCTAAACTATAAGGATTGCAAAATTTCCTATGCCGAATTACTAACAAAATGTGCTGCAGGGGGAAAAGCTAACTTCTCCTGAAATAAATGTCAGGTCTCAACTTTCAAAACGCCGAAAAATTTTTTTTTTGGCCCACTCTACTAAGACCAGTCGTTAGAGCCTTGCACAGGGAGGGCTTTTGCAAAATAAATCGAAATAAATCTGGAACTTCTAAAATGCTGCTTGGATTTATCTGAAACTTCGACCATCTTTAGAGGATGAGTAAGGGTTTATAACGCGTGGCTTGGCGCACTTCTGGTTTTAACACAAGACGAGTTAGAGTGGGCCAAAATACACATTTTTATTGCAATTTAAAAATTTCTTTTTAAATGAGTTTCTAACCAAAATAATTACTGAATTTCTCTACTGAAAATAAGGTGTAGTTTTTTCTCTATGCCGATTGTTTCTTTATCTAGTACAAACATTCTAGAAGTTTAATTAATTCCTTTTCGCTTTCTTTACCCTTTATTATTTTGCGTAAGAAAATTTTTCCTGTTTATCTCTGAAAATGAAAAGTCAACAAACAAAATGGAATTTATTTTACTTTTTAATTGTTTAGTACTCGTATTATTTCTATTATTCATGCTTTCTTTAATTCTGTTTTTTTTTCATTTTAAATTGGAAAGATATTTCTGTGCGTACTATTTTTCTTTTCTAAAGTTTTTATTGTTTAATTAGTTTTTCTTTGGCCTTTTGCTTAACACATGTTTTTTTTGCGTTTTCGAAATAGCTGAAAATGTCGCATGATAATTGAGTTTAAAAGCAAAAAAATCAATATCGAATCGAAACTCTATGGAATTGGTAATTGTTTTTAATTATTCAAAATAAACGAGTGTGGCGTTTTAAATTGGTTTTTTCTTCAGCAACAATCTGTTACATGGAAAAATTGCGTATTTATAGCGATAAATATGCAAATGTACTTTTTTTTGGCGTGGAAAGAAAATACTAATAAAATTTATGCAAATTGAATATTGTGCCATTAAATGTTGAGTAAATAAACAAACTTTTGTTATTATAATCAAACTATTTTAATTATAGTTCATTGCATAATTTTTAATGAAGTTTAAATTCGTTATTTTTCATTGCTTATTAAGCAGGGAAACCGCAAATATGCAATTGCATGTTTTTCCTGTGCGATGTATTTAGTCTCAAATAAAATATTTGTACGTTGTAAGACTTTTCAAGAATTTTGGCATAGATTTGTTAGAGCTTATTTTTGCATATGTTACTCTTTATAGCATGTTTTTGCATATTTCACACTTAGCCACATATTTGGGGAATTTATCAGGATTTTTTTTTGCATATTTGGCTTTTTTCTGGATATCTTGGCTTTTTTTAATGTTAATATCCTACAAAACAACAAAATCTGTTTTATAATCGAAAACAAATTTTTTTTGTGCATAAGTACGATATTAACCCTTGAACACATTTTAAGTTTTGAATGATTTCTAACGTCCGAGTTAAGTCTGGAGCTTGGGTCTCTTTACAGACATATAGTAGATTTTTATGGCAAATATTTTTGTAGAATATGTGAGCCCTCTATATCGCCGCTGAAAGGACCCTTTTGCTCATTTTTTAAGAAATGTACAAAAAGACCCATAAAGCGAAGAGTTAGAGGGTTAAAATGTTTCAGCAATAGTTTTTTTCGTGGTACTTTACATAAAAGTGCTGAACACATCTTATACCTTAAACGTAAGACTTACAAAATTTCCTATGCCGAGTATGAAGTTAGCCCTTAAACATAGTTTAAGTTTTTAATGATTTCTGGTGTACAAGTGGAGTATAAAGTGGAGTATAAATATTTGCTGTAGTATTTTCTACAAAGTTGCTGAGCACACCCTATACCTCAAATGTAAAGAAAACATAGTTTCATGTACCGATATGCAGCACGATCAGGCAAAAAAGGGGAAAATTTAACCCTACCCCCTTCCTAAAATAGAATTCCGATGTGATCTTGCAAAACGCCGGCAGACATATATTATTTTTGTCTACTCTACCAGAATCGGTTTACAGAACCCTGTAATATTTTTTTGGTGTTGCATTTTTTTTCAAGTTTTTAGAGCATATTTTCATGTTTTTGGCTCATATTTAATGGAAAATGAAAGACCAAATAAAACTCTGTTTAAAAGTAATCTTTTAAGCGTTAAAAGTATCGAGTAAGTATTGAGCAGCCAAATAAAAAGAAGTGAGTAATATTGAGTAATTAAAAGTACCAGAAGTTGCCAGTACTACTCTGTAGTGCCGTTCTTTAGCTAGAGGCTAATTTGTTTTTTGCTTCGAGATTTTGTACATAATCTTTAATACATGCATACAAACAGAATATGTTTGAGGTGACCATAATACAATAATATTATAATATTACTAGGGGGTAAGGAGCAATCTCTACGGTAAGTATGTATAACGTAAGAAACTAAGTTCCAACCCGGTATCCCAGACACCATAGTTTCTTTTTCTTTTTTTGCAACTAAGTTATGAATTTTAGTCGAACTGTATGAGTTTATATCCAAAGAAATTGAATTATTTTTTAATTTATTTTAATTTATTTTTCAATTAAATTAAATATTTATTTAAAGATAATTGTAAAGCATGTAGACAAAGAAAAATTTAGCTGCGCGGAGGGTTGAACTGACATGTTTCGATAGATAGCACCCGCTACTCCCGTCAGAGTTCAGAGTCTGAGTAGACCATTCGACCAAAGTCGGTGGCTTGCAGTCAAGAGTTGAATATCGTTTGCCTTTATTCCATTTATATTACATTTGATAATTATAATTAATTATAATTATTGATATTCACTTTTTCCTTTATATGTTGTGTTAAGCTTCTTGTTAATTTTTTATTTGAATTTATTTCTTTTATTTTATATATTCTTTAAAGTCAAATATCTTCTAAATTGTGAGAGATGCTGAAACACATATAAGGACATTATTCCTTTGGAGGTTTTAGCTTAACCCAATATGCTTTAATTTTTAAAATCGGATAACATTTAATAAAGTTACAAGCCTCAGACTTTTTTTTTGAGTTCGAGGTAGTCAACTTTGGATCACTGTAACTCCTCTCTTGCTTAATCCAGAAAGCCACCAAGACACGCATTGTAAAGCCTTACTAGTCCTCTAAAAATGTTTGAAGTTTCAGAAAAATCCAATCAGTAGTTTAGAAGTTCCAGATTTATTACCATTTATTTTGCAAAAGTCCCAACTGTGTAGTGTCACTTAAAATTGCAAAAAAATTGGCCATTTTCCAGCTATCATAACAGGCAAACCTGCATCTACATCGATAAGATTTTTCACTATATGATAGTTAAACAATCATAAAATAGAACTTTTAAAACGAAAAAAAGAAACGAGATCAGTGACGGACTTGCAGCAGCATAGCAACTTAATTTTCGTTCCATAGTAAAAAAACACATTTGTCATCATAATTCTTTGAATTGTAACAAACAATTGTTATTCGGATCCGACATCTCAGGAGTACTGGAGCAAGGTGTTGAAAATTTTAAACAAAATTTGATTATCAAACGAGTACAGCACACTAACCATAAAATAGAGGTGCTTAACAGAATATGATTTTTTTAGAGCCTGATAAGGGTTATAAGAACACAAAAGAAGCACAAAAATTACAAGCGTTCAAAAATTTTACATGCCCGAAGTGCCTTATTTTGAGGCTTTACAGCTCCGCTCTTGAGTAATGTCTGAACTTCATCTTCGCACAAATATTTATCTGCTATATTTATGTGAAATTCTTCGGATAATGGGTTTAGAAATGGCTGCTTTTTTTCCAAAATATTTTATTTCTGCCCCACTGTGCAGTGTAGGTTTGAAATATATTAACTTTTATATACTTGTTCCATAGAATTTGTGGCATGTTCTATTCTTTCTGCGCTAAAAAGCTATTCCCTTTTTCCTAATACAAAAGTTAGTTTGGAATAAAATTTAAATTTTGTTATGATTTAGGTTCGTTTTTCATTACGTTTTAAGAGTACATGGAACATTGTAGTCTATATTAAATAAATAAATTAAATTACATTAAAAATAACAACAAGTGATTTCTAGCAAATTTTAATGAAAAGAAGTCTCATTTATAAACAGCATAAAATTAAATTGATGTAAAATAAAGGCGTTCTTCATTTACTAATTGTACATGACAATTGAATTGTTTGCATAAATTTGAATAAATCATTTTATGTAGAAACAACTTATTGTTTATGTTGCAGCTCCTCATAAACTTTTTGTGTTTTACTGCCAAATTAAAACTATTATTTTTCATAAATTCGTTGGAAATTATGACTGCTACAAAATCATTAAACATGCAAATGATTTAGAAATTTGTTGAGTAAATGATAAACAATATGCTGAGAATAATAAAGAATTATTTGGTGCTTAAATTGTGTTAAATTATTCTTAAATTTATAACTAAGCAGTGCGATCAACAATATTAGGGGCTGCTTTCAGGTTTTCTAATGTGGTAGTCAGAGTACAAGTTTTCAGTTAGAGTCAAGTTTTACGGCGAACTTTTGACAATTTTAGGGAAAACAGCCCTAAAGCACATTTGCTTGTCAGGTATCATGTGGACGAAAACAGTTAACGAATTGGGGCTGAAACATTAAAAGCAATTTATTTGGGTATCTCTTTCAAAGGAATGGGCCGGCCATTCATTAAAAAGTCTAGTTGTGTTGTAAAGACTTTAAAATTATTAATATCAAAATTATTTTCCAAGAGGCAATGCTTTCATATAAAAATCTGAAGTCATGCAATCATATTTGTTAACGAATATCTTCCATTTCTACTGTAAAAATCTATTCACATGCCAGTTAAATTTTTAATTGGGCAGAAAAAAATGCTTATAGCTCTTAGCTAAGAGGTTTTATTCGTGTTAAGAATTTTTATATCTTAGTCCTTTAATGCCATTAAATGAAAACAAATAAAGAAATAAAAATTGTATGGAGCGAACTTAATAAAACTGACGACAATAAATGTAGATTAATGTGAATCATTTGAAATTGTAGTGAAAAGAATAATACAAGAAATAAATCAAGTCTTTTTTCCTTGTTGCTTTGGGTGGGCAGTAACATAAAATGGGAAACTTTGAAGTGCTATAATTGAAATACGAAATAATTACACGGCATTTTATTGTAAATGTGGGAAGGTTACCTTCAAGGATTTGATACTATACACCACAACACAAACAAAACAAAAAATATAGCAATTGATTTTATAAGGTTTTATCGGTCTTACGAGGTTTGTTCAAAAGAAAAGGTGAACTTTGAATTTTCGCGGGCTGTGTACATTCGATTATCGAAAAATTTCTTTTTGTTATGTTGGTACACATGCGTTAGTCATATTTTGGCATTATCAGCCCATTTGTATTAGTAGTTTGTTGTTGACAACTGAAAAGGTTAGTCACGTTTCTTTGAATTTTTAAATGTCTCTGGTTTGAAGAGCTATATTCTCAAAATTTTAGGTTGGTATAGATGCCCCTGCAGTATGATACAATTTTCAGCTGTATTCATTGTTTCCTTGGCAGCCGTTACGGTTAGACGTGTTTTTATGAGCACGGTGATTATCGTACTTATCGAACCTTTTTCGATTTTGGTGATCCAGAATGTCTCGTTTCGACGTCATATCCGTAAACCCATGTTTACTCATCTGTTATAATATGTTTCAGTAATTCGTCATGAATCTTGAGCAACTTACATTCGCCTTTGCGTTTTGTTCAAGATTCAACAATTTTGGAAAAAAAATTTGCTGCCAACCGTTTCATAACCAAAATATTCGAACAAATTTCATAGCATGAGTCAATGGATATGCCAACATCATCAGCGACTTCTCTTGTGGTTCGAAAATCCTTCATAATAATTTCTTTTCCTTTGTTCAAGTTTTCATCGGTTGTTCATCCGCTGGATTGTCAGGGGCTTTCGTCATTTCCTACGTCTTCACGGCCATCTTGAAAACGCTTATACCACTCGTAAGCTTCTGCTTTACTCATAGCAGAGTCACCCTGGGCTTATTTTAACATTTCACTAATTTTGTTAAATTTTATTTGACGCAACATTTGATAGAAACACATTGATCGATTTGTTTTAACAAACGAAATTCACCGAGCTCATAAAAACACGTCTGACCTTATACCAACATAATAAAAAAAATTTGACAATGGGGCTCTACAAACCTGAAAAATTTAAAAATTCACCTTAATTTTTAAACAGAGGGCCTACGAGGCCATCTGCTCTCGCACGTGGTCTTAAGAATATAGCTGACTATACACAGAAAAAATTATCACCAAAAATTTTTCAAATAAAAGTTTGTTTACAAATAAATTTCATTTTCAGTAAATGTTCTCTACATAATCAATGAATTGGTTGTTTGACTCTTAGGCTCAACCCGCACCAACAAAAGACATTACGTTTTTGTCTTTCAAGCAAGGTTGGCAACAGAAACAAATAGCAGTATCGGCACTGGTAATAACATTTTATTTCTGCATATTTACGTTGTACCGGTTTCGGTATCGGTATTACCGATAACCGATACCGATAAAACTCAAATATCGAATGCGAAATAACAATTTTTTATAAATACCGATACGTTATTCGTTTCGGTTGCCAATCTTGCTTTCAAGTCAAATATACTTGTTTGATGGCTAACCCACACCAAAAAAATTTGTCTTATAAAGTTTTTGTCTTAAAAGATAACCGGTAATCAGACAGCAATGCGACTATGTTTTTTGTATTTTTTCGTTTTTTTTGACTTGTCTTAATTGGTGTGGGTTACATCATAAGAAAGCACTCAGCTGTGTGCAACGAGGTTCGTTTCAGTCTGTTTTGTCATAGTTACAAAATCTAAATAAACAAACTAGTAAGAGACTAGTTTACAACAACTAGTATTCCAACTGGGATATAACTGTATACAAATGAACTAGTTGGGCCTCTATGACAACCTAATGTTAAAATCGATAGTTCGATATATGTAAAAAGCAACAAGTATAGTGCTAACTACATACTAGTTACTCTGTCTGCAGGGAAGAACTAATGTACTGTTGTCGTATTAGTAAAAAAAAGCAGTTTTGTCTTTGGATAAACATTCAGACTTGAACAAATTTAACAAAGTGAAATTTCAAAAATGCTAAATGGATGATGCTGATGATGACCCAGACAAAAATTTTGTTGGATATATTACAAAAAATCCAGTAAATATTTTTGTTTGATTAAGTAAACTATTTTGTTTAATATTTGTTAGCATTTTAAGACTAATTGTTTTATAAATTCAGACAAAAATATTCTTTGATATTTTTCAATAGATCCAGTGAATCATTTTGTTTGACTTAGTAAATTCTTTTGTTAGCAATTTGTAAATATTTTTAGACAAATTGTTTTATAGATTTAAACAATTTGTGCACGTTGTTTTTCCAATGAAACTGTTGAGATATATTTGTCTATATTTACAAATTTGTTTCTAGGTCCGTTTCTAAGCAAAATATTTACTGTTTCATTGAATTTCTTTACAGAAAATGAAATTTAGTACTTTCTGTGTGCCTGTCTGAATGGTTCACGAGTTACTGAATTATTTCCACAAAAAAGAGCTTTTAAGCCACTGTGCGAATGCTCGATTTTTCTTTCGAGTGTAATAACCTTGTATGTGAAATTTTAGATAAGAACTACGCTTTATCAATGAGTCATTTGATACCAGAGGAGTTTCCCGAATTAGGGAGGTCGCAGGTTCGATTCCTGCCAAGAGCCTGGGTGTTTTTGCAAGAAAGCCAAAAAAATTATTAAGCACTTAATGTCGGTTTGTTAAAAAACAATATTTAAAAAATTTAAAAAAGCCTACTTATGGTAAATATTCGAGTACTTTCCTCCTCAGAAAAAAAACACCCTGTAGAATGACAAAACGGAATCTTTAGATTCTACTTGATTGCTTGCGTGCAGTAGGCCACCACGTATACCACGATGACAATATGTAGTTTATATAAAAGTAATAAAAACAGTAGAAAATAATTATCTTTCACAAAGAACACATTTGAGACTTTTATCTCTCCCAAAAGCTTGAGGGGAAAAAAGCAAATCCCTCACCACATTATACTCGTATTTTTATCTGATTTTCATGTTATAAAAGTAATCCAACATGTTTCATTAGTCCACATTTTTGAGCAAATTAAATAAAATCCAAGAAAGATGATATGAAGAAATAAAAAGATGTCAAAAAACAAAAATTATTAAGATAATTGAAACTTACTTGTCACGTTTGGTGGGTTTATCCTCGGCATTTTCGTCCTTCATAAACGCTGGTTGTAAACTGAAGCGTCTACGTAAATGGCGACCACGCATTATGAAAGTTTCTTAAGCACAAAAAGTGTATTTAATGAGAAAAAAGAAAATCTATTATGCGGCAAATTTCTTACGTTTAACTAACAGTTTGTCTTTTTTGTTTAGTTCGTTTTAACTTTTGTGTTCTTTCTTGATTACTTTTTTCTCTCTTCAATTTAACACATAAATCACTGTCTGTTTTAATCTTCAATAGAGTTTTTAGTTTCAACAATTATTTTAAGATTTTATCTTTTCTACCGTAATTGCAAGATGCAAATGTTTTATTATTTTTGTTAGTGTTGGTTGGTGCGCTGAATTGAGCAAGAGTTGATGTTGCATTTACAATATTTTTTCTTTTCCTGGCTGTGCACAAAATTCATAAAATGTTTGAAGATCTGATGTGTAGTTTTGTTTCACATTGTTTTTCCCGCAAAATAAATGTGCTACATTTATATAGTTTTTTTTTATTATTAATTTTTCCACTCCTTTTACCAGCAAGTCGATTTTTCAATGTCTTTTACAAACACTATATATTTTTATGTATTTTGTTACCGTAATTTTTTTATTCCTTATATTTTCACCTTTTGTTGAAAAGTTATTAAATTATTAAGTTTTCTGTAAAATTTTACTCATTCTCTTTCAACTCACACTTTAGTCTTGTTATTTGCTGTAAATGAACTTAACATCCTTGTTTTCTTTCCCCTCCTAGAATAGAGCAAGAAAATAAATATTCTTTCTTTTTTTGCGAGTAACTTTCAGGCCTTAAGTGCTATAAAAAGTTATCACACTTCAGATATTTTTCTTTGCAGGTTTGTTTTTTTTTTAATAAAATTTAATTTACTATTAATTTAAACGGCGTGTTATTCCAAAAAAGATAACAGCAACAAGAGTTTTATTTTAATTGCTTTAACAGGCGTTTCAACAAGTTTCGTTAAAATTATACCTGTTCTGTTCTTTACGTTGGGTATAATTAATTTCTTTACACACTGCACACTTTAAAAACCAACAAAATCATTATTCTTTATTCAATTTATTTTTGTTGCTCTTTTTCTATTTTTTCCTCTAATTTCCTGGCTTTCTTATCACAATTTTAATTTTTAACATGTCTGTTGTAGTTATTTCCACCATCTCTTATATTTTCACTTGATAAAATATTTGTGTTACTTGTTCCGTATGGAGTGCTCTTGACTGAAGTGCCTAAAAGTACAAAAACATTTTTATAGTTTAATTATTTTTATCATGAAGTTTTCATGCAGTTATTCTCATAGAGTTTGAGTTGTGTACATAAAACAAAGAAACAATACAAAAATTTAATTCAATTTAATTTCTAAAACAATAGCTTCAAAAAAAGTTTGAGTATAAAAAAAAATATGTTTTCTATTAACAGATTTTGAGTGATTCAACACGAAGATTAGATTTATTAATTTTGATTAACCCTAGAGTACTAATATTAGTGATTTGGACTAACTAACACAGCTCTTATTTTTGCGCATAACTTTTTAAGCTCTAATTTTTTTCATATCTCAGTCGCTATTTTTCTCTTGCTTTGATCTAATTAGGCAAAGGGGCAAAATAAATTATAAAATTTCTGGAAAATTTTTTTTATATCATATCGACCCCTTTGCGCGAAATGATCGTAAGCGACATTTTGTAAAAAAAAAACAATTTTTTTTATTGAAATTAAAATTTTATTAGGTTATCCATAGTTTGAAATCGCAAAAATGTCAAAATTGTTGTTGACTTTTGAAATAAAAGCTGCAACATTTGATCGTAAGCGACAGTTTATTAAGATAAATAATGCAATAAAACCCCTTCTCCTGAAAAATTAAATTTATATCGCTTACGATCATTTGGTGCTAAGGGGCCGATAATAGTTTGCACTTCATATATATTTTGCAAAGTAAATGGTTATATATCTGGAACTTCTAAGCTGCTGATTAAATTTATCTGAAATTTCGAAAATCTTTAAAAGAGAAGTTAGCCTTTATAACACGGGGCTTGATGGACTTTTATTTTAAGCACGAAAGGCGTTACAGTGGGCCAGAAAAAAAATTCTGAGGCTTGTAACTTTTTTAAATGCTATCCGATTTTAAGACATTAGAAGAGATAATGGACAACATGGCGTATACTTAGCCTGACCAGACATCCCGCTTAAGGCGGGATTATCCCGCTTTTAAGAGTTCGATCCCGCCTAGAAATTGTATCCCGCTTTCTCCCGCTTTTTCGAGTTTTAAAATTTATAATTCTACTTTTTTAGTTATTGCCGAAAATTTGGAAAATTTTTCAACTGAATAAAAAAATATCTATCTTTTTCAGCCAGTACAACTCATTTTTAGACGTTGCTTCAAATCTCGTTACTTCAAAATTTATAATTCAAAGATATTAAGGGCCATATGCATAGCGAAAAATAAGCATGAAGTTAGCATGAGTGACGAAATTGAACCGAGGCTTGCTGAGTTTTTCCATATATGTATTTTGAAATGGGAAATCATCACATAATATAACCATGAGTCTCGGCTACAATCTACAGTGATTTTTAAATTAAAATTTTATATCATTGAACGAGTTAATTTCGTCATTTATGCTAACTCCATGCCAAGTTTTCGTTAATTACTACCCGATTAACTGACCGGTTAATTTAAAATTGGCTTTATTCGATTAACGGTTAAACCGGTTAATTTCAGTCGAATAACCGGCTAACCGACGTAACAAAATTTTTTCGTATTTTGTAGTATTTTTTGTGTGTTTAATTATTTGTTTCGTCTCATATACAAAATGTATGTGTTTAGAAATGACTTTTCAAATAAACAAATAAGACTGTTTAGTGATGTTAACTTAAGTAAAACATTAAAATCTTTGGACGTGGCTATAAAAGAATTTATTAAAGACTCTGCTACTCTAATTAAACTTGAGGGAATTATGTATTAAGTTTTTATTTAATGGTTTTATAAAATCTAATAATACTGTTGCTAAGGATTTAACTAAAAATCTAAGGATTAGATTTAATGAGAGACGAATTCAATTATTTTATACCTCCACTCAGGAATATTTCCTTCTAGCAACAGTGTTTTAAAATGCAATACAAAAACGGAAACTAGGAATTCGGAAATAAACTTTTTTCGCTGAGCTCTGCCAGCATGAATTAGATGATGACCTTACAACAGAAGAAACTGTCGATAGTAATACAAGAAATGTTTTAATAGAATTACCCGAAACAATTAGAAGTGTTAAGAATTTGAAAAAAATTAAAACAGGATTCTAATGGCATAATGGAAAATTTTATAAGTTGAGAGAAATCCAGGAGAAGGACTGAAAAACTAGATGATCTGTATTATGGATTGCTTTCGATTTCTTCAACTACGATAAATGAAAGGATTTTTCAAGCCTAGTTTTATCAAAACTAAAGAAATAATTTTTCTGAAAGATTGTTTTAGATTGTTTTAGTGTAAGGAGATTACACTATTGAAATAACTGATATAGTGACCTTACAGACTTTTTGTTTATTTTTTAATTAATACATATTTATGATTTTTTTTGCTTAAGTTTAAGAATTGTTATTGTTTTTGTTAATAATAAATTCAAAATAATAAATAATTTATGCAATTTTATTTGCTAAAATTACTTGATTTATGAAAAAACTTCATTAATCGATTAACCGGTTAATACCGCAATTAACCGTTTAAGCCAAAACCTCGATTAATTAATCGAGCGGTTAACCGATTAAAGCAGAAACCCGATTAAATGAATACCCTAGTATACTCGTATTATCATAGAAATGAAGTTTTTTTACATCATCCCGCTTTCCACAAGAAATTTTATAAAATCCCGCTTTTTGGTCTTAGTTTTCTTCAGAATCCTGCTTTTCAATCGTTCTTGTCCCGCTTTTTGGAAAAACCTTCTGGTCACGTTACGTATACTTAATATTTAGTATTTTTAGTATGAATCATATGATATACTGCAACAAAATGGTTAGATCTTAAAAGGTTTTCCAAATGTACTAACTTTCTGTTAATGCTACACATAATCGTTGATTATTGATATTTTCTAATGAAATTTTTGCAGTTATATTCGAATTTATGTACGAAATACCACGCAAGAAAAAAACTAATATTTGTTTCTTAGATTCTCAGCATTCTTAAAAAAATTCCAAAATATCTAAAAAATTAAATTTTGAACAATTTTGCCCATCCAAGGACCATTCAACACTTTGCCACATAACATATACACATAAGGGTTCTCAGAAGTGGTAATGGTTTTGGCATCCCAGCTTTTGAATTTTAGAACATGTGAACTAAATTCAAAATTTCGATTTAAAATAAGTTGTGTTAGAAAGTGCCCATGTCCAACTATATTAAGAAATTCAATTATTTTTTTTTGCCGTCGATTCACGTCTGTGGAGATACCTTTCAGATAAGTATACAATTGCTATATGTTGCAAAAGAAATTTTTTTTATATACATCGATATCTTATATTCAAATCGTGCTATCTGCAAAATCAAAACTTTACAGGAGAGAGAAAAAATAGTTTTTCGTTTACTTTAAGAGTAATAACTAAAGTATATTTTACAATCCCAGCAAAAGCTACAGCTTCGCCATAAGCAGGTTCGTACAGGGGAGGTTTCTTATTATATCTTACAAGCCTGCTTACGTATTGCATGATATACTCGTATGTTCGCGTTGTCCCACTTAAGAGCATTTATTATTGAACACTTATTTCAGCGCATTTAGTATATAATAAGATCATACTATTGTTTTAAAATCGTAACTCCTCGTTATTCATCGTAAAATTCGTGTATGAATCTTACAGTGATTCATACACGAATTTTACGATGTGTGTGAAAATCAGTTTTTTAAGTGTTAAAAAAAATATATAGAAAGCATATATTCAGGTATTACATTGTCCACTACTATGAAGCACATTTGTTTAACAGGAAAATTATGTACAGCTTTCAAAATCTCGATTATTTTTTGCTGGGATGTTATTTAAAAACGATGCTCCGTCTAAATCCTATGTATATTAATTTTTTATCAATTCCTGATATTCGCGCTTATTTATGTTTGATAGCACTTTTTGCAAATTGAATTTTCATCGATTCGAACATTGAAATAAGCAGATAGCACTATTTGAACAGGTTAAACAACTTTCTAACAACCACCGAGTTAGTCCTAGAGGGATAAAACATAGGACAAAACCCCAATAATTATTTCCTTCCAAATACCTCTATTCCTTAATTGGGACTCCATACAAAATTTAGAATGGAGACTAGAAATATATATAAGCAAAAGTTCCATAACTGGCTAGGAGTCCCAACAGGGGAGTTTAATGTACGACCGACCTCCACTAGTTTTTACTCCTAACATTTTTTTTAAACACACTTGCCCCCTATCTCCACCCCTTAGGAAGGCTTCCATACAAATAATGTGGTTCATTGAAATTATTGAAATTGGTCCCAGCAGCAAATAGGATGCCCCTAGACGAGTCAAATGTATGACTAACTCCCATTAGTTTTCTAACGTCAACATTTTTTTGAACACAACTACCCCGTATCTTCATACATTAATGGCGCTCCCATACAAAATTTACAATACAGACTAGAAATATATAGAAGAAAAAGTCCCATAAATAGTCCCATAAGTCCCAGGAGTCAACCCTACACTGAAAAAAACCATGCAACATATGAACGAAATCGTTCGTATATTTTACGAAAAATGTTGTAATTTCGCACCACGAAATTCTTTCGTAAAATGTACGAAACGAACGAAATTTTTGTGTTTATTTTACGAAGTATGTTTTGTGTTTTAAGAAATAATTTTATATATATTACGAAAGAGTTTCGTAGAACAGAGAAACAAGTTTTACATTTTACGAAATATTTTCATAGTTTAAGGTAATATTTAGAGAATATTACTAAATATTTGTTGTGTTTTACGAAAAAAATTAAACAACTTTTTTTTACATTTTTCTTGTTATTAAAGTTTTTTCTCAGAACTTCCATTTTTGTGCAAATTTTATTATCAAAATCCCCTTTTCGTACCCCTTTTTGAAAATTTTCAACGGTAACGCTATCTACAACTTATATGTATACGGGTCACTTAGCGCCCAATTTTATATGATCCAATAATTTTAGAACAACTTATATTGTTCATAATTGATTGCGAAATATGTACGAAATTTTAGTATATTTTACGAAAAAACGTACTAGTAAATGTTTTCGTTACTTTCGTAAAACTATAAAATTCTGGTGTAAAAATTTATTCCGTAATATGTACGAAAGTTTCGTATATTTTTTTCAAAAAGAAATAACTACGAAAAGTTTTCGTTACTTTCGTTAAATAATAAAATTCTGGACTCAACCTAATTTGTAATATGTACGAAAGTTTCATACATTCTACGAAAAAAGTAAATACGAATGGTTTTCGTTACTTTCGTAAAATAATAAAATTCTAGACTAAAACTTTTTTAGTGAAATGTACGAAAATTTCGTATATAATACGAAAAAAGTAACTACGAAAGTTTTTTTTTGTAAAATGTTGCATGGATTATTTTCAGTGTACGTGTGTTAAGTGTATGACTCACCTGACCTCCGTTGGTTTTTTGTCTTCAACATTTTCTCAAAATATACTTGCCCCATATCTCCATCCCTTAGGTGATTCCCATACAAAAAAATTTACATTTTGTGGAATATACATTTTAAAGAATGAAGATATTTATTAGGTATGTTAAAAAAATGTTTGGGAAAGAAAAATTAAGCGGGGCTAGACATGTATTTGATTTGTCTAGGGGCACCTATGCGCTGCAGGGACCAAATTTAACACTTTTGTTAGACTTCCATATTTGTATGGGAGTCCCCATGGGTAGGAAGTTCATTTTATTGGTCGATCCCGAATTACAAGGTATATATCTACACTGAAAAAAAACTATGCAACATATCAACGAATTTCTACGTATATTTTACGAAATATTTTGTAATTTCGCACCACGAAACTCTTTCGTAAAATGTACGAAGCAAAGGAAATTTTTGTGTTTATTTTACGAAGTATATTTTGTGTCTTCAGAAATAATTTTTTTATAATACGAAAGAGTTTTGTAGAAAAGAGAAAAAAGTTCTACATTTTACGAAATAATTTCATAGTTTAAGGTAAAATTTAGAGAATATTACTAAATATTTTTTGTATTTTACGAAATAGCTTCATAGTTTAAGGTAAAATTTAGAGAATACTCGTATTACTAAATATTTTTTTTATATTTTACGAAAGAACTTTGTATATATTATAAAAGAATTATGTAAAAAGCAAAATAAAATTTTAGATTTTACGAAATATTTTCATAACTGAATTATTTTAGTTGCTTTACGAAAACTATTTCCATTTTAAAGAAAAGATTTTATAAAATTAATCAGAAACCTATTCTGGTTAGGCACTGCTCTTATACAAAATTTGTTTTGCAGCAATTATTTGATAATGGTACGATATTTCCGTTGATTTTTTGCACAGATTCCTCTTTTTGTGCCCCTTTTATTATTAAAATCCCCCTTTTTGTAACCCTTTTTGAAAAATTTAAAAAAAATGTCTACAACTTATATGTATACGGGTCACTTAGCGCCCAATTTTATATTCAATTTTATTTTCAATAATTTTAAGAACAACTTATATAGTCCATAATTGATTTTGTAATATTTACGAAATTTTAGTATATCTTACGGAAAAACGTATATTTTACGTATATATTTTACGGAAAAAAATGTTTTCGTTGCTTTCGTAAAACTATAAGATTCTGGCGTAAAAATTTATAAAAATTTCAGTATGTACGAAAGTTTCGTATGTTTTACAAAAAAAAAAAAATAGCTACGAAAAGTTTTCGTTACTTTCGTCAAATAATAAAATTCTAGACTCAACCTATTTCTTAAAATGTACGAAAGTATCGTATACTCTACGAAAAAAAGTAAATACGAATGGTTTTCGTTACTTCCGTAAAATAATAAAATTCTAGACTAAAATTTTTTTCGTGGAATGTACGAAAGTTTCGTATATAATACGAAAAAAGTAACTACGAAAGATTTTTTTTTTCGTAAAATGTGACATGGCATTTTTGGGTTTTAGCGTTTTTTTGTTGTAACGCTTTTTTTCGCTTTCGACGATATTTTTAGTTTTAGCGACTATTTTAGTTTTGGGGTTTTTTCAGTTTTGGCTTTTTCTTTCGGTTTTGGGGATTTTTTTTTTGGTTTTTGGTGATTTTTTTAGTTTTAGCGATTTTTTTCGGTTGTGAGACTTTTAGGCAATTTTTTTTTTAGCTTTGGCGCTTGTTTTTTGGTATGGCGCTTTTTTTCGTTTTTGTAATGTATTGCAATATCATCGAAAACTTTTGGCTTCCACTGTAATCATAAAATAATGGATCTCCCTAATTCGGAGTAAATCAAAAGCATATATTTTGGATTACATACTAATTTCTTTTATCTTGCATTACATTCATTCGCTTATTAACTAAGAACAAGTAAAGTTGTTTTATTGTAAAATATGTAACACAATTTGGCGACGAGAAAAATGCGAGTAACGGTTAGTTACATATATGTAAAAACTTAATAAAATATATATAAATGGCAGAAAGCGGTTCAAGTATAGACACAAAAGTTGGACAAAAGGTTATTAGTAAAATATATAAAATGATTGGCCATATGGATCCATTCCTTATAGGGAATGATTTTACAGAATATGAAATGAGACTGCAGCAATTTTTTATTGTAAACGATGTTGCTGAGGAAAAGAAAGTAGCCTACTTCATCACGTACATTGGGGCTGACGCATATTCTGTATTAAGGAAATTAATTTCACCCGAGGATCCGTGTAAAAGAAGTTATAAAGAGTTAGTGGATGCCTTAAAAAAATATTTTGAACCAAGTGTTAATGAAATTGCAGAATCCTATAAATTCAATAAAGCTGAACAGGGATCGAAATCAATAAGAGAATTTATTGTTGAATTAAAATCCCTTGCTGAAAAGTGTAACTTCGGAGATTTTTTGGATCGGGCATTACGCGACAAATTTGTGTGTGGTGTTCGAGATAATCAACTAAGGTCAAAGTTTTTAAAAGAATCTAAACTTACATTCAAAAGCGCTTGTGAAATAGGACTGAATTGGGAAATGGCAGAAGGCGAAACAAAAGAAATAGCTTCAAAGAGAGATCATTATAATACTTTTGCTGTAAGTCTACAAGGTAACAATTCAAAAGGTCAAAAAAAAGAGCAGAAGTATGTAAACAAACTTTGTCATCGATGTGGTAAGACAGGCCACGATGCTGACCAATGTATTTGTAAAAATTGGGTGTGCTTTAAATGCCAAAAAAAGGGGCATACAGCTAAGAGATGTTGGCAATGGAAAAATTTTAACAAAGGCAACAACAAAGTAAAATGCGTTGAGGAAGTTATGGAAGCTGTCAGTTTAAATAATATATTTAGCAAAGTGGATGATGGTAATGTCTACAATATTGCTGCGGGAGATGCAGAATGTATAAAGCTGTTGGTAGATGGAGCGTTGTTGGAAATGGAGGTAGATACGGGAGCATGCGTTTCCGTTATTTCTGAAGCTAAGTATTTGTTATATTTCTCTAAAATTAAGTTAGGTCCAGTTAATAAGAGGTTTCTATCTGTCACTGGTAGCCAGTTAAAGTGTGCTGAAAAAATAGAAATAAATGTAAGTAAGGTGAATTGCTGTGAGAAAAGTATATTAGAGTTGTTCGTGCTGGAATCGGAAAGAGATTTTAAACCTTTAATAGGCCGAAGCTGGTTAAATGTATTGTTCCCCAATTGGAGACAATCGTTTAGTAATAAAGTACAAAATATTAGTAGATTTAATAAACACGAGTTTCTAAGCGAAATCCAAATAAAATTTCCGCGAATATTTGAAAATAATCCGGACCATTGCATTGAAAAATATACGGCGGAAATTGTTTTAAAACCTGGTGCTCAACCAATTTTCAAAAAAGCTTATGATGTTCCATTCAAATTAAGGCCTCAGGTAGAACAAGAGTTAGATCGTTTAGTTAGTAATGGGAAGTTGATACCCGTGAAGTTCAGTAAATTTGCATCACCAATAGTAATAGTTTCAAAACCAGGAAAAGAAATTAGAATTTGTATAGATTGTAAAGTAACGATAAATCGATTTATAGAAACAGAACACTATCCTCTACCACGTATAGATGATATATTTGCAAATTTGTCAAATTCAAAATATTTTTGCGTAATTGATTTATCTGGTGCTTACCAGCAATTAAAACTCTCCGAATCGTCAAGAGAGTATGTTACAATTAACACTCATAAAGGGTTGTACCAGTACACTAGACTTCCTTTTGGAGTTGCTAGTGCACCATCAATATTTCAATCCATTATGGATCAGATTCTTTTGGGTACACCTGGGACATCTTGTTATCTTGACGATATTTTGATTGGAGGTTGCAATTTACAAGAGACACAAGAAAGGTTATTCAAAGTTTTAAGTAAGCTTAATGAATTTAATATTAAAATTAACTTAGCAAAGTGCAAATTCTTTGAAAACGAAGTAACCTATTTAGGGCACACCATATCCCAAAATGGATTAAGACCAAACAATGATAAGGTCGAAGCTATTTTAAATGCTCCTAGTCCAAAAAACTTGGCAGAGCTACAATCGTATTTGGGCATGTTAAACTATTATAGCAGTTTTGTTCCTAATTTGTCCTCAGAATTAAGAGAATTATATAAATTGCTTAAAAAAGATAACAAGTTTGTATGGGCAGCAAATGTTCAAAAATGCTTTGAGAAATCAAAAAAATTGCTCCTTAATAATAATTTATTAGAAATTTACGACCCAAGTAAGCCAATCGTAGTAACTACAGATGCCAGTCCGTATGGTGTAGGGGCTGTCCTGGCGCATTTAGTCAACGGTGTCGAAAAACCTGTTTTATTTGCTTCTAGTACTTTAGGTCCATCAGAAAAAAAATTACTCACAAATTCATCGTGAGGCATTAGCTGTTATGTTCGGAATAAAGAAATTCCATAAGTATATTTATGGACACAAATTTACACTTTGTAGTGATAATGAGGCTCTCAAAGAGATTTTCAACCCCAATAGAGATACCTCAAGTATAACAGCATCGAGATTACAGAGATGGGCAGTAATGCTATCAATTTATGAGTATGATTTTAAATATCGTCCAGCAAAATAAAATGCACCAGCAGACGCAATGTCGCGCCTGCCTCTAGAAAATGACACGGACATAGAAATAGTAAATAGTTTGTCAAATGCAATTGACTTACCTATTAGGTTGGAAAAAGTAAAACAGTATACTGAAAGGGATTTAGTTTTAAACAAGGTTTTAAACTATGTTAAACACAGGTGGCCGTTAAAACTACCTCAAAATTTAAATTCTTGGTATAAGTTTCGTAAAAGTTTGTCGACAGACAATGGTTGTCTTTATTATAGAGACAGGTTAGTTATTCCCGAAAAACTACGTAATGAAACCCTTGACACCCTACATGAAAATCATGATGGCATTGTACGCTTAAAAATGCTCGCTCGAAGTACAATTTGGTGGCCCGAAATAGATAAAAGTATAGAGCAGCACGTCTCAAAATGCTTTTCATGTCAGTCCACACGGAAAGTTCCCAGAGAAAAAGTTATTAGTAGGTGGCCGTTGACTAATTTCCCATTTGAAAGAGTACATTTAGATCTTTTTTATTTTGAATCAAAAACATTTCTGATCTATATTGACTCATTCAGTAAATTTATCGAAGTAAAGCATTTAGTGAGATCAGATGCAATAAATTTATGCAATAACTTATATTCAGTATTTAAAGTATTCGGTTACCCAAAAGAAATAGTGACGGACAATGGTCCACCGTTTTCATCTTTCTACATGGAAGAATTTGCAAAAAAGTTGAACATTTCATTAAAAAAGTCTCCACCGTACCATCCTCAAAGTAATGGTTTGGCTGAACGGGGGGTTCAAACGATCAAAAACAGTCTAAAGAAATATCTTGCGGATGAAAAATTAGACTCTCTACCGATTCAGGTCAAATTAGATAAAATTCTAATGTTCTACAACAATACACCTTGCACATCCACCAATACGAGCCCCGCAGGTTTAATTTTTTCATTTACCCCTAGAACAGTAATTAATTCATTGGCAGGAAAACAGAACTTTAACTTGGAAACTATTAAAACTCAAACAAGCATAATTCAAAACAAAAAAGGGCAGAAGAATAATGATAATATTTTTAAAATAGGAGATAAAGTGTTGTATAGAAATCATTTTAAAGATTACATCAAATGGATTCCGTGTACTATACACAAGCAAATTAGTTATTATACTTATTTAATAAACATTAATAATTCAATTAAATATGTACACAAAAATCAGCTACGTTTATCAAAGCTGTCAGATAAATATCACCCATTGCTAAGTAATGAATTAAAACAACAACACAATAAAATTAATATTAAGAAAAAGAAATCAATTACTCTTAATTATAACAAATCCAATAAGAGATATAGAAAAAAAGCTTTTCATAATGAGACAATACCTATTCGAAAATCAAAGCGTATAAAAAAGAAACCTACTCGACTTCAATATATGTAAACATAAATCTAAATTCTTTATGCTGAACAATTTTATATAGGATGTTTTCAAAATCATTTGTATTACTACTATTAATTACACTAAAAACTGAAATTGGATTTAAATTATGAATTGCATAACGTATCCTTCTCATTATATATTTAAGTATAGAAATTGTATTGTAAAACTTAAATAAAAAGGGGAAAATGTAATGTATTGCAATATCATCGAAAACTTTTGGCTTCCACTGTAATCATAAAATAATGGATCTCCCTAATTCGGAGTAAATCAAAAGCATATATTTTGGATTACATGCTAATTTCTTTTATCTTGCATTACATTCATTCGCTTATTAACTAAGAACAAGTAAAGTTGTTTTATTGTAAAATATGTAACAGTTTTCATTACTTTTTTTTAATTTTAAGATTATTTTTTCGTTTTTTGGCGATATTTTTAGTTTTAGCGATTTTTTAGCTTTTAGCGCTTTTTTCGTTTTGACGATTTTTCGGTTTTTTGCGTTTTTTATTTTTTTTCGATCTTTTTAGTTTTGGTGTCTTTTTTCGTTTTAGCGTTTTTTTATTTTTTAGTTTTAGCGATTTTTAAAATTTTAAGAATTTGCCTCTTACGGTTTCCAAGATACAGCAGATTGTCTAAATTACATAGTCAAAGTTACATTAACTGATGGAACACCCTTTAATTTTTATTGTTTATAAGTGTTAATTGCTCTATTCTATCCTAAAGACCAATTAACACTAACTTTAAAAATTTTAAGTGTCTATATATAAGTGTCTGTATGTTACATTAGCATTTCAACATGTTTCGTTGCTCGCTTTAGAACACCCTTTAGTTTTTAACTGTCACTTATTTGTTGTTGTAGCGGCCAAAGGTCTACGTAGCGACCAAAGTTCTACATATTCCGTGAAAATTTCAGGTCCGTAGCTTTTACGGTTCCCGAGAAAACAGCTTGTGACAGACAGACAGACAGGCAGACAGACGGACAGCATAGCGAAAACAGCAGGGTTCTTTTACACTTTTGTTCTAGACTTGTTCTATAATGTTTCGACACACTGAAGAAATTGGCTACAGAAAACAGCGCATCTTAAATTGGCTAAACGGGTATCCGTTACTCGCAGAGCAATTCTATGGCCTTAATTGGTCACGTCACTAATTGAAGGTGAGAAAATTTTTGCCACTAAGGAAACTTGACATGCTTCTCCAGATATAATACAGGCCAAATCAGTGATTAAGGCTTTCTCATACAATAGAATTTAGGAATTAAGAAAGAATAATAACCTTCACCGATGAGTTAGCATCTGTGCAAGAAACCTTTAATGGTTGCTGAACTAAGTTTGCTTTTAGCGGTTGCTAGCTTTTGAAATTCGTGTGGTGTTAAATGCATTTATTTATTTTAAAATTTATATTATAATGTATTGTGGTTCTTTTACTCTATTATTATGCTTTTATTTAATTATTTAAGTATTTTTTTATTAAAATTGTGTGTTCACAAATGTACAATGCAGATAAATTTATATTTATTTAATTACATACATGGACGTTTATTTGCATACACAGTTCATAAGCGTATAATACTAGTGTATAATCTTTGTTTATAGTTTATTTAAATTTATGGCTTTAAAATATGAATTCAAACTAAAGAGAAATTATAAAACTGGGTTAAATGTTTTGCAATCGAAAACTCATACACAAGCAAATATGTAGTAATTTTGTCATTTATATAATGAACAGCTTTTGAAATAATTGAAATAAAAATGTGTAATAACATATTGAAGAGTTCTGGCGTATGGCTGTTTAAGTTAATTAAAATATTTGCTTTCAAAAGAAATTTTTCAATTGTGACTTTTCGCATAAGATATCGTCGCGTTTCTTCTTAAGCCACGTAAGCGCCATTTTTTCGAAATTGACTTTTTTGGTTTTTATGGTAGAAAATAACATTTGCCACCCGATTGCATTCTTATCTTGACAACTTTGTATGAAAAAAAAAGAAATTAAAGCCATTTCGAAAACCTCGTAAGCGCCGTACAAAATGACATTTGCATGCAAAAGAGAATTCTTTGTATATTTAAAGCTGGAAATTTTCAAGTCTCAACAACCAAATTCTTTGTTTTTTGGGATAAAAAAATGTTGAAAGTTTCAGGCCAATCGGAGCATTCTTGGTGCGGCGTCAGGCTCTCAAAGTCAGCAACTTTGGTAAAAACGATACTTCTCGTCGAGTAACTCAAAAACTCTATGTCCTAAATAGCACAAATGTTCCTCGAACCCCCATTATTTTAATAAAATGCAGCTTTTTTCTATATGCGATATTTTGATATAACCAACATTTATTTCAAAGGATTCAAAGCGCTATCTGTACTCCTTAGAGTAGCTCCCATATAAACCGTAAAATGTACGGAAAAACATGAAAATTATCGAACTTGAGCTATTATTTTTTTACGCAATATAATGGACATGGCATGTTATACAAATTGAATTTTGAAAATAAATTTCTTTTGTCTCCCCATCACAAAAATTATGTTGGTCTCAATTTAACGTTGCCTTCACTTTACAAATGCTCCATTGGCATTAAAAAGGAAAATGTGAAGATTTGATAAGTAATGTCGGCAAATAGTTGACCATTTTTTTTGAACAACTCGTTATTAATAATAAATAGTAAGATTTTTTAAGTGTTTTCTTAAGTTTAATTAGTTATCGGCCCTTTTCATTGTATATTTACTTATTGTATATTTTGGTTTTTTTAACGTGAACTTAAGAGTGAAATAAATAATATGTAATAAGTTTCTTTGTATTCATTTTATATAATATCTTTCCTTACTTTTTTTTTAAGAGAATAAACATTTTCTTTGAAAAATATAAGAATAAATGTTAATTTACACACAGAAATTTATGTTTTTTAATTTTTCAAAACCTCGTAAGCGACAAAATTTGCGATTTGCTGTTTGCGCCAAAAGCACGGAAGCGACAAATTTGGATACAGTTACGTGTAAGTAATAAATTTTTTTTAAAAAATGATGCTACACCCTTCAAAGAGTCGTAAAGACATATTTTATAAAAAAAATGTTTGTTATATAACACATATTTAACAAGTTATTAAGTTTTTTTCGTTTTCTGAAAAATGAGTTGTTGGCGCTTACGTGGTTTAAGAAGAAATTCGACGATATGTACCACAACAACACTCTAAACAACAATTACGACCCTCAAAATTTTTGTGTCACAACCGTAGTGTATATACAAAAATATGACTCTAATTTCCCAGTATGCCGTTCACAGTATTCCAATACCGCACAGTGGTTCCAATTCGAAAAAAATGGTAATATATCTGTATCTTTGAAACTCGCCATTCGATTACAAAACGATATATGTAAAAATCAAAATTATAGCAGAGGAGCTAAGCTTTCATAATGAGGAAATATGCACAATTCTATTAAAGTACATATTGATCTACACGGTGTCAAAGTTGACTACCTCAGGCATGCACAACTTTATCGGCTTCATAACTTTTGCAAATACTATCCGATTTAAATAAGATTAAGATTTCTTTAATATTTTCAAAGATTTTGGCTTTGAAGCTTAAAATTTTGGTTGTTGGTATAGCCAAAAAATATTTTATGATTTCTAACACAATCCTTGATAATATGCAGAAAAATTTTTTAGTTCTCTCAATACAAGAATCGAAATCAAGATTTTGAAATAATAGTGAAAAATTGCAAAATTTTGAAAAATAAAATTTTTTTGCCAGTATTTCAAAAGAATAGACTTCAAATAAAACTGCAGCTGAAATTCTAAATCGATTAAGGTATTCACGCTACATCCATTATTAAAAAACATAGCAATCCCCTTATGTTAAAAAAATGTTAATGATATATTAAACGGGCACTTTTTACGAATTTTTAATTAATGAAAAAAAAAACATGTGAGGAAATGCTAATTTCTAATTTTTTAGGGCGAAATTGTAGACATATGAGCAGGGACAGGGGTTTCATGCAAATGCATGTTTTTTCCCTTGAGCTGGATTAAGGGAAAACCGAAATATCTTTACGAAATAATGAATTTGCTTTAAAATGGCATCGATTTGTTAGTGCATATTTTTGCATATTTTAATGAAAATGCAAATTTTTGCATATTTTGGTTATAAATGCATATTATTGTGTCATGTTTTGTGAAAAATTCATTATATTTGAAAACTTTGCTACAAATGTTTGGTTTTAAGGAAAAAAATTCCAAAGTGAAGCCATCGACCAGAAGTGAATTCTTCTCTCCTAAAGAAGTCGCCAAATAGACTTTGGTACTTTTTGGAAATTCGAATATATAAAGGGTGAAATTGGCAGTTTTTTTTGGTAATTTTTCCTGTACAACTATTTGTTAGGCACTTTGAATGAATATTTTTTTATTGAACAAAATTTTATATGGGATTCTCTTTCGAAGTACGGATCCACTAATAAGGAATTTTAGGAAATTCAAATGCTAAGGGGGTAAAAGGGGACTGAAAATGAGTAAATTGGGTAACTGTATATCTCCGGATCTAACTAAAGTAGACTCAAAATTCTAAAAGTATCATCATAAGTTCAAAAAACAATCGGACAGGTGTTTGGAACTTTTTTTTTTTAAATTTTTACATTTAGCGATCGAAAAAGGGCTAAAATATAATTTTCGTTTTTTTGTTTGTTAACCCGTTTATTTCCTAATATAATAAAGATAGAAATGAAATTTAAAATGTACTCTGCTCTGCTTAAGAAGCACTCAAACGTAGTTTGGTACTCTTTGAAAATTTTTATATACAAAGCGTAAAATAAGGAGCTCTTTTTGGTACCTTTTCCTGCACAACTATTTGTTATGTACTTTGAATGAATATTTTTAGTAGAAAAAATGTGTATGTAGGCTTATCTTTCTACTAAAAGGAATTTTTTAAATTCAAATGCTAAGCGGCCAAAAAGGGGTAAAAACGGGTAAATTCGGTAACCTTATATTTCCGGATCTAATTAAGGTAGACTCAAAATTCCAAAAGCATCATAATAAGATCAAAAAAATAAACGGAAAGGTGTTTGGTCCTTTTTTAAATTTGTATATTTAGGGGTCGAAAAATGGTAAAAATATAATATTGGTACTCTTTTGTTAACCCGTGCATCTCCTTGAGTAATAAAGATAGAAATGAAGCTTAAACGCACTCTGCTCCCCTTTAGAACCTCTTAAAGGGGTTTTGGTACTTTTGAAAAATTCTAATATATATGTAAAAGGTTACACTTGGAGCTCGTTTTGGTAACTTTTAAGGTTCGGCCCACCAAAAGTCTAATGGAAACCTTTTATTTTCGCTACGCTATCCGTCCGCCTGTCTGTCTCTCACAGGCTAATTTCTCTTGACCTGAAATTTTCAAAGAAATGATAGTTAAACATTTAAGGGTTTTCTAAAGCGCGCACCGAAACATCAAAGTCAGTGTATTATTATACAGAGTACATTAATTAATTCTGAAATTCAAAGAAAATAAAAATTAAAGGGTATTCTATTAGTTAATGCAATTATGAATATATAACTTTGACAATTAGCTGTATCGTGAAAATCGTAAGAGACAATCTCTTGAAATGTTCACAGATAATGCACATTTTAAAAGCAATAGAAGAGAATACTAAAAAAACAATTTACAAATAAAAGGGTAAGTTATGTAATTTTGAAATTTAGCTTTCTATATCTTCTGAAACAAAATAATTAAAAGTTTGCAAAAAAAAAAATTCGCCAAAAAAGAAAATAAGGGTACAACTAAATAAATCCGAACATTAAAAAAATACCAATACAAAACAATCGCCAAAGCAATGAAAAAAGCTAAAAAATTAAAAAAATCGCCGAAACTAAAAAAAGTCCGAAAAATTAAAAAAATTTAAAAAAACCGAAAAAATCGCTAAAATAAAAAAGCGGCAAAACCTGAAAAATCGCCAAAACTCAAAATATCGTTAAAAATATTATCAGAAAAAAATCGTCAAAAAACAAAAAAGTCGCCAAAAACAAAGAAATCGCCAAAAACCAAATATTTGCAAAAGGAAAAAAGCGCCAATTCTAAAAAAATCGCCAAAACAAAAAATATCTTTAAAACCGGAAAAAATCACTAAAACGAAAAAAAGAAAAAATTCGTCCGAAACGTTAAACGTTAAACAAATTGTTAAAAGAAAAAATTAAAAAAAGTCCCAAAAAATAAACGAAAATCGCCATAAAGACAAAATGGATATATATATCAGGTATTCTTACGGATATACGGAATGAATATTGTCTATTGGAAGAAATTTGTGATGTAGATTTGATTGCCACTAAAAAGGGATTTTTGGAAAGTACAATTTTAAGGGGATAAAAGGAGAAAAATGGGTAAATATGGCAACATTATATCTCCAGATCTAACTAAGGTAGGCGTAAAAGTCCAAAAACATTATAATTAGATTGACAAAAAGGGGAAGGGATTGGGATACTTTTTTGAAATTTTCTCAATTAAGGAAGAAAAAGGGTAAAAACATAATTTTGCTACTTTTTTGGTAACCCATTTATATTCTAAAATAATAAACATAGAAATTTAATTTAAATTGGTTTCTTCTCTCCTTAAGAATTCCCCAAATACGATTAGGCGGCGATAAAGGGCAAAAATATAATTTAGTACTCTTTTGCAACTCATTTGTCTTCTAAGGCAATGAAGTTAGAAATAAAATTTAAATTGTGTTCTTCTTCCCCATAGAGTCGCTCAATGATGTTTTTTACTAATAATAATTTATATGGTGGAGAACCATCATAGGCAGATTCTAAGTTTGAGGTGGATTGCATTGAGAGCAAATTGCACTTAAAAGAAAAGCATGGAGATATAGGAACGGGGAGACGGGTAATGATCATACGAAGCTATTATTATTATTATTATTATTATTATTATTATTATTATTATTATTATTATTTTCTATATCCGCACAACAATGGGGTAGCGAAGCACACCGGGTGTTGCTAGTATCTAATATAATTTGTAGAGACATTTTAAAATCTCGATAATCGTTTTTTTTTCTTAAGCGACAGGCTTAGAATCTCGTAGCAAAATTAAGAATTGTGTTACAAATCATAAAATATTTTTTTTGCAAATTTTTGCTACACTATTATCGGAGATATTTTGCGAAATAGGGAACAAAGTCGAGCCCAAAATCCAAAATTTAAAAATTGAAACCAAAATATCTTTGAAAAAATTAAAGATATCTTATTAAAATAAAATGTGTTATCTTTACGAGTTCATGAGCTTTACAAAAACTTTAAATTCATTAAAATTGGATTTTATTTGTAAAAGCTATGAGGCCAACAAAGTTTTTCATGATTGGGGTAGTCAAATTGGAGACCATGTAAATTTTCATGTGTTTCAACCGGGTAGTCCAAGCTGCAATATTTTTGAAGGCTAGGTCCTCCTCTATGATTTTTTAATATATCGTTTTGTAATCGGATCGTAAGTTTCAAAGGTACATATATATTATTATATATTGTTGCTGCTCAGTGTTCTTCATTTAAATACCAATAATTTTTTTACGGGCTATAAACACTTATGAGCTACTTAAAAAAAGTTTATTTGCTGTTTTTTTTTTAATTTTTGTACTTTTCTACCGGCTTATGTTGACCTTTTTGCACAAATGTTTCGCAAATTTATTTAACATTTTCAACTAAAAGTCAAGCTCATCTAAATATTTGCTACTGAAAGCACGTTTCTGCAAAATTTTAAAGTATTTTAACAAAAATTTACATAAAATTTAATTACAAGTAAGGACCAGCATAGTAGAACGTATTAAAGACCAATTGAACAAAATATTCAACAAATTTTAGAAAATTGGGCAAATAAAAAAAATTTAACAACTACAAAAACTTATTTAAGCAGAAAAAAACAAATTAAAACATTTTCAAGTAATACAATACAAAGGAATTGTATCCCTTATAAAAATGCGTCCTTAAAAAGATGTTAAAATTTGTAGAGACAAAAAAAAAAAGAGAAATACATACAACTAAAGACTAAATACTTCATGAGGAATTTTCTAAAATGCTATTGTACATGAAATTAATTGACTCCAATAAGTTTGTGTCTTTGGAGAAAGAACTGTGTTTTGTGGTAATGATGCCTTTTTATTTTCTGTTTTTTTTTTCGCTTTGAGCCATCCAATATCAGTTCTGTTGCTAAGGCTCTTTGGAAATTGCTGGCACTTTGTCATTTATATATTTTTTACTTTACCTACATATTCAAGACGTGTTGCAGAAGCGGGTGAGTTTGATTTTATTTTTTTAAGATTAAAGGAATTTACGCTTGATTTCTCGTGTATTTGCTGATGATATTAATATTAAGATACATTGATTTACCGGTATACTTTTACAAAGTACGTATTTGCTACATAAGTAAACCTAAAAAAAACATTTCTTTTTGTAATTTATATAAATTACACAATGAAGTATAATTTTTGTTGCTCGATTTGTGCGTGTGTTGAGGAGTCCTTATTATAATAATAAAATTGAAAGTTATAATTTAGTCATTGTTTTCATGCCAAATAGCTTTTGATATATTTTTTACTTTTTATGACAACAAAAAAAAAAAAAATTATATAACAAAAAAAAAACTTATCAAAACGATGAATTGGACCAAATACTCCCACCAATTGAGTTGATCGCATGGAGGAATTGCATTAATATGCTCGAATATGCCATCATATGCCAACGGAAATTCTTTTCTTGAATTCTCACATGGATTACTTTGAGCAGCAGTTAGCAACCGAAATTATGATGTTTTAAAAAAACATGTATTTAAGAAATCGAAGAAATTTCAGATGAAAATTTTTAACAATATTTTTCTACACCAAACCGAACAATTTGATTGAGTTTACATGCACTGAAAATATTCCATGCAACATTTTACGAAAAAAAAACAATCGTAGTTACTTTTTTCGTATTATACACGAAACTTTCGTACATTCCACGAAAAAAGTTTTAGTCTAGAATTTTATTATTTTACGAAAGTAACGAAAACCATTCGTATTTACTTTTTTCCTAGAATGTAAGAAACTTTCGTACATATTACGAATTAGGTTGAGTCCAGAATTTTATTATTTAACGAAAGTAACGAAAACTTTTCGTAGTTGTTTTTTTTTACATATTACGGAATTCATTTTTACACCAGAATTTTATAGTTTTACGAAAGTAACGAAAACATTTACTAGTACGTTTTTTTCGTAAAATATACTAACATTTCGTACATATTACGAAATCAATTATGGACTATATAAGTTCTTCTTAAAATTATTGAATCATATAAAATTGGGCGCTAAGTGTCCCGTATACATATAAGTTGTGGACAGCGTTACCGTTGAAAATTTTCAAAAAAGGGCACAAAAAGGGGATTTTGATAACAAAAGGGGCACAAAAATGGGATTTCTGAGAAAAGAAGGGGCAACATTACACAGAAAAATATGATTATGCGTTTTGATTAAAAAATCCGAAGAATTGAGTAAAAAATGTTTTAGATTACAGCCTATGAAAAAATTCGTATATCCAAGTATACGAAATTAGTTGAAATTTTTTTAAAATTTTCTACTAATATAATAGGATATTAACAAAAAGTTTGTTTACTGGAAAATTTCCGAAAAAATCTAACAAAATTATGAATTGAAATTATAAAATTCTGTCACGATTTTTTAGCTAATTTATTTTATGTTTGAGTTCATTATCGATTATACACTTTTGAATTTGTTTTATTTTGTATTTTTACTCACTGTTTGTAGTTTAACTTCAACTAGTATCGAACTAAGCTCCTTCAGGTTTGAAATCCAACGCACCAACCACTTTGCCAAAAACACTGTTGGAAAACGGCAGCAGGAAGTTCACATAAACCTACTCTTACATATACATAAATTTATATAATTGAATGATTGCTAACAATCGAAAGCAAGGGCATACATAACTAACCTGACCAGATATCCCGCTTTTGGCGGTCGATCCCGCTTAAAAAGTTTATCCCGCTTTTACTATAAGCATCTCACTATGTTGGAGTTTTAAAATTGAAAAAAACAAGAAAACACTTTAAAGCGGGATCGATCTTAAAACGCAGAATACTCCCGCCAAAAGCGGGATGTTTGGTCAGGTTATAGATAACACATGAAGTTGACATTCTTTTTTTATATTTTTCATGTCTGGACGCCAAAATTTCTTTATTTGGTCTGTGATTGGCTTTGCTTTGACATCGTGCAATGATATTCCAAACACAAAATGCTTGTGTTATTTGTAGATGTCGTACTAGCGAGCCTACTTGGTATGGTTGTGCCTTGATCGAAAGCTTGTTGTTAAGTATGTACGTATGTATGTAGTTGTGTTTGTTTAGCAAGAGAATAAAAGCAGAGAGTTCTCTATTTTTTAATAATTTTTCTCATACAAGTGCTGCTTACTCTAAAAAACTTTAGGTTTCTTAGACATATCATAAAATCTTATATTTTTTACATGCATTTAATATATAAAAATGTTTAGTCTTTTGTTTTCAATTGTGTTGGCAGTACTCTTATCAAATAACTGCAAAAGCAACAAAAGAAAATATTGGTATAACGAAAAAATTATTTAAAAATTAAGTTTTTACTGAGCAAGCTGTTAATTGGGAAAAATTGGACAATAATTTTTTCTGTGCAATAACAAGAAAATTAAAAAAAAGATGTTTAGTTTTTTCGTAAAACACAAAAAAAATTTAGTAATATTCTCTAAATATTACCTTAAGCTATGCAAGTATTTCGTAATATGTAAAACTTTTTTTCTCTTTTCTACGAAACTCTTTCGTATTATATAAAAAAATATTTCTTAAAACACAAAACATGCTTCGTAAAATAAACACAAAAATTTCGTTCGTTTCGTACATTTTACGAAAGAATTTCGTGGTGCGAATTTACAAAATATTTCGTAAAATATACGAGCGAATTCGTTCATATGTTGCATGATTTTTTTTCAGTGTAAATTTTTTTTATTATATTTGCTGAATGTCATAATTTACGTATGAGTGATTTTTTAGCTCAAAATCCTTAATACATTAATCATACGTGTAATATTATTAACATGACGAATAATGAAGATTTATAAATAAATCTACACTAAAAAAATACCATGCAACATATGAACGAAATCGTTCGTATATTTTACGAAATATTTTGTAATTTCGCACCACGAAATTCTTTCGTAAAATGTACGAAACGAACGAAATTTTTGTGTTTATTTCACGAAGTATGTTTAGTGTTTTAAGAAATAATTTTTTATATAGTACGAAAGAGTTTCGTAGAAAAGAGAAAAAAAGTTTTACATTTTACGAAATACTTTCATAGTTTAAGGTAATATTTAGAGAATATTACTAAATATTTTTTGTGTTTTACGAAAAAAATTAAACAACTTTTTTACATTTTTCTTGTTATTAAAGTTGCCCCTTCTTTTCTCAGAAATCCCATTTTTGTGCTCCTTTTATTATCAAAATCCCCTTTTTGTGCCCCTTTTTGAACATTTTCAACGGTAACGCTGTCTACAACTTATATGTATACGGCTCACTTAGTGCCAAATTTTATATGATTCAATAATTTTAAGAACAACTTATTGATTGATTTTGTAATATGTACGAAATTTTTGTATATTTTACGAAAATACGTAAGAGTAAATGTTTTCGTTACTTTCGTAAAACTATAAAATTCTGGTGTAAAAATTTGTTTCGTAATATGTACGAAAATTTCGTATATTTTACAGAAAAAAAAAAATAACTACGAAAAGTTTTGGTTACTTTCGTCAAATAATAAAATTCTGGACTCAACCTAATTTGTAATATGTACGAAAGTTTCGTATATTCTACGAAAAAAGTAAATACGAATGGTTTTCGTTACTTTCGTAAAATAATAAAGTTCTGGACTAAAACTTTTTTCGTGGAATGTACGAAAGTTTCGTATATAATACGAAAAAAGTAACTACGAAAGTTTTTTTCGTAAAATGTTGCATAGATTTTTTTCAGTGTAGTACAGTGTAGCATAGGACTTAGTAATTCTTCAAAATAAATAGAGGTAGACCTCTTTTAATACGGAGTGGTAGGCATTAAAACACAGATACCTAAGCTCCAGACTCAACTCGAACGCCAGAAATCATTCAAAATTAAAAATTTGTTTAAGGACTAGTTTCGTACTTATTCAAAATTAGTACACGGCATAAGAAATCTTCTAAACCTTATGTTTCAGGTAAGATATGTCTTTACCATTTTCATGTAAAACAGCGTAAGAACAATTTTTCTGGAACGTTTCAACCGGTTATATCGCTGCCGAAGAGCACTTTCTTGCCACGTTGTTAAAAAGAAGAAAACGAAGAGTTGGAGAATTAAAATCTTCTACAAAAATCTTCCTCGTAGTGTTTTACATAAAAATGCTAAGTACATTTCTTACCTTAAACGCATGGCTTACAAGAGTTCCTATGCCGAGTCATTATAACTACTTATGTGCAAAATGGCGAAAATGAATACCAGATGTAAACTTTTCAGCCGCCAATATTCAGGCATATATAATTTTTGTGCCCTTTACCACAAGCAGTCTTTTTCACTTCGTCATTTTGAAAAAACAAATGATTTTGCATTTTATACTGGAAATTTTATTAAAAGCGTTACGAAGTGGGAAGCGAGTATAAGAACTACTAAAATAGAATTACGCAATACGTGAACAGCCCCTTACATTCCAACTTTCTTTCAAGATAATTTAAAAACATAAAGAAGCATCTGCTGTATTAAATAAAAATTCATACAGAAACATTTACAAACACATAAATTAGGCCAAATACCCTACAGATATTCAGCTGGAATGGACTAGTTATAACATGGTCCTATCTAATTTGGTCATGAAGCATGTCATTTGCAACAAGTGTTGGCGCTTTAATGACCGGAATCGTTAAAATACGAGCACTTGAGTGTTCCATCGATTAGTTACATAGAGTACTCATAAGATTACTCCGATGTAATGCAGGCAATGGACAAGAGTTTGTAGTTACCCTGCAAAAATCACAACTACTCCATACACGCGTGTATAGAGTACTCTATAAGGGACCAAGACTAGTAACAAAGTGGTCCAAATGTATGCAATAAATGTGGTTCATTTGACATTGCGCCGTCCTAGGACTGGACCATGTGGTCCGTCTTTGCATTACATAGGACTCCCCAAAAATCTAACCATATGCAGCTACTCCATGGAGCACCTACATGAGTTTAGTTTTGAAACTACTTTATGTCACTACTTGATGGATCACTCAAATGTTCATGCTTTAACAATTGCATATACTATTTGCAATCGTTAAGACTCGAACACTTCTCTCTTAACTACAAACACTTGTTTGCAAATAACATGGTACATGACTTCAATACATAGGACCATGTTGTAACTAGTCCATTTCAACTAAAATAGACCACATAGTCTAAAAATGTTTGCAGGCTAAGCAAAAAGTGCTCACATTTTAATGATTACAATCGTAAAAATACGAACGCTGGAGTACTTCATCAAGCAGTTACTTAATCACAGTAGTTTTGAGACTACTCCGCGGTAATGCAAAGCTGGGTTATATAATAAATTGAACATGTTTTCTCCCAAAATTTGAATTCTCTTTGGACTAGCCCTAGTTGCGTTATCTGCAGGGTAAGGACACACAAATATACACACTCACACCCACATACACTTATAAATTTGCATAATCATTTTAGCTTAAAAATCAAGCCTCGAATTCATTTACAGTAAATTTAGCATTATTTTGTTTATTTTATTTCTTCGTTTTATTCGTAAATGTTAAAAATGATTTCGTTTTTTATTTCATTCAAATTTTGTTTTTTTTCACAGTAATTTCGACTTTTCCAAAAATAAATGTAACCCACACTTTCTATAGCTAGCGCGAGTATTTAAAGAAAATTAAATATTAGGCTGCAGGCATCCTTTTACTTGGTTGGCATTGTTACTACCTACTTGTCAAGTCATTGGCTTTATATATCTTTTGTATTTGCACGTATAGTTGTGATTAAAGCCGCCCAGCATGATGTTTCATTCAGCCAGTCTTAATAATTTTCTTGTTTTTTTTAAGATAAAATTTGTATTTAACAAGGGATTTTCTATATTTTCATTTCTACACAGTGAATTTTGTGCAAATATGCTATAGAAATGTAAAATAAGGGAACTTTTAGAAATTTCGAACTATAACCTTTTGTCATGGATATTAGCAAATTAAGGCTATTTTACAAATTCAACTGTAATGAGATGCAAGATTTTGAGGAAAAGTCCTTAATGCTGATATAGCAATATGGACGTAATAACTCTACCAAATAAACCGATTTCAATACAATAATCCCATTGAACAAAGTACAACACGGACACAATTATGCGTTAGGTAAATAGTATGTCCTTCTACTAACTGTGTGTTCGTCCGAAATTTTTTATAGTATCAAAACTTTCATGTCCTTTCTAATAAAAATTTTTGAAATCGGTAAAAAAATGGCATAGTTATGCGATAATCAATATCAAATTTCCCCATCGATTTTGAAAAAAAGTATTACAGAATAAAACTGCAGGCAAACCCTTGAAAATCAGTTCACATATGACAGCGTTAATCATGGGGGAGCAAATTTCACCACCGATTTTGGAAAACAGATCATGGGACTAAGCTTGAGGCAAATCATTTTAAACAAAAAAAGAATTTTGAAAATTGGTTCACAAATAACAGAGTTAAGCATAAGGGCGAGCGAATTCCCCAACCGATTTTCGAAAAAAAAAATTATGGAACTAAGCCGCAAGCAAACCCTTTGAAACAAAAAAAAATATTTTAAAATCGTCTGACAAATGACAGAGTTATGCGGGGGACCAAACTTCCCTCATCCCCTCATCCTCTAATCCACTCTCCCAAGTTTTTCGAAAAAAATTATTTGGCCAAACTGCAAGCAAAACCTTTCAAACAAAAGAAAAAGAATTTTGAAAACCGGCAAATTTCCCCATTGATTTCGGAAAAAATTGTGTAAATAAGCAAACCCTTTCAAACAAAAAAAAATTATTTTAAACATTGGTTGACAAATGACCGAGTAAAGGAAAGGGGCGAGGGCATAGTCTCAACCTATTTTTTAAAAGCATTATGAAACCTAGCTGCAAGCAAACCTTTCAAACAAAAAAAGAATTTTAAAAATCGGTTGACAAATGACAAAGTTATGCGTGGGGGACCGAAATTCCCCTCGCTACCCTCCCAAGTTTTTCGAATAAAATTATGGCACCAAACTGTAAGCAAAACCCTTCAAACAAAAAAAGAATTCTGAAAATCGTTTCACAAATGACAGAAATAAGGAAAAGGGGGCATAGTCCCCACCGATTTTGAAAAAAAATGTGGAACCTAACTGCAAGAAAACCCTTTTAAGCCAAAAAAGAATTTAAAAAATCGGTTGACAAATGACAGAGTTGTGCGTGGGGGACCAAATAGGGCAGAAAACTTGGCCAAATCATACATACCAATTAGCTTAACATCCTTTTGGCTGAAAACGATAGAGAGGCTAATTGATCTGCACATTAGATAGACGGTTTTGAATACCGCCCCCTTGCATCTAAATCAATATACATACGCTAAGGGTAACGCGACTGAGCATGCTCTTCATCATCTTGTTACAAAGATTGAGAGGGCTCATGAGTCGAGGGAAATCGCATTTTGTGCCTTTTTAGACAATGATGGCGCATTTGATAATACAAATTATAATTGAATAGATGGCTCTCTTAGGCAAAGAGGTCTTCACCACGCTTCTGTGAGATGGATTAGGTCAATGCTTGAGAGCAGGGACATAACTGCTTCAATGGGAAACGATATGGTTACTATTAATGCAGTCAAAGGATGTCCCCATTGGTGGTGTTTTATCAAAAATCCTTTGGTCAGTGGTGATTGATGAATTTCTCCTTATTCTTAGTGATAGCAACTGGCAAATTCGGCAACGTTCTCTCAGACGTCATGAACAATGCTTTGTGCACTGTTATGACTTGGTGTGGGAGACACGGCCTGTCGGTCAACTCTGTCAAGACTATTCTGGTACCTTTCTCTCTTAAGAGAAAACTTGGTCTGAGACCAGTATCATTGAATGGCTACAATATTCCTTATTCGACCGACGTTGAATATTTGAGGGTTACTCTTGATAGTAGGTTGACTTGGAACCGTCATGTTGAATGCATAGCGTAGAAATCCACTAGGGCGATCTGCCCGGTAAAGAGTTGTGCCAGGTGCACCTACGGCATGAGCCAAAATATGATCATGTGGATCTATACAATGATTGTGAGGCCAATCATTACGTATGGCACGATTGTATGGTGGCAGAAGACACAACAGATTGCGGCGACAACAAAACTCTGCAAGCTTGAGAGATAGGCGTGTCTTCTTATTACAGGCGCAATGAGGGCATGTCAACATTGGCCATTGCGGCCAAGATTGGAATAACACCCATACAAATCTTTATAAGATCCTCTGTGGCAATGGCTGCCTTTGGGATAGGTCTCAGGAACTCTGCCCGTCATTTAGGCAACAGGCACTCATCGATTCTGAGTATTATGCGCTGCAGAGAGCTGCTAGGAATGCCTAGTGACAGGATAAACTGTGAGCTTAGGTTCGACAGAAGATTCAATGTCACAAATTCGCTCAGGGCAACGTGAGAAGAAAACGGTTCCACTGTGGATTCCAGAAGGTTATGCTGGTATACGGATGGATCCAAAACGGAAGAGTGAGCTTGCGCTGGAGTCTGCGAACCCAACGTATAAATCACTGTGCCCATGGGCAAATGGGCCACGGCATTTCAACCGGAAATACTGGCGATCACTAAGTGTGTCCGTATTAATTTAAGTAGGAGCATTAAGGGCGCGCATATAGCTATCTTCTCCGATAGCCAGGCATTTCTTAAATCCCTCCTTTGTTGGAAATTTCATTATAAGCTTGTTTTAGAGTCCTACAGGAGCTATCGATACGGAACAAGGTTTGCATTTACTGGATACATGGCCACAAAAGAGCCTCTGCTGCTCCTCTTATGGGCCCAGATCCCTTTTGTGGTGTAAACTGGTCGACTCTCAAGTCCTTAATTAAGGGAAATGATATATCGACCGCAGAGGAATTGCGGCTGGCTTCTTCTGGTTTAAGGCAAGCCAAAGCATTGCTGCAGCCATTTTCATATAGTGGCATCCTGAATTTCAACAGGAATGATTTAGCGCTGGTTACAGGCTTTTTCTCTGGTCACTTTGGATTGTACTATTCTCTGTGGAAAAGTAAGCAAGTTCGTACACCCTTGTGTCGTTTATGCTTGGAAGAAGACGAGACAACGGCACACATTATCTGTGAATGTATTATCTTATGTAGCAGTGGAAGGCGTGTTTTCTATTCTGGGTTTTTGTCTTCGGATGATATTAGGCTGGCTTCTCCAACCTTTGTGCTAACTTTCATAAAGAGAGTCATGCAGAGCTTGATTTAATTTATAAATCTATGGCACAAAAGATCCACTAGGTGTCGCAGTGCCGGTCTTTGGACCAGATCTTTCCCCTATTCTAAATGTGTTGGTGTTTATTTGCTTTGTTCATAGCTATAGACTTTTAATGCTTTATCTAAATAAATATTAGCGCACATGAAAATTGCTAGAATTTCCGCTTGAAAGAAATAAATCATTGAAAAATGTATAAATATGAATATACTCTGCAAAAAATATACTTCGAAGTATTTACATTTCAAGGCGATAAGTAAGCATTATGAAATAACCCTTTAACCTTTATCAGAACTAAAAGAGAAATTATTTCATAACTTTCTTAAATATTATTCCATAATATCTATTACGACTTTTATAACCCTCAAGGGTTGAATAACTCCGTTTTTTCCCCTTTACAAAACACTCAATTGTTCATCTATACAGTCGGTCGGTCGTAGGTGCTAAAATCTTTTTGAATTTGAATTATTCATGTTTAGCGACTAAGTTGATATTTTACATAATGCGTTATTGTTATTCTAATATTCTTTGTGCTGTTTTGTTCTTGTTTGCCTTCTGGCATTTTTTTCTTTGTTAATATTTAGTTTTTTTTTTACTTAAGACCCAAGTTTATAGTTAAAATTTTCCATATGTGTGCATAACCTTCTAATTCTCTGCCCTTATTTAAAAAAAAATTTTCTTTTGCCGAACTTGTAACATTTCTAAGTATTTGTGCCTTTTCATTGCCTTTTACATCCTAACGAAAGAAAAAAATAATAAAAATCAATTTCATGAAAATATAGCATGAATACTAAATTGTTGTATGTATTTTTGTACTGATGAAAAAAATTTTAGCAAATCGTATTGATGACAAATTTAATCTTAAAATGAGCTTATATTGATTGTGTTATTTATTTTTCAAATTCACAAGTTACAAATTAGAAAGTTTTAGTCTGAAATTTTATAATTTCGTCTTTTTCGTTCAATATTTGAATTAATGTAAATTGAAATTGTATTATTAAGAATGGAGTGTTTGAATATTCAAATCAGTTAAGCAGAACGGATCAGTACTACTGATTTCGACCGATCGCTACACCGTCTCATCAGCATTCTTGTTCACTTTTACCACTTATGAAGGTGGATGCTTTTTATAAGGAAACATCAGCTATTTAACTAGTTTTTGTCACGAAATAGAATACAAGTCTTTTCATGTAAATTCTTGCATTCATTTTATTTTCAACTCAGTTTTAGTTAGCCAAAATCTCCTCTATCTGATTTAATCCCACACTCACAAAAGCTCTTATTATTATTTTTTTCGCTTTGATGGGCATTTGTATCAATACCTACAATTAAAGCTGTTTGTTTGTTTTTGTTTTATACATGCTTAACCCTCCGATGAGTAACAGCTCTGAACTTCACGGCCGTGTGAAAAGGTCCCTACGGACCTTTTTTGTAAATCATGTTTTTTTCATATAAAAATTTTTTTTTGATTTTATTTATATTTTTTGCTTGAATTTTCTTAAGACTATTATAAAAAAGTTTAAAAATTATTGTTGTTGAGCGTGTACTTCTTGTCCCCCGCCCTGTGCGCAAGTGTTGCAGCGATGTAAAAGTGTGCTATGTTCTCCGCAAACAGCGTTGCCGCAGCCGAAGCAGTATGCCCGCGTTTTCCGCTGCCGCCCGTACTCAGAATGGCAAAGGCGACATGACGGTCTACTTGATCTAGCCGCAAACGACGGTGCATTGCCTTCCATCGGTCTTGGTAATACCTGAAATAAAAAGAAAAATAAAAAACAAATAAATATATATTCTATTCTTGAATTTGAAGATGTTTTTCTTACCCTGACATCGAATGCTTCCATCGCATTGCGTATCCTTGGATATGAGGTTATATGGTTGTTCAGGGCACGTTCTTCGATATTTGGTGTGGCCAATTGTTTCGTTAGCAGTAACAAGAACGACCGCCGTCTGTCACTCCTTTTTATAGGCTTCATTTCGTTGTAAATCGTAAAAGCAGCCAATGCAGCGACGTCCAGCATATTATAAAACATGGCCAACGGCCATCATTGTGTTGCTCTTTTGCAGCTGTAAGTGCCTAGCATTTGATCCATGGTATCAACGCCTCATTTGTTGGCGTTGTAATCTAATATGGCATAGGGCTTCCGCTTCTCGGTTTGCTCGTCAACGCGGCAGGTGTAGTGCATTGTGGAGAGCACGTTCACCACTTTATTTTTTTCGGCACGTATGAACATAACGCTATATCCCCTTCGTTGAACCCAAATAATGTACTATTGATGGTGCGCTTCGGGTTCTTCTTGAACTCCTGTGGAATGAATGTTTTGTTGTAGCGCACTGTATCAACATATGCGGTCTTCCTCCTCATCAAAATACGCGCCAAGTCAAGAGTGGTAAAGAAATTATCCGCGTATATAGTACGGCCAGCATCTAAATATTTGGTTTATCTCCCGTTGTTGGTTTGGCAGTTTTCCAAAATATATCATTCCCTTCACAGGATAATAACTCTGTGAGTCGCATAACCACCATACTTTCAAACCATACTTAGCTGGCTTTGACGGAATATATTGTGTGAAGCGGGTGCGGCCTCTGTAAGGGAACAACTGCTCATCAACTTTTAGTGCTTCATGAGGAGTGTAAGCTGCCACCAAGTTATGTTCCAACATTTGCCAAATATCGTCAATAGCCGCAGTTTTGCTGTTGATGACTCGCTGTTGTCGAGTATTTCCATTGTCGAATCGAATAAATTGCTTTATACACATGAAGCGATCGTACGACAACGTAGCTTTGTATATTGGGCAACGCGTCGCGCCCCATAATTCCATAGCTGGTTCATGGTTTGATCTTGTGAGTCCAGCATACAAAAGAATAGCTACAAAGGCGTCAAACTCTTTCACTGTCACTGGCTTTCACTCCTTTTTCTTCGTGGGATTCGCCAAATTCCATGCAGCTGTAACCTCCCTGCCTTTACGATTTGTTTCACGTAGCACTAAGTGTATTATTTCCTGTGTCAAGATTGAACGCATTATTGTATAGGGGTCGTGTATATTTCCTGTTGGTCCTGGTTTCTTTCTTGTGAAGTCGACCACGTTATGATTACGAGTGCGTGATGTTGGTGGTGCTTTTTTACTCCATTGGGTGCCATCTTTACCAATATAGGAATTTTCATTCGTATCCTGTCCATCATTTTCTTCCTCCTCATCATCGTCGTCATCAGTATCTTCATTTAGCTCGACGTATCCTTCAGTTTTGGCATCTGACTCTTCAGCAGGTTGGTATGTGCGATCTTCATCATCCTCAACTTCATAATTATCAATTGCAGCAATATCAATTTCTTCATCCATAAAATCAGCAAATCTACTATCAGCTGCACGCCTTTCATCCGCAGTCATTTGCTGGTAACGTGTACTACGGCGTACAACCATTTCAGCAACGTCCAAATTACTTGCATCTGCCATATTTCTATTTTTGTTTCTATCACACATGATTTTACTCTTCGCTGTCTAAACTTTGACTGATTTGGTTTACGAAACTACAACTTTTTTTTTCTCTTTCGTACGTCTACCTGAACTCAAAGACATTTAGGGATTACTTAATCATCATTATAATTTTTTTATTATTTCAACACATAATTTACTTGTTCTGAACACAAAGACCTGAACTCAAAAACATTAGGGATGATGATAAAAACAAAAAATTCTAAGAACTGGTTTATTGCTAGTAGTATAAAATTAGAGTATTGTGCCTTTCCTTGAAAGCAATAAAGTTCATGTCTTCGAATTTTTCTTAGAATTTTTTGTTTTTATCATCATTCCTAATGTCTTTGAGTTTAGGTCTTTGTGTTCAGAACAAGTAAATTATGTGTTGAAACAATAAAAAAATTATAATGATGCCCAAAAACATGCATTTATTAGTGAAATTCAGTACAAGGTCCATACGGACCTATTCACACGTCCACGTACTATTCTCACTAAAACCTCAATAACTCCTAAAGTAATGATCCGATCGGTTTGATTTTTTTCCAAAAGATGCGCAACAAAATACTCTTGGAATACAGAGTAACTGGGGGGTGGAAGGGTTGTAGTGGCCGAAGTAGGAGTAATTTCAGTTTGAAAAGGCAAAAAGGTCCCTAGGGACCTTCTCACTCATCGGAGGGTTAAACTGTCTCAGTTATTTGTCAGAATTTAGTTCCAGACAGCCGGGTCATCGAATTTAATAATTATTATTTTTTAGAAAGTTTTTGGTTTAAATTAGGCTCAAAACATTACCTTTTTTTTAGTAAATCACATTATTATTTTATGAAGAAAACCTATATTGAGAGACTTGCAACAATTTCTAGAAAACTTTTAAAGGAAATATACAATTTTAATAGTTGCTAAACCTGAAAAAAAAGCGATTTTTCGGAGATCATATTCATCATCAGAGCTGATTGTGTTCTTATCTCTATGCTTTTTTCTATTTGGTAATGGTCGCTTTAAGTCTGTAAACATCAATGTTTATACCAAATAACTGCAGATATTTTAATATATTAGGGGAGTATTCTACTCGCATTACAACATATTGAATTTCAACTCTTCTTTTGGAAGATCCAAGTTCTTTTTTACCTTTAACTACTTTATTCCTTATCTCGGCACACAGTAGTCTACCAAAACCCAACAGAATTGAATAAAACTTGGTGTGGCAGACTCCAGACTCTTTTATAATTGCTCTAGCTTTTTAAGCAGAAAAGCGTTTTAACTGAACTTCAATAACTACATAGTTTTTTCGTTTTAGTGTGATTAAGTAGGGAAAAGTGTCCAGTTATTACCATTTATTGCAAAAGTTTACATTAAAATGCACAACAACTAGAAATAAATTTTTATATGGTGAATAAAAAATTTTGCATTTTTGAGGCAAAAATGTTTTCAATATGCACAAAAATGCACGTTAATTAGATATTCAGAATATCTTTATGCAGTTTTTCTGATGTATTTAATGACGAAGAAAATGGGGAAATAGATATTCGCCCCTATCGTGAATAATTATTCCCTCGAAATGTTTTCTCTTTCCCTTCTTTTCCGATCGTGAATAGAAATTCGAAAAATTCCCCATAATTTTTTCACTTTTCCCCAGTTTTTGTTCACTTTATTTTAGCTGGCGATGAGGATATATACATCATGTTATTGCTATTTTATCCTTCCAATTAATTATTAAAACTTGTAAATATTTATTTTTTGGACAAAATCAGTAAATAGTGTTAATTTATTTTAATACTAAGACCTTTATATTAATATTAATTCCTTGCAACACCTTTCTGACACACATGAACTAAGTTTTGTGGTGATGGAATCACAGGCTATATGATCGGTGGATGGACTAGCAAATGATTTTTCCGCATCAGTAGAGAATCATTCATCGCGTCCAAAATATATCCAAACACAGTTTTATTCACTCTTGAGAAAATTTAACTTAATACCAAAGACTATTTGATTGAATTAGGCTGCTTGCAATTTCTCGGGTACTCCAAGGGATTGGATGCATCTAGCAAAACTGGACAAACAATTCCGTTTTGTTTAGAGTGCTCATGGAATGACAAGATCATTCTAATTCCAAGCACTGTATTTTTTTTAATTTTAAACTAAAATTTCTTTGATTTTTAATTTATTTTATTAAGCTTCTTCCCTTTTTACATTCAGTGAGAACTGATAGCGGGAAAAAATGTTCACGGGAACTTCACGTCAGTAATTTTTCCTCGAAGGGAAAGGAAAATTTCATGGGAACATAAATTTCACTTGTTATTCGTGATAGGGGTGATTACTTCATTAACGTTGATGAAAGAGAAGACTTTCGAGGAAACTTTAAACGCTGCTACTAACAAAGCAGCTGAAATTATTTGAAGACAGCGGAAAAAAAGACGAAAAATATTGATAATTTATACAAAGTCCTCTTCTATCCAAGCAACAGGTGAAAATTTTGTTACTTGGATAAGAAACTGATTGTGAGATGAAACAATTAAGACAATAGCAGAGTTCAGTATTAGGTGGAAATGGTCTTGCGAAATTGAAAATGCAAAATATGTTAGCTTTTTTATGAAATCCAACAACAAAATACACTAAATTTGCATCAAACATTGAAATACGCTATTGACTGTTTTAAAGAGTCCTTTGCACCAAAGAATATAAAAGTTCAAATTTTCTAAGGTCAAAGAACTTTCATTGTATACCAAGAAAGGACTAAATTTAATATTCTAAGACTGCAACATTTGTCCTATACAACTTTTTAATGTCAAGGATTAATGATCAGAAATCAAACTATTTTGATTTCAGTTAATCAGTAATTTTACTAATTATTTGTATGTATGTTCTCTTTTTGTTCGGCCTAAAAATAGTTTCTAAATACGAAGCTTCCTTATAATTTCGAATTTAGTTCTTTTTTTTAAATAATTTACTTGCAATCTTTTTGTCTCATATCTTTAGAAACTGTTTTGTTGGTAAAATACTTTTATAATAAAGCTCAGTTTAAAATAAAGAATAATCCAATGATTCAATTTGATCATATAAAAATCAATGGATGCCGCAAATTAAAATTTTTGGTAAATATTTGATTACGTTTTTCAACTCCCGGGAATTTCCGCGATTCCGAGAATTTCTTTTTTATATCCCGCTCTCCTGGGAAACTAAAAAGTCCGGGAATAAAAATTACACTTCATAAAAATATAGTGGTAACCGTTGGCATATTTCATGTTGCATAGTGCAATTAATAAATTAACTACATTAAATTTATGTTGTTTCAACTTTGATTCAACATAATTATTGTTGTTCCAATATCAAATTCATGTTGTTTCAAACTGAATTAATTTTGCCTCAACATGATTCTTCGTATTATTTCAGTATCAGTACTCGAATATTAAATCAACATAAAAATGGGTATGAAGAAAAATAAACCGATGGTAACGCTGGGAAAGTGCACTTTAATATCAGCTTGAGAGTGATTTAATTCTCGTATTCAATTTTCACGAAAAAGTTGTATATATAAGAATTAAAATCACATTCAACAGAGCCACCTGAAAAGTGGTGATAAGCAAATACACGTGAGCACTGACGATGGAAGTGTAGCGGCTTCCGAAAGTGGCGCTACTCTGTTCTGCTGTGTACGTTGAAAAATTAAGTTGATGTTAGTTTTTCCCTTGTTCCTTAGCCTAACAATCAATTAAGATTCACAAAGGAAATACGTTCGAAATAATCATATTAATAATAAAATATACATATTTATTTCAAAAGAAAAATTTATTTAAAGGTTATTGTAAAATAATATTGAATTAACTCGACATATCTCTGAAGAAATATTACTTTCGAAAAGTGTTAAACTAACCTTGTTTTCTACAATTTTAATATGAAATTTTTCTATGTGTATATTACTTCCTTTGCATTAAAGTGGATGTATGTGTATATGTACAGAAATGATTAATTAAACTCAACTAACAGCATCTGTCATAATAAACGTCTATCATCACTCAGTACATTATTGTTGCGGTTACTTTGTATGCATGATATTAAGTTTCCTTGAAGACCATTAGATTCAAGTAATTTGCCATAGAACATAAATTATATGGCTGATACGTAAGAAAGTTTTAATGTGATCTTTAATTATTTAACAATTACAACACGTTTTACACAAGATTAATTAGAAAACGGGAGAGCATATTGACTATACAAAGTAGTAATTAAAGAAAAACTTTATGAGCAAATTTCAAGATATACATACTTACACGTGTACATATATTTTACAACTCAAAGTAAACTCTTTATTTTAGTTTAAGTTAAATATGTATATTGATAGCATTAAAACTATTTACTTATTTATTTCACAATTTTTTCAATTCAGTAGTTTTATATATTGGTATAATAAATTTTTTCTCTACTGTTTACTTAAAAGATTTTTACATAAGGCTTAAATTTACATAAAAGTTGCGGCGTCATATGAAAATAGCATGTCTTATACATACATATATTTGTCTGAAGTATATGCCCTTCTTTATATTTAGTACAAATATGAAATAAACTTGTCTTGATATTAACTTTGTTACTAGTAAGAGAAAATTGTATTATGTTGAAATCCCTTTAGACTAGAACATAATTATGGTGCATCTTACACAATTTTGAAACCTTAAATGGTTTTTATAAAATTATATGTTTTCCAATTAAGTTATGAGCTTAGTCGAACTGTATGGGTTTATATCAAAAAAAAAATTTAATTATTTTTGGCTTGAGTTCGGCCTTAATTTAATTTTTCTATTAAATTATATTTTTATTTAGAGATAAATATGAAGCATGCAGACAAAGAAAATTTTGACTGCACGGAGGGTTGAACTGACGTTTCGAAAGCTCCCGCTAATCTCATCAGAGTTCTTTACCGCTCAGACCAGTCTAAGCGGTAAAGAACTCTGATGAGATTAGCGGGAGCTATCGAGACGTTAGTTCAATCCTCCGCGCAGTCAAAATTTTCTTTGCCTACATGCTTCACATTTATCTCTAAATAAATATATAATTTACATTAATTTTAATTTTGTAACGTGCTTTTTCCCAAATTAATATTTTACTTTTTAAGTAAAATATAAAGTTTTATTAAAATACATTGAAATTGGTTATTCAGTAAAATATTAAAGTTTTTTTTTAATACATTAACGGCCCTTTTCACAATGTATGATTAAAGTCTAACGTCGACTTTAACGGCAAGTTTTGTATGCCGAACTTCCCGTTAAAGTCCACGTTAACTCTTAATCGTACATTATGAAAAGGGCCGTGAATTGACTTTGTTACTATGACGGATGTGAGAAATTAATCTGAAATCAATTGTTTACTAAAATCAGTTTTATAATTGAAGGTCTTAGTGCAATAATTTGTTAAGCAACATGATATCAATAATTGGTTTTATATATTCATTTCCTTGCAAGATAACCACATCTTTGTATCCTAGAGACATTTTTGGATAGATTCTAGGGTTTTGCAACTAATTTTGCTGCTTATTTAAAGTAGAAAATTCCAAGAAACCGGTACAATTTTCAAATTTTGTTTAAACTTAAAAGTCGATTTATTCCATATTTTGTTTTTGCGGCTTATCGAGTTATTGCACTAACTATTTTGTTTCTTTATTTCGGCAGCGGATAGACTCACTATTATCATTGTGCTGAACATTTTCCAAATTTAATATAAAAATTAGCATCGTTATCTTTCATATGAATAACGCAAACTTTTCTTTAATTACACAATAAAAGTAATTTCTACTTGTTATAGAAAACTATCTAAATGACTTTGTAGTACATAATTACATTGACATATTTTATAAACCTAAAATTGTTTGTGTACCAAATTATTATGAATCTCTCAATCTAAAGTGGAAAAGTTTAAAACACTTCTGCCAATACAGCAGTTTTCACCTTGGTTGTGGCATTAAAAGCACAATTTAATTTGATGTTTTATCTACCAACCAGCCCCCTTTGGAAATTAACAAACACATATCCACGATTTTATTGTTATCTGTGTTTATTTTATTTGTCTTGTTGGTTTTGTTTTTAGAGAATCATTTATTTCATGCCTCTATGTTCTTCATATAGAAAACACCAAACTGAGCAACGGAAATTGTTTAAGTACTTTAAATATATAAAAAGTTTGTACAGTAACAATACTTGAGTTTACTTCTCCTGTACGTTTTCATTCAACGCGACATGGGAATAGTTCCCGCAATTTTCCGCAATTTAGAATACATAGGGGAATAACGATGGCGTTCCACTTTTTATCATTTCGAGAGAAGCTTCGAAATTGTAAATTTTTGTTTTTTAATTAAGTTATGAGTTTTTAGTCGAACTATATGGGCTTATATCCCAAGGAATTTAATTATTTTGGCTTGAGTTCGGTTTTAATTTAATTTTTCAATTAAATTATATATTTTATTTAGAGTTAAATGTGAAGCATGTAGATAAAGAAAACTTTGATTGCACGGAGGGTTGAACTGATATCTTCCGATAGCTCCCGCTCTACCGCTTAGACTACTCGACCAAAGACGATGGAACTGTAACGGCTTCCGAAAGTGGCGCTACTCTGTTCTGCTGTGTACGTTGAAAAATTAAGTTGGTGTTAATTTTTCCCTTCTTTCCTTGGAATGTTAATCATGCCCTATTCTTTCTGAATATAACGTTACGGACCTTAGCTTAATAATGAATTTAGTAATGGTATTTATATAAAAAAACTGTTTTTTATAAATTAAGCAAAGTCCACATGAGAGAAAGACAATGAACAAAAAAAAATTTTTTTTTTATACTCTATCACATATTGAACATTTTCAATACTTTTGCAATTTCAAAAATTCACAGATAATTTTTTTTATTAAATTAATATATAATGTTTCTGCAGAAACATTATGCAAGAAGCGGAGCAGAAAAAAGAGCAATTAAATAATTTATTTAATTATTTTTTGATCAATCCATCGCGAAAAAGATGAAATTGCGAAAAATTCAGATAAGTTGATAACATCGGAATAATACCTAAGACTAATATTGATTAAAAAATATGCTGACGAATTATGGATAAAACAAATTAATTGAATTTTGAATAAAAGTAATTTGAAAAAAATGTTAGTACTTCAACAACTACAAATAAATTTTTCTGGCAAACCTTATCAAAAAAATTTGAAAAACAAAACTTGTTGCAATGCACAGGTATATCGATAGATATTCGTAGGTATGCCAGGGTATAAAAACGATTTGTACCGATACGAAATAAAGTGCGCAGGTGTATACGCAAGTATGAGAATCAATGGGTAAAAGTATGCACAATGATACAAAATGCTCGATATGTGCCAGAGCATTCACATTTTTTTGTCTTTAATGTCTTTCTCTGGTCCTAATCGGACATTGTTTTTGAAATTTTTGTTTTTAGATATTTCTTACAGGAAAAAGTATTCCAAGTGTTTTTGATTAAGCTTTTTGAATTTGAAATTTTAAATCGTTTTTTTTAATGCGTGTGTCCTTCGATTTTTTTAAAATTCTTAATGTTAAACTTCTATCCACCCAACAACTTTTAAACCCGATCTGGTAGAGGGCCTTTTCTCACTACATTATTAGATTTTTGAAAATTTGAAAAAAAATTTTTTATAAAGCATAAGAAATCTTGTAGCTCTTATTTTTAGGATATTTTAACTCTCTAACTCTTCGCTATATGGGTTATTTTATCCCTTTCGGCCGAATTTGGTTTTTTAATTGAAATTGATTATATCTGTGGTCACATGCCTTAACCGCTTAAGTTGTTTTAAAAATTTTTCGGGAGAGCTGTGTAAAGTATCAAAAACTCGCTTCCAATCAGTCGTCAGTTTGCTTCTCTTTAACTTATTTTTAGATAATTGCCGTCTTAAAAAAGTTACATACTTAAAAAATTGCTAGCGATTTGATTTGATACAGGAATGTAGTCCTTCACACCAAAAATTTAATTTTGTCTTAACTTGACTTAGGCGGTGAAGGGTTGTTGTGACCACAGATATAAGCTGAGGGTCGTAACATTATACTCTGAAAGAAATAGACATGATAAATCTTCCCAAAGAACAAGAAACAAATCAACGTCATCTTCATGTTAAATTTTATATTGATCAGACTCTCCACCAATAGATGGGTGATTTATTTCCAAAATATTTTGATTCTGCCCCACTGTGCAGAGTTAAGTATTTTTGCTCACCAATACAACTATATAAGTATAGCTTTTTTTCTTGACTCCACTGCCTTAAAACAATAAAAAGCTACTTTACACAATCATATATTATTGTCTTTTCTCTGTGTGGACAATTCATTTATTAAGAGAAATACTAAATAGCATATAAATCTTAAAATTAGATAATCAAATGTTTTTTTTTTTATAAAAGGCATATTTTTGTTTTTCTATAAAGTCTTTTTTCTTTTGAGCTATCGATATACTAATTTCAGCGAATTTATATGTAAATGAATTATTTTAGATTGTTTTACCTAAAACAAATGGAACTAAAATATACTTTCCAACAAAGTACACACTCTATTACCATAACTAAAAAGTATATAAAATTTACTTTATCGTTTATAAATAGGAAAATACAAACAACTGTTTATATACTTAATATGAGTATACCGAAAGCAGGTCTGTAATATGGTGATAATGTTTTTTATTGTTTTGTTATTTTTTTAGCACTTTGATTACGACGTCAACTGCAATAAAATCGCTATTGTCAACAAACTCGCACCTAATTCTACAATGTTCGCGGTATATATTTGCATATACTTTAGACAAAATATGCTGCTGCTTTTTAATTATAATTACATAAACATACTTGACTTTAGATTTTTAAACAACTTCGAAAAAGGAGAAGGTTTTTCATTCGTAAACTTTGTAAGCCGATTTGGAAAATTTGTATTTTTTATATTAAATAGCATGCTGCCAAATTGGTTCCGTTGCTTAATTTTTTATTTTTTATTTCGAACTTGTTTTTCGTCCATCCGTCTCTCTGTATCTCCGCTTTGGAGAATTTTACCTTATACGGTTAGTGTTTCTTATTTTACGGAGATGGTATTGACAAACATTATGACTGCTTTATTTATTAAGTTGATTGACTAAATATTTACTTATTTCTAAATAAAATACTTTCTTCGTAAGACGTTAAGTTAATTTCATTAAAAAATCAAATTAACAAACTTGAGACCTATTAAAATTTCTGATGATAAATAGCTTTATGATAAGTAATTTTTTTATGTCGGTATAATGTTCTACAGTTGCATAATGAATATCTAGCATCAAATATGAAACATAAAATTTATTAGATAATTATGTTTTACAAAAAACAATTTTTATTCCTTATTCTTTATCAGAACTTTGGAAATTATTGTATTTACTCGTACTGTCCTTTCTGTACATCTACATTATTGTCCTGAAAATAAGTCATAATAATTTAATTTCTTTTTCTTGATTTGCCTGTCTGTCAGATGCCTCATATTAATTTTAGCCTGTGCATGGCATTCTTTCTTCTTATTACACTGTACAACAAAAGGAATTTTCTTAGGATAGCTGATAACCACTTTATATGCAGTATATTTTCTCCTATTTACAAATATAGTTTATATTTTAAATTCTGTGAATATTTTTTTGTCAACTTTTTTTAAAATAAAATTTTTGTTATATGCAGAGGCTGCTAACGCAATGATATGCTACTTCGTTGCCAGCCCTGTATCACACTGTAAACTAGTGATACAGTTTGAATTATACAGGTTGGCACAACACAGGTGTGAACACGAAGGAATGTGTCGCGTGGTCAGATCCACGTGGCCCCACTACGACCTAAGCAGGACACGTGATCTGCTCAGGCTCGGTAAAGGTCGAAGGAAACTATTAGCTACAGTGCCCACAGGGCACTAAATTACAATGACTATTGCAGAAGTTATAATGATGAGGAAGAGGAGGAAACGATTCTTCATCTTCTATGCCAATGTCCGGCCCTAGCCAGCTTAAGGACACACAGACTTAGACAATATGGCAAATGTAGAGCTAGTCAGGCTATCCTCGTACAGGACAATCGTAATTAACGATTAATTACGTCCTGTCTGCTCTAGGGTATCACAAAGTGACCGAATTAACGGACCCAAGTGGTTCACTTCTTGAGTCGTGACTGCCCTCGCAACCAAAACTAACCTAACCTATAAGTACCATGTATGTAATTTTTTATATACTTAACGGTTTCGCTGTTTTCAGACTAAAGAAATGCAAAATGTTTTTTTTATTAAAACTAAGCTTTCGTTATATTCATTAAAAGCTAAAAGGGTTAAAGCCTACCAGCTTTGAAGCTATATGTTCTTCGAATGAAATACACTTTTCTGTAAAAATCGATGAATAAATTTTTTTACGAATATTCAATTCCAAAAAAACGGGTATTTTGTTTGTCTATTTATAAGCTTTACAAAAAGTTAAGATGTAGTCAACTTTGACATCCTGTAGCTCACCGTGTGTTTCAACAGGGCTGTCCATGTTTCATTGTTCTAAAAAGCTTAGGTACTCCTATATGATTTTTACATACATCGTTTTATAATCGGATCGCAAATTTCAAAGATACAGTTTTATTATAATTTTTTTTCTATTGGAATCACTGTACGTTGTTTTATGAGTCTAACAATGAACAAAACGTCGGCAGAGTTGTTAACAAGAATTTGTTAAAGTCTTTGTTGTGGAGAGTACGTATAATGTTTTTGTTAGGCCGAGTTATATTATTTTAAGGTAGTGCGGCAGAGATAGCAAATTTATCTTGTTTTCTTTTCAGTATTTCAAACAATGCTTGTTGTTAAGACATCGTTGTTCTAACAATTGTTTTATCAACGCTGTCATAACAATACAAAACAGTAACAATAGCGGTCCAGACGTGACAAACTCTTGTGCTAACAAGTGAATGATATTGAACTGTAAGCTGCCGTCATTGGTAGTGTGGTCTAGGCGGAAAAGAATTTTGTTGAGAAGAATGTGGTCTTCTCGAAACAGTCAAAATTTTTGATGTGTAAACATCTATACGCTAGGGGGTAAAAATCTTTTTCACAATACAATCACAAATTTTGAGTAAGATTAATCTTACTTGAGTAAGATTAATATTACAATTGTAATAACGCGGTGTGAGCTGTGTATGAGTGTATTAGTGTAATCATACGGACAACAAGAAGTAGAGAGAAACTTAACAGCTGCATAGAAATACACTAACGCTGGCAAAGGGAGTCTCAAGGTCAAACTCCTGCAGTAAGGTCGTGCGTTTGTTGGTTGATGCTCTGTTGCCGTGTTTTTGAATTGAGTTAGTATTTCGGCGTTGCCGTTTTTTATTTTTGCCGGGAACTTCTGGGATTTAGGGGATTTTGTGTCCAGTTTTTCGGGATTCAGACCCGGTTTGTCTCGGATTTTGAACCCGGGTTTTAAAAAAAAATCGGTTTTTCGGTTTTACCGAATTTGTTGCTGAACTTGATGCGATATTTGGCTGACGGTTTATTGTTTTGTCGCAAATCGGAGGGGGACATTTCCCCCCCCCCATGCATAACTCTGTCATTTATGAACCGATTTTCAAAATTCTTGTTTTGTTGGAAAGGGTTTGACAAAGATTGGTCCCAAAATTTGTTTGTCGAAACCCGGAGGGGGAAATTTTGAGTAAGATTGTAAGAACGCGATGTGAGCTGTTTATGAGTGTATTAGTGTAATCATACGGAGAACAAGAAGTACAGAGAAACTTCACAGCTGCATAGAAATACACTAACACCATCTAGTGCGTAATACTAGTAGTAGTAGCTACTAATTTTCTCTAATTGTCGTACTTTATGTTATCGTAGGCAAATAAAAACAAATAAATAAAATGAATGCAAAAACATTTAATTTTAATAACTTTTAAAAAGAGTTTTTGCACTTTTAATAAGAAATTTACTAAAACAAAGCAAAATAAGGAAAAGAAAAAACTAAACTTGTCAAACTTAAAATCTTCTTCGTCTTTGAGATTGTCATTCATACTTAACAGCTGCATATAATCACCATCTAGTGCACAATAGGAGCTACTAATTTTCACTAACATATAATTGTGCTAGCGCTGTACAGTCGGAAAGCCATTGCTGTAAAATAACTACATGCGCTACATTTCAGTAAACAGCTGATTAATAGCTTGTCGACCGCAACAAATACAAAATAATAAAATATATTACAAAACACCAAAAAAATTATAGCACTGAACAAAAAAAAAATATTTCACTACTAGATGTTTACACATCTCCCCTGTGATCGGACTCACATTATTTTTTTTTTCTATATGCCTTACCATTTCTCTCGATATAAAAATGTAGTTTAATTGAAAAATTTAAATAAAAATGAACTTAAGCCAAAAATAAAGAAATTTCTTTGGATTAATTAACGCAAAAAATTTTTTTTTTGTTCCATGGAATTTTGTTACGAACTTTAACTTAATAAATAATCTTTTTGGGTTAAAAACGTTTCTCTTTATTTCGGTCTGAACAACTCATCGGATACATAAAGAAAATATAGCAAAATATGTGACTTAAAAGCAACTAAAAAGCATCTTCAAGAATGCAAAATTTAAAAATAAAATTAAAAAAAAAAACTTGTTTTAAATTTCGACAGTCTTTTTTTAGTTAGAGGGCCATAACACATCCATAATATACACTGTACTGCAGCGGTCTTTTTACTATTTTTCTTGTTGCCTAGTGCTATTGGTCTTTCTATTATTGTACATTGTTTTTATGCATAAATAAATGAATGTTTTTTGGTTTTGTTTCATCGTAATTTTTTGCTTAGCGCCAACATCCTTTGTGTATAGTTTTTGTTTTATTGGAATTTTATCATCTGTACTATTTGACTTGTAGTCGTATTACCCCAGAGATCATACATATTCCCCAAATAAATTTAAGTATTTAGTTGAATTTTGTTTGGTTTTCTCTAATTTTGATTTATTAGTTCACTTCAAACTCAACTGTCCTGTCTGGCTGTAATGCTACGCTCCTTGTCCTTTTTTTGTGTGTTAATTTTCCTTTCTTTTGTTCTTGAATGAGGAATTAAGTATATATAATTTTTTGTTGTTGTTTGTTCACTTTTCTATAGTCCTATGATTTTTATTAACTTAAAGGCTCATCGTCCCTTCATTGCAAATGGAAGGGTTGTATAAAGGTTTCAATTTCATTTAAAATTTCTACAATAAAATCCCAAATGAATAAAGTCTAGATCCCTGATAGGCAGGTCAATTTAATGGTGCCCATCTCTTTGTGTTTGTGGTTGAAAAGGATTTTCAAAGGCATGAATATATGGACAAAAATACAATGGATATTTTCTATAATTTTTAATGTTTTTTTATAAATATTTTATATGAAGTAATTAAAAAGAAAGGTTAATGTTTTACAAACAAGTAAAAATCTAGCTGGAAATGCGAAACGTCAGCCTATCCATTATACAATATTATTGCATATATTATTGTACATAATTATTATTGTCGTTTTGAGCCATACTATGCAATAAATGGCATAATATTTTCAAAGAAAATATTGCCAAATTTTTCTAACAGTGCAAAAGTAAGCATAGTATTGAACAATGTCGCCACCACATTACACAATTTTCAATATACTGTGCCATCTTCGAATATGACATACACATTGGCGATATTATTGTACAATGCGAAAAATTGCACAATTATATTGCAAGGGAGTGGGACCGCTTTAATATTATTATATTAAGATGAAAAATAAATTTATAAAAGTAAATATTCAAAAGGCCGTACGCCAGTTTTGGAAAATTATTTAAATAAACTTTCCCTGTGAGATAGTTAAAGCACAAGATCTTGCTCTAGACCAACTCCAGGAAAAATCAATCACTTTTCTCATAATATTTCTTGGTGTACAAAATGATTATACTCGTATTAGGCTAAAGATCATAACGTTCCGAGGAATAAGGGAAAATTTACAAAAATTTTGTATTCAACGTACGTAACAGAACAAAAATCCTTCAATAAAATTTAAATTGTTAAAATCGCAATGCATTTTTGAAAACTACACATAATTTTTTAAATTATGTCGTGCGATATGTCAACCTTTCTCTTTTAAACGTGTAAAAGTAATAGACTTATCAGTAAAAACTCGTACTAATCTGAGTACCAATGAATGCAATTTCTAATTCAGATGTTTTGACTAAATAATTTTCTAATTTTTTGTCCGATGTTACCAATTTCATGCTTACAGCGTTGGGATATATGGGTAAAAAAATTTTAGACATTTTTGCATTTTGAAAAAACCAAAAAAATATTTCATATCTTTTTTAAAATCCTGTAACTCAATGAATTTGGATCCGATTAATACCGCCTATATATTGGATAAAAGAAAAGAAACAATTCGCAAGATTTTTGGAAATAGCAAAAAAAAAAATCCAGAAAACTCCTTTTCGCGAATATCTCGGAAAAGCAATATTTGTATTCAGCGACCCCAAATTAGCGTCGAAAACATTTTTTTTTTAAGTTTGTGACAAACAGTTGAAAGTTTGTTAACTAGTGTAATCAGAGATGTGGAGTTTTGTTCAAACCAAAATCGATTTAGCTTGTGATTGAATATAACTCTTATAAATCATACACAAATAATAAAATTCCAATGTAAAACCAACATGTCGCTTTTTTGATTTGATATATTACAAAAAATCAAGTAAATATTTTTGTTTGATTAATTAAACTATTTTGTTAAATATTTGTGTATTATTTTTATACTAATTGTTTTATAAATTTGGACAAAAATATTGTTTGATGTTTTTCAGAAAGTCCAGTAAATCTTTTACTTTGATTTTTAAATTGTTTTTTTACAATTTGTTAATATTGTTCGACAAATTGCTTACAGATTTAAAAAAATTTTTCAATAAAAAACACTTTTTTTTATATAACGAAATTGTTGAGATATTTTTGTCCATATTTACAAATTTGTTTGTGGATCGTTCCTAGCAGCGATGCCATTTTTAGAAATTTTTTACGATACGACAAAAAACGATATGACATACTATTTTTCATATCGTAAGTTTTTTACGATATGACAATATTGCGATATAGCCAGCGATGCCATTTATGCAGTTTTTACGATATGACAAAAAACGATATGACATACTGTGTTGTAATATCGTAAGTTTTTTTTCGATATGATAGCACTAAGATATGACGACACTGTGTATGGATATCTTAGTGTTGTGATATCGTAAAAAACTTACGATATGACAACACAGTATGTCATATCGTTTTTTACGATATGACAATATTGCGATATAGCCAGCGATGCCATTTATGCAGTTTTTACGATATAACAAAAAAACGATATGACATACCGTTGTAATATCGTAAGTTTTTTTTTCGATATGATAGCACTAAGATATGACCACACTATGTATGGCTATCTTAGTGTTGTGATATCGTAAAAAACTTACGATATGACAACACAGTATGTCATATCGTTTTTTGTCATATCGTATAGCTATCTTAGTGTTGCCATATCGTAAAAAACTTACGATATGAAAACACAGTATGTCATATCGTTTTTGTCATATCGTAAAAAACTGCATAAATGGCATCGCTGGATACAACAACGCCATGTATGCCTATCTTAGTATGTGATATCGTTTTTGTCATATCGTAAAAAAAAGCTAAAAATGGCATCGCTGGTTCCTAGACAAAATATTTACTATTTCATTGAATTCCTTTACAGAAAATTAAATTTACTTTTTTCTGTGTACTGGAATATTAAATCAACATGAAATATAGTTATTTCAAAAGAAAACATATTTTTTGAAGGTTATTGTAAAATTATGTTGAAGTAAAAATGTTAAATTAACCAGGTTGTCGACGATTTTATTATGAATATTTTCTAAATGTGTTCTATATGGTTTATTAAATAAATTGATTAAATATTTGATATTCCTACGCCCTATTTTCCATAGTGACAAATTTAAAAATGAACAAAAAGCACGCTGATGAGATGGTGTGGCGGCTCTGAAATCTATACTTATCCCTTCTGCTAATCTAATTAGAGATCGCAATATTCTTCTCTTTATAATCACCCCTATCATGAATACTTTTTCCCACGAAATGTTTTCCCTTTCCCTTCTTTTGGGATCGGGAATAAAAATTCGAAAAATTCCCCTTATCATGAATGATTGTATTCACGTGGATTTTTTCCCTTTTCTTTTGCTTTTGTTCACTTTATTTTAGCAGGCGAACTAGATAAATGCATCATTTAATTGCTATGTTATCCTTCCAATTAATTATTAAAACTTGTAAATATTCATTTTTAAGACAAAACCAGTAAATAGTGTCCATTTATCTTAATACTAACACATTTATCTTAATATTTAGGGAATTCACAATGTGTGTCTTAAAATTTGGAAATAGCAATATCGTTACAACCTTAAAATTTAATTGTGAGCAACGATACAAAGCACAGCATATTAAAGTAATAAAAGTAACGACGAAGTTTACCGAATATTTCTCATTATTTACATGTATAGAACACGAACTCAAAATACACAACAAACAACAACACAAGCACGTTAGTGCTTGGTACCTATCAACAAGCCAAAGAAACACAAACACACTTAAACCACGCACAAATTCTTTATTTAAAATATTGCCGCATTGAAAAAAACATGCTTCTTGGACTTTTAAACTTGTCATCTGGTGGTAAATTTCATTTACACACAAAACAAAAACAACAAACTTGCCAACCCATAATAAAAGACTAAAATTAAAATGTCCTTATATTAAGACACATATTAGAACGCTGTTGTGAATTCCCTAATTAATTCCTTGCAACACCTTTCAGACACACATGAGCAAAGCTTTGCGGTAATGGAATCACAGGCTATGTAGTCGGTGGATGGAATAGCGAATGATTTTTCTGCGTCCAAAATATATAAAAACTCAGTTTTATTCACTCTTGAGATTTAACACCAACAACTATTTGATTGAATTGAGCTGCTTGCAATTTCTCGGGTACTCCAAGGGATTGGATTTATCTAACAAACCTGGACGAACAATTCGGTTTTGTTTAGATTCCTCATGGAATAAAAAGATAATTAGAGTTCTTAACACTGTATTTTTTTTTTATTAAACAAAAATTCTTTCCTTTTTTACATTCACTGAGAACTGATAGCGGAAAAAGATATTCTCGGGAATTTTACTATAGCAATTTTCCCTCGAAGGGAAATTATAATTTCATGGGGACATAAATTCATAAATATTGCATTTAAGCCAATTTATTTAATCTTCTTTTTATATGACCGGGCTAGATTGGAATTAAACAATTTTCAAAATTGGAAATCTACTTCTTTCCTTAAGGAATCTGAAATCTCATAAGAAATGTATGAAAAAAATAGCTATCGCCAAAAAACATTAAATTCATTTAAGCGGATATTTCTCCGTTTCTTATATAGTTGAAGAGCATACAAGATTCGGTATAGCTGAATATAGACACTTCTATTTCAAAACTTTTTTTATTGCTCTGTGTGCTGCTTCTTTAAATAATGGTTGTACAGCATGCGTCTGGTATGCTTGATTATCCAACCATCCAATTAAATAACTATTTATGAGTATTTTGCCACTACGTACAAGATTACAAACTTGAAAATAATTGAACTTTAAGCATCTTATTGAGTAAAAGGGATAATAAAAATGAACATTCCGGTGGGTAGTAAATACTTTTTTTTATTATGTTAGATAATAAACCTTTTATGTGACATGATAAATTTTTAAAATCTTTAATTTAATACTATAAAAAATTAAATATAAAAATTGTAATAAAGGAAACGTTCAGAATATTTGTTAGCAAAATTTTTGTTTACCTACAATACCATGAGGGTGGAATGCTATTATGGGATTGTATTGATGCTGCAAAGGGTCTCATATAATTGTGCCACATCTCTTTTTAAATATAAAACTCGCAACATTGTCAACGTTTGAGTTAATTTAATGATGCTATAAAAATTATTTTGATTTTCAGGAAAATTAAATAAAAATGGAGAAGCTCTAAGAAAAAAAAAAAAAGAAGAACAACATGTAAGAAAGTAAATATAAGACGATAAATACGAATTTAATCCTCATCATTAAGAATAAAAACGTAAATAATAAAAGCTTTTTGTTATTTCGCTTTAAATGAATATCGGAGCCTTCTATTCAATTGTGGTTTACTTGATATTTATTATATATTATATGCAAATCTCAAATAATATTTAATATTAAACCATCTAAAATGAATGATATGTATGTCTGTATGTTTCAAAAAATCGTTAATTTTGTTTTATAACATAATATCCAATATCATGATGTGCATTGACGTTATGACACACAATATACGGTCATAAAGTCCAAGGAGATTGTGGTACTTTTAAAAATGTCAGCGACATTAGTCCCTGGACAATGTGACACTATGATTGTGCGTTATGAAGCACTACCAGCTTTAGGTCTGTGCGGCTTTTCTCAGTAAAGACTTTCTGCTCATCCGGTCTTCGGAAAAACTTAAGGATTTTCTACTCTGAGTATGACCTCAGCTAACATTCGGGGGATTTTAAGTTTCCTTCTATGGGTTTCTCAAATAAAGACTTTGCCAAGCACACAGATTTTTCGTTAGCGAACCATGGACTTTATAACATATTCATGTAAATCATGACACTTTTTTATGCGTCATAACCTCCATAGACATTATGACATTTTTTTGTGTATCATTTCGTCAAACGACATTACCCTACGTCTCCACGTGCCATCGACTTGAACATGACATGAACATGACGCCGGCAGAGCAACTGCAAAAAATTCATCAACTTCTTTGTTGTGGTGAATACGTGCGATGTCCATGTTCTGCCTTATCAATGTATTTGGTGGTAGTGTAATAGAAATGGTATATTTAACAATTTCTTTCTGTCTCTTTTCTTTCTATTAAAAATGGTTGTTGACAGCGAATCTCATGGCGAACATTGATGCTCAGCCATATGTGCGGCCATCGATGGCAGAGCATGGACGAAACATGGACATGAGCGGTCTACATTAGCCATATGCGATGTCCGACATGATGTTCCTACCAACTTCATGGCTAATGTGGATCCCCAGTTATGATACTTTTGTCTGTGTGCCAGGAGTAGGGATGCCAAACCGGACTCGTTTTTGCAAATCTCGGGATTCGGGATTTCAAATCCCGGGATCTGGGAAAAATAATTATAAAAATTAATTAGCTAGAATTAAGAAATTAAATTAGATATAACCTTTGAGGTACACAGATAAAATTATCACCAAAAAATTTTCAAACAAAAGTTTGTATAAAAATAAATTTAATTTTCAGTAAATGCTCTGTACATAATCTATGAATTTTGACTCTTATTTAGAACGCAAACACCAAAAACAACATACAAATCTGTGTTGTAAAAAGACAACCCCGATGACGACATACACACAAATAATAACAACAACAATGATATCAAAATTAATGCAATTGTAACAAGTTTGTTTACTGAAGATTTTTGAGTGAATCAACTCGTTAATGTCGTTGCGTTAATTCTCATTCATTCTTTTAGAGGCTTTAGATAAACATTCAGACTTGAACACATATAACACAGTGAAATTTCATAAATGCTTAATGGATGATTATGACCAAGGCAAAAACTTTATTTTATTTAATAAAAAAAAATCCACTAAATATTTTTGGTTGGTTAAGTAAACTATTTTTTGCGTATTTGCTACTATTTTTAGAATAATTGTTTTATAAATTCAGACAAAAATATTGTTTAATATTCTTCAAAAAATTCTGTAAATCTTTTTGCTTGAATTAGTAAATTGTTTTGTTTACAATTTGTAAATATTTTTAGACAAATTGTTTTATAGATTTAAGCAATTTGTTCACTGAAGAAACACGTTTTTTTCAATGAAACTTTTGAGACATTTTTGGCTATTTTTACAAATTTGTTTGTTGGTCCGTTCCTAGACAAAATATTTATTATTTCATTGAATTCCTTTACAGAATATGAAATATAGTTTTTTCTGTGTAGAAATTCCATTTCCCCTTTTACTGGTTATCCGTTGACGAAATGACGCCACAAAAATGCTCTGATCCCATTATGGGGAGTAGCAGTAAATTAAAATTTTGTTACCTATTTATAGTTTCTGTAGTTAGTTTCAGACTCTGGCACAAAGGAGAGATTACAGAGGTACTTGGCTATACGAAAATGTAGCTTGGTGAGAGCTGTGAGGACTTTTATTTAAAATAATGACGGAGAATGTTGCACTTGTCTCAATTTCCGCCGGAAATACCTTAGGCTGAACCTCAGCTCACAGGTTATGCTGTCAGTCGGCATACCATATAGTTCTCTACAAGATATTCAGGATCGATGAATACTTGTTGCTAATACAATGAACATAGTTTACAAAACAAAGCCACTGCTTTAGATGACTAATTAAGGCATGAATAGGCAAAGCTAGACATATCCTCATTACAACGGTAGCAAGAACATCTGGACCTTGTATAGCTTGGTAGTCTCTACAGTTCTGGGCAACCATACAATCGCTCCGCACATGATACTCGGTCTGATTATAATTTTATAATTTCACGTGATAATTTTAGGGCTCATTCTCCAGGTGCATCCAACACAACTCTAGATGCTTCCTGTTGTAAGCATGCTTCATAGCGACTCCAAGTCAGACTTTTGTAAAAAAAAAATCACATAAGCACTTGACATTCATAGAATACACAGAAAAAACTAAATTTAATTTTCTGTAACGGAATTCAATGAAATAGTAAATATTTTGTCTAGGAACGGACCTACAAACAAATTTGTAAATATAGACAAAAATATCTCAAAAATTTCATTAAACAAAACGTGTTCTTCTCAGTGAACAAATTGTTTAAATCTATAAAACAATTTGTCTAAAAATATTTACAAACTCTAGACAAAACAATTTACTAAATCAAACAAAAATATTTACTAGATTTTCTGAAAAATATCAAACAACATTTTTGTCTCAATTTATAAAACAATTAGTTTAAAAATACTAACAAATACTAAACAAAATAGTTTCTTTAATCAAACAAAATAATTTAATGGATTTTTTTTAATATATCATACAAAATTTTTGGCTGGGCCATCATCGTTATCCAAAAAGCATTTATGAAATTTCACTTTGTTAAATGTGTTCAAGTCTGAGTGTTTATTTAAAGACTCTGAAAGAATGAAAGAGAATTAACGCAACGACATTAATGAATTTATTCACTCAAAAATCTTCAGTAAGCAAACTTGGTACAATCGCACTCTTTTTGCTATCATTGTTGTTGTTGTTATTTGTGTATGTCGTCATCGGGGGGTTTTTTTACAACACAGTTTTTCTTGTTGTTTTTGGCGCTAGCGTCCTAAAAAAGAATTAAACAAACAATTCATTGATTATGTAAAGAACAGTTACTGAAAATGAAATTTATTTTTAGACAAACTTTTGTTTGAAAAATTTTTGGTGATAATTTTTTCTATGTAAGGGATATTGTATCCATTTAACGATACTATACCAAAATCGTTTTCTCCTAAGATTGAAATAGTGTAGGAATCATCTTTCATGACGTCTAGGAGATCGCAGACGAATTTTTTAGTTACCATGCCCACTTTCACTTAGAACGTGGAGAAGCTTGTTTATCACCACCGACCATTAATTAGAGTGGGGATAGAGGATAGCCTTTGACAACCATAATACATCTAAATATGTATATAAATTAGTGTTACTTTTCTTTATGAGTTTTTTGTATAAGAATTTTAATTAAAAAACGTAATTTAAATATTTCGGGATTCCCTGAGATTTTTTCGACAAATCCCGGGATTCGGTATTTCTCAATCCCGAAAAATCCCGGGATTTTCGGGATCGATATTTTGGGATTAGCATCCCTAGCCAGGAGGTTCAAAGACACCGTGAATTTTTTTGTGTCAACGTTCTTGACCATTATGACACTTTTCTAAGTGTCCATGGAAAGTTTTAAAATTTTTTATGTGTCATAACGTTTATGAACATTATGACGCTTTTTTGTACGTCATAACGCCTATGGTTGTTCTTATTACATTTGTTTGTGTCATAACGTCCATGGACATTAGGACATTTTTTATACGCTAACACGTCCATGGATATTAAAAAAAATTTTTGTGTGACACTTTTTTCAGTGGGTCATAACTTCCTTGATCCATGTATATCATGCCATTCTTTTGTGTGTCATATCGTCCATAGATATTATAAAACTTGGCTGTCATAATGTTTATGGACATTGTTACACCTTTTCGTGTGTCATGCCTTGACACGTATCGAAAAGGCATGATTTTTATTCACGATTTAAAATGAAACTGCGCTTCTTTTAAAGCATCAAAAATGCTCTAAGATCATGTTGCTATGTCATTCAATTGTAGCATCGTTAAGCTTTGTTAATGTTTCGTTAAACCACAAATAAATCAATAAGTGAGATTATTTTACTATTGGTTGAGATATTTACTTTCTTTTTTCACTTCTTTAGAAGCGCTTCAAGACAGGTCACGTGGAAAACATGAACTAGTTTTACTACTTCCAGAAACCCAAATTTTTTTTACTGATATATATTTAAAACTAGAGGGAATATAATTCAAAGTACATAATATGTACCCATATTTTAAACGAAGCGTTATATGTACATATGTATACTTTTGGGAACCGAAATAGTTTTTTTTTGCAAATAACCAAATAGAAACCACAAAACAAAAGTTTATGTGAATATATGTAATTATGTTTCATATTTAACTTAATTGCCATAAAACTCACAAACTAATAGCCCACAATAAATACTGACACATTCAAGAGATTTCTAGGGATTATTTTCATTAAATAGCTGGTATTACAGTCATTCAGGCACGTACATATTTATTTGTAACTCCGTATGTACTCTTAAATGTGAGGAAATTTGTAAAAAAAAAAAAAACTTTTTTTTTCAACAGCAATCATTGAAATGTGTAAATCTGGTTATAAGCAATGAGGGAATAATAAACTTTATATAATATTCTTGAACAAAATTAGCCAGTGTACATGTTTGTTAAAGTCTAGTATGGCTTTTAATAACTATATGAACTTAAAGCACAAACGATTTGAAAGAAAATCTAATGGTAACATTTCAAATCGATAATATTACTCACAGAAAAATTTAAATTTAAAGTCGTCGAAAACCAGGTTAATTAAAAATTTTTCGGTAGTAATTTTGCTTCATAGATATTTCATGTTAATTCAACATGATTTGCAGTAATCTTGAAAGAACATTTTTCCTTTTGAAATAACTATATTTCATGTTGCTTTTATATATCAGTACAGTTAAATCAAAATGAAGGTGATACTGAAATAATACGAAGAATCATATTGAATCAAAGTTATTTCCAGTTGAGACAAACTGAATTTGATATTGAAACAACACGAAGAATCATGTTGAATCAAAGCTATTTCAAGTTTAGAAAACGCCAATTTGATATTGAAACAACACGAAGAATCATGTTGAATTCAAGTGATATCAAGTTGAAACAACATGACTTTTTTATGAATTATTTCACTTACGTGATATGTATTAGCACAGGCTTCAAAGAACTTTTTGTTATAGTTGGCTGCCCCAGCTAAGATTTGAATTTGTGCCACTTGCATGATAGTTCACGAGTTAACCACTGCAGCGACAACAGCTTCAAACTTTACTTTAGATACCACACTAAATAAATACCATCGTATGTTAAATGAATTTCATTTTAATTCAACATAATTTAACTGACTATTTAAAATGAAATTTATTTGAAATTAAAGAGATAGTAATGTTGATTTAAAATTAAATGTAACGTTTATAACAAAGTTGTTTTAACAGTGAAAACTATTAAATCAAAGAGATTTAAAGTTATATCAATAATTTTCCGTTTAAAATTAATATGAAACAATGGTAATTTTATGCCAGCAGCAGTAAATGTTCGTTGGCTATTCGATTTTTGTCGGTTGTTTGTTCGGCTATATAAGAATAATCAAAAACAACAACAAGTCAAACAACTAAGCACAACATTGAATTGTTGCAAATTTTTGCGACTATACCCAGTAAAAAATGTTTTTTGAAGCACTAAAGGAATAAAGCGCTTTATAATTCGCTTTATAATATGTGATTGTTCAGAAGCTGTTTCATAGCGTCACAACAATGCAGGTTTTGAAGCGAGAAAAGTATTTGCTTTTTACTTATACAAAAGCTTCGTACACAAACTATACAAAAAAACTGATTTTATAGTGCTGATCGAAAGCAGGTTTTTAAGCGAGAATGAAGAGTAAGTTTATTTGAGTTTCTTGGTGCCGTTTTGCAACAGTGTTTTAGGTCGAGTGATTGTTACGTTGGACTTCAAACCTGAAGGTTCTTAGTTTGATAGTAGTTGAAGTTAAAATAAGAAACATTGAGTAAGAATATGAAATTAATAAAAATAAATAAAGAAACGAAATAAGAAAAATTCAAAATGGCGTCAACGACGCCAATCCACATCGAAACATTTTTTTCATATATTTTCAGTTCCATTGCTGAAAATGTTGATGATTTTCAGTGCTTCAAAAGCGCTTTTGTGAGCAAAAATGTAGTACTCCAATCCGGGAACTCGCCATACAAAAATCGGCAGCGATATCAGCAAGTTTGTCAGCGCTACTTTTATTCCATAATAGTAGAAACCTGCTTTGTTGAAAGCAAGTTTTTTACTGGGTAATATGATTTTTTATTGGACTTAAAATATTAAGATCTGAATATTAAAAATATTGACGTCTTAGCGGTATAATGAAAAACATATAGGAATTTATGTACTAAATACCAAGCAAATAAAACAAATATTTAATTCTGAGAATTTCAGAATTAATAAGAAAACCCAAAAATTAAATTTTTTAAAGTCCACATTTGGTTCAAAGAACATAAAATTCTTTGGCAAAGAAATGGATGGATATACATAAAAGTTTCTGCAAGTGGTATTTTTTTTTTGAATCCATCTCTTGTAAAAAGCTTAATGCAAATTGGTTTAATGTTGGTAATGTATCTGCCTGACTTTCTGCCTGATGATCGAAGCAATATTTCTGGCACATAATTAAGGCAATATTTTTTCATAATTACGAAATTTTTTGTTATAGTTATAGTATTCGGTGGAATTTGGTACGATTTTTTTACATCAAAATTGACTAAGGTGTGTGCTTTTGAGAACGCAAAATAAAAGTTGGCTCAATTGCCCCCCGGATAAGAGGAACCCATGACACAACTATGCCAAAAGAAATTTATCATAAAGAAATTTTTGAAGTTTGATTCTTAACAAAGCAAAAAAAAAAAAATACGTAATCGTGTTTTCAATTTCAAATGTGGAAGTATTAGTACTCGAACCGATAAAATTTCACATATCGCCATATAAAATGCGAAAGGGCCTAACATCATTTAAACATTTTTTTTCCAGGAAAAATACAAAACTTAATAAATGCCAACTAATGTCACTATAAAAACGATTTTGTCTGTGTAGTAGATTAATAAAGTCTGAATTATTGGTAACAGCTTGAAAAATAGTTTTTGTGATACTGACAGCAGATGTTTCGAGACCACCATATTTTCTCACCAGAGCTCTTTTCCCCTAGACCACACTGCCACCGAACTGCTTCCAGAAACATAAAACTTTTTTGCTGGGTCTCTATTCCAAAATAATTATTGTAAACATGTTCGTGGAAGTTCTGATAAGCCTACAAGAATCCGAGGAAGGTAACTGCCTATTTTAAGCTGTAAATCTTCTAAAGAAGAGGTCGAAAGACTCCAATGACCAGCTATTGTATTTAAAGACGTAGATCCGTTTATTTTCAGCAGTACTTTAGTTTTTAAATAAGCTCTGTCACTTCAAACAGACTTGCGAAATTGTATTCTCGCAAAATTTTCGAATATTTAAATTTTTAAACAAAAATTTTGCCAGTTATCTTTTAGTAAGACTTTTACGCTGTAGTTTTTTATAATAATAAAAATAAATTAAGTAAAGTGCGACTTTGGCTCGCACACGAGTACATATGTATATATATATATATATATATATATATATATATATATATATATATATATATATATATATATATATATATATATATATATATATATATATATATATCCCTTTTCGTTTTTGACCCTTTTTTCATATTTGCCGTTTTTTCGTTGTGCTTTTTTGTTTAATTTTATTTTTCAAGCATTTTTCGTTGTTTTTGGCGATTTTTCGGTTTTGGTGCTTTTTTAATTTACATGATTTTTTTCGTTTTTTCTAGCTATTTATCGTATTTTGCAATTTTTTCCGATTTTTTTAGTTTTGGCGATTTTTTGGTTTTGGCGATTTTTTGGTTTTGCCGTTTTTTAAAGTTTTTTCACTTTTTGACGCTATTTTTAGTTTTAGCGATTTGATTTAGTTGTGACGATTTTTTTCAGTTTTGGAGCTTTTTTTCGGTTTTTGGGGTTTTTTTTTCGGTTTCTGGTGTTTTTTTTAGTTTTAGCGATTTTTTTTTTGGTTATGACACTTTCGTTCTAACGATTTTTTCTTTTTTTTGTGCGATTTTTGGTTTTTTGAAATTTGTTTTATGTTTTTTTAGCCGATTTTTTTTAGTTTTGTCGTTTTTTGGTTTTTTTTATTAACGTTTTTTCGCTTTTTAACGATATTTTTAGTTTTAGCAATTTATTTTAGCTTTGGCGCTTTTTTCAGTTTTGGCTCTTTTTGGTTTTGGGGATTTTTTCGGCTTTTTGTGCTTTTTTTAGTTTTAGCGTTTTTTTTTGTTTTTGACACGCTTTTTTCGTTTTGGCGATTTTTTTTAGGGTTTTTGCCATTTTTTTTTTAGTTTTGGACTTTTTTTGTTGTTGGTTTTTGCGCTTTTTTTCGCTTTGGTTATTTTTTTTTCATTTTTGGCGATGTTTTCGTTTTTTTGGTGATATATTTAGTTTTAGCGATTTTTTGTGTTGTAGTGCTTTTTTTCGTTCTGACGACTTTTTTCGGTTTTTGGTGTTTTTTTTTAAGTTTTTTTGCGCTCTTTTTGGTTTTGGCGATATTTTGCGTTTAAGCGATTTTTTTTAATTTTTGTGCTTTTTCCTTTAAGCGGTTTTTTTTTATTTTAGCGTTTTTTTTTGTTTTGACTTTTTTTTAATTCTGGATTTTTTTAGTTATAGCGTTTTTTAAAATTTCAAGATTTTACCTCTTACGGTTTCCAAGATACAGCAAATTGTCTAAATTATATAGTCAAAATTACATTAACTGATAGAATACCCTTTAATTTTTATTGTTTTAAATGTCGGTGTTAGTTGGTGTAGTCTTTTCTACAGACTACACCAATTAACACGAACTTTGAAAATTTAAAGTGTCTGCATATTACATTAGTATTTCAACATTTTTCTTTGCTCGCTTTAGAACACCCTTTAATTTTTAACTGGCATATATTTGTTGTTGTAGCGGCCAAAGTGCTACACTTTCTGTGAAAGTTTCAGGTTTGCAGCTCTTACGGCTCCCGAGAAAACATTACATTGGTATTTTAATATTTTTCGTTGCTCGCTTTAGAACACCCTTTAATTTTTAACTGGCATATATTTGTTGTTGTAGCGGCCAAAGTGCTATATATTCTGTGAACATTTCAGGTCCATACCTCTTACGGCTCCCGAGAAAACACCCTGTGACAGACAGACGGATAGACAGTCAGACGGACAGCGTAGCGAAAACAATAGGGCTCCTTTACACTTATGGTGTACGGAACCCTAAAAATTATTCTACTTAAATTTTGTTTATTTTACCTTCAATTTAAATTTATTAAACGTATCGGCCATCATTTTTGCGATCGGATTTACTTTCTCCCATTTGCTGATTGAACTTTTTCAATCGCATTTTTCACTTCAGTTTTTGCTATACATTGTATTTATATAGTATATTTTCATATGGTGACTTTTATCTCTTTTTGGTTGCACAAGATTCATTATTGTTTCATTTAATTATCATTTTCAATGAATAATAATTTTTCCCCATTTCTTTATCTGATTTCTATGAATAATATACATTTGTACTTAAGTATATAATTTACCACCAGGTGGCATTTCTTTATATTGTACGAGTACTATCAAGTGCTAAAAGTTAAATAGATATGTACGCAGTTTTAAAGAAGATGGCAAACAAACCAATCCATGAGTAATCAATACTTAATTGAAATAGTCTTTTAAATGCTGCACGTTGGCCCATCTAAGTGATTTTTAAAGCAAATAGCTGACATTATTTGCCAAAAAGAAAGTCTCCAAAAACAATTTTTGGAAAAAAGCGGAACAAGAACACGCCTACCGCCCATATATACCGAAAACTAAACTTCCAATATGGGCTACATAGCTGCACACAAAGACGTCAAACTCCGTAGATGTTTTGTATCCCATGCTAGTGACTTGTGTGGTAATTTTTATTGAAATTCAATCAAGGACTCTAGGTTCTTCCATATATCCTTTATCGTAAAAATGCTATAACTTTTACAAAAGCCATCCGACTATCATTACATTTTGTATGATATTTATTATATATTAAACAAATATTTCTGCCAAATTAAATTTAAGCTTATTTATCAACGAAATCAACGTGAGTTTCTAAAAAAATAACCTACTGAGTTGTATGATAGTTTTCGTCAGTTTTCGTTGACCAATATTTAAAAAACTTCACTAGATTTTATTAATACGATTATTTCAAACGTATTTGCTTGTGAGTCCAAACTGATTTTTAGGCTAAGGTTCGTAACGTTTAATTCAGAAAGAATTGGACATGATTAATATTTCAAGAAACAACGGAAAAATTAACATGAACTTAATTTTTCAACGTACACAGCAGAACAGAGTAGCGCCATTTTCAGAAGCCGCTACACTTCACCGTCAGTGCTAACGAGTATTTTGCTTATCACCACTTGTCAGGTGCACAGAAAAAACTAAATTTCATATTCTGTAAAGGAATTCAATGAAATAGTAAATATTTTGTCTATGAACGGACCTACATACGAATTTGTAAATATAGACAAAAATACCTCAACAATTTCATTGAAAAAAACGTGTTTTTTTCAGTGAACAAATTGTTTAAATCTATAAAACAATTTGTCTAAAAATATTTACAAATTGTAGACAAAACAATTTACTAAATCAAACAAAAATATTTACTGGATTTTCTGAAAAATATCAAACAATATTTCTGTCTGAATTTAATGAACAATTAGTCTAAAAATGCTAACAATTATTAAGCAAAATAATTTACTTAACCAAACAAAAATGCAAACAAAATTATTTGTGTGTGTCATCAATTAAGCATTTAAGCATTCACTTTGTTAAATGTGTTAAAGTGTGAATGTTTATCGAAATACTCTAAAAAAAATTAATGAGAATTAACGGAACGACATTAACTAATCGATTCACTCAAAAATCTTTTGTAAAAAAACTTGCTACAATTGCATTCCTCTTGCTATGATTGTTGTTGTTGTTGTTATTTGTGTGTATGTCGTCATCGGGGTTGTTTCTTACGACACAGTTTTTATTGTTGTTTTTGGTGTTTGCGTTGTAAATAAAAGTCAAACAAACAATTAATAGATTATGTAAAGAACATTTACTGAAAATTAAATTTATTTTTAGACAAACTTTTGTTTGACAATTTTTTGGTGATAATTTTTTCTGTGTGGCTCTGGTGAATGTGATTTTAGTTCTTATATATAAAAATTTTTCGTGCAAATTGAATACGAGAATTAAATCACTTTCAAATTGATATTAAACTGCACTTTCCCAGCATTGCCATTATTTTATTTTTATTCATTCCCATTTTTCAGATTTTTTTTCTACTTAAGGTAAACTTTTTTGATTTGATTTTTATACTTAAGTATATATGAACATTTAAACATGTGAAAAGCTCAAGCCAGTAGCTAATTGTTTATTAATATGAATATCTCGAGCGTATTTGCTTGTGAGTCCTAACTGATTTTTAGGCTAAGGTTCGTAACGTTTAATTCAGAAAGAATTTAACATGATTAATAATCCAAGGAACAAGGGAAAAATTAACACGAACTTTATTTTTCAATGTACACAGCAGAAAAGAGTAGCGCCAGTCTCGATTTTCAATTAAGTTGATTTTAAATTTTCCCTTGAATGAAAATCGATTTGGATTTACTAGATTTTTTTCTAGCACCAAATATGTCTTTTTACGAAAACCAATTATGAATTTTTCTTAGTGAAACAATTCTCCATGCAACTGCATCATTAGATATTTGCAAAGTAATAGTTGAAGATTTGCTATTTTGCTACCAAAATAACCCTGTGCGCCGCTATACGCATTAGAATTATGTAATTTTGAAAAATGATGTTGTTGTACAGTGCTATTGCAGAGATCATAATATTGATATCAAGACCATGCCACAACCATGTCTATTCTAGACGCTTACGTAAGTCACAAAACGGTTTACGGCTTACTGCTTTTCTACTACAGAGATGTCGAATAGCGGCCTTGCTGACTAAAGATTGTGTGTCTAGAAAGACTTTAGCCTTAAAAACTGTTCATTAGGCCCAACGTACATCGGTCTGGTTTCCAATTAGTTAAATCTGTGTTTTTTTCAATTTATTATATTTATAGTGTCTATTTACATAAATACTGTTACGATTGAATAGAGAGAGATAATTTTTCACATTTTGCTAGTAATTTTAATTATTTTTTTTTGCCGAACAACCCCTATTGTCGATTAGTAGGAAGTTGTAAAAAAAATTTTTGATTGAATTGCTTTAATAAATTATAATGAGTCAGGTATATTTTTTATATCTAGTGTTTGATAATTATATAGAAACTTGTTGATAACACTGGTGTGTGGATAAAATGTCCTTTAAATGATAACATTTGGAATGTAAAGATTTTAATGCGCTGAACCGATATCAATTTTATCCATCACATACACATTTTTCTTATGGACATGATTAATATCACACCCGAAATATGACGGTCACGGTAATATATTTCATTAAAACTCGAGAGCCATCGGACTTCGATGAATGCAACATCATCGAAGTCTTCCATATACAATTTTGCTTATAAGGGTGGTTAAATTTTAAGGGCCGATGTTGATTTTGAATAAAACACAAATTATTTAGGAAATTATTCTCAATTCTTTTTATTATGATAATATGGTATGGTTCAATTATGTATAGAACAAAATATCGGCTAAATGGCCGCCGCAACCTCGGCGGCATACCTCCATCCGATGGTCCAAATTTTCGATGACGCTGAGGCATAATTGAGGTTCTATGCCATTAATGTGTCGAATTATCTCATCCTTTAGCTCTTGAATTGTTGCTGGCTTATCGACGTACATCTTTTCTTTGAAATAACCCCAAAGGAAGAAGTCCAACGGTGTCAAATCACATGATCTTCGCGGCCAACAGACATCGCCACCACGTGAGATAGCACGGCCATTGAATTTGTCGCGCAAAAGAGCCATTGTTTCGTTAGCTGAGTGGCAAGTGGTACTGTCCTCTTGCAACCACATATCGTCCACATCCATATCTTCCAATTCTGGCCATAAAAATTTCGTTATCATCTCACGATAGCGAACACCATCCACAGTAACTGCCTGACTGGCTTCATTTTCGAAAAAATACGGCCCGATGATGCTGCCAGCCCATAAACGCCCATAAGCCTATACGAGCATGCACTGGTGTTTTTATATCTCCTACAGACCCAATTTGCTAAAATTTTTGCACGATTTTTCCGATTGTACGCACATTTGGACGATTAAATTGACCGAACAAATCACGAAGTGCACGATATGCATTTTGATTTGAACGCCCATTTTCATAATAAGCCTGAATAACTTTAACGTGTTGCTCGATTGTGTATCTTTCCATGGTTCAAATTGAATTAGTCTGAAATTGAGAAATGTCAAATGAAATACAGAAAAAGACTTGATGTTTAGGTGTGGTTCACATTCAACATCGGCCCTTAAAATTTAACCACACTTATATTATATTTAAAAAAAAAATTATTTTCTCATTCGAAATTAAAAATTTTTTTTTCGTTTTGAAAAATTTATAAAAAAATTAAGAGAGGAACAATTTTAAATTGTTATCATTCATGAGAAATCTAAGTATAAGAAATAAAATAAGCTTTTTAATGATTTAAAATCAATGGACAAATGTCAATTTTATTTATAATTAAGTGAAGGCACTCAATTGAAAAAAATCACAATTTCCATACAACAGAAGAATTTTAATTTGCGTGTGTGTATGTGTGTTGTAGGAAAATAGCAATTTTTGTCAACTAAGCTCGCTCAATTAATTGTGAATAAAATCGACATTTGTCTATCAATTTTTATGATTTATGATTTTTTTCCTAATATATTCATCCAGCTTTCTAATAAGTAATAAACATGTAAATTTCTTTCTTCAAGAGTTTTTGAAAACGAAAAAAGTTTACTTTTGCACGAAATAAAGATTTTTCGCGCTAATTTCTGGATAACACCGAAGCTGTCGGATATATTTAAAAATTTATGAACGACTTGAAGGTAACTTCGTTTCTCATATTTTAATGTTTTATTCATCTAAATCGGATAAATCCTTCTCGAGTTATGATTAAATATTTTAGCGTGACTGTACTCTAAAACACTTTTCTTGAAAATTAGGTCCATAATAGTCGGCAACACTTGACAGATTATTATCGACCTAAAATTACACATGCATTATTTTTGAGCAAAATGTTTTTTACCAAAAAAAAAAAACGATTGGCTGCGTGCAGTTTTGAGTGGCGACCTCCTGACTGATAGTCTGACGTATCTACCATTCATCCATAGCCGTATTATACTTTATGTTACATTTTTTCCACTGGGACTATATATGTTTAATTTGAAAGGTTTTTGCGTTAATAAAATAACTACAAAATCGATGTAATTTTAGACAAGGAGAAATTTTCAACACAAATTTAGACGATATATGATCGTAAATTTGAAGAGTGTGCGGGTGTCATATTAGTCATGCCCATAAAAAAAGTCTGTACGTCAAAGAAAAAACTGAAAACGGATTAGAGTTATAATTAGGCGTTTAAAAATTTTTTATATATAGTTTTATTTAAAGTACCTAAAAATTTTGGTTTTTTTGGAAACCAGTGTAATAGGAGGGGGCGGCGAAGAATATTGGCTTTATTTGTATGTGCTATAATTCAGTAAAATTTGCTTTATAATTAAAGCCAACTTGAAAATAATGTATTTCAATAATTGCGTATTTGATCTGTTTAGGCCCAAATTTACAGTCATTAGTTAATTATTAGTAAACTAAAATGATAACTATTGTTTAACTAAAACTTCATATTTACAGTGTATTGTTTAACTAAAATTTTTAATATGGCTAAAGAATGGTAACCCTATCAAATATAAATAAACGAGCAAAAATAAAGAAATAAAGAATATTACACATCTTACGGCGGCAATTAAAAAAATTTTTAAGCACACAAAGCTAAAGGAGCAAATGTTTTTTGTCGCTCCTAAAAGTATGCTATATGAACGTAATAATTTCCAAAACATGGTGCAATAAGTATGCAGGTTCAATAAATACAACAAAAAACTAGATAATGCTTGTCAAAAAAATACACGTGCTAGACGTTACTTATTTAAAAAACTACCAGAACAAAATATAATCAGCTGACGTTATGCTGCCACCTGTATACTTATTGCACCATGTTCCAAAGCATCTAACTAATTGTTGACCAATGGCGTTTGACGGTTTAACTAATGGTAAACAAAGATGTGTGTATAAAATATCATTGGCTAAACTATTGTCATTAGCTAAATAATGACTGTGAATTTGGGCCTTAGATTTCGTGCTTATTTTGAATAATCTCGAGACTCGGTCTTTTATTCTCTTGAAAGCGTATGATTAATTCCAACATCATTCCGCATACGCCCTTGATAGCAAAATCTTATGTTGCTGTTTATTACATCACCTTAAGCAAAGCATACATCACTCCAGTATACTGGCACAAACAAGTGATTTTGAATCGTGCATACAAACATACTGGTGCAATATCTATTTCTTTAAAAACTCTGTACGGATTAGTTGTTGTACCTAGTGCGCACCGCATTTATTTTAAAACAAAATGAAGGAAAACGCGTGTTTTTTTTTATCAGAAAATTATCAGGAAAGATTTGTTTAACTTCAGAAATACTTTACAATACATATTTTGTTTTTTTTTTCTTAATTTATAAGTAATTTATTCAAGTAAATGTGTGCTATCCCGATGTTTACTCTTTGACAACTTTTCTCAGCTGAGCTAATTTCACCATACACAATACTACAAACTGGTACCATCAGAAAAATATCAAACTCTATTTGACATCGCTACATCAAAGCGTACAATCGCAGCAAATGCTCATACACGACAAAACCGCTGGCGCCAAGACTTGATTGCACGTGCATACTGGTATAGTGTATGGGGCCTTTTACACCAGTGCCAGGCGAAGAGAAAACTAAATAAATTCATTTTAATTATTTAAATTATTTTGGCTTAAGTTCGGTTTTAAAATTAAAAACTGAATTATATTTTTTTATACATTTAAAGGGTACGGGGCTACAAGGTCCCAAATTTTGTGACCTCGGGTTTCTGAAAAGTTTAAAAATAAACCAAGCTGAACTTTTTGATCAGATAAAAATCACTACTCAGTCAAAAGTTATACGGGGTTTAAATTAAAATTTTGAAAAAAGAGGATATCGCCATTTTTTGCAGAAAAAGCGCGTTAGTTATTCCGTAATTATATAATTTTTTGCAATAATACTTCAGAAGCCCGAGGTTACCCACTTTTGGGTTTCATGAATTGATTAAAGTTAAATAATGTTCAACTACTTGACTACCAATTACTACTACTTGACTACCAACATTGGTCGAGTGGTCTAAGTCGTAAAGAACTCTGATGAGAAAACCGGGTGGTCCCGAAATAAGTTTAAACCTCCGTGCAATCCAATTTTGCTTTGTCTACATTCTTCACATTTCTCTCTAAATAAATTATGATATTTTTAATTGATTTTTACCAATAGTTGTCAATACAGAAGCTCTTTTGTTGAACAAATAGTAACAAAACTCATAGTTATGTATGTATTTATATTTAATAGTACATTCGGTTTCAGGAGTGGTCTGTCAAAACGGAATCTCATTGATCCTTTTTGATTGCTTGCGTAGACAGCCACGTATTCCAACCAACCAACCAACATTCGGTTTCAAAAATATCCAGACAATTTTAAATTAAATCTCATATATTATATATATGTTTTCCAATTAATAAAAACTTGTTTAGTAGTTGTAAGTTAACCATTTCATGCATTTGGTAAAAGAGACGTTAAAAATATGTAGGGATGCGATAAAAATGCTCAAACGCATTATCAAATCAAGACATTACAAATTTGTGAGCTGTCAGCATATTATATGTTTTAAGGAAGACATGTGTCAATAAAAATTTGTGTAGTCTTCTTTTGATATGTGACTTATTTATTACATTAAATCTATGCGAAATGCGAAAATAATCATTTCATGTTTCGTGCACCTCTAAGCATGTGATTAATAAAAAAGGAATACAACAGCAGATATGCCTCATACGAGCTGGTTAACAAGAGCAACATGTTGATGTGTATTTAATATATACAGCTTAGGGATGCCAGTCCGGAAATCCCGATCCCGAAAAAGCCGGGATTTTTCGGGATTGATATATTCTGAATTCCGGAATTCGTCTAAAGAATCGCCAAATCAAAGGAAGTCCGAATAAGTTGAATATTTCCCGAATATGTAAATTTTATCATATATTCACAAATGCACTAAAATGTCGTTATATATACTAGAAATGAGTTATTCATTACAAGTAATAAAAACTCGTCAAATCAAAGGTATTCAAATTTCAAAATTTGCCTAATTTTCAAGACTGCAGTACACAGAAAAAAATTAATTTCATTTTCAGTAAAGAAATTCAATGAATTAGTAAATATTTTGTCTACAAAGAGACCTACAAAAAAATTTGTAAATATACACAAATATATCTCAAATATTGCATTAAAAACAAACAGGGGGTTTTCAGTAAAAAAAGGTTATAAATCTATAAAACAGTTTGTCTAAAAAATTTTATAGATTTTAAACAAATTAATTTACTGAATCATACAAAAATATTTACTGAATTTTCTGTAATATATCAGACAATATTTTTGTGTAAATTTATAAAACAATTTGTCTAAAAATACTTACAAATACTAAACAACATAGTTTACGCAATCAAATAAATATTTACTAAATTTTTTGTAAGATATCAAACAAACTTATTGTCTGAGTCATCATCATTCATTAAGCATTTATGAAATTTCAGTTTGTTAAATGTGTTCAACCCTGAATGCTTATAACGAGTGATTTTTTTGCTATTATCTTTTTGGCAACACTAGTTTTGACAGCTCACGCACGTTTTGTATCTTGTGTCACTGTCAAACATCTTCAGTTTGGTCTATAATTTAATCATGAATCGTCTTACAAACGAACAACGCTTGCAAATTATTGAATTTTATTACCAAAATGCGTGCTCTGTTAAGTTAGATGAAGATCCACTTTTTTATCGAAGAATTGTGTTCAGCGACGAGGCTCATTTCTGGTTGAATGGATACGTGAACAAGCAAAACTGCCGTATTTGGAGTGAAGAGCAGCCAGAAGCATTGCAAGAGCTACCAATGCATCCACAAAAAACAACCGTTTGGTGCGGATTATGGGCTGGCGGCATCATTGGGCCGTATTTCTTCAAAGATGATGCGAATCACAACGTTACTGTGAATGGTGAGCGCTACCGTGCGATGATAACAAACTTTTTTCTGCCCAAAATGGAAGAGCTTGACTTGCATGACATGTGGTTTCAACAAGACGGTGCCACATGCCACACAGCACGCGAAACAATGGACCAATTGAGAGGCGAGTTCGGTGAACAGTTTATTTCACGCTTGGGACCAGTCAATTGGCCGCCAAGATCGTGCGATTTAACGCCTCTAGACTATTTTTTGTGGGGCTATGTTAAGGCTAATGTCTATAGCGACAAGCCCGCTTCGATTGACGCACTGGAAGCCAACATTGCCAACATTATTCGTGAGATACCGGCCGAAATGTTGGAAAGAGTATGCCAAAATTGGACTAAGCGGATGGACCATTTGAGGCGCAGCCGCGGCCAACATTTGCATGAAATAATCTTCAAACATTAAATTATATCGACCCAACTATCGATCCAAATAAATATTTCATGCATTTTTCTGAATTTTATGTGTTTTTTTCTTTTTTACTTTCCGATAGTTCTTATAAAATCACCCATTATAAAGACTTAAAAAATTAATGAGAATTAACGCAACAGAATTAATGAATTAATTCACTCAAAAATTTTCAGTAAACAAATTTGGTACAATTGCATTCCTTTTGCTATCACTGTTGTTGCTGTTGTTGTTTGTGTGTATGCCGTCATCGGGGTTGTTTTTCTACGACACAGAAAACAGGTTTCTGTTGTTGTTCTAAGTAAACAAAAAAAAATTTACTGATTCAGTAAAGAGCATTTATTATATATTAAATTTATTTTTAAGCAAACTTTTGTTTGCAAATTTCTTGCTGGTAATATTTTCTGTGTAGAACTGCCTTCAGTTCGCAAGAAACTGATCATTTCACTAGAGAAATACAATATAAGCTAAATTTTACGAAAGTATGTATAACAAAAATAAAATTAAAATATTCCGAAAATTAAAAATTTAACAAAGCTTCAAATAATAAGTCAAAATATGTCTTAAATTTACCAGAAAATCAAAAACGCACAAAAAATTACAATTTTAAAACTTAAAATGTTAAGTAACCACCAGTACAACAAAAAATTACATAATATCGAGAAATAAGTCGAAAACTGGCGAAAACAATTTTCAAATAAATCGAAAATTTTCCAAAAATTCAAATTTAAAAATGCACTAAAAGTGAGCTAAGTCCTCCAGAAGAACTTCGTAATTGCACTAAAAAAAATGAACAAAAAGTGTAGGTTCTCCGAAAAAAGCAAGAACCTTTCGAAAATTTAAATTGGGACAAATGAAATACATTAATAGTGCCTTAAGTTCGTTCCCCCATAACTTTATTAAAGCAATAAAAATCTTAAAAAGTCAAAAGCAAAAAGTCAAAAATTTAAACTATTGCGAAAGCTCAAAATTTAAGACAACTCAGATATAAATCAGAATTGAATTAATTCCACTAGAAACCCAGACTTTACGTACTCTGAAAATAGACTCAAAAAATTTTGAAATTTCTCACATTTTCAAGTATACACGAAAAGTGGCCAGAAAACCACCAGTAAGCCACAGCTTCACTATATCGAAAAACTCGCAAAGTCGCAGGTATTCCGTTAAAGTCAGGCATCTTTTGAAAATTAAAAATGTTCACTACATAAATCAGTAACTTTCAAATTTTAAAGTGCTCCGAAGAAAATTTTCCGAAAATTCTAATTTGCCAGATCTTAAAAAAAGTACCGAAAGAAAAAATTCATATGCATCAAATGCCTATAAACTCTCAAAAAAGTCAAAGGTAGCCAATAATTTCGCTAAAAAATACTCCGAAAACAATACAATTTTATCAAAAATTAAAAGTTAACCATATACTAAAAATGAAACAGATCTGTCTTAAAACTACCAGAAGCCTATTAAAAAAAATACACAAAAACTACGAAAGTCGGATGTACTCGGAAATAATCCAAAACTTTCAGAAAATTAAAAATATACTGTATGCACTCTAAAATATACACCGAAATCGACTTAATTTCATTTCAAATGTACTCCAAAATAAATTGAAAATTCCTCGAAAATGTATAGCCCTTCACTTGTGTTAAAAGGATGTGAGAAAAAACAAAAACTTAGGAAAACCGAATGCACTTCGAAAAAAAATCCAAAACTTTCCGAAAATTCAAAATGTACTGCATGCTAAAAAAATCACCGCAATCAACTTAATTTCAGTAAAGAAATAAAAAAAACTCCTAAAACCGAATGTACTCCAAAATAATCCTTCGCTCTTGTTAAATTTTACTGTCAATACAATTTCTTGTAATTTCAGGTCAATTGCCAAAAATCAACAATTTATTGATGAAAGAAGATATTTATAAATGATAAATTTACCAATGTCAAGATATCTATGCACAAATACCATATTTCTGACAATCAGTTAAAGATTTTCTTAAATGTAAAAGATAAAATAAATAAAATTTCCTAACGTATTTTTACTTCCAAACCTTCAAGTCTTGTCAGGCATTTATGTGAACATGTTCTACGTGTTTTGATAACTTGAAATATATAAAAAAAAAAAACAACTAAAATACCTTAAAGATTTGTACATTTCGTTATACATTAGAGCATAAAACAAAATCATGTATTTCAAATATTTCTAACTGTTGGAGCTTTGCTTTGTTAAAGAGGGTCCTGTAAGTTATGTCAACTTTTTATATATACATATAGGTGGTTATCAATTCAAATTCTTTTTGCGTATCCGCTAAAAGAATAGTAAAATATTTCATAAAATAAACGCATACATTTTAAAATGAAAACTGCAGGATTTAATTGATTAGAAATAAATGTACATAGTTTTTTATTTTATGTTTTGTAAGACTGTCTATTAAGTGTTAAAAACGAAGACTGTCCATTAAGTGTTAAAAACGAAGAACGAAAATACTATTTATACTCTCTTAATACAAATTGGCGTGTCCGTAATGCATGCTGTTGATTTTCCACATTAAGAAACTATGAATTTTTCCAAAAACAGGATTAAATTTATAATGGTTTTCGAATACTTGCATTTGCTTCTCCTAATTCACACATAAAATTTTTGAAAAATATTAGAAACTATAATTTTTTTTATTTTATTGTCCACAGTCTTGTGTATTGAGCGTTATGCTATTCTAGTACGCTTCATTACTCAGCCTAGTTATTGAAATTGCATTAACGATGACAGGTACACAGAAAAAATAAGTTCCGTTTTTGACAACAAAAATTCCGGTATTCAATAATTTTTTTTTCAATTTTCTGTGATAAAGAATTCCGCTATATTGATAACAAAATTATTTCAAAAGAAAAAAAATATAAATTAACAAAAAAATGTTGACATGCCTGGCATACGAGCCCGGTCTTTCAAAACCTAAAGCATGCTCTCTATAGCCGAGCCATGTCCCAGTTATATTTTTATGAGATAAAACTTGTTTTAAGTACACTCTAAAACATTACTTAAATTTGTCTAATCTGACTTCAGAAATTAAACATACATATTTAGTTCAAGTGGATAAAATGGCAGAAAAAGTATAATATGCCTATGGCTGATCGGTGGATACACCAGACTATAAGCCAAGAAGTCGCGGTTCGATGATGCAGGCAATAAACTGCTTCACCGCTAATTTTTTATTTGTTTAAGTAAACATAATTTGTTCAAAAATCAACAGAAATAATGCATGTCTAATTTTAGGTCGATAATAATGAGTAAAGTGTTGCCTACTATTATAGACCTAATTTTCAACAAAAATGTTTTAGAGTGTAGTTATGTATGAAAAGAAAAGAAATAACCGGCATGAGAAAGAAATACATATAACGAAATATTGTATTAAGTTAATGACAAATGTTACTGAAATTCTTTTTTTTTATTTTGGCTTGAGTTCGGTTTTAATTTAATTTTTCAATTAAATTATAATTTTATTTAGAGGTTAATGTGAAGCATGTAGACAAAGAAATTTTTTTTTCAACCCTCCGTGCAGTCAAAATTTTCTTTGTCTACATGCTTCACATTTATCTCTAAATAAAATTATAGTTTAATTGAAAACTTAAATTAAAACCGAACTGAAGCCAAAATAATAAAATTTCTTTGGATATAAACTCATAAAGTCCCACTAAGCTCATAACTTAATTAATTTTTTTTTCAATAATATGGTGCTATTCATAATTCTAAACATATTTCTTGTCTATTTTTTTCTGTGTAATAACGTCAATGAAAATAATGTCAGTTGACTTTATTTCCCACCATAAAGTGAAATAAAGTCAATTGACTTTATTGCGTTTTCGAAAACGAAATAAAGTCGATTGACTTTATTGCTTTTTCAAACATTTAATTTCCATAACATTACGATGCTTCCCAATGAATTATAATCTGAATGTACCAACACAGAAAAAACTAAATTTCATTTTCTGTAAAGGAATTTTATGAAATAGTAAATATTTTGTCTAGGAACGGACCTACAAACAAATTTGTAAATTTAGACAAAAATACCTCAACAATTTCATTAAACAAAACGTTTTCTTTCAGTGAACAAATTGCTTAAATCTATAAAACAATTTGTCTAAAAATATTTAAAAATTGTAGACAAAACAGTTTACTAAATCAAAAAAAAATATTTACTGGATTTTTTGAAAAATATCAAACAATATTTTTGTCTGAATTTAATAAACAATTTGTCTAAAAATGCTAACAATTATTAAACAAAATAGTTTACTTAATCAAACAAAAATATTTACTGGATTTTTTGTAATATATCAAACAAAATTTTTGTCGGTTTCATCATCATCACCGATATCCATTAAGCATCTATGAAATTTCACTTTGTTAAATGTGTTCAAGTCTGAATGTTTATCTAAATACTCTATAAAAATTAATGGGAATTAACGCAACGGCATTAACGAATTGATTTACTTAAAAATCTTTTGTAAACAAACTTGTAACAATTGCACTCCTCCTGCTATGATTGTTGTTGTTGTTGTTGTTGTTATTTATGTGTATGTCGTCATCGGGGTTGGTTTTTACGATACAGTTTTTCTTGTTGTTTTTGGTGTTTGCGTCCTAAATAAAAGTCAAACAAACAATTCATTGATTAAGTTAAAAACATTTACTGAAAATGAAATTTATTTTTAGACAAACTTTTGTTTGAAAAATTTATGGTGGTAGTTATCTCTGTGTAGTGGGAGATATTTATTCGACAAGCGCAGAGAAGTGAAAATCTTCACGCAGCGAAACAGCTATTCGCTTAATCAAAAAGTGAAAATGATCAAGCCTTGGCCAAAGGCCAGAAAAAAATCCTTAAGCATGGCCGAAGACCGGCTTTATTAAACTCTTCACTTAGCGAATGCGCTTTTCGTTATACTGACAGGAAAAAACGCCCTACCGAAACAGCTTTTTGGTATACCGAGAGGAAAAAACCCTAAAGCCCGGCCAAACGCTGGCCGGCTATGCAAAAACCTTTACTCAGCAAAGCCGTTTTTCGATATACTGAGAGAAAAAACCCTTAAGCCCGACATACTTTAAGTATTGTTGACGTTAATTCCATTGGAAGAGGGAAATAGAGTCAATTACTTTATATCCAAAATTCTATTGACTTTATTTCACTTTTAAAAACGCAATAAGGTCAATTGACTTTATTTCCCACTACGATGGAAAATAATGTCAATTGCCTTTATTTCCATTACCATATTTGATTACAAATAACAAGTTATAAATTTCAATATTTGGAATGCATTGAATACACAAAACACAATAAAAATTAAATATCTCTGCCAAGCATTGAACTCATACCGTTTTCAGTTATTGTCTTATTTTATGCCAAGTGTTTTACTCACTAGGCTACTGAACAACTATTTTCTTACGGGCTTAAAACTTGTTTTCACAAACATGAACACAATAAAAAAAAATCTATTTTGCTTCCCCAGGGGTTGAACTCTTTATCGTCTGTATGATAAGCAGATACACTAGTACTCTGCCAATAAGAGAATAAATGTCTTATTTAATTACTAGTAAGTAATTATTCAACTACTGTAGAGTAATTCAGACGATATGTAGATTGTGATTGAAAAGTATGTTGTTCGGTAATGCCAACTCATTACCAAGTTTTTGCTGGGGTGTTATCGATATTTTTAGTTATATAAAGTTTTTTGTTAAAAACAAATTTTTTAAATATAATTTATCTATACATTTTACGACGTTGAAAAAAGTTAACAGCAGCTGAAGGACAGAAACGATGTAATGAACATTATCTGTTTATAAATTTTTGATTTTCTTTGCAAAAATTTTGCTTCTATCGTTATTCTCTATTGTTATATTTTTGAGCAATGTATTTATTAGTGAGGTTGTATTTTGCTACAAATAATTATTTGAAATTGACATATTTTTTAATGTTTAGTCGATTTTATTAAAATTCAATATTATTCGAAAGAAGAATTAGCCTACTTTTTGCTTAAGTGTAAATTTTTGTAAATAATTATTTTAAAAGATACAATTTTTTTTTATTTTTCCCGGTACAACCATGAAAGCAAATGTAATGCTCATAACACAATAGTGTTAAAAAAATATAATTTTGTTTCAGGCTCCTACCTGCTCATATTTCATTTAGTCCCATTGATAAAAAAACACAAAATGTACGTTTAGAATGAGAATCAGCCATATCTAAATGACTTTCGTTTAATTAAAGCATTTTTCCAAAAATTTTTTTATTTCTTTTCGAAATACCTCAATGATAGTTAATAGAAGAATCAACAGACACGTGTTCATTGGCTTTGTGATTCATTGTAATTCCAGCAGATTAACGATACTTAAGCATTTAATATCATTTAATAAAATCATCACCAATTTATTTGACTTGTTAATTTTTCGCCCACTTACATTTTCAATGTAATGAATTGTGCTTAAAAAAGAAATTTTTTTTTGAGAGGAGAATTTCAAATTGAATTTATTGTGGCAAAATTTCATTGCTCTTCTTAAAGAGCAGTCATATTATAGACATGGCGGATATCCACAGTCGCCTTTAGTTGTAACTTAAGTGATATATTTTCAGTTCTTGCTAAAGTTTTTCATAGTTGGTTTATTTTCGACTTATCTACTGTACACTTATCTATTCTACAGGAAAAACAATGGATGAAAAATCCCAGATATGGTCTACTGCATGTTGATGGAATAATGTGCTATATATTTAATCTTAAAAATATATAAAGGATTTGTTTTTGGTGATCCTTTTATGCATGGCAGGGATATACATATACTGAAAAAAATACCCAACCGTTTATTTCATATAGGATGTTATTATTTATGTTTTTAATTACACGTGTGACCATAAGTTTGAATTTGAATTTTCGAGGTCGGAGGTGGCCGGGAACATTCCCTATCTTAAAAATAAAGAAGTGACTATTTTTTAGATTATTTCGTAAACTATAAGGAATATGAAAATTTTCTTAAACGCTTTCTTTTAGATAGTAATATAATCTACAACTCCACTAAAAATATTTTTGTTGTTAATTGTACAATTAAAAAGTTATACCTATTAAGAAAAAGTGTATCGTGCGTCACAAAGAGTTCACGGCTTTTGATAAAAAACCAAAAATTTTTTTGGCTGCAATTAAGTATTTTACAATTCCCTTATATGCCTTTTTTCTTTTACAAAAATTCGTTAAAAATAACGAAAACACACTTCAACCTTCAAAGTTACTTGCACTTTTTGTAGCGTGCGTCACAAAACTTTGTGATCAATTATTTCGCAACAAATAGCTGTTAATAAATTATGTTTTATGCCATTCGAAATTACAATTAAATCCCAATAAGTTGAAGGAATCTCTTTTGTAAGACCAAAAAATTTTATATTTCAATCTGAAAACGCATAGGAATATAACATTCGTCACGCAGGATTTGCCCATGTACACTAGAGTGGTCGTAAAAAAAATTTAAATTTTGATTTCTTCAAGTCTCATACACAAAATCGGTGAGTATTTGTTGAAACCTACCCTAAAAATCAAGTAAATCAGTTAAGATTGGGGTGCAACACGCCCCGCCATGGCTTAAGCAAATGTCCTTTTTTGTGTTTTATGTCCCATAACTTAATAGATATACAACCTGATTCACAAAAAATTTTTGGATTAATAAAAGTCTTATAAGACACATTTTTGGATGAAAGTTTGAGTCTAGAAATTAGGTATTTCATTATATATTTTTAAAAGTTCACTAAACTGTGAATAAAATCAAAAGTTGTGCACCCATTTCAACGAAAAAGAACTTATTTCCTTTGAGAGATATTAAGCTACTAAACAAATAATAAGATTGTTTTATTTTAAACGCAAAATTTTTAATGAAATTTTTAGTTCTTTAATTTTTAGGCTCAAATTTTTACGATATTTCTGAAACTAACGGGCAGATTTAGAAATAATGTTTGCTTGGCCTAAAGATATTTGTGTTGTTGAATTTGTTTTTTCCTTATTACTGAACAAAGCAAATCCTTTTCCAATTATGCTAATATACATATGTCGCGCTAGTGCGTTAATTTTTTGATATAACGGCATATCTCGAAAAGTAGAACTCATAAAAAATTGGATTGCAGATTGGCGTTCAGCGGTCCAAATAACTAAAGCAACAACTTTAAGGTCTAGGGAATGAAAAGGCATACCGAAAATTCTAAATTTATGGGTTTTTTGTTTTTTAATTTAATAGTTATGGGATATTCAATATATTGATATTTATTTTGTTAAATATGCGAAAGCTGTTGGAAACTTCACAGACAAAACCTTTTTAGAAGAAGCTTTTTTGTAAATAGCATGTTTATTAAGTTATAAGACATAAAAGCAGAAATGGAGCATTTTCCCAAACTTTTGTGGCCGTGGTACAACTCTTGCGGGCCTATTCTGACACAGTATCAATAGTCACCATGGTTATAATTTGTAACCAATGTTATACAAATTGGAAATTGGTATACTGATAATGTTTTATCGTAACAAAAGTCAATAGAATTGTTACCTACAAAAAAGTAGGTAACATGAATTTATTTTAAACATTTTTTTATTAAATTTCTTATTAAAGTTGGCGAAAAGTTGGAAACAAGCCCTTAAATTCATTTAACATCGCTCATATCAATTTTACCGTGAAAATAGCGAAAATTCGCGAGAAACTGCATAATTGCAAACGAGCATTAAATTTGCTTGAGAGTAGCTAAAATTGTGAGGAATGCCAATAATTCGGAAAAACTCGCGAAAATGACGAAAATTCGCAAAAACTTGCTAAGATTAAAAATATGGCGAAGTCTGGCATTGATTAGACGTAAATAATTCAAAAGCTGGCAAAAAGAAATCACTTTTACCGCGAATTTGCATAATTTTCAGAATATTTTTTGCGAGCTTTTGGAATTTTTTAAAGTTTTAGCTATTTTTAAGCAATTTAGAGCTTGTTTGCAATTTTGCAATTTTTCGCATATTTTCGCGATAAAAGGGATTTTTTAGCTAAGTCTTTGTTTTTTACAGTTTTTGCAAATTTTAATCACTATCAGAATTTTCTATCTTTTTAATGTCAACAAGTTTTTTTTTGCGAATTATCGTAATTTTCGCCATTTTTTTTCCGAGTTTTTTCATTCCTTATAATTTTAAGTGTTTTAAAACAATTTTAAGGTTTGTTTGCAATTTTGGAATTTTTTGCAAATGTTCAGTTTTTTTTACGGAAAACGTGATTGTTTTGCGAGTTCTTGGTTTTTTTTACAGTTTTGCCGATTTTTAAACACTATCAATCAGACTTCCCTATCTATTTAAAGTTAGGAAGTTTTTGCGAATTTTCGCAATTTGCCATAATCAGTAATGATCCAAAAATATGGACGGACGATTGCTCATTTTGCCACTAAGATTGTTCTACCCAAAGCTTTTGTGTGATTTGCAACTATTTATATATTGCAATATGAATAAAATCTCAAAGAAATTAGGGCTTTGGGCGATTTTCTCTTGGGCGATTGTTTGTGTAGAAGCCAAATATTTCATAAATTTACTTTTTGGCATTCCACAATATTTTTTGCTTAAACAAATAATTACAAAAATGTGTAAATTTTTTTCACCAGATTTGTTGAATTATTATTTTATTACCATATTGGCGGAATACCGGAATAAATAAGAGTTACAATAAGGTAACAAAAATTCAGTTACAAATTTATTATTACCAAATTGCCAGAATAAGGCTGTTAATCTCAACTAATTGCCCTGAACATTTTTTAGGGTAGTTTTTTTTTAAATACCAATCGGTTTGGGATGTTAGACTTGAGGAGATCTAAATTTTATTTTTTGCGACCACTCTAATATATCTATATGGGCATACATTTCGTCAAAATTTTTAAATTGGTCTAATGGAATTTCTCCTCTGGGTATATCGTATAGTGGTTTCGCCGATCACAAATTATAGTAAGTGAGAAAAAATCCATTTTGTAACCAGTTTTGTAAAATTTCACCATTCAAATTTGTATATTGAATACCTTCAATGAGCAAAAAGCTTTCGATTCATTCAATACTATTATAAAATATTTTAGCTTTTTTATATAAAGGTATTGACTTAAACACAGATAGCAATATGCAGCCGGTGAAACTTTTGTGAAGTACTAACATTGTCCATTTTATAAAAAAAATTTGGTTTATCGCTCGAGCTAGAATCAATAAAAAGAGAAATATGTAGAGGCTAAGAGCACTTTATCATCAAATGTACCTAAATTGAAACCATAAAAGTCGAACGAAAATAATGTTTGTGCGCTTTTGTTTAATTTACTTTTAACTGATATAAATTTTTTTTATTGATTTGCTAAAAGGTACATATAGTCTATATACTGACTGACTTATATATAAATGTGTATGAGTATGAATAAATGTACAAAAAGCCACATAAAAATAATCATACATGCAGACATACATACACAGAAAAAAATTTGGGCATAAATAATATGAAAAGGTTTCACAAATTCGTATATTTTTGAAATAGCATGAAGAGCATTTATGTGGAACGTTTAAACCCACTCATTCTACGTTGTATGGGTCTTTTTGTCTTTTTCTTAAAAAAGAGCAATAAGCTCCCCTTCAACGGTGATATATCGGGCTAAAATATTCTACAAAAATTTTGCTCGTACTGAACACATGTTATACTTTAAACGTAAGGCTTACAAGATTACCTAAGCCGAGTAGCAATTGTGAATATATTCCAAATTAGCCCCTAAACATATTTTCAACTTGAGTCTGGAGCTTAGTTATCTTTGAAACCTTCACGCAAAGAAAAAACATGGTTGAGGCAACCATATTATTATTAAATTATACATAGAAAAAATTATCAGCAAAAAATTTTCAAACAAAAGTTTGTTTAAAAATAAGTTTAAATTTCAGTAAATGTTCTGTATATAATCTATGAATTGTTTGTTTGAGTCTTATTTAGGACGCAAACACCAAAAACAACAAGAAAAACTGTGTTATAAAAAAAAACAACCCCGATGAAGACATACACACAAATAACAACAACAACAACAACAACAATGATAGCAAAACGCATGCGATTGTACCAAGTTTGTTTACTGAAGATTTTTGAGGGAATCAATTCGTTAATGTCGGTGCATTAATTCTCATTCATTCTTTTACAGTCTTTAGATAAACATTCAGACTTGAGCACTTTTAACAAAGTGAAATTTCATAAATGCTTAATGAATGATGACAAAAACGTTGCTTGATATATTACAAATAATCCACTAAATATTTTTGTTTAATTAAATAAGCTAATTTGGTTTATTATTTGTTAGCATTTTGAGACTAATTGTTTTATAAATTCAGACAAAAATATTGTTTGATATTTTTCAGAAAATCCAGTAAATCTGTTTGTTTGATTTAGTAAATTGTTTTGTTTACAATTTGTAAATATTTTTAGACCAATTGTTTTATAGATTTAAAAATTTGTTCACTGATAAAAAACACGTTTTTTTCAATTAAATTGTTGAGATATTTTTGTCTATATTTACAAAGTTTTTTGTAGGTCCGTTCGTAGACAAAATATTTATTATTTCATTGGATTTCTTTACAGCAAATAGAATTTAGTTTTTCCTGCGTATGGTTGAAGTCAAATCATACTATTATAAAAATAGATCTGTTTTAAATAGTTATAACCCTTTCCGAACTGACGTTAAACTACTGGGAATTTTTTCATACTTTTTTCGTATGAAAATGTAATCAATGTTTAGGTTTTACCATTTTTATATCCTTCAAGGATTTTCAGGACACGCACAATTGATGCATCTCGGTCTAATTTCATTTTGAAATAACCAAAGTCCCATATGCTATCTTTTTGAAAAAAGGTTCCGTACACCAAAAGTGTAAAGGACCCCTATTGTTTTCGCTATGCTGTCCGTCCGTCTGTCTGTCTGTCCGTCTGTCACAGGCTGTTTCTCGAGAACCATAAGAGATGCGGACCCCAAATTTTCACAGAACATGTAAAATTTTGGCCGCTACAACAACAAATATATGACAGTTAAAAACTAAAGGGTGTTCTAAAGCCAGCAACGAAAAATGTTGAAATACTAATGTAATATACAGACATTTATATCTATATGGACATTTAAATTTTCAAAGTTAGTTTTAGTTGGTGTCGTCTGTAGAACAGACTACAGCAATTAACACTGATATATAAAACAATAAAAATTAAAGGGTCTTCTATCAGTTAATGTAATTTTGACAATGTAATTTAGACAATTTTCTGTATTTTGGAAACCGTAAGAGGCAAACTCTTGAAATTTTAAAAATCGCTAAAACTAAAAAATTCTAAAATTAAAAAATGTCAAAACGAAACATCGCTAAAATTACAAAAGGGGAAGAAGTACCAAAACTAAAAAAATGCTAAAACGCAAAAAATCGCCAAAAATAAAAAAATTGAGAAAAAACTAAAAAAAAACTAAAAAAGCATCAAAACGAAAAAAAGGTCTAAAACCAAAAAAAAAATTGCTAAAACTAAAAATATCGTCAAAAAACGAAAAATCGCCAAAAATGAAAAAAAAACACCAAAACGAAAAAAGCGATAAAAAGCGCTAAAAATAAGCCCAAAAACAACAAAATCACCAAAAACCGAAATAATTGCCAAAACGAAAAAAGTGCCAACAAAAAAAAAAAAAACTAAAAAGTCACCAAAATGGACAAAAATTTCCACAAACCAAAAAAATCGCTAAAACTGAAAAAAGCGCCAAAACTAAAATAAATCGCTAAAACTAAAAATATCGTCAAAAAGCGAAAAAAAGAATAAAAAACAAAAAAAAAGCATAAAAAACAAAAAAAAAAAAAGCATAAAAAACAAAAAAAAAAACAAAAAATCGCAAAAGAAAAATTATAAAAATGAAAAAAAGTGCCAAAACCAAAAAAAAAAAAAAAATCGCTAATCTACAAAAAACTGAAAAAACAAAAAACTAAAATTAAACGAAAAAACAAAACAAACAAATTTTTAAAATGAGAAAAAAAGGGCAAAAACGAAATGGGATATATGTAGGTGTATTTGTACGGAACCCTTCGTGTGCGAGCCAAAGTCGCACTTTACTAAATTCATTTTTAGTATGATACAGCTTAAAACAATTATTATTATTATTTTTTTTTTTGCTGAAACATAAAAATACATCGTAATCGATACAGCGATTCCTTCGACTTTGATAAACAGGCAGTTAGTGAAATTAAATTTAAAATTTTTGGCTAAAATTTTTTTTGTTAATAACATTTCCTTTTGTAAACAAGTGTACGATTTTTTGCTGCAGAGGTGGCAACCTTTCTAAATCAATGATGACGATAACAACATTATTGTTGTTTGCTAAAACAATTTGCTGCCTATTTGTTTGTTTGCTTTGTATTTAATATAAAATTAATTTCTTCTCCAACATCATCTGGTTTTGTTTTAGCTGATTTTCTTTTTTTTTGTCAAGTCTTTTCATTGGTAACGTCAAATTTATTAAATAAATACTTTTCCATTTAACGATTGTTGTAAGTATTTTATAACACAAATATTATTGAAACAATCTAATGTTTAATTGAATGTAAACATACTATGATTTAAACTACTCATATTGTATTTGTATATAAAAAGAGCATGATTCTAAAGAACCATATAAAGGTTGTTTTCTTAATCATATTCTGAATCTGAATCTGAAATATTAATTACTATTTATTTTCATATAGATATTACATATATATTTCTGTGGCAATAAGGAAAAACTTCTTAAGTCATATTTTATAGTTTTTATAGAAGAGCAGCTTTAAGCGTTCCTATTGCACTTAATTTTGATTTTTCGTTTTTCGATTCTTTTAAGTTAGGAATATATGGTTCTTTCTACTATAATAAAGATATTTAACATGAAATTTAATATATTATACGCAATTCTTCCATATGAGATTATGAGTTGAAAATAGATAAGCTGAAAGTCATTACGCTATAACTTCCTGAAAACCCGTACGAAATAAATGAAAATTTGCCCCAAGGTAATTTTAAATATGGAAAATACAATGGTTATATTAACTAATATCGACTTAAGCACTTATTCCTTATTGCCACAGATTTGTTGACACATATTTTATTTGCAATCGGACATGCTCTGGAAACCATTTCGTATTGAAATCGGCAGCTTTCAGGAAATAATTCACCCAAAAAGCTCATTTATAGCAGCTTTTCAGTTAATTTTTATGTCTCAGATGTTTCAGATAATTTTATCCAAATTAAGCTACGAATGCAATAAATTGTACGATTAAAAGAACACTTTTTTCCTTTTTTGAAATTTTTCAATTTCAAAAAGAAATGGGTTTCAGAACATGGCCGAATATTATTTGGTAACTTTTATCTGTTTTTGTTATTTTAAATTTATTTTTTCTTATATTTTATTTTTTCAAGTGACACACAAAAACAAACCAATAGCTCTCAAGTAAAAGAAAAAAAAAACGAATAAAAAACATTAAGCCAAAGAATAGAAGAAAAACTTTTTTGGAAGTAGAGAGAAATGTTTCTTTTGTAACCATAGATAGCTTGATTGCAAACAAACTGTTTTAAAATAGTATGGACAATAACCATATTTTATTGTTATAGAACCATACTGTTATTGAACATTCAAATATACCTGGTGATCCAAGTCCGTCACTGACCTAGTCTTCTTCGTTCAAAAAATCTATTCTATAACTGTTTAGCTATCATACAGTGAAAAAATCACAACGATGTATTTGTAGGCCTACTTGTTATGAGCGTAGGCAAATAAGCAAAATGAAACGTTTTCTTTCGTTTTGTTTTGTATTTTTCAATGCGTAAAACAAAAGCAACGAGAATGATAGTGCCATTTAGTTTTGTATTGTTTGTGCTTGTGTGCACACTAACTTAAATTTACGCAGCTAGAAAAGAAAAGAATGAGAAAAAAATTTAAAAGTTTTAAGAAAATACATTTGCAAACGAGAGAGAATGTGTTAGTGTATATATGGTAAATACAATAAACCATTCAACAAAATATATTTCGGCTTTTGTTTCATTTTAAATTTTCCGATTGAAGTGGATTATTAAAGCAAGCAGATGAGGGAAAAGCCAATTGTTTTGTTTGCAATCTTTGTCATTGCAAAAGTATTTCTTTTCGTTTTGCTCATGTAAGAAACGATTAAAAATATTTTAAAAGTTTGTGTCTTCGCTTGAAACGTTTGGGAAAAGTTTTGTTTGTTTGCACACTCTGGTTTAAAGACAGGCACTTTTTGCATAATTTCAAATGATGTTGATCATTATGATTGGTACTGGGTCGTATGATTAATAAATAATCAACTATAAAACATACGCAGTGATGATTCCAAAATTGCAAAAAAGTGCCTAATAGCTGTCATAACAAGCAAACCTGCAGCTACATACATCGATGCAATTTTTTCACTGTTTGCTAGCTAAACAATTAGAGAATAGAACTTTTGAAACGAGAAGGCAAGATCAGTGACGGACTTGGAGCACCAGAGCGACTTAGTTTTCGTTCCATAGTAAAAACCCGCATTTGTCATCATATTTCGTTAAATATTATATTTCCGAAAAATGACAAATAGTAAATGTTGATTGTATTGATTGCTCATTTCGACTGGCATGACAAAGAAACCATATTTCGATAAAAAATTTTTAGCAAATTTTTTTCAGATTTGGTCCACTGTGTATCGGTTGGATGGTTTCCAAATCTATAATGGACACAGACAAATTTTGTGTGTTTTACATATCTATAGGTAGAAGGCAAACTACTCCAAGTCACATTTTTTTCAAAATACGCTTTTTTATGGTATTAGAATCAGCATTTCTGCCTCTGTCAAAACTGCGTCCCAAATCGGTCTCCCTAGAAAGGCAATAATGCGAAGATGTTTTTAGACCAAGATTCGAACCGGTGTGCAATAAAATATATTTTATTTATTGTTTATATTATATTTTTTTAGTTGATTTTTCAGCAAGCTTCACTGATCAGCTTAAATTGTCGCTCTAAAGCATGGTACTCTGTTCATCATTTCGTGCGAGTGCTGTCAAAAGTCCACATAAAAAAATTTACACGAATTGCTCACGAAAAATTGTTGTAGAAGTAGTACTCTGAAATGTATCTACAACATTTTTAGTCTTCATCACTGTTGCCAGAAATGCAGATTTATCTGCATTTTGCAGATTTTATCCCTCCAAAAAGGCAAAATACAGATTTGAAGATTTTTTACCTAAAAATGCAGATTTTTTAATCTCTAATAATATGTAAATTTTTTTCTTATATTGCTACTACCTTTCGTTTCTTTTATGTGAAAACGAAATTCCCAACCAATGTTATGCAAAATTTTCTAAAGAAAACGTAAAATAGGATTTAGACTCGGAGATAGAGCGTGAATTTTTTAACTTTAAAGATAATATGCAAAAAAAATTTTTTTTTAACGAACACACATACTGCTTTTTTCGGCTTTTCTGCAGAAACAACCAGGGTCTTGCAGGAATCGAACCTGTGACCTGCCGGTTAATAGTCTAGCACAATATCCACTACACTACGGGGGTTCGGGGAAAAATATCTGAAACAAATCAAGGTAATTCTGATTATGCTTTTACAACTCTAAGTTTATTCAAAATACAACATTTTTAAAGTTGAATAAAACAAAAGTTCAAAGTCGTTTGGAGCCTGGATCGTAAGTAGGTATTTTTTATGCATTACATTGCCTAAAACTTAAATAATTCCTACACTCAAAATATTTCGTAGCTCAAATCAACTGAAAATGAACTTTAAAATAAATAAAAATTTGTTTGAAAACCGGTCTACTCATTTTTCATTTACGTCAAAAGCAAACTCGATTTATTTTTCAATGTTAAAAAGTTGACTGACAAAATGCAATAAAAAGTACTGGAACTTACTTTTATTCCTGTTTTTTAACTATCAATAAAATTAACTAGCAGACCATTAAATTTGACTGATTTTCTCTCTTATAACTGTTTTTTGGCTATCAATAAAATTAACTGTGAACTCCTTAAAAATTGCTGTTTTTCTCTTTTATTTTATTTTTTAACTGAAAAACATTTTATCCCTCCAAAAATAAAGTAAAAGAATTGGTGTTTTCTTTTATGGTGTTTTGCAAATCTTTTAATAAAAAATGTTGAAACTCAAAATACTTGAACATGGAAATAAGTAAGCAATATAAAATTTTACAATAAAAAAATTCAATAGATTGCTCAAGGTAAATCAACACCAGGTAGTCGCAAGAGAATTCGCCGTGGAGAATTTACATTTGGGCTGACAAAAAAGCTGATGGGCTTTTGCGGCCACCTGGTATGAATTCGCCTTGAGATTGCTAAATATTCTATATACATTTTCGTTGCGTTAAAGTCCATTGTAGTTGAATGCTTTGAATCTGAAAATAAAAAATTAAAAAATGTTCATGTAAGTAAAGATTTTGTGTTAGTTATGTGGGAAATTTTGTGTAAATTCGCCAAAAATTTTTAAAAACGAAAAACGGGAAAATCTCGGGAAAATTTCGAAAATAAAGAAACTTCATCAAAAATTGCTAGAATTGGAAGTATAGCAAAAAGTGTAAAAAATTTGAAAAACTCTATTTTATCGTAAAAATGGCGAAACATTATTATATTTTACTAAACGGAAGACTTTTAAAGCAAACTACAAACAGTTAATGCAAATATTTTTTGAGTGTACTATTCTGACATTTTGATATCTCCAGATATGCTAGAAAGAATGTATGGGATTGAATAAATATCCGATACATTCTAAATTAAATGAAATTATACTTAATGAGACTTTAAATAATTTTCTCAACAGGGCTAAATTTACACGATGAAATATTTCATAAAATTTGTGCCATTAAACTTCTTATTTGGAAATAGGATAGACAGGCAGCCACTTCTGCACATTGTCTAATTTTAGTTTTTGTGATAGTACTCATTTTTATCTTTAGAGTTTGCGCATAGATGTTTGAATTTTTAAACTTTTAAAATATGGGTAAATGTTTTCTGATAAGCTGCCATTGGCAGAAGAAAAAAGTTTGCCGAAAGAAGAGTCAAAGAGGTCTTACAACATTCTGATTATATGTGAGAATATTATACAACATTTCTGATAAATTTCAAATTTTAGCTCCAAATTTTGTCAGATATTTTCTAATGTTTTGTCAGACATTTTTCCGAGGTTGTCTACAGAATTCTTTGAGACATTTCGGCAAAGTTCTTCGAATTTCCTCAGACAAAGAGTTTCGCTTTCTTGTCAACAATTCAATTGAAATTTCTTTTTATATTTTATTTTCATTGATTTTTATGTTATTTAATATGTTATAAACATTAGTTAATGCTGAATTGTTCTGTTTTGTTGTTTTTTGTTATTAAAAATATGGTTTATTGTACTTAAAAAAATGGGTATTTTGAATTTTTTGCCGATTTTTTAAAATTGAAGTGCCGATAATGCCGATTTTATTTGGTATGAAAAAACCAATGTTTATCAACATCCCTGCAGGAAATGTCGACAGTAAAATTGTACTCATTCACTATTGACTTTGTCAGCAGTACTACTGACTAATTGTACCCAGGCAGTGTTCTGTGCTATAGACATTTAACATGTGCTTGTCATTGAGATTCCACTACTGACCTCGGAACTGTTGACTTACTATAGACTAGGTGGTTCTTATGGGACCATATGGAGGCAGCAGAGATTCACTAGTGCATTTTAATGATTCTAGTCAACACATATGAAACTTTTTACCAGCTAAGACAAATAAATTAGATTTTTTAATAAAAATTTTCAACACATCAAAATGAAACCATAAAAAATCGTTTTCTAGCTTTTAAAAATTTCTCTTCTCATTAAAGCTAATATAAAAAGTGTAGACGATTCGTTGACAGCGTCACCAAACTTGTCAACAAAAGTGGTGACTTGGAGACACTTGGCCCCTGGCTTTCTTCAGGGCATTTTTCACAAATTTGAAAAGAGTACTAAGCTCAAAGGCTTATATCCGCATACAACGTAATCGTCGACGAAAACGAAATTCCCTACACTAGAACCAAAGAAAGCTCAAAGACTAACTAATTTTTTTCCGTTGATAATGTATGGCAACGCGGCAACGCGGCAACGCACCTTAAATGAACTAGTTATTGTTATAGTTAGTAAAACTCTACCTAAACTGACTCCCTGATGTAGAATTCGCAAAACACCAATACACCTATATATACTTTTTGGTGCGCTCTGATGAAATCAGTCGTTCGAACCAGCGTTCCCATTCGTCGACCAAAGTCGTAAGTTGCGACCTTTTTGACCACCAGCGAGTTTTTGTCCGATTTGTTCAAATTCATCTTATATCGCGACTTTTGCCATTTTTGGCGACATTTTATTTTTTTTCGTAGTTAGCTAAAAAAAAATAGTTCCGTCTTGCATACATTCTAGGAAGCTGTGCAAAATTTTCTATCCCGGGAATATATTGCAAGAGTTTTAATGTACATTCTGATAAAATAACTTAATAGTACTAATAAGTTTAATAGCATCAAGAACTTATTCCCAAATGCTTAAGCAATTTTGTAGTTTTGTCTGTAGATTAGTTACATAATGATAAATTGGTAAAATCGATTCATTAGAAGCCACTGAACATTCTACTCTGCTGGAAGTGATAATCTACAAGAAAAAACTTGGAGAAAATTATTTTAGCTCGATCAGTTTTAAAATTACCGATTACAGAAGTTTACAAATTCAGCTCAGCTTTTGGACTGGAGGCAACGGAGAGTGTTGTTTTGTTATTTGGGGCGCAGAATTCGAATATGCACTCGGATTTCTTCAAAATTGATCTAGTTTTCGAGATATACCGTTATGTAAAAAAGGAGCAGTTGCACGACAAATATTAGCTGAACAACGGCTTGTCCTATTTAGTTAAATGAAAAATCCGACAGTCGGCAAAAATATTGTCTTTAGGCCGTGCCAACACCGCTTTCGCACTAGCAAAGTTTACTTTGCAAATTTTAATTTGCAAAGTTTTAATTCAGCCGGTAGAAGGACAGAGCGATGAAGTATTTCGCTCTCTGTCTTTCTACCGGCTGAATTAATCCTTTGTTAAGTAAACTTTGCTAGTGCGAAAGCGGTGCAAGGTTGTTTTTTTAGTCAGCTCAGTAGTTTCAGAGATGTTGTGGAAATCGTGGAAACAAATTTTTTAAAATTTTGTTCTTAAGAAATTCATAAAAATTATAAGACAACAAAAATTCTATTCTTTTTCTAGAAACATGTTCCAAACAAAACGAGCCATATTTCATTAAACTCAATCCTTAACTTTAGATTTTATTCACTACTACACTTGTACTATTTTATAAAGCTTTTTTTTTCCAATATCTGTAAGATTTTAAGAACTTTAGTTGCATGGCTTTTTGTTTTATATAATGCTAAGCTTAACGCTTTGTATAATGATTTTTTGTTTGTTTTGTGTTTGGTTTGAGTTGTTACTTTAATTTTATATTTTTTTGCATATGTTTTCCATAAATAAAAACCTTAAAAAATGCGTGCGACTTTTTTTTTTCTTGAAAATACTTTTTGAGCCAATATATTTTTCTAAAACCATTTTTTGTGCGACCTTTTGAAAATTTCCAACGGTAGCCCTGGTTAAAGCCATGCTATTTTTTTGTGTTGTACAGTGTTATAACTTTTTAAGTCAACATGTGTTTGTATATGACAACTAGTTTTTCGTCGATTAAACTTATAAGTCAACAATAGCTGAGTGTTTCATATCTGAACTAGCATAGGTTCGTATCCCAGCTGGGTAAAAAAAAAATAAATAAATAAAAAAATAAAATAAAGTTGAAAAAATATAAATAAAACATAATATGTATAAAATTTTGTGTTTAATTTTAATTTGTTTAATTGACTACTTATTTTTTAGCTTCAAGTAAGCCAAATAATAACTAGTTAATTGCTATGACAATGTAATTACATTTGTAAGGGGTACCCCTTATTTTTTGGACTTCTCAAACAAAAATAAGTAGCTATCGAGTCAAGTTACGACTTAAATCCTCATATATGTTTTTTGCCTACCAGTAAGCAAAGATTTTGCTGGGTAGTTATATAGTTCTTAAGCTGAATGGAAAAGTTTTGGGAAAAATATATCGTCAATTCATAGTATGGAAAAAGTTCTTTGAATATATCTAATAATATTTTCTCTCTGTGTATATACATAAAAAAATAATGTAATGTCAAGGCTATTGTGTTCTGTTTATCTATTTTACCTCAAAAAAAATTTAAATCACAAGATAGGCAATAATAACAATTTTGTAATAAGTTTGGGCTTCTCTTTCTATGTTTTTCATTTACATATTTATTTTCCACCATTTACATATGTCTTAAATTTCATATACAAAATCGTTAGAAAATATGTACATATATTTACAATATTGTTGCTTTTTAAAAAGTCAACAAAATATTAAAATAGAAAAGTAAACTTAATATAACATTTGAATTTGAAAAAAATATTATACACTTGGTGGTAAAAAGTATAGAAATATTAAAGCAAATATTTTGTACTTTTAAATAAAATTTTACCCTTCAAGTGGAATGAGAAAGTATTCCCCTTGTGGTTTTATTTATGATTGTTGATACTGAAGATTTACTATGCTGTTTTATGTTCAAACACTAGAAACTTTTGCACAATAGACACAATCCAGCTTTTTCAATATTCTTATTAATATTTGCTTAGTATTTTTTCCATTTATTTCTTAATTTTCAATTTAATACTCTTTAATATTGGGATGAAAATTTTATATTTATAAAAAACCCGTATTTTTTTAAATTTTATTTTAAAACGTTATTTAAACACCAATTTATATTTTCTATTTTTTATTATTTAAAAAAAACAACATACAATAATTTTAGATAAATGTATCATCTTGCGTCTGCAAAAAATGCTGACAACGTTACTTATCGAATACCCGGGAAAAACTGATTTTCACTTGATGCATGTGAAATGCTAGAAGTATGAAATTTTATTTATTTGTATGTATTTACGTACGTGTTGCCCATATTGTTATGTATTTGTAAGTCAGTGTATATGTCTTTATTGTAACAAGCATTTAGGCAACATAAACATGTTGAATGTCAAAACTTTTTTTTTGTACACAGATAAAGAAAAACTCCGGGAAAAGCTTTTTGTAGCATAAAAAACTTGTTAGGAAAATCCAGAAAGCTTTCGAAGAATCTCGTTAGTGTGTTTTAAGAGCAATGTTGTAAAAAGCTTTAACTATTTTCCATAGCTGAATTATGTACTTATGTGTGAGAAATATTTTGCCGTCTATTTTGCAATGAGAATAAAATAGTATTTCTTGGTTAGGGGTAAACGTAATTTCTTTTAGTTAGTATACTTTGCAGATTTTTGGAATAAGTTGAATATAATTTATTTTAATTCCAAACTATTTTAACAAAGGTGTTTTCTTTTGCAGTTGGTAGGAGGAATAGTAAAACTCCTTAACGTATTTAGTTGTATTAGTCGAAATTGAAATTATTAGGATAATTTTTGTTTCCATCTTTTATTTCTGTAGGTGGGAGGTAAACTACACTATAAAACATTACTTCAAATTTGCGATCATTTATTGTCTAAATTTGTGTTGAAAATTTCTCCTTGTCTAAAATTACATCAATTTTGTAGTTATTTTATTAAAGATAAAACCTTTCAAATTAAACATATTTAGTTCAAGTGGAAAAAGTTTAACATAAAGTATAATACGGCTATGGCTGAATGGTAGATACGTCAGACTATCAGTTAGGAGGTCGCGGTTCGAACCTGCACGCAGCCAATCGCTTTTTTTAGTAAAAACATTTTGTTCAAAAATAATGCGTGTGTAATTTTAGGTCTATAATAATCGGTAAAGTGTTGCCGACTATTATCGACCTAATTTTCAACAAAAGTATTTTAGAGTGTACACATTTAGAAAATTTTACAGGAGATCGCAAAAACACGTTTAAAATCGTAAATATCTCTATCTCTGTAGGCTTTACATTTTGACATACTCCAAATATATTATATAACTCTAATTTTATTTTTAGGGTTCCGTACACCAAAAGTGTAAAGGAACCATATTCTTTTCACTACGCTGTCCGTTTGTCTGTCTGCCTGTCTGTCTGTCTCTCTGTCCGTCTGTGTGTCACAGGCTTTTTTCTCGGGAGCCGTAAGAGCTACGGACTTGAAATTTTCACAGAATATGTAAAACTTTACCCGCTATAACAGAAAATATATGCCAGTTAAAAATTAAAGGGTATTCTAAAGCGAGCAACGAAAAATTTTGAAGTACTAATGTAATATACAGACACTTTAAATATTCTAGGTTCGTTTTAATTGGTGTAGTCTGTACAATAGACTACACCAATTGACACCGATATTAAAAAATAGATAAAAACTAAAGGGTGTTTTATCAGTTAATGTAATTTGACTATGTAATTTAGACAATTTACTGTATCTTGGAAGCCGTAAGAGGTAAAATCTTGAAATTAAAAAAAACGCTAAAACTAAAAAATTCCAAAATTAAAAAAATTTCAAAACAATTTATCTACAAATTTTAGGACGTTAAGAAAATGTTAACAGCAGCTGAAGACTAGAAACGATATAAAAAATATTATCTGTTGACAAAATTCAGGTTTTCTTTAAAAAAAATTTGGCTTCTTTCGCACTGTTGGTTGTTATATTTTCGAAGAATGTATTAGGTAGGTCGCATTTTGCTACAAAACAAAATGATTTGAAATTGACATAACTTTTTATATTTATTGTTGATCGGTTTTATTGAAATAATTCTTATTTGAAAGAAGATTTAGTCTACTTTTTGCCTATGTATGTACTGACTATGTATGTACTCAAGACAAAAATAAAAAAATGGGAATGAAAAAAAAAAAACAAACCGATGGCAACGCTGGGAAAGTGCAGGTATTATCAGCTTGAGAGTGATTTTATTCTCGCATTCAATTTTCACGAAAAAAGTTGTATATATAGGAACTAAAATGACATTCAACAGAGCCACCTGGCAAGTGGTGATAAGCAAAATACACGTGAGCACTAACGATGGAAGTGTAGCGGCTTCTGAAAGTGGCGCTACTCTGTTCTGCTGTGTGCGTTGAAAAATTAAGTTGATGTTAGTTTTTCTCTTGTTCCTTGGACTATTAATCATGCCCAATTCTCTCTGAATATAACGTTACAAACCTTAGCCTAATAATCAATTTGAATGTTATTAAAATTTTTTTACTGACTCTGACAAAAAGTTTGTTTGATATATTGCAAAAAATTCAGCAAATATTTTTGTTTGACATTTGAAAATATTGTTTTACAGATTCAGAAAAAAATTTATTTGTAATAAATTCCAAAACTCAATAAATTATTTATATGTTTTGGTAAAATAATTTGTTTGAAAATAACCGGGGATTTTTCAATGAAGTCGTTGAGAAATTTTTGTTTGAATTTACCAATTTCTTTGTAGGTCCCTTTCTAAAAAAAATATTTACTAATTTATTGAATATTTTTACTGAAAACGACAAGTAGTTTTTTCTGTGTAATATGTAAGAGTTATACGGGACTGAGACGATGAATTTTTAGCTTAATTTTTTTAAGTTTCTGGTCAAACGGTGTATAAGGGCGTTTAGCGGGATACCAAATCCAAAAGAAATTTACTTTCTTAGGCAATTTCTTTTGGGGTTCTCTCTCGGCTAACTGTATTTTTACCCCGCTTAACCATCAACATTGTAAATATTTTTACGATGTTATAATTTCTTTAAAGCAAAAGTAAAATTCCACATTTTTGTTTTTAGGGCTTTGGTACAATAACATATTATAACTAATTTGCAACGTCCGTATCACAATAAAAATTTTTATATTGAAAATTATCATTAATATTCGATAAGGAAAAAGGAATATCTATTTAACAAATTTCTTACAGTTATATGTACATAAATTATGCTTCTGATAACATTTTATGTAGTGTTTTAGTGGCGCGTTTTCGTTATAGTGTATTTGCAACCATAATAACCATAAATATTTGTCAGTAACAACACCCGGTCGATCTGCTTTAATGAAATATTGTTGAAAAAAATTTTGTTTTCTCAACAAGCTTTAGTAATTGTTGGCTTTTTCTTAATAGAATATTCATTTTTGTTGCACGAACATTATTTTCGTTTATAATTAAAGTTGCTTGTGTTATTGCCATTTCGACTTTTGTATGTAGTTTTTGTTGCTCGTTTAGTTTGAGCTTGTGTATGAGTGTATTCTAATGTCCCCAACGGTATTGCCAGGGAAACAAATTCAAACGAATGGCTAACATCGTCCTATTGTTGAGGTCTGTTAAAAAGTGAGCACGACCATGCTCATTAGAGTGGAGCGTTGGTGTGTGATGGAAAAAAAGTCATCCAATAAATTTCGAATACCTCCGGAATGTTGCATCTACCTAAATTATATAAAAAAAATTTTTTTTAATTTTTTGCGACACATCTTTTAGCCCTCTACCACGGCTGCAAGCTAGAGAAATTATATGAATTTTATTTTAATTTGCTTCATTAATATATAGAAATAATTTTTAATATTTTTGTGCCGAATGAAAAAAGTTTAAGATCGAGGAGATCTGATAAAATATAAGAAAGTTATAAGTCATTAAGTGAAAAAAGCAGATTTTATTTCCCATACAAAACTATTTTCAATAAACAATTTTTTTTCAATTCAAACTGATTTAAATTAATTTTGTATGAAAAATAACTAAAAAATAATATAGCTGTTTGCGCTTAAGGGCTAATAACTTTCTTATTTTTTATAAGAATTTAGCAATTGCATCCATTATGTGATCGTCGCAAAATTATCTTTAAAATCAGCCCGAAAAAAATATACTTAGTATATTTTTCATCTTAATGGAGCAATTTAAAATGATAGCTTTAGGGAGAAAGTCTAAAAATATACTTTTTTTAAAGTTTTAATGCCTGTAATTCTACATATTTTTTATACGATCGGCACAATCAGTGTATTAAATGAAATATTATTTTATGCAGATGAGTTGTTCTCGGAAGTTTTGCCAATAAACGAAAAAATTAAAAAAGCAAAAAAAAAACTTGTTTTTCGCGAATATCGGGAAAAAGCGCATTACGAAAAATAAATGATTATCATTTTCGTGTTCAGCGACCTCAAATTATTTTAGAAAATATGTTTTTTTTGCAAGATATGGCAAAGACTTAGAAGTTCGAAAATTTGCCTCATTATTTCATCTTAAGTTTGTCTGAAATCTGACCTTGTATGTGTAAAATAGTGGATATTTTGAGTGTAGTGAGTTACAACAGCTATACAGAATATATAATGTTGCATCATATGATATTTCACAAATTGATCGATTTGATCTCATATTGAAAATCTTGATGTTGCGGTAGAGGACTAAAAGTACGTCTAAATATGTTTTTCATTATTTTTCCAATGTATGTAAAAATAACTAAAATGCAACCTTTTTTTGCTATTCGAAATTAAAATTCGCAAAAAAATTCGGTTTTAGTTCTAGACTCTAAAATTTAGAGTGAAAATATATAATTCTGTTATGACCAGAGAAAGAGCATTCGACACCCATTCTATAATCAACAATCTTAAAAGGACCTCTATATATTTGACAAATGTCAAATTCCATATATGAAAAACAGCTAACATAAAACAAATTATTTTCCAATATAATGTTTGACATTTGTCATGATAAAAATATATCGGGTATAGACGTAGGGTTATGAACTACGAAATCTACTGGGAATTGAACAAAGACGTCCGAACTGCAACCCGAGCTGCCAAGAATGCACTACTAAATCGTCAATGCCAGGAAATTGAAATACTGCAAAACCTACACGACGATTTTAACCTACATAAAAAACTCAAGGAAGCTGCCGGAGTATATAAAAGGACATCTACAACAATTCTGTTTGACGATAATAATGAAGCTGTATTCGAGATGACGGATAAAAAACGCATTTGGAGAGATTATGTAGCGAAGTTATTTACTGATGATGAAAGGTCGGTTTATGATTGTAACGCAGATACCTCTATATCTGGAACACCAATCACTAGATGTGAAGTTGAGTACGCAATTAACTCGCTAAAAGACAAAAAGGTAACAGGTCCAGATGAAATCCCCTCCGAATTCTTAAAACTCATAGATTGTGATAATACACTTTTACTTGTGACACTTTTTAACTACATTTATGATACAGGCCTATACCCACACGAATGGCTCAAATCTGCATTTATTACCATACCAAAGAAGAACAACACAAAAAAGTGTGGCGAATATAGACTGATTAGCCTAATGTGCCATGCGTTAAAAATATTTCTCAGAATAATACACAAGAGAATATACGCCAAATGCGAAGTAACTATGGGCGAGTCACAATTTGGCTTCAAGGAGGGAATGGGCACTCGAGAAGCGCTACTCGGTATTCAGGTACTTATCCAAAATTGTCCCGATGTCCAGAAAGATGTCTTCCTCTGCTTTATTGACTATGAAAAAGCCTTCGATACTGTTCAACATGACAAGCTAATGGAAACTTTAACATCCATTGGAATAGACGAGAAGGAAAAACGGTGTATAAAAAATCTTTACTGGAACCAGTCAGCGCAAATTTCAATAAATGGTGAACTCACTGAAGAAATTTCCATCTCAAAGGGAGTAAGACAGACAGGGGTGTATACTATCGCCCTTGCTTTTCAACATATACTCAGAAAAAATATTCCAAGAATCAATTGAAAGAGAAAGAATAGGAGTAAAAGTACGAAGAATGTTTATCAATAACATACGATATGCTGACGACACCACGTTATTGGCAAGCACAATAACTGGCCTACAGAAACTGATAGACAAACTTACCTCTGTAAGTGAATCATATGGCCTTAGAATCAATATTAAAAAAAAACAAAATATATGGTTGTTAGCAGAAAAGATTTACACGACAGCACGATACTGAAAATAAAAAAACGTAGAAATCGAACGAGTGAAAAATTTTAAATATCTCGGAACGCTAATAAATGATCGATGGAACGCATCAAAGGAAATAAGGTGTCGAATAGAGATGGCAAGTGATGAATTTTTTAAATACAGCAAGATATTGACCAGCCATGATATTAGTCTGGCAACAAAGTCACGGTTTATCAAATGCTACGTGTGGTCCATGTTATTATATGCAGTACAAGTATGGACAATTAAAGCAGCGGATGAGAAAATACTAGAAGCCTTTGAAATGTGGATATACAGACGTATATTGAAGATATCATGGACTGACCGCGTTTCAAATATCGAAATATTGAGAAGAATGAACCAGGTCCGACAACTAGTGAAAACTGTGAAGAATAGGAAAATCTCGTATTTAGGGCATATTATGAGGAACGATAAATATAAACTTCTTCAAAAAATTCTCAGAGCCAAAATTGAAGGAAGACGCCCGAGAGGCAGAAGAGAACTCTCCTGGTTGCAAAATATTCTAGAATGGACAGGATATCGTGATGAACTAAATCTACTAAATGCTGCAACAAATAGACAACTGATTAATTTCTGAATTATAAAATTTAAAAAAAAAGAAATTATATCTAAAAGTTTTGTTAAAATGTATATTGTTATTCAAAATTGTATTTGTATGATCGCTTACATCCGAAAACCGGATTTGCAAATAAAAGAAGAAGCAGAAGTTATTTTTGTATAAGATTTTCCATTATGTATTAAAAACGAAGAACGAAAATACTTTTCTTACTCTCTTCATATAAAATGGTGTATCCGTAATGCATGCTGTTGATTTTCCACATTAAGGAACTATGAATTTTTCCAAAAACGGGATTAAATTTATAACGGTTTTAGAAATATAGAATAGAATATTTGCATTTGCTTCTCTTATTTTATACATAAAATTTTTGAAAAATATTAGAAATTATAGTTTAAAAAAATTTGTTGTTGTCCGCAGTCTTGTGTATTGAGCGTTACGCTCTTTTAGTACGCTTCATTACTCACTTTAATTATTAAAATTGCATTAACAACATACCGTTATTTTAATTTATAAATGGCGTATCTAACGTATAAAAATTTTTAAGTTTGAAACAAAAAAAAACTCAATACAAGAAAATATAAAAAAACTTATGTATAGTTTTAGAACTATAAGAAATGTAAGAAGAGATCCAGTCTACATATTTCACAGTTCTCAAAATATATATGGTAATATTTCAAACTTAAAATTTCTTATATGTGAGATAAGCCTTTTATAAATAAAAGTAACGACGCACAAGTTTTGTGAACTTTGTTAAATAGTATTAAATTGCAAAATGGTTTATCAATCAATTATCGTTTGTATTCAAAAATATATATTGAGTGGTATCCAATATTTTTTCATATAATTGCAATTTTTGGTGAATACCTAAAGAGGTCAATTTAAAATACATCGAAGATTATACATCTGAATTGTATTGAATTCAAAATAAAGTGTGTAGTCCGAAAAAATAATGAATTCGTATAAAAATGTATTGAGCGTTACGTATTTTTTTTTTAAATTCTATTTATCTATAAATTTTAGAAAGTTAAAAATAAGTTGCCGGCAGTGGAAGGGTAGAAATGATAAAAATAACAATATTTGTTTACGAATTTCCGTTTTTTCTTTAAAAAATCTTTGCTTATTTTGCTCTGTGTGTTGTTATATTTCCGAAGACTGTATTAGGCAGATCGTATTTTGCTGCATAAAGTTATGTAAAATTTACATAACTTTCGACATTTGAAAGATTCAGAGTGCTTTCAAACCCTATACTCATTTTTTGGTGTATTTTTTTTTCGCAAATATCATTCCTGGAACAACCGCGTAAGCAAATGTAATGCTCAAAACATATAAATATAATAAAATATAATTTTAATTCAGGACCTTTTGAATGAGGCGAAAAATATAATATGAGTCCTATTTTCTTATATATGTTCGTTTAGAGCCTATATCCGTGGTTCCACTGCAAAACGTTGGCGCTTTTTGCTGATCTTAAGCTCAGTATGTGAGAGAAGTTGCAATAATTGGTTCGGATGGGCGGTTTGGCTCGGATTCGCAAAGGGTAACGTGGCGATCGCTGTTAGTTGGTAAAGACGCTCACTATGCCGGTCGAAGTCTGTTCAAGTCGACTCACTCTGTCATCACCTCTGATCTGCAGCGTTGGCCTCTGCGTGATAATCTATTTAAACGGAAACCAGCAATCCCTGATATAAGGATAAGGGTAGAAGTGGATTTTACCACTAGGTTTTCCCGAGGTCGACTGTATAGCGACTCAAACGGCAAACGAGGCGGATTTCTTGTGGAAAAGTATGGCGAGTGCGGCGCAAGAGAGCTAACAAAAATATGGGAGCTACTGCTCTGTAGATAGGGATGGTACCACAATGGCTAAGGCGAATGATCTGATAGAAAGCCTGAAGAAAAGCACAACACTCAAAGCCTGATCTGTTTGGCAAACCAACTACCAACGTATAAGATCTACAAGCATATCTCGTAAGAACGACTCTCCCGTCTGTTCAACTAGAACATTCTTTCTAGGTTTAAGTGAAGATGGATGGAACCAGTGTGGGCAGAAAACAAAGGAAACAGTTACGGTCTCTGATAGCAGCTAACATTTTTCAAAATACCGAAAAGCAATATGAATATGATTGAATTTTTATCTGCTTATGACGATGGTATTATTAGTTTTTCCTTAGGAGCTCTAGTTTTAAAGATATAGCGACATTTAATTTAAAAAATTATATACACAATTTTTTGTATTATTCGCTTAATATTTCACGAACGGTTCTCAAAATCTTAAAATACTTTCTGGATTATTAATCTACACAAAAATCTCTTTCATTTGAGTAGGGTCACATTAATGAATATTTCAGAATATCTGACTGTTATTACAAGGATGTTAAAAATCGTGAGTTAGTGATTATTATTATTATTATTATTAAGACATGTTCATAATTACAATTCATTACAATTTTAATTTGAACTTAGTCTATTTACAAATGCTTTCTACGAATTTCTTCCACTTTTCTCTCTCTCTCTCTCTGTGTCTCTCTCTTGGCTATATACCGTAACTAATTGTAGGATTTACTAGTGTCTTTAGCTATAATATTTTTCCATGATGTTTTTGGTCGACCAACGCTTCGATATTCCTGAGGGTTCCACTCAAGTGCTGCATGTGGGACCTCAGACTTTTCTTTTCTTAGAGTGTGGCCCTGCCAGCTATATTTAAGATTCTTTATTTCATTTTTATCCTTCGTTTGATCAGTCCTTAAAAGCAAATTGTCGTTCGTTAATCTTTGAGGCCACCATATTCTTAAAATACTGCGAAGATATCTATTGATGAATGTCTGGAATTTTTGAGCTATTTCTCTTGTGAGGAACCATGTTTCGCACCAATATAACAGTACGGAGTTTTTACAAGCGTAATATTAATATTAGCTTTTAGGCCTACTTTTTAGGGTTCCGATACACCAAAAGTGTAAAGGAACCCTATTGTAAGAGCTACGGACCTGAAATTTTCACAGGATATCGAGCCATAACCGCCAAAAAAGCTCAAGCGACATGCTTTTCGAAAATCGTTTTTGAACGAAAATCGATTATTTACGATAAATCGGACTATCTGTTAAAGTTTCAAAGTCCTGCCATGTACCGTTACGAAAATACAGCAAAAGAAATTTTAGCTTAAGTGCAGTTTCCCTTTGTTTACATTTTTTTGTAACAGCAATGTGTCGCTTAAGCTAAAATTCTCTTTTGCAAGTAGAGCAAAACTAGTGTCAAAAACGGCAAGGACCTCAATGAAACGGTTAAAGAACAGCTTGATAAAGATAATAATTACTAGTCTTAAAATAATTTGATTAAATTAATTGATTTTTCATGGCATCAATAATATCTTAAAATATCTTAACCTTTACAAACATGCGTTGTCTTATAGGAAATTTATTAAAACTATTAACATTACATATAACAATCCAACACAATCCTATATAGCCAATATAAGGGCTCTACTTCGATTTAAACCAAGGATAACTAAAAAATAGTTCTCCTGTAAAATTTACTTTATGGCGCTTAAGCTTTTTTGGTGGTTATAGCACGATATGAAGAGCCTTTGCCGCTACAATAACAAATATATGACAGTTAAAAATTAAAGGGTGTTCTAGAGCGAGCAACGAAAAATGTTGAAATACTAATGTAATGTTTTCACGGGAACCGTAAGAGGTACGATCCTGAAATTTTCACAGAATATGTAAAACTTTGACCGCTACAACAATAAATATATGACAGCTAAAAATTAAAGGGTGTTCTAAGGCGAGCAAGCAAAAATTTTGAAATACTAATGTAATGTTTTCTCGGGAACCGTAAGAGGTACGAACCTGAAATTTTCACAGAATATGTAAAACTTTGACCGCTATAACAATAAATATATGACAGCTAAAAATTAAAGGGTGTTCTAAGGCGAGCAAGGAAAAATGTTGAAATACTAATGTAATATGCAGACACATATATAGACACTTTAAATTTTCAAAGTTCGTGCTAATTGGTGTAGTGTGTAGAATAGACTACACCAATTAACACTGATATTTAAAACAATAAAAATTAAAGGGTGTTCTATCAGTCAATGTAATTTTACTATGTAATTTAGACAATCTGCTCTATCTTCGGAACCGTAAGAGCTACGGACCTGAAATTTTCACAGAATACGTAAAACTTCGGCCGCTACAACAACAAATATATGACAGTTAAAAATGAAAGGGTGTTCTACAGCGAGCAACGCAACATATTGAAATACTAATGTAATATACAGACACTTTAAATCTTCAAAGTAAGTGCTAATTGGTGTAGTTTGTAGAATTGACTACACCAATTAACACCGATATTTAAAACAATAAAAATTAAAGGGTGTTCTATCAGTCAATGTAATTTTACTATGTAATTTAGACAATCTGCTCTATCTTCCGAACCGTAAGAGCTACGGACCTGAATTTTTCACAGAATATGTAAAACTTCGGCCGCTACAACAACAAATATATGACAATTATAAATGAAAGGGTGTTCTACAGCGAGCAAGGCAACATGTTGAAATACTAATGTAATATACAGACACTTATATATAGACACTTTAAATCTTCAAAGTAAGTGCTAATTGGTGTAGTTTGTAGAATTGACTACACCAATTAACACCGATATTTAAAACAAAAAAAAAATTAAAGGGTGTTCTATCAGTCAATGTAATTTTACTATGTAATTGAGACAATATGCTGTATCTTGGAAACCGTAAAATATAATATCTTGAAATTTTAAAACACGCTAAAACTAAAAAAATCCAAAATTAAAAAAATTTCAAAACTAAAAAAACGCAAACATGAAAAAAGCGCTTAACGGCAAAAAGCGCCAAAAATTAAAAAATTTGCTAAGACGCAATATATAACCAAAATTAAAAAGATCGCCAAAAAAACTAAATAAATTAAGTAAAGTGCGACTTTGACTTCCACACGAAAGGTTCCGTACGAATACACATATGTATATCCCTTTTTATTTTTGCCCCGTTTGTCATTTTGGCAGTTTTTTCGTTGTGCTTTCTTGTTTAATTTTAGTTTTTTTATTTTATAAGTATTTTTCGTTGTTTTTTTGTTTTAAGGCTTTTCGTGATTTTTTTTTTTAATTTTTTCTGGTGATTTTTAATTTTTTGCATTTTTTTTTTGTTTTTTGCCGTTTTATTTAGTTTTGGCGATGTTTTGGTTATGACATTTATTTAACCTTTTTACTTTCTGACGATATTTTTAGTTTTAGCGATTTATTTTAGTTGTGGCGATTTTTTTCCGTTTTGGCGCTTTTTTCGTTTTTGGAAATTTTTCGGTTTTTTGTGGTTTTTTAGTTTTAGCGATTTTTTTTTGTTTTGACACTTTTTCCGTTTTGGCGATTTTTTTGGCTTTTGGCGTTTTTTTAGTTTTGGCGTTTTTTTGGTTTTTGCTTTTTTTTCGTTTTTGTGATATTTTTTCATTTTTTTTGCGATTTTTTCATTTTTTGATGATTTATTTAGTTTTAGCGATTTTTCGTTTTGAAGACTTTTTAGATTTTTGACGTTTTTTTAGTTTTTTTTGGCGATCTTTTTAATTTTGGTGATATATTGCGTCTTAGCGATTTTTTTAATTTTTGGCGCTTTTTCCTTTAAGCGCTTTTTTCATTTTTGAGTTTTTTTCGTTTTGAAATTTTTTTAATTTTGGATTTTTTTAGTTTTAGCGTGTTTTAAAATTTCAAGATTTTACATCTTACGGTTTCCAAGATACAGCATATTGTCTCAATTACATAGTCAAAATTACAATAACTAATAGAATACCCTTTAATTTTTATTGTTTTAAATATCGGTGTTAATTGGTGTAGCCTATTCTACAGACTACACCAATTAGCACTTAGTTTGAAAATTTAAAGTGTCTATATATAAGTGTCTGTATATTACATTAGTATTTCAACATGTTGCGTTGCTCGCCTTAGAACACCCTTTCATTTTTAACTGTCATATATTTGTTGTTGTAGCGGCCGAAGTTTTACATATTCTGTGAAAATTTCAGGTCCGTAGCGCTTACGGTTCCGAAGATAGAGCAGATTCTCTAAATTACATATTAAAATTACATTGACTGATAGAACACCCTTTAATTTGTATTGTTTTAAATATCGGTGTTAATTGGTGTAGTCGATTCTACAGACTACACCAATTAACACGAACTTTGAAAATTTAAAGTGTCTATATATAAGTGTCTGTATATTACATCAGTATTTCAACATTTTTCGTTGCTCGCCTTAGAACACCCTTTAATTTTTAGCTGTCATATATTTATTGTTGTAGCGGTCAAAGTTTTACATATTCTGTGAACATTTCAGGTCCGTAGCTCTTACGGTTCCCGAGAAAACATTAGATTAGTATTTCAAAATTTTTCGTTGCTCGCTTTAGAACAGCCGAGAAAACAGCCTGTGACAGACAGACGGACGGACAGCGTAGCGAAAACAATAGGGTTCCTTTACACTTTTGGTGTATCGGAACCCTAAAAAGGAAATATTAATTTTGCTAACGCCTTTAAGAAAAAAAAATGAAAATATAAAAAAGTTTTGCTAAAATTTATTCACATTCGCGCTAAAAATGTTACAAACTGCACACGTTGACTACTACGAGCTTCTCATACCTGGGATGTAAGCAACTGTTAGTTCGCAAACTGCAAATTGTGTTTTTTAAACCTCGGAAAATAGCGTTATGTAATATATATGTAAATCGGCCATTAATTCGGGGAGTGTTACTAAAGATATGACATTAGTCAAAATTCAATATGGCGGCCGGCAGACGCCATTTTGTTTACTTCACGCGAAACTACTGATTTTTCAAACTTAAAATGGTTCTATTATTGTCATATATTTTTAAGCTAGCAATATGTAAAAAAGGAAATATTAATTTTGCTAACGCCTTTAAGAAAAAAAAAATGAAAATATATAAAAAGTTTTGCTAAAATTTATTCACATTCGCGCTAAAAATGCTACAAACTGCACACGTTGACTACTATGAGCTTCTCATACCTGGGATGTAAGCAACTATTAGTTCGCAAACTGCAAATTGTGTTTTTTAAACCTCGGAAAATAGCGTTACGTAATATATATGTGAATCGGCCATTAATTCGGGGAGTGTTACTAAAGATATGACATTACACAAAATTCAATATGGCGGCCAACAGACGCCATTTTGTTTACTTCACGCGAAACTACTGATTTTTCAAACTTAAAATGGTTTTATTATTGTCATATATTGCTAAGCTAGCAATATGTAAAAAAGGAAATATTAATTTTGCTAACGCCTTTAAAAAAAATGAAAATATATAAAAAGTTTTGCTAAAATTTATTCACATTCGCACTAAAAATGTTACAAACTGCACACGTTGACTACTATGAGCTTCTCATACCTGGGATGTAAGCAACTGTTAGTTCGCAAACTGCAATTTGTGTTTTTTAAACCTCGGAAAATAGCGTTACGTAATATATATGTAAATCGGCCATTAATTCGGGGAGTGTTACTAAAGATATAACATTAGTCAAAATTGAATATGGCGGCCGGCAGACGCCATTTTGTTTACTTCACGCGAAACTACTGATTTTTCAAACTTAAATTGGTTCTATTATTGTCATATATTGCTAAGCTAGCAATATGTAAAAAAATGAAAATATATAAAAAGTTTTGCTAAAATTAATTCACATTCGCACTAAAAATGTTACAAACTGCACACGTTGACTATTATGAGCTTCTCATACCTGGGATGTAAGCAACTGTTAATTCGCAAACTGCAAATTGTGTTTTTTAAACCTCGGAAAATAGCGTTACGTAATATATATGTAAATCGGCCATTAATTCGGGGAGTGTTACTAAAGATATGACATTAGTCAAAATTCAATATGGCGGCCAACAGACGCCATTTTGTTTATACGAAAAAAATAAAAAAGTCTGCGAACTATATCAAAAGGGGTATCAATCGACAGGTATTTCAAAATCATCTTTATGTTTTTCTTGTGATTTTTAATTTCGAATGACCATTTAGGATCTGTGTCATGTGAACATTACAAAGATGTGAACATTATGCCTGCTTTACACTATCTCACAAGCCGTTCGATTTCTGTAGAAATTGCAAAGCTGATCTAATGAGTTTATGGAAAGTTTTAAAAAAGCAATAACAATACTTTATATCAATGTTGCATTTTTTGAGAGAAGTCGAACAGCTTGTATAATAGTCTAAACACAAACTGCAAATTGTGTTTTTTTAAACCTCAGAAAATAGCGTTACGTAATATATATGTAAATCGGCCATTAATTTAGGGAGTTTTACTATAGATATGACATTAGTCAAAATTCAATATAGCGGCCAACAGACGCCATTTTGTTTATACGAAAAAAATAAAAAGTCGGCCAACTATATCAAAAGGGGTATCAATCGACAGATATTTCAAAATCATCTATGTTTTTCTTGTGATTTTTAATTTCGAATTAGCATTTAGGATCTGTGTCATGTGAACATTATAAAGATGTGAATATTATGCCTGCCATTACACTATCTAACAAGCCGTTTGATTTATGTAGAAATTGCAACTCTGATCTAATGAGCTTACGGAAAGTTTTAATAAATTAAGTAAAGTGCGACTTTGGCTCGCACACGAAGGGTTCCGTACGAATACACATATGTATATCCCTTTTTGTTTTTGCCCCGTTTGTCATTTTGGCAATTTTTTCGTTGTGCTTTCTTGTTTAATTTTAGTTTTTTATTTTTCAAGTATTTTTCGTTGTTTTTTTTTTATTTTAACACTTTTCGTGATTTTTTTTTAAATTTTTTCTGGGGATTTTTCGTTTTTTGCATTTTTTTTTTGTTTTTTGCCGATTTGTTTAGTTTTGGCGATGTTTTGGTTATGGCATTTATTTAACGTTTTCACTTTCTGACGATATTTTTAGTTTTAGCGATTTATTTTAGTTGTGGCGATTTTTTCCGTTTTGGTGCTTTTTTCGTTTTTGGGGATTTTTCGATTTTTTGTGGTTTTTTAGTTTAGCGATTTTTTTTTGTTTTGACACTTCTTCCGTTTTGGCGATTTTTTTGGTTTTTGAAGTTTTTTAGTTTTGGCGCTTTTTTGGTTTTTGCTTTTTTTCGTTTTTGTGATTTTTTTTCATATTGTTTGCGATTTTTTCATTTTTTGATGATTTATTTAGTTTTAGCGATTTTTCGTTTTGAAGACTTTTTAGATTTTTGACGTTTTTTTAGTTTTTTTGGCGATCTTTTTAATTTTTGTGATATATTGCGTCTTAGCGATTTTTTAATTTTTGGCGCTTTTTTCCTTTAAGCGCTTTTTTTTATTTTTGCGTGCTTTCGTTTTAAAATTTTTTAAATTTTGAATTTTTTTAGTTTTAGCGTGTTTTAAAATATCAAGATTTTACATCTTACGGTTTCCAAGATACAGCATATTGTCTCAATTACATAGTAAAAATTACAATAACTAATAGAATACCCTTTAATTTTTATTGTTTTAAATATCGGTGTTAATTGGTGTAGTCTATTCTACAGACTACACCAATTAGCACTTACTTTGAAAATTTAAAGTGTCTATATATAAGTGTCTGTATATTACATTAGTATTGCAACATGTTGCGTTGCTCGCTTTAGAACACGCTTTCATTTTTAACTGTCATATATATGCGTTGTTGTAGCGGCCGAAGTTTTACATATACTGTGAAAATTTCAGGTCCGTAGCTCCTACGGTTCCGAAGATAGAGCAGATTGTCTAAATTACATAGTAAAATTACATTGACTGATAGAACACCCTTTAATTTTTATTGTTTTAAATATCGGTGTTAATTGGTGTAGTCTATTCTACAGACTACACCAATTAACACGAACTTTGAAAATTTAAAGTGTCTATTTATAAGTGTAGGATCGGTTAATCCTTTGCCTCCAACACTATCCAATTAGCCGGTTTGTGAGTTATTGGTTAAGTCCTTAAAATGTTTTGTAAATTTTCTGAAAACAAACTAACTGATCCTTATGTATTTTTGAAAGTAGTCTTGAACTCATAACCTCAGGGTTTGTAGTCAAACGCGCTAACTACTGAGCCAACAGCACCCTCAGTAGTTTGAAGTAGTGTTGTAAAATCATTGAGTATTTGAGTACAGGGCACTCAATACCCAAAAGTACCTACTCAATACTTTCAGAATTGTATTTTCTAGTGTAAAAACAAAACTTTTGTTTTGAAATATATTAAAATAATGCAACTCTGTTAAAAATAAGCTTTTAAATAATTTCAAACCTTGCCATTTAGAGAGATATTGACTAAATAATTGTAATAATCAAATATTTATATAATCTTAAAGAGCCTACTTGTTCACACATGTTTCAATAAAAGCGAATTTTATCTCGTTAAATTTTTTTTTTTTAAATAAAACAGCCGTTAAAAGTATCGAGTATCCTGTTGAAATTGTATCGAGTAGTATTGAGTAGTCAAAAGTAGCCGATTTTTACAACAACAGTTTGAAAGCTCTTACTATTATAGCTTTCCAGGTAGCACGTAGTTACTTGTTAGTAGCCCCACCAGTTTCTTACCTTTTCTCGTATCTTTTTCTTCATTAAATCTGAAGACTCTTACTATTATAGCTTTCCAGATAGCACGTAATTACTAATTACTTTGTAGGGGAGTACCCCTTTTCTCGCAGCTACCCCACGAGTTTTTACTTACCTTCCTATCATGTCTTTAAATTAACTCATACCGAGTTTGAAGACTCTCACTATTATAGCTTTCCAGGTAGTACGTAGATACTTATTAGTAGCCCCACCACTTTCTTTCCTTTTCTCGTAATTAATAAGTACCTTGTATGAGGAGTTCCCCTTCCCGAGCACCTACCCCACGAGTTTTTACCTATTCTCATACCAAATTTTGGAGGCTCATACTATTATAGATTTCCAGATATCAGACTATTATTAATTATTTTGTATGGGGCGTACCCCTTACCTCTGTCCTATTCTACGAATTTGTTTGACATACTTCGGATCTTGCTCTCAAAATATGTTGTAAAATATTTTTTCTTTCGTGTCGTCGATTCCATTTTTCTTCAGCTTTTGGCAACATTGGTTCTAATACTAAACTAATGCTTGTTTAGAAAATAATTATGTTGTGGGTGTGTGTTTCCTTGTTTTATCTTATGCTAAAATTTTTGTTGCTATTATTATTGCTACTTATGTTAAGTTATTGCTGCTGCTGCTGCTGTTGTTGTTTTTTTTTATGTTCAAATACGTGTTTAGGTTATAAATTGTAGTTAGTTCGGCTATTTAGATTATAGCTTTTTTGGTTACTTTACTCACACTTTCAGTTGTTGTGTTTAAGAACTACAAAACAAAGTTAAAATTTATACTCACGTCTACATACAAACTCCCATTTTCATGGCATTCAAGTTCTAATTTACATAGATATCTAGACTTAGGCCTGTATTATTATACACTTGCTTTTACGGGTTTTATACATATGTGCATACTTACATTTTACTCGTGTTGAAATTGATTTAAAAGACATTTTTGTTTTTTGCTGAGGGATAATAAAATATTTACTGTAACACTTAAATCATTTTAACGACTTTAAAACAGCTCACTCGCTCGCTATCAACTGAAAACGTGTCAACTGAATATTTAATGTAAACTTTGGTCTGATTTTTATTAAGCATTTTATGTTAACGTACTAAATTCTTTGTATTAACTTTGAAAAGGGTTTGTATAAATTAAAATTTTAACTTATAATTCAATAATCAGCAGCTATAAAAGTTAACAAGTATTAGAATGATTTTCAATTCTTTTTTATGGTTGAAATAAAATCTTAATGATATTACAAAGGAATTCCTTTATTATTTAAACAAATATCGAATAAAGTGTTGACATCTTATTAAAGAAAATTGCTTCAACGATTGTTTTTTACAGCAGAGCCATTTTTTTATCCGATCAACGCAAATGATTAACTATTCGAAGCGCTATTTAGCAGCCTTTCAAAAAAGATGTAATTCATTTTAATCGAATCACCGTTTAACTCTAGATGGCGCTTATAAGACAAGTGTAGATCGAAAATCACGAATTTACCGTTATCTGGACAATGGCCCAAATGAAAAAAAAAATATTTTTACTGTGCTTAGCACATTCTAATTGCTTTAAAAAATACATTACAAAATCTAATCATACCATAAATAAAAAATTGGAAAGCAGTATAATTGTATTTGATAAACTTAAATCAAACTTTGGGCCATCTTTTGCTATATAACTGCGAAACTGGAAGTGGCACCACCTTGAAACTTCCCGAATGCATACGAATAAGTTATATAACTAACATGAATTTTTCCAGATTTAAAAAACCTTTGAACTTCTCGCGGAGAACATTTAAATGTACACCATTTCAGAAGCCTTATTTGTACCGGCAAAATAGCATCATGTAAGAGTATTTCACTTTTGTAGTTTAGAAATTATAGTTGACTTGGAAAAGACACATTTCTCTGATGTTATTGATTTTGGAGTGGTAAAGGGTGTGCCCAGCGAAATGATCCAAGTTGAAGCATCTTTAGATTTGTCTTTAGATCACTCACCAACTATTGTCACTATATATTCACATACAACTGCTTCACCCACTTGTGCTTTAACGATGACAACCACACGTATTAATTGGTTGAAATACAAAAAATATTTGAGTACTCATTTCACAGATAATATTCCATTAAAAACGCCTGCCGACATAGATAACTCTATTAGAATGTTTGAGGCAAACCTTAAGCAAGCTGCTCTAAATGCTACTACTACAAATCTTCAGGTGAGATACAATAAAATTTATTCAGCAGATATAGACCGGCTTTTATCGGAAAAAAGAAGAGCCCGTAGAGAATGGCAGCGCTACAGATCGCTTCAGCTAAAATCTAGACTGAAGGAATGTACTAAACAGCTTAAAACGCTACTAGAATATCAAAAATCCGCTTCTCTTCAAACATTTCTGAATGGGGTCGACGCAACACCTAAACAGACTATTCGCTATAGAGAGCAGCCTGAGGCCTCCTCAAAAGACCAGTGATATACAATCCTCCATTGCGAGCTTCGAATGGAGACTGGGCAACAACTGACGCTGAAAAGGGTACTCTGTCTTAAAACGACTTGCAGAAAGTATTTACTCCAAATACGTCTGATAATATAGTTGAGCTGCCACCAGTCCTCGCTATACCAGATGTTACTTTGAGGTTCAATATTCGTAGGATAGAACACTGTATTGCTGGCTTAAATTTCAAAAAAATCTCCAGACGCTGATAAAATAAGCAATAAAATGCTCTTAGAGCTACCCTATACTGCAAAAAGTCAAAATCTATTTATTTTCAACGGTATTTTGCGCCTCAAATGCTATCCCGCAGATTGGAAAGTTTCGCTAATTACCATGATACCTAAGCGAGTCAAAGATCATACGAAGGTGGAATCCTATAGGCCTATAAGCCTATTATCTAACATGCCAAAGCTATTTGAAAAGCTACTTAGGAGTAAGGTAACTCCCCATACTAAATCCTACTGGATGCACTCGAGACCACCAATTCGGTTTTAGGAGACAACATAGCACGATTGAACAAACACATAGACTCGTGAACGTGGTTAGAAAAACCTACGAGGAAAAAAAATATTCTTCGGCGCTCTTCATCGATGTTTCTCAGGCATTTGATAAAGTTTGGCACGAAGATTTAATACATAAACTAAAGCAAAACCTACCCGCAAACACGCTTAAGCTTTAAGAAAGCTACTTAACTGAGTGAAAATTTGTTGTTAAGGAAAGTAATTTTCTAAGCCCTCCGCAACCGATTGAAGCCGGAGTTCCTCAAATCAGCATTCTCGACCCTGTATTATATCTTGTATATGCCTCTGATTTGCCGGTAAGCAGTAACATACAAATATCAATATTCGCTGATGATACAGCTTTTCTAAGTGTTCACAAAAGCCATTAAGAAGCTTCCAGCAAACTGCAAGAGTATATACCCCAGTTGGAACAATAGCTAAAACAATGACGAATTAGAATTAACGAGCAAAAATGTCTATACTCGTACATTACCTTTACATTATGCAGAGCAACCTGCCTAGCTATACAAATAAATAACCAAACTATACCGCAACACAATGAAGTAAAATATCTCGGTGTTCATCTTGATCGTCGTCTAACATGGAAGTCCCACATAAATGCAAAGGTGACCCAAATGAAATTAAAAGCAGCTCAAATGAATTGGCTCATTGGTTGGAACTGTACTTTAAGCTTAGGTTGTAAACTTCTTCTATACAACTCCATTCTAAAACCAATATGGTCCTACGATATCCAGTTATGGGCCACTGCCTCGTCATCAAATGTAGAAAAAATTCAAAGGCGACAATATAAAATACTCCGTACGATTATAGCAGCCCCATGGTATGTCAGAAACAAGCGAATTCATAAAGATTTAGATGTGCCGCTGGTTAAGACAGTGTTTTCTAAACACGTGACAAGATACATAAAAAAACTCGAGTTGCACCCAAATCCCCTAGCCCGACACATCATTAACTTTAGAGGTCACACTCGGCTGAGATGTAGGGACATTCTTGCTCTCAGCCGAACACGACAGACGTAGACAACCAAAGAACCAACCGTTGAAACAAATATTTTTGTCTGGCATTGGCTAGACTTAAAAATTAAAAATTTATAGAGTTAAGATTTGATAACTTATTGTTAGTTCAATTTTATTGCAGATACAATAAATAAATATAAGCGTTAAAAAAATAAGAAGACGAAATTTTTAAATTTCGAATATCTTTTTAATATTTTTTATACTGGTTATCAGGTGCCGTAAAAACAAATTTATTTTGTTGCTTATTTTTAGCATTATATTTTGGCTTCAGGCAAGTATCTGTTAAGCCAAAAGAAACAGTTTATAAAATAAATATTGGTAATTTGTAATGATTATTTTTATTGCAAAAGTTATGATTAAATGATAATCATTTTGGTTTCAGAAATGCTTTAATGATGCACCAACCAAAAAAAAAAACTCATTAATGTTTTAAAAAACCAATTGTTCCACAGAAAATTTCGCAAATAAATGGCATACCCGCTACCTTTAAAACTCAAAAGCTTTCCATTTTTATCAAAGTCATTGTTGTCTTATTCTTCTGTTTATATAAATTGCAAATATTTTACATCACTGCAATCGATATTGTGGCAAAAGTTAAATAAAATTGTAATAAAAAAGGCCAGACTGTTTTTATTAAGAATGAATATTTTTCTGTTGATTATATTGCCGATACATATATAACCCACGCACAGTGGTTCCAATTGGAAAAAGAGTAATAAATCTGTATTTTTGAAACTTGCGATCCGATTATAAAACGATGCCGGTAAAAATCATAGAGAAGGACCTAAGCTTTAAGAATGATGAAATTAAGACCACCCTGTTGAAACACACGGTGAGCTACAGGATGTCAAAATTTACTATCTCTGGCATGAAAAGCATTGTTGGTCTCATAACTTTTACAAATATTATCCGATATTAACGAATTGGTATTTGTTTTAGACAAAGAATGTATGTTTTATTTTATTAAGACATCCTTAATATTTTTAGAGATATTTGGCTATGAATTTGAATATATTATTTTTTGACCGCGACTTTATTCCCTATTTCGTAAATATCTCCGGTAATAAATAGCATAGCTAAAATTTCAAAAAAATGTTCTATGATTTTTAATAAAATCCTTGATAATATACAAAAAAAAATTTCAAGTTATTTATCACATAACGTTATATTACTCTTTCTTTACATTAAAAAAGTAATAAAAATAAAAAAAATTAAACTTGGTACTATTTTCATGCAAGAAAATAAAATGCTTCAGAAAATTTAACTATTTTCAGAAAATCTGCTCTCCTGGCCACATTTTTGAGCGGGCGAAAAATAATTAAAAGCCAGGTTAATTCTATTACATGTATCTAATATAATTTGTAAGCAAATTTCGTTGAAAAATTTACTATATTCGTGCAATGCTGGATGTAGCGTGCATGCTTTAATCGATTTAAGATTGCAACTGCAGTTATTTTTGATGTTATGCTTTTGAAATATGGAAAAAATTTTTAGCTCTGAAACATTTTTGAGAAAAACGTCCAACAATAATACTCTCATTTTGTCAAAGTTTAGCAATTTTTCACTCTCATTTCAGAGTGTCAACTGGGATTTTTTTCACGGCTACACGAATTAAGATAACTTAAAATTTTTTTCTGCGTATTATCAAGGTTTTCGCTAAAAATCATAAAATATTTTAATATTCAAAGTCAAATGTCTCTGAAAATATTAGATATTTTAATGAAAGAAAATGAATTTTCTTTGTCTATTAATAGGCTTGACAAAAAGTTTAAGTTTATTAATATCAGATATTATTTGTAAAAGTTATGAGGCCAACAATGTTTTTTTGACAGACATAATCAACTTTGACAAACTGTAGCTCACCGTCTGTTTAAACAGAGTAGTCCAAATTTCCTTATTCTGAAAGCTTAGGTTCTCCTCGCTGATTTTTACATACATCGTTTTGTGATCGGAGTGCAAGTGTTAAAGATATATGTTTATTACCATTTTTTTTTACAATTGTAATCACTGTGCCATGGTTGAATAGAGATATTATTATGATACAAATGATGATGTGATATTTTTAACTTTTATACTACCTTCATTTGCAGCATACATATACATTAAATATGAACATGTCATTCTAACATTTGAAATTAAATCTAGATTTATGTATACTTTTAACATGAACAAATATGGTGCTTTAATCAAAGTAAAATGTAAATTACAATTATGTTTTATTACAATTAAACAGTTTTGCTTAAAGTTTTATAGCAAGGAGTCAACCTCCAAAATAATATTTTTTTATTTTTTTATTAATATGATTATTTCGAACGTATTTGCTCTGTGAATCCAAATTGATTATTAGGCTAAGGTTCGTAACGTTATATTCAGAAAGAAATGGGCATGATTAATATTCCAAGGAACAAGGGAAAAATTATCATCAACTGAATTTTTCAACGTACACAGCAGAACAGACTAGCGCCACTTTCGGAAGCCGCTACACTTCCATCGTCAGTGCTCACGTGTATTTGCTATCACCACTTGTCAGGTGGCTCTGTTGAATGTAATTTTAATTCTTATATATACAACTTTTTCGTGAAAATTGAATACGAGAATTAAATCACTCTCAAGCTGATATTAAAGTGCACTTTCCCAGCGTTGCCATCGGTTTATTTTTCTTCATTCCCATTTTTCTGATTTTTGTTCTACTCAAGACACACTTTTTTGGTTTGATTTTATACTTAAGTATATATGAACATGTAAACATGTGAAAAGTATAAAATCAAACCAAAAAAGTTTGTCTTGAGTAGAACAAAAATCAGAAAAATGGGAATGAAGAAAAATAAACCGATGGCAATGCTGGGAAAGTGCACTTTAATATCAGCTTGAGAGTGATTTAATTCTCGTATTAAATTTTCACGAAAAAGTTATATATATATAAGAATTAGAATCACATTCAACAGAGCACCCTGACAAGTGGTGATAGTAAATACACGTGAGCACTGACGATGGAAGTGTAGCGGCTTCCGAAAGTGGCGCCACTCTGTTCTGCTGTGTACGTTGAAAAATTAGCTTGATGTTGTTCTTTGGAATATTAATCATGCCTATTTCTTTCTGAATATAACGTTACGAACCTTAGCCTAATAATCAATTTGGATTCATAATATTTTTTTATTTTTTCAATACTTAATTACTTTTCAATATTTCATATTAAATAAACAAAATTGAAAAAGGGATACTGTGTAGGAAAGCAGTCAGGGTTTTAGCTAGTATATATATAAAAGTGAATATCTCTTTGTTTGTTTGTATATTTGTCTGTTTGTATGTTTAAAAGCTATGGACTCCTAAGACAGTGAAGCGATCTTACTGAAATCTTCTCAGTATATTACTAATGGTCTAGAAGGAACAATAGGCTATATATTTTTAAAATGTTTTAAGTGAGCGTGGCACTTCCCATAAAGGAGACATTTTTAGTTTAGTATATTTATGGAACTAAAGCAGCTAAAGACTTTAAAATTTGTGCGAGTAGCTCGTTTTATAAGGTTTTTACAAATATATTATTAAGGAGTGGACAAGTTGACGTGTCACCTCCCATATACTACAAATATATATTTGGACATATCATGGGAACTCATACGATAAAACACCTAAGGCTTTGTAGGAGTTACTCCATTGATTTTATGCATTGTTCTAGATAAAATAGTCTAGATAAATAATCATGGGCGTGGCACCTCCCATATAATTATTTTAAGAGTCTCTATAGCTAGTGTAGCAATAAATTTGAAATTTTGTGTGCGTTGTCGTTCAAAAATAAGTCCGGATTTGACATCAGGGTGTGGCACCTCCCATAAAGAGGAAATATTTGCTTTGAGAATTGGAATTTTTTAGGGATAACTCTGTCGATATTGTGCATTTTCTCTGGAAAATATTTCAATTTTGGACAAATAGGCATGGCGCCATATATAGCAAATATTTGTTTTGAGATGTTTTCAAAACTAATGCCAGCATATCGATTTTTCTGAAATGTTTGCAGCGTATTACTGATGGCACTTCCGATATAGAAGCAACATTTACTTTAAAATAGCCTGGCAGCCAAGACAGCTAGATTTTTGTAATTTTTTCGAGAGTATTAACGTCAAAAACTGAGAATAGTATTACAGAAAAGAGTCAACATCTCAAAGAAATTAAATATTAATTTTTTAATATTCAATTTTAAATAAACAAAATTGAAAAAGAGCTAAATATCTAAGTTTTATTTTCTTTTCATCATAAAGGGGTATTTTGTAGCGAAGCACACGAGTTTTAGCTAGTTATATATATAGCAGGGTATTCATTTAATCGGACTTCTGCTTTAATCGGCTAATCGCTCGATTAATTAATCGAGGTTTTGGCTTAGTTGGTTAATAATCGGCTAATTTCGGTATTAACCGGTTAACCTATTAATACAGTTTTTTCATAAATCAAGTAATTTTAACAAATAAAATGCATAAATTGTTTATTATTCTGAGTTTATTAGCAAAAAAAAAAAAAAATTAACATAACAAACATAACAATTCATGAACTAAATCAAGCCAAACAAGAAGTCGTAAATATTTATTAATTAAAAAATTAACAAGTTTGTCAGATCATTATACCAGTTATTTCAATAGTTTATGGAGATCTTCTAAAACAATCTTTCAGAAAAATAATTTGGTTAAAATGTTTATTAAGAGATTCTTCTTTAGTTTTGATAAAACTTGACTTGGAAAAATTCTTTCACTTATCGTAGATGTTGAAGAAATCGAATATTTAGTTTCTCAGTCCTTTTCCTGGATTTCTCTAAACATATAAACTCTTCCATTATGCAATTAGAGTCCTGTTTTAATTTTTTTTTTCAAATTCTTAATACTTCTAATTTTTTCGCTTAATTCGGTTGAAACATTTTCCATATATTAATATGATAGTCCCTTTTGTTGTCAGCTTATGATCTGACTCATACTGGCAGAGCTCAGCGACAAACATTCTGCAAAAAAGTTTATTTCCGAATTCCTTAGTTTACGTTTTTGTACTGTATTTTAAAACAGTGTTGCTAGAAGAAAATATTCCTGAGTAGAGGTATAAAATAATTGAAATCGTCTCTCATTAAATCTAGTCCTTAGATTTTAATTGAATCGTTGGCAACAGCATTATTGGCTTTTATTAAATTATTAAACAAAAACCTAATAATTATCTCAAAATCAATTAGAGTGGATTTTTAAGAACGAGTTTAGAGATTAAGTTAAATTTAATATCTGCATTTGACTTAATTTTTTAATTGAAGTTGTGTGGTATTAAGTCGAACTATATGGGTTTTATCCAAAGAAATTTATTATTCAGGCTTTAGTTCGTTCAATTTTATTTTTTACAATTAAATCCTTTTTTATTGAGAAATAATTTTTCAAAGCATGTGGCAATGGAAAAGTACAAAGACCAATTTCTTGACTTTTGTAAGGGTTGAACTGAACATCGATGTTTTCGGGATTAACCACAATCCCATCGTCAGAGCTTTCTATACTCAGACTCCAAAGTCAAGTAGTAAATATCTGGCATTAAACTAAATTGCATTAAAGCTCTATATTTCCTGGCTTTAAGCTTATTTTATGGTGGCTTAGAAATTTACCATACCTGACGCTTATCCTAATCAAGAACCACACTTGTGCTTTTTGTTTATATTTCTCACCCAAGATTGAGAAAGCTCCTTTCTCTAGTTTTTAGGGCTTACATATGTTTTGTTTTATCCGTATTACACGGGAGACTATCTAACATATTTTTTTACTATGTGCCTCTAGTGTTAATAATTGAAGTTGTGTGTATTTAGTCGAACTATATGGGTTTCATTCAATTATTAACATTAGAGGCACATAGAAAAAAAAATATGTTAGATAGTTTCCCGTGTAATACGGATAAAACAAAACATATGTAAACCCTAAGAACTAGAGAAAGGAGCTTTCAGATGTCAGATGTCCTTTTTTGTCATATTGTAAAGTGTCAGAAAAAAATTAGAGAGTGAAACTACCTTTAATACTTTCTAATACTATGACTCAACTCACAAATAATGTTTTATATAAAGTTCTCGATTTGTAAAAGAAAAACAAGACATTTTAAACAAAATAATCAGACCAGTTATGTATTTCATTCTAAATGAAAAAGCCCAGAATTGTCATACCAATTTTGCTATAAATATTACTTTATGACAACAATCCTTTGACAATTTCGAACTTTTTGATTCCGCATGGAATACGAAAACAGCCATAATAATTTTTTTCTATTTTATACCAGTTTAATTAATTTACATATACATACATATATCTGTGATCACAACCCTTAACCGCTTAAGTCGTGTTAGGAAAAAAATTGAGTTTGTTGAGAGATCGTGCCCATCCGTGTGTAAATCTACTTGATATAATTTTTTTTCTGTGAAAGTTTTTTAAGACGTTTATTATCTGTAAAAGTGTTAAAGAAGAACAAACCATCGCCTGATTGGAAGTGAGTTCTTGAGACCTTAAACTGCTTTCCTGAAAAAATTTACAGACAACTTAAGCGGTTAAGGCTTGTGACCACACATATATGGATGTGCGTATGGATATATGTACATTTTACAATTATTCAAAAGGGTACCAGCTGTTGGGATCATATTTTTCGCTGTCGGAACATAAATTCTGATATTTAGGATTTGTACTGGCGCACTTAGCAGCAGTCTTGGGGCACTTCTCATAGACTGGGCCTGTCTGCATCACACCTCTAGCATAGTTGCATGTAATGTAAACAAAACTGTAAGAATATCAGAAAAATATTTTGAATTAATACCTTTCCAACGATGAAAATCATCTATGCTACATTTTACGAAATAAACTTTCGTATTTACTTTTTTTTCGTAGAGTATACAAAGCCTTCGTATATTTTAGGAAAACGTTTTGTGCAATAATTTTATAATGTTACGCAAGTTACGAAACCTTTTCGTAAAATTTTTCTCTGTAAATGTCTGAATGTTTAACGCAATGACATTAACTAATCGATTCACTCAAAAATCTTTTGTAAAAAAATTTGGTACAATTACATTCCTCTTGCAATGATTGTTGTTGTTGTTTGTGTGTATGTCGTCATCGGGGTGGTTTTTTTATGACACAGTTTTATGTTGTTTTTTGTGTTTGCGTTCTAAATAAAAGTCAAACAAACAATTCATAGATTATGGACAGAGGTTAGGTTAGGTTAGGTTGAACAGGCTGCCGGTTTCTAACAACCGGCCCACTTGGGTCCTTTGGTCCCTTTGTGATGCCTGGGATGGATAGTAGGGAAGTTCAGAGAGGTGTCCCTCCTATCCCAGAGGTTGGGTCGGTGTTAAACCAACCCGAGTATCTTATGAATGAATTTATTCCCCTAACGTCGCATTCCCCCAGGTCTGCTAGTTCGGGTAGTGACGGATTTCCCAAGTATGACGCCCTATTTCTATATAGTGCTGGACATCGACAGAGGAGGTGTTTGACAGTTTCTTCCTCCTCCTCATTCTGACAACTTCTACAGAAATCGTTAAAAGGAAGATTTAATCTTCTGGCATGGACACCAATAAGATAGTGCCCTGTTATGACCGCTACGAGTATACGCAGCTGTTGACGAGGGAGCCTCAGTATGGTTGCAGATCTTGCGAAGTTATACTGGGGCCAGATGGATCTGGAAACCTCACAAGTGATTTCATTTGTCCATCTGGTTTGCGCCTCTCTAAATAGTTGGTGCTGAATTTGTATTTTACAGCTTTTTAGTGGGACACCTACTAACCAGTCGATGTCATTTTCATGTAGGCGGGCACCGGCCTTGGCTAGACCGTCCGCAATAATGTTACCTGGCACCCCCGCGTTTCCCGGTACCCAGAAGAGCCCTAGCTTCGCATGTCTCGCCATCTCATTCAGAGATGCCCGGCATTCTTTAACCAATTCCGATGTTGTGTAAACACCAGATAGAGCATGTAGTGCCGCCTTACTGTCGGTACAAATTCGGATGTCCTGATTGAATATCCTGTAGTACCTTAACCAGTTGGCTGCCCTTTTGATTGCCGATATTTCAGCCTGAGTGATGCTACATTGGTTTGGTAGCCTAAAGTTTATTCTACGTTGCATTTGTGGGATGTAGAAACCCCCGCCCCACTCCGATGCCCGACTTTGACCCATCGGTGTAGATCTCGAGCACATCCTGATATTGGTGTATGTAGTTTGCCTCAGAGGATGTGCCCGAGAAGTCCACCAGGAATCTTTTTTCGGGCATCAGAGTAGGCGAGCAGTAGTCAGTATGGTCGGGAAGATCTAAGATTTGCCCTAATATCGTCGCATGGCCTACGTTACCCCGCTTCCATGCACCTGAGGCATCTAGTCTAACCGCCGAGTTCATGGCCAGTTGTTTGATCATGAGTTCAGCAGGAAGCCAATGCAGTATGGTGAACAGTGCTTTGGATGGAGTAGTGCGAGGTGCACCCGTGATCAACAAAGCAGATGTTCGAAGTACCTTTTCTATTATGGACAGAACATTTACTGAAAATTAAATTTATTTCTAGACAAACTTTTGTTTGAAAATTTTTTTGTGATAGTTTTTTCTGTGTTTGATTATCGTGATTTTTTATTTCGAACTCCTTCTTTTCATCCAAAGTAATTTTTTATACATATGATGCTGATTTCCTGTATTTATTTAGAAGGAATTGGACATGATGTAGTAGCTGCAACATAAACGATATAATAGCAGCATGTATGATGCCTACTGTACGTAAATTTCAGTTTTATATACAAATTAATTGCGAAAAAAGAATACGAGAATGTTTGTTATTTCTAAACTACATTTTTTAATAAACAAATCGAAAAATCTAAAAATGGCGTACACCTTCCAAAAGAAGGGAGAAGGAATATGTATCGGATCTTTTAGAAAAAAGTGTAGAGGCCTTCTAGAAGGCTATCCTGAGAAGGCATAAAATAGTTAGTTTTGGATCTTATTGCAGTTCTTTGAAGTCCTTTAAAAAGGAATGTTTAGTGAATGGGTCGTAAGCTCTACAGCTGGGTATGTATAATTTGAGTTCTAAATACATATCTAAATATATATGTAAATATATAAAAACAGTAACGTTAAAAACATACAAGAATAAAACAGTTGCATATGTATCAATGTTCATCATTTCAAAAACTTCAGAATCAATATCTTCTGATTAATCAGTTAATGCAATTTTGTTGTACATGTTGTTTGTATTAAAATGTTTTCGCGTTTGAGAAGAAAACTGACCTGTTTTTAGAGTGTTTGTGTATGAAGTGAGTCGGAGCGGAGTTATTTTTATGTTTAACTGAGTCACTATGCTTCTTTAAAGAGGTCTAGTAAGCGCCATACTAGTAAGCGTCATAGTTGTTGGGTGACTGGTATCTTGAAATGATTTTGGTGCAGAAGAAATAGACTTCAAATGCCCAAAAATCCACAGCGAAAAAAGGGGTTTTCCCCAAAAAATCCCCAGGGGATTTTCAAAAAATTTTTATCCCCAATCCCAAAAAAAATCCCCTATTTGGGGACAAATCACGAAAACTGAGAACGCTGGGTTCAACGATTGCTTGTTTGGTTGTCTTACATCTCTCGTGTGCGGCTGAGAGCAATAGTGTCTTGCTTTCTCAGCCGAGTATGTCCTCTAAGCTTAAACATCCCGGTGGTAAAAATACCCATTACGCAATCGCTGATGTAATAGCCAAAAACTTTCTAACATCAAAAAGATACTGATTAAAAATCGGTGAAACTGAAAAAAGGCTAAAAAACTGACAGAAAAAATCACTTCTATCGCATTTTTCGCGAATTTTCGTTATTGTTGTGATACAAGTTAGTTTTTGCTAGTTTTTGGCTTTCTTACGGTTTTACCGATTTTTAATCAATTAGGGAATTTACAATGTGTATCTTAAAATTTGGAAATAGCAATATCGTTACAACCTTAAAATTTCATTGTGAGCAACGATACAAAGCACAGCATATTAAAGTAATAAAAGTAACGACGAAGTTTGCCGAATATTTCTCACTATTTACATGTATAGAACACGAACTCAAAATACACAACAAACAAAACAACAACACAAGCACGTTAGTGCTTGGTATCCATCAACAAGCCAAAGAAACACCAACACACTTAAACCACGCACAAATTCTTTATTTAAAATATTGCCGCATTGAAAAAAACATGCTTCTTGGACTTTTAAACTTGTCATCTGGTGGTAAATTTCATTTACACACAAAACAAAAACAACAAACTTGCCAACCCATAATAAAAGACTAAAATTAAAACGTCGTTATATTACGCCACATTTTAGAACGCTGTTGTTAATTCCCTAAATATCTGACTCTGATATCTTTTTGATGTTGGCAATTTCGCGCCATTTTTGCGACTTTTTCCGAGTTTTTGGCATACGAATTTTAGTGCTCGCTTGCAAATTTGCAATTTTTTCGCTATTTTCTCGATGCAAGTGATTTTTTGCTATTGTTTTGGTTTCTTTACAGTTTTGCCGATTTTTAGTCAATATCGGACTCTGATATGTTTTTGATCTTGGCAAGTTTTTGCAAATTTTCGTTATATTCGCGATTTTTTCCAAGTTTTTGGCATTCCTTACATCTTCAAGGGTGTTAAATTAATGCTAGAGCCTGTTGCAATTTTGCATTTTTTTTCGCAAAATTTCCCTCTTTTTGTGATAAAAGTGACGTTTGCGACTTTTGGCTCCTTGTTCACCCATGATAGTTAGATCCGGAGGTATAATGTTACTAATTTATATAGGTATGGCTGTATATGATAGATAAGAAGACGGAAAAAAATAAAAATCTTATAAAACAGTCTCGAGAATTCCTGAAAATAAAAATCTTTCATAACTGTTATTTTACGACCTAAAAAATTAAAATCAAAGAAGACTTAAAAAAATAAAAATTTTTTATAACTGTTATTTAAAGACCTATAAAATAAAAACCATTTGTTAAGGGCTCAACAAGACCTGCGAAATAAAAAGCTTTTATAACTGTTATTTAAAGACCTAAAAAATTAAAGGCTTTCATAACTGTTATAAGAAGACCTAAAAAATAAAAATATATTTTAATAGTTATGGAAGGAGTAATATTTATTTGGTTGTTTATAATTGCTATTACAGGGCCAATATTGTTTGTATGTTGTTTTTCTGTGACCCATTGGATAATTAAAATAAATAACAGTTGTTTCGAGTTCCTGCAAAAATCTATTTATATTATTATTTAAAGCAAACTTCGGTAAAGAATTTTTGATTTTAAAACATAAAACTAAATACATATGGGTATTTCCACAGGAAAGTCCACTTTCTGTCACGCTCGACGCCAAGAAATTATGTTGATTTTTTTAAAGCAACGTAAGTTTTTTTACTTCTTCATATATTTGTGTAGCCCATAAGTAGCTCTACAGTTAGTAAAAGTTTAGCAAAAATTGAACCACTTGATTCTGAAAAACAAGCTTACTTTCTTGGTGACGAACGTGACAGAAAGTGGACTTTCCTGTGGAAATGCCCATATGTTTTTAGTTTTAAGTATGCACATTCGGTAAATTTTGCGAAAATTTTACATTTTGAATATGACACAACTTTTGAAATAAACATATTTAATTTTTTTTTGCATAAATTCGTCATAGGACGAAAGAAAACATCTGACCAAATTTCATCAAAATTGAAAGGAGTCGTGTCTAACTGTTGGCCGATTTGACATGGAATTACCTATATGTCACTAAGCATCAGAAAAATTCTGATTACACCAAAAGACGCGACTTAAAATTCTGCGTTAAATATAAATACCGCTATTTGTAAAATTGTCTTAACTCGAATTAAGAGCTTTTGTCAAAAGTCCACAGAATTTATTTTACAAAGAAGATCACAACTCGTGTTTTGCGGTACTCTATCAAAATTCTAAAAACATCGATGAAGAGAGCTGAACAATATTTTTTAAACAAGATTCACAAGTCGATGCGTTTGTTCGATAGTGCTTTGTTATCTCATGAAACCAAACTGATGATCTGGAATGCATCCACTTTCATTTAGTATTGGAGGTCAACTTACTTATAAAAAGTTTCTCAAATAGTTTTGACATATTAGACAATAAGCTTATAGGCCTATATGATTTCACTTTAGTATGGTCATTCCGGGCTTAGGTATGGTGGCAATCAATAACATCTTCCATTCCGCAGAATAGTATTCTTGGCGTAAAACAGCATTAAACATTAATACAATTATCCTTTTAGCTATACAGGGTAGCTCTAAAAGCATTTTGTTACTGATTTTTATCAGCACTTTGGGCTTTCTTCGAATTTATGTTACAGACCGGTTGACCTGGCGAGGTTTCCGTCTAGCTCAGATTTTCATTTTTATCCACAGGAGGTCCCAACCCTTCCCGCCAGCCGCATATCTGAACACAAAACAAAAGGAACAACAAAAATCAAAACAAACTACAATCACGATACCACTTGAGCAAATCATAGGAGACAGATGTGGTTTCTCCTATTATGCCCACCCAACCTAGTCACGACAGATCCACAAAAATTATATTTCCAGCGATAATAGAATTATCCTTTTTGCTATACAGGGTAGCTCTAAAAGCATTTTGTTACTGATTTGATCAGCACTTCTGGCTTTCTTCGAATGTAAGCCAGCGATAGCATTTTTAGTTTTTTGAATGTTCAATTTCAAGGGAATGATAGGTTCAGCGATAATTGGTGGCAACTCAACTATATCAGTACACTCTAAAACATTACTTCAAATTTACGATCATATATTGTCTAAATGTGTGTTGAACAGTTCTTCCTGTCTAAAATTACATTGATTTTGTAGTTATTTTATTAAAGAAAAAAACTTTCAAATTATACATATTTAGTCCAAGTGGAAAAAATGTAACATAAAGTATAATACGGCTATGGCTGAATGGTAGATACGTCAGAGTATTAGTCAGGAGGTCGCGGTTCAAAGCTGCACGCAGCCAATGGCTTTTTTTTTAGTAAAAACATTTTGTTGAAAAATAATGCGTGTGTAATTTTAGGTCGATTTAGGACTATTATCGACCTAATTTTTAACAAAAGTGTTTTAGAGTGTAGGTGCATGAAAAAACACATATGTACCATTATCTGGATAATAGCTGAAACTATTTATTTATTTTTTTTTCTTTTTTAGCATATCCAAAACATTTAAATTTAAACCTTTTCGTTGTTCGAATATACTCGTATTTTTAATGGAAAATTGGCAGGCTGTTCGAGTGATTCTGTGTACTTTACATAGAATTATATTTAATTTATTTTGTACGTTACATATTTTCTGTCGACTTAAACATAGAACAGGGCGAATTTCCGTATTCAATAAAATTTATGAATAATTTTTTCTATGTATTGATCAAAAGAAAATTCTCAACAGAACAGAAGAACGTTGTTTTTGGAAATCTCTACATTCCCATTGTTAATGGCCATATGTATCTCTGTTTGGGTGAACTCGTAAATGCAGCAAATTTGTGCCACCGATGTGCAAACTATTGCAACAGTAATAAAAATGCTGCCTTTGTTGCAGTAATTTGCGACAGCTCTGTGTCAAGTGTTTGTGCAAAGAAACTTTTGATGGAAAAAAGTATAGCCAAGTGTTTGTTTTCGAGCGCAGAACTTTGATTATTACACAATTACTGAATTTACGAACGTACCCTTTTTCACCACTTTTGTCGGAACTTTTACTTTGTTGTAAGAGCTACCCACATCAAGTTTAGAGAGCTTCACTATTATAGTTCTTAAGTTATAGGAAAATTAATAATTACTTTGTATAGGAGGTACCCGTTTCTCCCCTCCTATATGTCCAAAACATTTTAGCAACATTTATTTTGTTCTTAGAGGTGGTACCCACATCAAATTTAGGGAACCTCACTATTATAGCTCTGAGTATATACGAAAATGAATAATTACTTTGTATCCGTCTCTCGGATCCTGTACGTCCAAGATTTTGTTAGAACATTTACTTTGTTCTAAGAGCTACTCACATTAAATTTAGAGAGCTTCACTATTATAGTTCTGCAGATATAGGAAAATTCATTATTACTTTGTATAGGGGGTACCCCCGCCCCCATACTATACGCCTACCATTTTGTTGGAACTTTTGCTTTGTTTTAGGAGCTACCCACATCAAATTTAGGGAGCCTCACAATTATAGTTCTGAAGATGTAGGAAAATTAAGAATTACTTTATATGGTGGCTACCCGTCTCCCCCCAACCTATTCCTCCAAAATTTTTTAGGATTTCTTACTTTATTCTAAGCGTGACCCACGCCAATTTTGGAGAGATTGCTTAATATATCTGTGCAGATATATGGCAATAAAAATTTATAAAAAATCGAAAATGGCAAATATTTACCATTTTTATTAACTGGTCACAAAGCCACATATATTGCAAAAAAATAACATTTATTTAATGCAAATCGATGGATATATCGTCACAAAAAATTCAAAAAAAGCTTACATTTTAAAAGTATTACAGAAGAGGCAGAAAACTTTTTTAAATGAAAACTATATTGACAATTAGTGCAAAATTTTACAATACAATTAAACAAGAGCCCACACATTTATATATTAATTGTAATATTTTGCACTAAATCGTAATATATTTTGTCATGTAAACAAGTTCTATGCTTCTCCTGTTAAACTCTTAAAATGTTAGATAGGGCTTTTTGCATTTTCTGTGACGATATATTGATTTTATTCATAATAAAGTGAAGGCACCTATTTCTTGTAGAAGTCGGCAAAAAGACAGATATGTGTATCGGCGTTTTGAAAGTTTACATCTGGGAATTGTTTTCGGAGGAGTTAAATTTATCCCCCTTTGCACATAGTCATACAGACTTGGCACGGAATATCTTGTAGGGCTTACGTTTAAGGTATAATATGTGTTCAACATTTTTATGTAAAACACCATGGGAAAATTTTTGTTGAACAATTCATATCAGTGTGTCTGTCTGCTCCCATGTACAGCCCAAAGTGTATTAATAAAAGTGTGCTTATCTTTACAACAACGTACATACAAATTTGTTATAGGAGTATTTTTTATTTGCACGTTGACAGTTTGGGTAACACTTTTATTCTATTTGATATGGAGTTTGACGGATGGGTTAAGTCAGCTGACGATCAGATACGCTAATAAGGCCACCTGGTACCAATTCGACTTGGGTACAGCCTAAACGGCTGGACAGATTTTGATTCAGTTTTCTGTGTTCGAAAGGTGATTTAATAGAGATTGGTATCCTCTTAAATCTGTGTGCCTATGGTAGCATAGCTCCCAAACGTCTAGATCGATTTTAATGTATGTAGTTTCTTTTGTTTGAAAGGTGGCTTGATCTAAAATTTAAAAAAAAAAATAAAAATCGCTCCAGCTGTTTAAAAGTTATCATCTATTTTCTTTGGGTGTTTTTAAAATTGTTAATTTAGTTATTATACATTTTTAAAAAAATGAAATTTTTTAAATATTTCCTATATATATTTTTCATCATTGCGGTCTTAATAATTCCAAAACTATTGCGTTTGAAAACATATATTTTAGTGGTTTTTGTAATAAGATTTGACAACCCATTCGAAAGTTATGATAATATCAGTGGAGCAGCCGCTTAAATATTTTTTAAAAATCAGGTATTTTCACTTTATTGTGAATAAAATCAATATTTATTCATTGATTTTGATGAAATAAAGCTTATTTTCGAGTATATGTGGCTCTATGGTCAAAGACTAAAATGGTAACATATTGCCATTTTCGATTTTTTATAAATATTATAAAATTAAAAATTTTCAATTTCACAGAAAAAAATATATTTTTCATCATTGTGGTCTGAATAATCCGAAATCATTCAATATAGTAAACAAAATTATTTCAAGTTTTTCAGTGGTTTTTGTAATAAATTATCCCTTTCCAAGTTGTGATAAAGTCAGTGGAGTAGCCTCTGCAAAAATCTCAAGTCTTAAAAAAAAAAAATTAAAAAGTAGTTAGGAGTCCTATGGATTCTTCTTGAATGCTTGTGCGTAACAAGCAGCCACGTAAATCAAAAGTTAAGTGACCATAACTCATCAAAAAAATATAGTGGCACTCCTTGGTATTTTTCCTCTTGAATATTGTAATAAATACTTACCTCTTACCCGTTTTGAAATAAGTACCAACAGCGCAACCTAAATGGGTGTTGCTGTCAGCCATCATGGTAGCATAATGTCCAATTCTTTTACGCCTAAAGATATACATATTTATATTTTCATTTAAACAAATTTCAAATATATCTTACGGATCACTGCCAGGAAAACTGTCAACGTAATTTGCATTCCAATCTTTAACCTCACCGAACCAGCCCGCAACAGCTTTTCCTATCTCTACACTTTCATCAAAAGGATGTTTACCGTCTTGGGAAAAGGGTTGAGTTGTGTGAAATGCAGCAATATTTTGCCCAGCACCTTTAAATGAACTTGTTCCACGACACTGATCATGAGCTGGATTACAGCCCATAACGTTAAGTGCAGCAATTTTTGCCAATTCATTATCCCATTTCATGGTTGCCATTCGGCAGGCAGGAGGCTGTCCATGGTCACCGCCTGCTATGCTGTTACGTTTCTCATTGTGGAGATCAACGAAAAGATTTTGCTTAACGCTGTCGAGTTGTGACATTTTACCATTTATACATTCTGGCGGAAATTTCTACAAGAAAAGTATTTGAAAAGCATATGAATTTAATAAAAGTTTTTGATAATTACTTCCGGGGGATTACAAGCAGTATGTTTTACGTGTACAGGATCGCATTTAAAGCTACAGTAATCTGTGGCAGATGTTACACTAAATATGACCGCAAAACACAACGATATTAAAACGAGTTTCATTCTGCAAAAATTATTATTCTCCTCCTAAGCAACCCAAAAATTATTTAAAGTTGGACTGATTTCGCTTAAGGCAACAGCTTCGACTTTTATACCATAAAATTTGTTTGTAATTCCAATTGTTTCATTGACATTTTTCATGGAGACAAGTGTTTTTTTTTCGTAAATATTGTATGTTAGCTTTTGGTTTTGTTTGTTTATTAATTTGTTTGTGAAAATTTCGAAAATATTTTAGTGAAAGAATTAGCATACTCGCATGTAACACTTCGGTTTTCTTAAGCCAAGTTTTATTATTTCATTCAATATTTCTCTCGTTTTTATTAATCTGTAGTTTCTAAGTGCAAGTATCTAAGTGTAGCTTAGCTTAAGTAAATATTTGGACTTTGTGCTGTTATATAATACTATTATGAGATAAGTGGGCAGTGGCACGCCCATGCTTAGTCATTTTATCTTTTCAGCTATTTCTACTTGAGCATATTATATGAAAGTTTGCATACACAATTAAGATTTAAGACCATCATTTGTAGTTGTTTGGAAGAGTATTTATTGTGTTTGTGCTAAATGTTGTATAGTTTAGTGTTTAAAAAACTGCAATGATTTTCATTTTATTTGATTTATGAATAATTGCGCAGCACTTTCAACAGTCGGGGATTTGAAAAGTTGGAATTTGATTTGCTTTTGCTTATTGTTAGTATCGCAAGTAAAAGCAGAATTAGTCTATATGATTTTGCAAGTCGCAAACAATCACAGTGAATTTAAGTCGTATAACAGTCGCGTAAAATGAAATAAATGTGTGTACTTGAAAACTTTTTTGAAATTCTTAACATCTCATTTGACTACACAAATAAATATGTATTTATTTTTCAATATTTAGCTTCCTGCTTATTAGAGTAATATTTTAAAGTATCGACTCCTTAACGGCAATTTATCATTAGTGTAATATTTTTCAAACTTTATTTTACTATTCTCAGATTAGCCCAAATCAAGTTTAGTTTCACCCCATAGTTTGGTGAAAATAATTATCCTGCCAGATTTTAAGATCAATCAGTTGGTGATAAGGCATGCCGTACCGCCAGCCAGATGCAGCCGTTCAAATTTAAAGCAAATCATAAAATCTAATTTGCTTGCTTCAGAGCTATAAAAATATTAATTTCACAAAAATATGTTGTAAGAAGAAAATGTTGTTTGTAAAGTTTACAACATGTTAGGCCTCAACCAACAACTTTTCTCTTAATCTTATAGTTAACAAAATAAATAAAAGTTCCACAAGCATGTAATAGACGGAAAGGTAGTAAAAGTTTGACTAGAGATCTGCGCCTAAGTCTGAACAATTTTAGCTAGTTACGATTTTTATCTTTTTAAGTAGAGTAACCTTAGTCTGGCAACAATTACAAAAATAAAAAATAAAAAAATTAACTTTAGGTGTAAACCATGCCATACATGTTGCCATGTTGCCATCGTTGGTACAACTTGAGTATGTTGTACGCGAAATTGCAACGTTTGAGGGCTCATTGTATTAAGAGTTGTGTCTTGGATGTACGAAAGATTAAAACGTTTTGAGTTTGGTCATGTTGTACAACGCTGTCGCAACATTTGTGTGCCTGTCACATACTATTTTATGTAGTATACGTGTTTGTTATTGTTGTTACCACCTTGCAGTAAACATTGAAGGTGAATATTATTTGCGGACAACATCAAATGGGAGATCTTTACTTGGTTACAACTTGGCTGCAAAATGAAGTTGTAAATGAGATCGAGCACTTAATTGTATCGATTGTGCGACAAACATACAACTTGATTACTAGCTAAATTGTAACAACGGTCCCAAAGTGTATGCTTTATATAAGGCTGAAACTTTGTTGTGGCTTAGTAGGGGAGACTGAGGCATCTTTGGCTTTGGGGTACCTTCGGCAATGACGTTTTCGATATGAAGCAACCATTGTACATCAATGACTATTGATATAAATTAATCAAAAACTAAAATAAAAAACTCTCACAAAGTTTACTTACGAACTGACTTAGCAACAGTTGTTTTATCAAGTCGTCTTAAAAAGTCGGCGGCGGCTTAGGAAAAAGTATTCGGTGGCGGCTCATAGCCGGCTTGAGCCGGCTGACAGCGGCTGCTTTTGTATTTGCCGAATTTCGCGAATATTTCACGATAAAATGTATATAATCAATTGCACTTTTTAATGCTGAACTTTTTAAACAAATTTTTATATAAAATTTTCAAACACCAGACGACTTTCACATAATTTGTAATATGTAGTAGAAATTTGCAACTAAAAAAACAATTAGCCGGCTGCAATTTTCAGCCGAGGCTAGCCGCATGGATCGGCGGCGGCTTGAAGTTACATTGTAAGTCGGCGGCGGCTCTTAAGCTGGCCTTAAGACGATCGGCTTGTTTCTCTGATCCGGAAAGCAAAATCAACCGTGGATGCTATAAGCGTAGTTGTGAATACAGCATCTGAAGCGATCGAAGGCAATAAATGGGGAAACGGATGGAAGGAGTATTGTATGGTGGTTACGCTTGGCGTCAAAAATGGGTTTAACTCAGCAAACTGGGAAAATATAATAAACTGCCTTACAAGTATGAATATACCTCGGTACTTGCTAGCTATACTAAATGATTATTTCGGCAAAAGAATTTTGATATATGGCACCGATGAGGGGCTGCGGCGCTATGAAATCACGGGTAGTGTGCCACTATGCTCGGTTCTCGGCCCTCTGCTCTGGAATGTGATGTACGATGGAATACTCCGGCTAACTCTGCCGAATGGTGTAAAAATTGTCGGCTTTGCCGACTACATTGCTTTAATAAGCAAGGGTAAACAATTAACAGAAATTGCAACTATTACCAACGCAAGTGTTGACATTGTTCGCTCGTAGCTCAATTCAATCGGTCTGACACTTGCTGACCACAAAACCGAAGCGCTCTTAATATCTAGTCGCAGATCAAGTGAGATCATAGAATTAAATGTTGAAGCACGCTTTATCAATACAAAAGCTTCAATTAAATACCTTGGAGTAATGACAGATCATCGCTTATAGTTTAAAGATCATCTTTTATATACTGCTAAGAAGTCCGCGGGAACATGTACTTCCCTGTCTTGAATAATGGCGAGTGAAGTGGTAAAAAATGTTATTATTTACGCATCGCCTATAAGGTCTGAAACGACGAAGTGGCTTTGGTGATAGCAGGAAAGATGGTCATCGATCTCTAAATAAGTGATCCAAATAATACAACAGAAGAAAAAAGAGTTGCTGAGTGGCAGAGAAGGTGGTCTGTATCCGTAAAGGGAAGTAGGACAAATTCACTTATCCGGGAAATAGCTCCGTGGCTTTAGCGTACGCATGGTGACTTGGACTATTATCTAATATAAATGCTAAGTGGACATGGGTGCTTTAGATTTTACCTGTACAGATTTGGACATAACAGTTTTCTGTTTTGTACGAGTTGTGGTGGTAACGTAGAGGAGGATGCCGCACATGTTTTTTTCTCCTGCCCACGTTTCAATACTTAAGGGCGTATGTCGAAGATGTCATAGGGTTTAATACTAGTCCGGATAATATAGTTGACGTTATGTTGTTGGGCTTTACAAAAATTGGAGTATGTATTACCATATTGACACTATGCAACTTTGTTGCATGCAATTTTCATTTTAAGTGAGAGTGTTGAAATAGAAATGTATACATTTTGTATTTCTTCTCTGTCTTTCTCACTGAAAAAATAGAGTTGCATGCAACAAAGTTGCGTGGTGTAAACATGGTATATGTGAATTTGCGAAATTGGTTTTTACTGAACTCCGTAGGTTAGAGAGGGTCCGTAATAGGACCGAAGTCCAATAGGTTGGGTAATAATACCCTTCCCACCTCGTGACGGAAAGCTTTGCGGCAGTGCTACAGGGCACGTTTGGGTCAGTGTATCGGGGTTGTGTAGCGTGTTAAAGTCTCGCACTTCTGGCAAATACCAGCACTGCCAGAGTCTTTCGATGATTGCGTCCCGCCAAATATAAAAAAAACATATATACATACATACATACAGGCGTGGTTACAAGGCGGAGGGGGGAACGGAATATTTCCCCCCTCCTCAAAACGAGCAAATTTCTAAAGAGTTTCTAAAATATGTTTTGCAAAATAGTATGTTTCACTTAAAAGTTCCAGTATACGCGCGTGCATAGGAAATTGAGAGAATGGTCATCACTGCTCTAAACATATTTCAAATAAATTGGTTTCAATTTGTTTTAATTTATTCGTCACAGTGCGCTTTAGAGCTAAATATCAACATATATTTGTATTTATCTTTTTCATTTATTTATCTTGTAAGACAATAATGAAGTTTTTAAATAAACACAAATTATCAAGAACTTAAAATAACCTTGAATATTTTCATAATTTTTTTTGTTAACCAAACGTAATTACGTTTGCATAGAATTGTTTTACTTCAATAAATAGTTCATTTATTTTCATTGTTTTATTCTATAAAAAGAAAACTTTTGTACATAAAAAAATATCGAGTCGTAACGGCATGAAAATCGTAACCAACATATTTTTCTATTAGTATTACTGGGGGTTTCCTTAGGCTGATTTTATGTCAGTTTATGTTTTAAAGTATCATTAAAATAATATTATTTAAGATGTGGATGTATATTACATCGGCTCGATGTTGCATTGGCTTTTTTCCAACTTCTTCAGGACCTGTTTTATTTATAATTTACTTAACTATTCTTCATATTGTTCATAAATGTTTATGTAATTAAAAACTAGACATTGTGACATAAACTAATTTTATAAAATTAAAATAAAAAAATGGACATCACAACATAAAGGTGGAGGTACATAACACGCGTTAACGCGTCAATGCGTTACAAACGTCTGTCAAAAAAAGTTAAAATAGTGTGTTTATATGAAGCACGTTACACAAATATGTTTGAAATGCGTGTGCCGCAAAAAGTTCAGCAACTTTCAACTTTTTTCACACGTTAGCGCTTCTGACAGATAAACAGCTGACTTCAGGGATGGCAAAATTAGTACAATTGTATCATTTTTGGTACAAAGCGGACTTTAAAAGTACAATGGTACACTAATGGCTTATTTAGTACAATTAATAATTTGTTCCATTTTATAGAATTTTCTTTATTGCAGCTCTTTTGTTGTGATAAAACATCTTATCCTTTTCGTCCACTCGTATATATGCTGCATTTTATCTGAATTAAACAAAACATTTGCGCAATATAGAGAACAAAGTTCGACTTAAAAAAAGAGGAGTATTTAAAGTGTTCAGATAGGGATAGCTCACAAAACGTAGTTTTTGAAATTTAAAGCTCTTGCGGATCATGATGCATATTAATATGTAAAAAAAAATCGCCAAAAACCGAAAAAATCGCCAAAACGAAAAAAAGTATCAAAACCGAAAAAATTGCTCAAAATCACAAAAAACAGAAAAAAATCCCCAAAACCGAAAAAAGTGCCTAAACTGAAAAAAGCGCTAAAACTAAAATGAATCGTTAAAACTAAAAAATCGTCAAAAAGCGTTAAAACAACAAAGTGGTAAAAACGACAAATCGCAAAAAACGAAAAAATCACCACAATGAAAAAGCGCCAAAATAAAAAAAAAATCGCAAAATCAAAAAAAAAAAAACTTAAAAAATAAAAAAAAAAATAAAATTAAACGAAAAAGCAAAACGAAAAAAATTTCAAAATTAGAAAAAAGGCAAAAACGAAATGGGATATGTATATGTGCATTTGCACGGAACCCTTCATGTGCGAGCCAAAGTCGCACTTTACTGAATTTATTTTTTTTCCTGGAGTGTGGTAGCTAAACTTAATTTGTTGTATCTTTGCACGAGGCCAATGTCGGCTGTGCAGACTACATAAAAAAACTATGTATTCCTAAAAACAAATTTTTAGAGTTGCATAACTTCCCCATTTCAAAAGTGACCGACTTAAAGTATAATTAAATGAAAGCTTGGAAGGTTCTTTGCAAAATTATATACATGCCTAAGATAACTGTATGCTTACGTAAAAAGTCGGCCGCAAAATGTTTAAAAGTGTATTTGGTTCAGAACGAGTTAACGGATATTAAAAATGTATATACCAGTAGAAAGGTATTTTAAACACATATCGTTTATATCTGTGAAGAATTGTAGGAGTTATAGCCAGTTCAAAATGAAAGTTTTGAACACCGTAGCTCAGAAACTAAAAGAGCGCCGAAAAAAATTTCACAAAATTTTTTGTTCAAATAGGGCTCTTTGGTATTCTTGGCTTGTTCCAAGGCGAATATTTTATTTCAGTACAATTAGGTATAAAAAAGTACAATTTTAAAATCTCACTTGCCATCCCTGGTTGACTTCCTTTTTTTGTTCTGTTAATAAAAAAGTAAATATATGAAATAATGGAAGAAAAATTAATTGAGGAAATAAAAATATACTCGGTTATATACGCAAAATGAATAGTTGCGTATAAAAAGGGAGACAAAAGAGCTGAAGCTTGGAATATGAGCAGCAAAGCATTAAATATTCCAGCATTAAACATTCCGTCAGCTGACTGCAAAAAGTGTCTAACGCGTGATGTGTAACTTGCCGATTTTAAAGCGTCTAAAGCGTTAAAGCGTGTTATGTACCTCCACCTTAAGTTTGTAGTCAATAAAATAAAGTAAAGTAAAATAAAATAAAACAAAATAATGATAATAATGCTTGCAAAAAAAAAAAAGCCGACTACAAAATAGGCGTGGCACTGCCCATAATTTTCATCATAATGCTGTACTTTCACGAGAACTAGTTGTGTGCGAAATTTCATAATCGGTTAAGTTCATAATGTTCAGGGCTCGGACTTTCATGCAACTAAAATTGATTTTAAGCGCTTAGCAAATGAACATAAAAGTAAAAAATATGCGCAAGAATATGCATTTATATACGAACAAACTACCAAAACTAAAATAATATGAAAATGTATTTTTTTAATTTTTTATTATTATTAGAGGGAAAAAAACATAAAACAAACATAATTTGGTCTATTATTTAATGCAACCGAACTTTAGTTGCATTGCCAATCGGCAACTAAAAATTAATGGTTGCCAAAAAGGTACAAAATAGCAACTGAAACTGACAGCTCTCGTTTTCAGCAACTGGCAACCCAACTAAAGCCCAGTTGCCATCCATAATCGGCTTATTAATATTTTTTTTTTCAAAAATTGAGAAATATGCATTAAAAAATTTTTTATTACTCAAAAAATGCATTTATTGCCAAAATATGCAAAAATATGCACTTACTACCAAAATATGCTAAGATATGCAACTACAAATTGATGCCAAGCTACTTAAAATGATTTGCATAGATAATTAGTCAATACCTCTTTATCTGTCACCATAAAAAAATACATGCAATTGCGTGAAATTCCGAGCCGTAATAATATTTAAATGTGTATGCAAAGTTTCACAACAAACGGTTTAGTAGAAGTCATTAAAAAGGGATATTTACTTCGCAGGGGCGTGGACTGCCCACTTTTTTAATCATGATGTAGTATTCAAAGAGAAGCTTAATGTGTGTGCAGAATTTCATAGGAATCGGTTGACTTGAAGTAGATGAAAGGGCATGTGTATTTAATTCGTATGGGCGTAGCCCCGCCCACTTTTTAATGGGACTAATCTGGAAGTGCATTCTATTAAATGAAGAAAAAAATCCGAGATCGGCTTATAAATGGCGGAGTTTTGAGGGAACATCCATAAAAATAAATATACATGACAAATTGATAAAACAAAAATAAAATAAAATAAAATAATATGAAAATAAATCAATAAATATACACGGCACAACTGAAATAATTTGAATTTACAGTAATTCAATTATTGAACTTAAGCCGCATAATAATAACTTCTGACTTATACACATTTCAGTTCGAATAATAATTACGTACAAATATTAAAATTTGCGACGGCACGCGCGAAAAGTTGCATACATGTGTGGTTTCTGCGGTCTAATTTAAAACTGAAAATCAGAATGCGAATTATAAGACATAAAGATAACCTGTTTAAACATGTACAACAACAATAGTTTGATTTATCGTAGGCGGAGCTTACGTACAAGCAGCGATGGCATTCAGCGATGCCATTTTTGGGGATTTTACGATATAACAATAAAAACGATATGACATACTGTGTTGTCATATCGTAAGTTTTTTACGATATAACAACACTAAGATGGTCATATACGGTGTTGTCATGTCGCAATGTTGTCATATCGTAAAAATCTTACGATGTGACAACACAGTATGTCATATTGTTTTTATTGTTATATCGTAAGATTCCCAAAAATGGCATCGCTGATGGCATTTATGGCAACACCGTGTATCATATCGCAGTGTTGTCATATCATTAAAAACTTACGATATGACAACACAGTATGTCATATCGTTTTTTGTCATATAGTAAAAAATCTTCACAAATGGCATCGCTGCGTACAAGCAAAACCAAAAATAAAAATAAAAGTAGGAAAAATTGGAATAAAGAATCAGAAGGTGAAAACTCGGCTCACCATATTGATAAAAAGGAATAAGATACTCATATTCCATTTCCTTACAAAAATTGGTTAAATAGCTGATGTTTCATTAATACTAGTATTCACGATCTAACGTGGTAAAAGCGAACAAAGGACGCTGATGATGACTGCGCTTCCGACTTATGAAAATAACTTCTGTAAAATAGCATAGAGTGGTATATCCTTGCGCCCGGGCGAAGTCCGGCTATTTAGATTACTTTTATTAAGTGACGCCGATGCTTGAAACACCATGAAGGAGAATACACTTATGTCCTGACGGCTATTCAGAAAAATCTTTACTAAGCGAAGACAGTAGCTGAAATAGCATATTAAGCGAAGCTGTTATTCGAAATACCATGGAGGAGAAAAGTATTGCACCCGGCCAAAGGCCGGTTATGTAGAAAAATATTTATTAAGCGAAGCCACTGTTCGAAATGCCATGGAGAAAATAACCGTAGTGCTCGGCCGTTCTTGAAAATACTATGTTGGAGAAACCATATTTAATTTTAGTTGACACTTACTGCCAGGCCCACTATGTCGACGCGATTCTTTCTTTCTTATAATAACATATAAAACAAAAACAAAATTTTAGAATTTGTTTTTGTTTTAAATGTAATTGTGGCGAAAGAAAGAACATGTCGACATAGTGGGCCTGACAGTTAATTTAATACTCGAAAATCAACGTTTTAATAAAATCCTGTTTAAAACTATTTTTTCTTTTTTGCATGGATAAAAAAATATTAAGGCTCTTAAGTGGGCTGTTTAAAAATTTCACGCGTGAGAGTGCGTGATCAAAAAAGAAATAATAAATATTCATTAGAGTACATGATAAAATATTTTAACGTCCTTAAGAGAGAGCGAGAGTATTTTACAGATCCAATACAACAAATCGTCTAAATCGGTCCAGAAACTTGCCAGTAATTAATTTTGACCACAAAAAGGGGTAAAATTTCTTTTATTGTATTTCAAATTTACAAACTCTTACATTGTTTTTATTGGTCCTTTTTCCTTTCTTCTAAAACAAGTCAGTGCTTATTTTCATTATATATTTGCTATTGCTATTCATTTACAAAAAAAAAAAAATAATAATAATAATAAAAAATCCAAAACAGAACAAATGAACACAAAAATATTTGATATGAAATTTATAGGAATCGTGTTAAGTACAATGCAAAATTTAGGGTTTCCCTTAAGAGAAAATGTAAGTAAAATATTTATCAAATATTAAAACTCTAAATGCACTTAGCTGAAACATGAATGTGTACTGTTCCAAAAAACTTGAGCAAAATAAGCATGAGAAATCCCAGCATTGAAAATATCGATGATATTCCACGCTGGTAAGACCGAAATGAAAAATGCTTAAAACATGCTAGCTCTACGTCTTCACGAGCCATCGACTTGAACATGACATGAACATGACGCCGGCATAGCAACTGCAAAAAATTCATCAACTTCTTTGTTGTGGTGAATACGTGCGATGTCCATGTTCTGCCTTATCAATGTATTTTGTGTTAGTGCGATAGAAATGGAATATTTAGCAATTGCGTTCGGTCTCTGTTCTTTCTATTAAAAATGATTGTTGACGGCGAATCCCATGGCGTACATTGATGCTCAGCCATATGTTTGGGCATCGATGTCAGAGCATAGACGAAATATGGACATGAGCGGTCGACGTTAGCCATATTTGATGTCCGACATGATGTTCATACTAAGTTCATGGCTGATGTAGACCCCCAGTACGAAAAGACGGTTAGTGAAGTTTCGATTATATAGAAAAAGTTCATTAATGGGTGCGACTCGCCGCGAGGTGGCGAAAGTCTGTTAATTGAGCTTACTAATATTAGTAGGATTTTCGCTAAGGTGTTGTTGATACCGTCGCTGATAGTGTAGGTAAAGGGTTCTGATGAGTAGACCAAATTTTTTTTTGAATGTTCAATATTTACATGCTTTGAAATTTCTTTTGTAAATAAAAAAATAATTTGATCGAAAGATTAAATTGAAAATGAACTTAAGCCAAACTAATTAAATAACTTTGGATAAAAACCATATAGTTCGACTAAAAATGCATAACTCAATAAAAATCAAGCATACTATTGGTTATACCCTAAATAAATCACACGTATGTGTACAAGCATTCAATGAATATTTTTTTGTGCACACTATTGATTTTTTGCCCTTACCGTAGACGACAAGAATGAAGTGATAAATCAAATATTGCAGATATCTAAACAAGCAGATATCCTAAGGAAAATCTAAAAGTGAAATATTTCAATGTTTCCTTTGGTTGCATGCTTAAAGCATTAAAAGAAAACGACAAATACCTGAATGAATGGATGATTGGCTCACACCCTATTTTGTCACGTACGAATGAGTGAGTTATCACGTTTAAATGTGATATTCTAACATTAACACAAATTATTCTCTGTCTGCGTGTGTTTATATATACATATGTATGCATAAATATGTAACAGGTGTTATTCAGAATGTACTGAATTGGAAAGAATTACTTTGTGATTATGACAGGGATCAGAAAAAAGAAATACAGGTTATAACAAAAATTTGTTTAGCTGTGAACTATCTATTTTCTGCTGAAAGCAAACAAGGATTATTTATTTTTGCATAAAGTAGAGACATTTGTAATGTCATTACTGTTAGTTGGAGCTTAAAAATGTATTTTCGTAAAACAGATTTTGTTGTCTTAACAAGTTTACTGAAGATAAAACTGTAATTCACTCAAAATTTACCTGAGGACAATGGGTAGTGTAAATAAAAGAAGTATTTATTTTAAACAAAAAATTCTGGAAATTATTGAATATAAAACTAAGAATTTTGGGATTTAAAACAAATTTTTAGGTAAACAACAATAATCAATATTAATGTATTTTTAATAACACTTTTAATGTTTTATTGAATAGTGAAATATTACTTTATGAAAAAGCATGACACAATAATGTTGAAACCATGTTAAATCGACAAAAAAAACATTTTATATTTTCGAAAACACCAACTACGATTTCAATGAAATTTGCCGCAAATGTTACGCATTCAAAATGTTGAAGAAATGTAAATATTCAGACCTCGAACCCTTTACGTTTATGAAAACTTAAAAAATTATATCCATTTGTCTAACAATCTTGGTGCGATGTGGTGGTGGCTTAAGTGTTGGCTGGGTTTCCTATCCCAGTCCAGGTACTGTACATGCTCCTGGATTTGCAGTGCCTGTCTTGGGGTAAGGCGATAAAAGGCCATTATAACTAAAGGCTAACCACCTCCCTGAAGATCCCCTCTCTCTCTCTCACTCTCTACCTCTTTTTCCATCTAGAGTTTCCCTTCCCTCCCCAACTTGTATGGTCAAGATGGTGGCTAGCTGTTACGAAGATCTGAATGGCTAGCTAGTGGTTAAAGATCACTAGTCGCTAACAGCTCCCCTCCGTAGCCAGGAGACAGACCAGTTGTAACGCCTCTGCTGGGCTACTTGTGGGATCAGCATATAGATACATTAAATAGAAAAACACAGCAAAAACACAAATCAATACAGAAGGGAAGAAGTCTTTTCAGAGGATAAACTTCTTTCCTCCAGTCAGGCGACAGTATTCGGCCCCTCGGATGGTGAGGATAAAAACGCCAGTATTCCACTATCTGCACAACAATCGAAGTCAAAAACATCAAAAAACCCCAAACACCGGTAGTTGAGTCCGACAACCAATCGAAGTTTAAACCTAAAAAAAGGAGTCAAAAGAAACTCATAAAAGCAAAATACTCTAAGGCCGTCTTCATACTAAACAGGTCTGCCAAGAACACTGCGGATGGAGTCCCGCGGAAAATAACAGAAAACGAGGAAGGTCCTTCATAATACGACCACTCCAATCGCATTTAAGTTATCATCCATACGGAGACCTTTCAACGAGGTAGTTAAGGACCAACTGCTTGTGGCTATGGTCAAATTACTCCTATGGTAACAGAACGGGGTGCCATCGAACCCAAATTGGCTGCTATCGTAATGGACTACCTCCTCACCAGCAAAGACAAACAATCAAATCGTTTTGACTCTGGAGAGATACACTGGGGTTACGAGGTGATCAAGTGCTTGGAAGCGGCCTCTAGGGATTACCTTAGCGAAAGCATCGCTAAGATCATTGAAACTTGGGATGGACTCAGCATTAAAATCGTCAATGCGGAGGAAATTCCGATGAGACAGCGGGCAAGAATTTGGTTACCACAATTAGTCAAAGATGGTAGGAAAGTGCTGGAATGTCTAAAGCTTCAGAGTCCCAGCACTCCAATGGACGACGGGTCTGTCATCCGCACAGAGGACCACGGCAGCAGTGGTACCTGCTTTCCTGCCTTCCTGCCTTCCTGTCCAAATAAATTTTTCGATGTTAGGAACACCAAAGCTTATATGTTTCGGCCAATGAGTACTGAAGCCGACACAATAATACCACAATGGATATAAAAATCGTGCAAGATAATCTAAAGGTCGTTTTAGCCGAAGAGGGAGAAAGAGAGTGCGAGAGAAAGAAACTGGAAAGCCAAGATCATGCATAACAGCCAAGAACATGTTAATATTTTTCTTTCTACACGGTTTAAATTAGATCTTAAATTTGAACTAACAGACGGCAAGAGCTTCCTCATCACATCATGCTATATGATACATGAGAAGCCAGCAAAGACAGATGAAGAGAAAACTGTCATGTCATCCATTGACGCCAATGAATACATCAGACTCTGTTGTAATATTAATGCTAGGCATCAGTAATGAAATCAATGCCCCAGTAGTGAAATCAATGACAGAGATGAGCATATTTTAGATTTCATTAACCGCAATGAACTAACTACATATATATAATTCCGGCAATTTGCCGACTTTTATTTTTCCCAGTTCGAACGACAAATTAAGTTTTCGATTGAAAGGTGGAAGTATTCAATAAGAGATCTTTCTCGGATCATAATTTATAATAACGATTAGAATAAGTTCAATGGGATTTTGAAATATAAACTAAATAGACTAACAAGAAACGAGATACGATTGATGACTTGAACACAATGCGGAAATCTTCAACAATCATATTACCAAAGTCTTTGAGACTTCCTGCCTCTTAACGAAAGCTATGAAGAGTTACCATTCTTGGTGGATCTCGGAACTCTCTAAGCTACGCAAGAAGGCTTAGAAGGGCTTGTACACTTGCTACGAGAATAAAATTTGGCAAACTTACCGCTACAAGCTTAAAGCTCATACAAAAGCTTTAAAAGCCACCATAAGAAACTCAGGGAGGAACTTTTGCGAATCAATAGACAATACTACAGATTCTGTAAGGCTCAGTAGGACTGTGGCCATGAACCACTCCTGCAAACCTTCGTTAAAAGGGCCAATGGCGTTTGGTCAGACTACTCTGCGGAGATACCAGATATACTTCTTAATACCAACATCCCCGGCTGTACGGGCACCGCAGGTATGAACAGTCCCTTTCATAGGCAACAATACTCTATTTATGATGATATTTTATCCCTGGAGAGAATCTCATGGGCAATTAACAATATCGCTTGGTTTAAACCACTGTATCCTGACTTGCTATAGAGCGGCGAAAAGTTCTATAATTTCCTGTTATTATAGATTCTACAAATTTTGAATCTCTCTCAACTACGGTCTGACTAGCTGGAGCAAGGTCACAGTAGTTTTCATTTCCAAAATTGGCAAGAGAAATCACGAAGACGAAAAAAAGACTTCCGACCAATAAGCCTTTCATATTTCCTGGTTAAGGTGCTGGAAAGATTAAACGATATATTAGACATCAACGTGTAGGGTCGTCAAATATCTCGGGCGGTTAACATACCTACCTTAAGGGACGCACTACTAAAGGTGCACTACACGAAGTGGTAGGGTTCATAGAGCGATACCTTGAACATAGCTAGTATGCTTTGGCTGCCAACATGCCTTCCAGGATGTCGATGTTGAGGAATACATCAGCAACTGGGCATGCAGAGGAACACCAAACGATAGCACGATCTCACTTCTACTTCGGCTTCTCGTTGTTAACTCAATTCTTTTCAGATTATATGCTGCAGTCAACATTGTGAACGATGTGATACTAATGGTATTAATGGTGTTCACCGACATGATAAGAGACATCATGTCCATTGCCATGGGCACGCTCAGCAAATGGACTGCAGGCTGTGGTCTATTAGTGAACTCAAATAAAGCGGAACTGGTACCATTTACTACAAAGAACAAAGTTCAGAGCTTTAGACTGTCTTTGCAGCAGAATCAGATACTGTCTCTAACGGACAGCGCATAATATCTAGGAGTTATCCTGGACCCTAAAATATTGTGGAAATTAAATGTGAAACACATGGTTAAAAAGGCCACAGCTGTTTGGTTCCAGAGGACACCTAAGCCAAAACATAATTAAATTGATGTAGTCAGCTATTGTACGTCCCATATTGACTTACGGATCGGTAGTATGGTGGTCCGCCGTAAGTAAGAAATATGTGGTAGACTAACTATACAGAATGCAAAGATCTGCTTGCATCGAGATCACAGGTTGTTTACGTACTAGTCTTTCAGAGGTTCTTAGGAATCTTAGATCAATTACCACCGATACTGTGAAAACCCTCAATGTATATTGTAGCTACTTTGTACTTTAGTAGCATGTTCACAGTCCTTATTCCATCCAGACGGGAGGGGAAGGGAGGTATCATAGAAAAGAGCTTCAACATCAGGGTTTATATTGATGAATCACGACTGATCTGAGGTGTGAGCTCTGGATTCTTCTCGAAATACCTTTGGGTATGATTCTCCTTCCGACTTCTTCCTGAAGCCGGTGTATTCCAGGTATGGAAATGTTTCTTTACCGCGACTACTTAGAACCAAAGTTGTAAAATTATTATATATAAAGTTATTGACAAAATTGTAGAATTAGCTTAAAAAAATTAATAGTATCTTCAATTACAGTAGCTTACAATTAAAATGAAGCTTAAAACAAAACTGGCTCGTAAGATAATTATGAGTAGCTAAGCCCGAAACTGAAAGTTATTTATTTTTCATACAAACGGGTTTCGAGATATCCGCGAAAAACGTGATGGATTGAAAAAATTGCTGTTTCGGCGGTATCTCGAAAACGGTACGTAGGAAAACTAAATGAACTTGAGTTTCGGATTCAGCGATCCATAATTATAATAGAAAACGCTTCTATTTTAACTTTTATTTTTATTGCAAACTACTGTACTTGAAGATTCTGTTAATTTTTCTAACTTTTTCTAAAAATTTTTCTATAACTTTATATATAATAACTTGACCATATTGGGGTTAAGTAGTTTCGGTAGACATGAAAGTGGAGTGCTATTAAAATTTTTAAAATATTCTTTGTATTTCATGTACACTTCAATCAATATGAAGCCAATCAACTGTTAAACGTTTATTTTATTCATATATATTTTTTAAACGTTTTAGTGTTTGAACTTTTAAGTTTTTTTCTTTTGTCAAACAACATTCATGTCATAACTTTTATTTTTTTTATACACACATAAAAGAACGACCTTTCACTGTTCGTAGCAAAAAATGGCAAGAAACATAAAAATAATGGAAACTGGCCATAGCAAAAAGTTCTTTTTTATATTCAGCTCACACCGAACAATTTCAAGAAATAAATAAAATATGGTTAAGAAACAACAAGATTAAATTTTATGGTAAAAAAAAAAAACAAAATGAAGTAAAAGTTTTATTAAATCCGGTACATTAAAAATATATACATAAAGACAAAAGTTTTAGCTACAATTTTACCATTTTATATTATTTGTGAAATTTTTTACAAATTTACAAAAATGCTAACTTAACAAATCTTTTATATGTGAAGCATAAAATCTTTCTTACATGACATCATACTCACACATCCACCTGTTTATGGTAGAACAGTCTTTATGTACTTGATATCTTATTTACCCATATTACAGGCATGTTAACGAAAAGCAAACTAAATAAAAACAATCAACCTTCATCATTAATTCAATAGGAAATTTTTGCAGTTTTGTTAAAATTTCCTAAACTCATTCAAGTAAAATGTGCCTTTTATTTTACTCGCTTCCTTAAACAAGCAAAGCAGCTATCGCTTGTCATAGTTTCATGGGATCGAGAAACTAATTCTTTTTTTCCCATTAACAGAACAAAACACGCAACAGAGAAAAAAAATTAAAGAAAATTTTTTATTTCATATGATTATTTTGCACTTATTTGCTTTTAAATCTAAAGTGATTATATAGGCTAAGGCTCGAAACGTTATATTCAGAAATAGTTAGACGTAATTAATATTTCACGGAAGTTGGGAAAAATAAAATCACTATAATTTTCAACGTACACATCAGAACATAACAATGCTGTTTTCGGCGGCCGCTACAATTCATCATAAGATACACATAAGCGTATCTTACTTATCACCACGTTATAGTTAGGAGGCTCTGTTGAATTTGATAGCAACTCGTTGGAAACGAACAATTTTTTACATATTATTTTGTTAATAACTTAAAAGTTACTAGCAACCAGTGTTGCCAATTTAGCATATTTAATGCTAGATCTAGCATTTTTCAAACTGATTGCTTTTAAGCATTTTTTTCGTCATATTATCAGATTATCAATTTATAAAATTTTTAATATTAGAGAGAAAAATGTTGGAGAAATTGTTCAGATATAAAGACAATAATACGTGATTAAAATACATAAATATAACATATATGTTTAGTTTATTCTGAAGATACTCTGTCTCTTATTGTCGAATGCTTACATAGAATGTATTTTATCCAAAATATTCTGGCAAAAGCAGATTCATAGACAACTAGTCAATTATGTTTTCTATCAGCTCTGAAAATATCTTTCGTTATATCAATGTTGACTTTATGTTTTGCTCTTGACTAAAGTATTGTTAGTTTTTTTTGTCAGTTTTAATATACATATTTATTTTTTCAATTACATAATTAATATGTTGTTTTACCTGTGTCCTATCACATATGCTTCTTAGCATATTTTTTTTTGGCATATTTTTTAGCACATTGTGGAACCTTTTCATAAAAATCTATAATTTTTTTCTCATCAGATTTTGGCAACATTGGTAAGGATAGTTAGCACAGACACCTTTAGCTATTACTGCCAAGAGCAATTAACCAAGCCACAAAGCCACAAGCCATCTAGCAAAATCACAAACCATATTGGAGATTCCCAAAAACTTGGATAAAAATCCGAGGAGTTCCTCCGCACTTCCGCGGAAGATTACGGCAACACTGAAAATCTATAAATCCACAGCGGCAACACCATTATGTTATGTTATGTTATGTTATGTTGCATCATGTCAAAAAATTTTATATCATTTACAAGATTTGATATAATTAGCAGAGACACCTTCAAGTAGCGCCGCCATGAACAACTTAGTCAAGCCATACACCATTCAGCGAAGACACAAACCATATTTAAAGTTTCAAAAAAACTAGGCTAAAATTTCTAGAATCCCAGAAGCTCCCCGGCACTTCCCCGGAAAATCACGGCAACACTGAAAATCTTAAAATTCCGCATGCGGTAACACCATTTTGCTATGTAGTCGTGACCAGTATTTGGGACCAATATTTGGGACCAGTATTTGGAACCAATATTTGGGACCAGTATTCGCGGTCAGTATGTTTTCATTTTCAAACAATTTTTGTTTTACTTCCAAGCAATGATTTTTGTTATTCAAAGCATTGCTGTGCATGGCGCGCCATAGGGAACTAAAGTTAAAAAAACATATAGACGAATTGATAGCCTCCTCCTTTTTTAAAGTCGGTGAAAAAAGCATTGGTAATTTAAGCTTAAAAATTTCAAATACCCATATTACTCATACATATCTATTAATCTAGAGTAGGGCTGCCAGAAGTCTGAACCCGTCGACCAGGACATTTATAATACATATCACAAACGAATGTACAACAAAAGCTTATATATTCCAAGAACTAATGATGTAGAAATGAACCGCAACAAATATTTATTTTGATACATGTATCAACCATATATTTCAAATTGAAGTCCAACAATTAAACAATAGATACAAAACTTAATATGTTATTCATACATAAAAAACACTAAACATAAATAAAAAATTCATTTAAAATTACAAGGGGCGAAAAAAAACACATGGGCTGGCGAAGCGACCTGTTTTTATTTCATCGAGTAGTTGAAAGACGTAAGCCCCAGGCTTTGTGTAAATTTTTATATAGAAATGCTCACTTTCATACGAAAACTTTGATTTTGATGGTAACTGTAAATCACTAAGTTCAATAAATCCAAATATCGTAATGAAGAAAAAACTCACAACTATTTTTGATATTTCAGAATTTCAGAATTTTATAGATTGAAAGTTTTTGAACAAATATTCAAAAAGACTAAAATTAATTTATATAATTTTTAACAAACAATTTCTAAAATAAAGCTTGGTGATTCCACAAAGGCTTTTTCAGTTTTAGCAGAATTAAAAAAAATAAAAAAAAATTATGGTTCTCCTACATTTGTCTACATATATCAGTTAATATTTAGCTTCGTCAATTTAACAAACGCCGAGTCTTGGTAGGAATTAAACCTGCGACCTTCCAGTTAATAGCCTAGCACACTCTTCAGTACGCGGGTAACTAAACTAAAGTTCGATGTTCCTTAGAAAATTTAACTTTAGAAGGAATTCTTTATTCTAAAGATTATTTGAAACTCATAAAACCAGTTCTTTTGGTACTCATATTAAAAGTGATTTAGCAAAAATTATAGATTCGGAAATGTATTCATTCTGAAAATCATTTATATTTCCTGGCTTAAATATATAAGCTTGATAAATCATTATTTTTTTTTTGTTATGCATTTATGTTTATAAGCCACATGAAATTACTGGCGATTGATATTTGTTTTGTTTTCTTGTAAAACCTCCAAAAATGCTTAGCTTTACTTATGCCGCTTTTCTTGCCGATTTTTACCGAAATGAAGTACCGAAAATGCCGATTTTTTTTACGATAAGTGCAGATTTTTGATCAAAATCGTTTGGTAGCCCTGGCCCCAGGCAACAAGTCGTCAGCTTAGTTTGCTGCTTTCTAATGCTTTACCTATATTTATGGGTCAAACCAATAATAAGGCGACGAAATGCTGGTAAAATTGCTTCATGTAAACAGTGTTATAAAAGAAAGCTTAACCTCTGTTCATAACAAAAATCAGCAGAAATTAAATTTTTGTCTGCATTGACCTGTAGCAAAAAACCAGAACAATTTAAGAGTGGACCAGAACACCAGGGCAGCTTGCCTAAAACCAGAACAATCCTGGAAAGCCAGGACGTATGACAGCGCTAATCTAGCGACAAAATATAGTCAAACTGCGTACTTGGTTTTTCATTTCCTCATCTTTTGTCGTATTTAAAAGACTTAACATTTTTCAAGAATGCTTTTTAAAAAAAATTTTTTTTCCAATATTATTATCTAATAATTTTTAGCGAGCTCGGTACCAAATAAAAAGAAAGGCTCTGTAGAATTTTATAAAAATATTTACTTTAGTTCCACTGAACAAAAATATATAAAATAATATTTTGGCGAGTGAACATTACAGTGCCATTTTTTTACGTAAGTTTAAGAGAATTTAGATGACTAAAACTCGAAAATTGTAAATTTTGCATTATGCAAAGTTTTTTTTTTTGCGAAAAAAGTAAATTTTTCGAAAATTTTTCGTGTTAGGTTGTGTTTGTTTAACCGATTTAAATTCGAACATTTCCGGCAAATTGCAAAAATATGGCTTTACAGTACTTTAACATATAAATTTTCAATCGCGAATACGAGCGCTAATTTCGATAAAAGTTTTAAATTCATGCTCAGTGTCATTAATAAAAAAATCCTTCTATCTTATTATCTACTTTTTTATTTTAAAGTATTTAAAAGATCATACGAACGAATACAAAAACTTCTCCAAAACACAAAGATGATTTTTCCAAAAAGCAAAGACAGATAAAAAAAATATAAAACAATTTTGAAACCACTTGCCAAAAAAAAATATTCTTAAAAATATTAAGTTATTTCCAAAGTGAACCACATTAACTCCCCCAGTTGACTTCAATAAGCCTACTGCTTCTAACACTCTGTATTCTGTAAGAACATGCAGTCCATTTTTTTTCGTAGTGGAGGAATTAGAGCCGTTAACAAGAAAAATATTAACATGAAGTTAATACTAAACTCAAAATTTAGTTAAGTCTGATTTCAATAACTGACCTGAGTCCGAATTCCATTCGATATGAAAAATAAAATAGATTCATATCGAATATAATTTGTTTGTTGTACTTTGTATAAGTTTCTAAATCTACTACACTTTTGTAATTCTTAAATGATTTTTGAAAGTTTGTGAATAAGGTAAGAGGTTTGAAACTTTTCAAAATTAAGGTTGAAGTGTACTAATGATTGGGTAAAGTACCAATAAAATGTCAACGATAATATTAAACTTTCAGATAAAACTTAAGTTCAGGCAAACTGAGAGATAGTAAACTTTTAAATAGAATTGATATGATTGAACTTTGTATTAATAGGGATTAGTCCTTTACCTGGGGTCCATATCTCTCAATATACATATATATATATATCGACGGCTTATATTCAATACCTGCCATACGCCAAAACACTATTTTTCAGGAGAGAGAAAAAACTGTTTCATTTCAAAATTCTTAAGAAATGAATTAATCTTTCTTCAATAATATTTTTTAAATATGACTACTGAGTCACCCTTATAAAAAAAATAGAACTTTTTACTCTATTCGTAGCGATATGGTTGATGTCGGGTATTGCAACTGAAATCTTCAAATATTTTTATGGCGTATAGCGGTTATTGCACAGTAATAAAAATATATGTTTTTTTGCTCTAATATGTAATTTTATTAAATTAAGCATTTGCTTAACGTTTTTCTAACATAAAGGCATTCAATAACAAAACAATAACAAAAAAATAAACATAATTAAAAAAAAAGCTAATTCAAATTGGACATTGCCACATTGCTTCTTATTACTTTGACTCCATCTGAACTAAATTATCATAAAAGTAATGATATTCTAGTGGTATAACCGGTTTCAAATCTTGAAGATGTTTCCATTTACTAGGCTGGATTGGAAGCTGAGCAGTATGCAAAGGATTTGCTTCAGTATATCCTGTGTACTTTTTCATTCTGTAGGGCAAGTTATTGTATTTTTCATTAAAGTTAACTTTAAATTGAACTTCTCCACTTGGCAAATACTTTAGTGATCTTAATTGAGAAACTGTTGGATCATTTTTGGTTCGACCAGGTCTAATGCTCGAAAAGCGAATAAGTTTGGCATCATTGAAGTTTTTAAAAAAACTGTAATTTAAATACATGGCATCGAATGGTTTAATAATTACTGTGTCATTAATTTTTACTGTTTTTCGTGATTCTTTGGTTATTCTGATATAGTCTATTGGCAAGTATACTGATTGATTTTTAAGTTTGGTTTCTATTTTAGGCATTTGATAAGAACTGGTTACGGTTTTGGTAACCGCAAGTGATATAGTATGATGGAAATAAATGTTGAAGCAGACAGATCGCCTTGTGTCTCATTCCACCAATAGTTAGTGCATTGGTGATCGGCAAGATTGTAAAGAGTGAAGTTATGAACTTGTAGACGTTGTTTGAAATAGATAGCTGACGCATTTATATTTGGGCAGAGCTTAACTGCTTGTGCATCCATAGTAGAAACGTGGCATTTTCCTTCTTGTGCCGCGACTTTGTCAAGATTCTTCTCATCTTGAGCACGTTGTTTTTTTAAAATATGATCGTTATATTGTTCAGACGTTATTTGTTTGCAATTAAACGAGACACACATATCGCATTGATCCTTGCGGGGCATAAAAAGACCGTATTTCTGCTCTTCAAAAAATTTCGAAAAGGTAAAAATTGAAACAGATGATACTTGCTTCTCGGAACAGTATTCAAGGTAGTCTCGGTAAATGTCTGCCTTTGTGGTAAATGTTGCGGCAATATAGATTTTATTCGTTTCTTTACGACAGTAATGGCTTTCCACTTTGTCCAATTTCTGGAAATATTCTTTTAAGTGTATCTTACCATCGGTTCTTTTAGAACTAAACGTGGATCGTTGAGTTTGTGCTGGCGACTCATTGTCTCCCGGTTTATCTTTGGATGTTACCCATCCTCTAACCATGTCCCTTTTTATCGAAAGAGTCGACAAAAACATAAAACGGCAAACTTGTAATGAGCCATGCTTGTATGGTAGTTTAAACAAAAAGCTGTGCCGTTTTTTGGAATTTTCAATACGTTTTCTTTTTATTGGTATCTGTGATACGGGGTTCTTTACAAACACTTGTTTAGATTCCCAATTTAGGTTCCAAAACATATTAAAAATATTTTGTCTAGTTTCCTCATCAAATTCTTGGCAATATCTTGATTGAGTTTTCATACAAAACGCCGACGAACATGTAAGCCCAATATCTTTTCTAGCTTTTGGTGAGTTATGTTTAAAGGTTCCTCAACCCACCGAAAATCCCATATATTCTTGCCCCTTCATTCGCTTTGTTGCATTTTCAGCTCGTTTTGATGATATACAATTATGTGTCTTTTTATATCTACGGCGAACGATCTTATTGTTTTTATATTGCTTGTCTTCGGAATCTGGCCAAAACAATTTTTAACCTGCATTAATTATTGTTCAAACATTTTTAAATAAAACAAACGAACCTGTTATTGGATGGTCTCCATTATCTTCATCATTCGATGATGGATAATCAATAGCAATGAGTTGTAAGGAGTTATTAGAACTTTTTTATTGCATTAATTAATTTATTAATTTATAGACATAAATAAATAAGATAGGAAAACAGCTGATGAAAAATTTATGAGAGAAGGAACAAGTGGAAATTTATTCGTTCCGTATTCTCAATTATGGCGTATGGCGGGTATTGCATTAAACAAAAAATCGTGCGGTTGATAGCGATATCACAAATATTAAAAAAAAGGACTTATAACGAGTGATTTTTTTGCTATTATCTTTTTGGCAACACTAGTTTTGACAGCTCACGCACGTTTTGTATCTTGTGTCACTGTCAAACATCTTCAGTTTGGTCTATAATTTAATCATGAATCGTCTTACAAACGAACAACGCTTGCAAATTATTGAATTTTATTACCAAAATGCGTGCTCTGTTAAGAAAGTTCATCGCACTTTTTTATCGAAGAATTGTGTTCAGCGACGAGGCTCATTTCTGGTTGAATGGATACGTGAACAAGCAAAACTGCCGTATTTGGAGTGAAGAGCAGCCAGAAGCATTGCAAGAGCTACCAATGCATCCACAAAAAACAGCCGTTTGGTGCGAATTATGGGCTGGCGGCATCATTGGGCCGTATTTCTTCAAAGATGATGCGAATCACAACGTTACTGTGAATGGTGAGCGCTACCGTGCGATGATAACAAACTTTTTTCTGCCCAAAATGGAAGAGCTTGACTTGCATGACATGTGGTTTCAACAAGACGGTGCCACATGCCACACAGCACGCGAAACAATGGACCAATTGAGAGGCGAGTTCGGTGAACAGTTTATTTCACGCTTGGGACCAGTCAATTGGCCGCCCAGATCGTGCGATTTAACGCCTCTAGACTATTTTTTGTGGGGCTATGTTAAGGCTAATGTCTATAGCGACAAGCCCGCTTCGATTGACGCACTGGAAGCCAACATTGCCAACATTATTCGTGAGATACCGGCCGAAATGTTGGAAAGAGTATGCCAAAATTGGACTAAGCGGATGGACCATTTGAGGCGCAGCCGCGGCCAACATTTGCATGAAATAATCTTCAAACATTAAATTATATCGACCCAACTATCGATCCAAATAAATATTTCATGAATTTTTCTGAATTTTATGTGTTTTTTTCTTTTTTACTTTCCGATAGTTCTTATAAAATCACCCATTATTAATTTTTTTTCGGAAAAATTTTTGTCAGAGATTAAGCTGGCATCAGTGAACAATTTGCGATCAAAAAGTCATTTTCCAAAAATTGGTGTATGGCGGGTATTGAATATAAGCCCTCGATATGTTAAAAATATTTTAGAGGATGTAGCTTTAATTATAGATCAAAGGAAAGAAACTTTTAAGGAATATCCCCAAATAACCCCAAATGAGACCCCCAAATGAAAATTTTCATCCTTTTTTGTGATGACAATTCCCCTAATTTGGGGTCAGAACCCCTAAACTGGCAGCCCTGAGTATAAGCAGTTTTAAACTTACTTTAAATGGATTTTAGTTTTTATTAGATATTATAAAAAGAAGATTATTATTCGAAAATAATATATCTTGTTATTATAAAAATTGCAAATTACACCTTGATGAGTCGAAAAATTTCTGTTTTGGCAATGGCTCAAAGCTTAAACTTCTACATGTTTATGTATGCTTGATTGTTAAGCTCAAAATCATACGCAGTTACTCAAACATTTATCCCTTAACAATAAATATCATATAAATGGATAAAAAGCGACAACATGAACAATTGCACCAGTATGGTATTTCATTAAACAGCACAACCCAGCAGTGAAAGGCAGCTAGCCTGCAAATTACAGGCCTTCTTGAAGGCCTGCAAGACCCGATACACATGCAAACTGCCCGCTTGTAGAAGGGAATGTTTTTTGATTTTTCGTTCGATAGACATTCCACATTCCCTTTTTTAAGCAGAGAAGATGGAAGGAGTATTATATTTTTAAATTAAGCATATAACAAACGTTCTCGTATTCTTTTTTTGCATGTAATTTGTATATAAGACTGAAATTTACATACAAGAGACATCACACATGCTGCTATTATGTCGGAGCTGATTAACTTATCATTATTCCGCCGGAGCTACATCATATCCAAGTAAATATATAAAAAACTATTTTGGATGAAAAGAAATATGTAGTTCCAAATAGATTAAAAGAACACATTAGTCAAATTGAAAGAACCTGCTATGAAAATACTGAAATAGAAAACAATGTGCAGCTCCATTTGCTTTTTAATAGACCTTCCTTAGATAGCCTTCAAAATGGCATGCCAGAGGAGTCCTGTAAGAATCCCTTCGTTGGGAAGCGGCTTGAAAGGCCTGCGCCACAATAACAGCATGGATAAAAATTAAATGAGTATGGAATGCGGATTCGCAGGCCTTATGTCTGCTAACAGGCCTTCTAGAAGTCTTCTTAACTCCTGCAATATACCGCTGGGAAGGAATCAATACATATACAATCATACAAAACACAAAGTGACCCTGCAGACAAAGTAACTAGTATGTAGTTATAACTATACTACTTACTTTTTACTTCAGACTAGTTGCCTATCTGTCCTTTTTCCATATATCGAACTATCGATTTTAATATTAGGTTTTCATAGCATCCCAACTAGTTTATTTGTATTCAGTTATATCCCAGTTGGAATACTAGTTGTTGTCAACTACTGTTGCCTTAGTAGTTTTTTTATTTATAGTTTTTTAGCTCTTAACCCGGTAGTTCCCAGAAGTTTTTTTGTCTTGTATTTTGTTGAAAAGATGTATACTTATGTATTTTGACCTCCTGAACACGAAAATGAAGTAAATTTTTCAATATAGAGTTGCATTTTCCCGGTAAACGCAAAAAAGTAGCGTTACCATATGGTAATCCTGGTTCGCTTAGGGTAGAGGTTTTTTTTATGAAAAAGAAAAGCCTTTTTGGGCATATTTAATTAAAAATTCACATAAATAGCGGCTTAAAATCAATTTTATTGAAATTATAAATAAGCAAAAAAATAAATTTATGAAAATAAGAAAGATAAATAAATATTCCTTAGACTGAAATAATTCATGGTTTGATGTGGCAATTAGCAAAACACGTCACACAAAGTCCTACGTTGCATTTTATGCATAATGTTCGTCCGTTAAATTTGCACCATTCATCAGCGCAATGCCTACGATTAAATGGTACTACATAATGCCCAGTCTGATCATAACGGAGAGTGTGCTCAACTCGACCTGGTTGTTGTGCATATATGTGGGAGGGCATCGGACCAAATGATTTGGGTTTTGTACCATAATGTTTGCAGTATACTGCCAATTGTCGTTGAAATTCTAGATGAGTCATTGTTGGTTGTTATTTTCGATGAAACTGTCCAGCATTTTGAGCACAAGCATCAATCAACCAGGTAATAATGCTAGACCACCACTTTTTTCGTCTGTATGCGATGCGGTATTGGACCAAGTTTTGGTCAAATCGGTCTACTCCACACATATATTTGTTGTATTCCGTGATCGCAAAAGGACGGGCTGCATTTATTTTGGCTCTACTTGCTTTAGAATAACGCTGTGCCATTGATTTCGGAATTGCACCAAAGTTGGTGGATAACATGCAGACAACATTATCCTTACATTTCACCTAACAAATACCAGTGCTTTTCATCGTAACTGATTTCGAGTAACCTCTCTCCATGGACTTCAATTTTTTTTATGCAGCAGTGGACAGCTTAATGGAATACGATTTTCATGGACTGTTCCCGTAGCATTATATCCGCTTGAGATAATCCAACAAAGGATAATTGGTAAACAAGTTATCAAAGTAAAACGAAAATGGCAGCGGTTTCAGTGATCATTAAAATTATCGATCATACCAACCAAAAGAGCGGCGCATTTTCCAAACTTGGCTTTATACTCAACATTCGAACGAGGATTCTTTCTCTGGTAGATTTCGAAGTACTCCAAGAAGCCTAATGGAGTGCAAAGAAACCAAACTTTATAGCCCCAAATCTTTACGGTTTGCCTTTGATGAACTGCTTCCATCCCAGACTACCAAAGAAAGATATCATGCTTTCATCGAAAGATTTTGTTCGGCATGAAAATGTTCAATCATTTTTGCTTCAAATTTTATCGGGATTTGTGCCGTTTTTTGAAAATGCCTCGGAATTGTCTTCGAAGTGAAGACTTTGCAAAATCTCTTCAAAACGATTTCGACGCAAAGATAAACCTCGGAAAGCCGTAAAATTCACAAAATGCCAACAAAATGTAAATAAATGTATTAGATAAATTTACAAAATAGCACAGAAAATCATATGAAACGCAAAAAAAAACATGTACCCTAGGCGACCCACGATTACCATATGGTAATGCCTTTAGTAAAATGTAAAAAATAATACGAAAATAAATTTTTTTCTAGAAAATAAAGTACCAGTTTCATAGTTTGTTTCATTAGCTACCAATTAGTGTAATTATTATTAAAATATATTGAAAAACTATTAAGATATGCATATACTTACAGACGTGCCATATTAAAAAACGGGATTTTTTCGTTTTTATTTTTGCCACATCAATTTGACATGCAATAGCTTCGCTAATTGAACTCAAAATAATAAAAAAAAAAAATTTTTTTTTTGGCAAGCCACAAATGTTTTGCATCAAATAATATTTTTCTCTTGTACCTTTGCTATGTGATTTTTGATTTATTCGTCTAAATTTAACAGCATGTTTTGCATTACCACATGGTAATCGTGGGTGATATCGGGTTAAAAAAACTTTGGCTTAACCGGAGTATGAACAAGGCAAGTACTCTACCTCCTCATATATCAAGGCAAGTACTCTATCCACTGAGCCAGTTTCTACTTATTTTTTTAAGAACTAAAAATATGTTTTATATACAAATACTCGTAAGTCGTATAGCTGAAAAATATGTTAATTTTGATCTGTTTTGAATAGCATCGTTAATAGTCTCGACACAACTAGTAACATCATTATAATTTTTCGACTAGTATCGTTACTAGTTTCGTTACAATTAGTAATATGACTATCCTCTTTTGACTGGTATCATCACAACTAGTAACATGATTGCCGCAAAGCAAATTTAGCTGCTGGGGAAAAGCAAGACAAACTTACCTTAACGCAAACACAAGCAAACCTCAGTAGTACATGTCTTCATATTAACACAGAATAGATGACAAAACATATCAAATAAGTTAAGCTGAGGGATAAAGAGATATCGCTTGATTTTCTCGACATTATTGAAACTAAATTGCAAAAAAAAAAACAGATAGAAAAAGAAGACATCAGAAATGACAACGAAACAATTCTTAATGATATCAAACAAAGTGTGTTAGTGTGGAGTTTTTTCATTTCAGCAGCATTATATTTTCCAACTAGGAGTAAAATTGGTGCGGGGTTAAAGGTAGTTCTAGAATATCAGCAAAGACTTTGCTTATTGGTAGGCAAAAAAATATATGAGGATTTAAATCGTATCTCCTTACAATTTGACTCGATAACTATTTGTTTTTGTTTGAGAAGTCCAAAAAATGAGAGCAATTAACTAGTTATTATTTGACTTCTATGAAGCTAAAAAATAAGTAGTAAAATAAACAATATGAAATTAACAATTTTTTTATACACACTATCGGCCATGTTCTGTAAACCGAATCCGAGTAAATTTTTTGTTTTCCAAAAATAAATAATGCTGCAACAAATATAAAAATACAAAAAAGTCTGAAATAATTTCGCTATTAGTGGATTTAATTTTTCTGAATCGAGCTATTGCAAGCCGCTCTCGTGTCAAGTAGAGGGAGGCATCGAGTTATTTAAGCTGTGTAGCCATTTTATTCCAACCTATTATGAATGGCGACGTCGACGTCACATCAACACGACAGCAAAAAATTGTCACTTGTCTACTCTTTGTTGACAACAATTGACTAATATTAGCATGCTCAGCTAATTTCATTATCCTCAGAAAATTGTAAAAGACTGTCACTAGTAGTCAATTGTTGTCGACAACGAAGAGACAAGTGACACATCTTTGCTGTCGTGTTGATGTGACGTCGACGACGACATTCATAATAGGGCGGATTATTTCTTTTACTTCACCGACGGTTCTGCTGCAATACCGACGAAGGAGACTGCTGTGATTAGCATTATGATATCTTAGTATTAATCGCTACAGGTACTGCCAAAGTGATCAGTACTGTGCCTTCATCACTTTAACAGTCCAACAGCAACCAACACAATAACACACTGATGCACATGAGAAAAATGCATGATATTGTTGGCTTGCCTGAAACTAGTCTTGAACTCAAGACCTCAGGGTTTGTAGTCAAACGCACTAGCTCCTCAGTCGACAGCACCATCAAACACTTCTTGAGATGACAGCCAATTTGGCACTGCTCGATATTTTAATTTTTTTTTCTTTATTTTAACAGTGATTTTAAAATACGAAAAAAGAAAATTTACATCTGGGATTCATTTCAGGAAGGAATTTAAGTCCCACACCCCCCGCCCGTCCCCTTTGCGCATATACTCATAGAAAAATATATCTCCGCATTAATCGCGCCCTATCATCAGAATTCTGACATCACTGCTATGACAAATGTCATCAATAAAACGAAAACAGGCATCAATCTGATGACAAACGTCATCATGAAATTTGGACATAGTTTAAGTATCACCTATACTATGACTGGATTGACATCAATACGATGCCACTTATTATATATTATTAAAGGGTAAACTATGTATAAAAGAAAAAAAAAATAAACAATGTTATATCGTTTGTAATTTGTATTTTAATACAATATTTATTGTTTTACTTTTGTTTTGAAAAAAAAAAATTTTAGAAAGTTAAAATCATGACACTGCCTTGATGTATAAGACAGAGGTAATAATAACATCTACAAATCTTTTTATGAATACACAGAAAAAAATAGACAAGAATTATATTCAATAAAACCATGTTATTAAAAAAAATATGAATTTCAATAACATTTATCTTTAACATAATAAAATATTTCGTTGTAAGTATTTCTTTTCCATGCCGGTTATTTCTTTTCTTTTTATACATAAGTACTTAAAACAAGTTGTATCCCATAAAAAAATAAATGGGATATGGCTCAGCTAGAGAGTGTATGCTTTACGTCCGGAAAGCCCGGATTCGTATTCCAGCCATGTCAACATTTTTTTAATTTATATATATATTTTTATTTTGAAATAATTTTGTTATCAATATAGGGGAATTCTTTATCACAGGAAATTTGAAAAAAAAAAATTATTGAATACCGGGATTTTTGTTATCAAAAACGAAACTTATTTTTTTCTGTGTATGCACAGACAAAACATTGAAGCAAACGAGAGTATTACACCTTTTCATTATATTGATGACACGTAGTCCCACGAATGGTTTATATATTGACTTTGTGCTGCCAATGTTGTAAATGCTGACGTGCCTAAAATGGTAGAGGTGTCAGCTTATAAATATGCGATCAAGACCACTATTGGAAGAAAAAATAAATAAAAGTTGAACTAAAATAGAAACAAGCAAAAGTAAGAAAATTTTATTATGTATAATGGCTGTAATCATTTTATTGATAAGAAGATGAAAAGCTGATGTAAAAGTTGACATCAGAATGACAAAAAGAGTCACGGAGTCAAAAACGAAGATACTTGAAATAGCATTGATGTTAAACTACATCAGCGATACGACGGCTTTTCTATCATTTATGTCAGTTTCTATTAAATTGATTCCAATTCGTCATCTCCCTGATGTCAGTGTGTCATTCGCATTGATGATACATTTGTCATAATTGGCATTGATGATCAGCTGATGTAAGGGTTGACATGGCAATGATGAAAACTTTCATTAAGTCAAAAACAAAGACACTTGACAAAGCGTTTATGTCAATTGAGATCAGCGGTATGACTGGTTTTCTATCAGTATAGTAATAATGACTTGGCATAAGAAACATTTTTGTGGAATATTTTAACCCTCTAACTCTTCGTTGTGTGAGGCTTTTTTTCCTTTCTTAAAAAAAGGAGAAAGACTCTCCTTCAATCATTCAAAACCTTTAAATCAAGCTTAAATTGATTCAATTATCAAATATACATATTTAGGCATTTTATGGCATAAAATATTTTACTATACTTTCAACGGAAACTAGAAAAGCATATCCAAATAAAAATCTGGCATGTTTATATATTTTATATTTTAGTTTTGATTACTTCTCTAAATAAAAAAAATAAAATATTCTTAATCAAAACCCTCAAGCTGAAATGCCTGAGAAAGATTAAACTTCTTAATAATAAGAAAATACTATTGCACTTTAATCTCATCATTATTCATAAGAAGCCGAGCAATTTTTACGCACATATGACTAAATATAAGTACAAAGTGCGTGTATATAAAAATTGTGTTCTTTTCTTAACGAATATTTTAAATCAATTTTTTTACAACCTTTACTAAGTTCTCGAGTCTGGCATACAATCAGGTGTCTGTCTCTTGGTGTGAGTGTGCAGAAAATGATAGTATGGCATTGATACATATTGAGATAAAGAACTTTTTTTTTTACATTATTCTTATTTTAGGGTCCTTTGTTGTTAAGGTTAGAAGCTGTATATAGATATCGCTCCTTTATTGCAACGTAGTTATATCTCAAAAAACCAAAAAATGTAAGTTACAGAAGGGGAAGTGTTCGTTAATACCGTCTTTATATGTATAAAATTTTTCAAAAATATGTTTTATTCTAAACAGAAGTTATAACCTTTAAAACGCTAATAGCTTCCATATGCTTGCTAGCATTTTTAAAACTTTTAACGCGTTTTGCCAAGGGACAGGAGTAGTGCTCAAAACCATCGCCGTGGTAAACTACACCAAGTCCATTTTAATAAGTAACGGTAATATTATATGATGTATTTTTATTACAAATATGGTAGACTTAACAAAATAATATTAGAGTTATATGAAATATTTGAGGTAAGTCAACTGGTTATCCTACAGCTATAGAGCCATTTGCGATTTTAAACATATCTTTGTGGTCTCCTGTAAAATTTTCCAAATGCGACTTGCTGTAGTTTACCTCGCACATACAGATATTTATTAACAAAAGAAGACCTTGTAAGACTAGTAAATAATAAGGTTAATTTTTATATGTCTGTATGTGTTTGAATATTAAGGGATAAACTTTATATTGATGTTTAAAAAAATGGTATTTTATATTAAGATACTTATTACTTCTATTTAAAAAAAAACATTTCTATATGTTCCTTGTAATTCTTTGACTTTCTAAGTAAGATTAAATAAAACAGAAATACATTGACAATTTTATTTTGATTGCTTTGTGTTATACTTCTTTTTATTTGATACATTTTCGCTTTTTCTGGACGATGACCAAATTGAAGTTTCAAATTTATAAGGGATTTAAAAGTTTTAAATAACACAGACTTACAAAATGGTACTTTTTCTGTCGATTTTGAACAAAACTTAAATTTTTCTAATCAGTTTGATGACCTAAAAAAACTATGTCCTCAGTTTTTTCCTATTACTTAGAACAAGTGTTTTGCGAACATAAGAAATTATGAAAATCGATAGGGAAAATATTGATTTTATTGAGAATTAATTGAAGGAACTCAATTGATAAAAATTAAAATTTTAATACACACAGAAAAAATTATCACCAAAAAATTTTCAAACAAAAGCTTGTCTAAAATAAAATATAGTTCTCAGTAAATGTTTTTTACTGAATCAGTAAGCTTTTTATTTGACATTTATTTGGGACGCAATGTCGTAAGCAACCCCATTGACAACATACATACAAATAGCAACAACAACATTCATAGTAAAAGGAATGCGATTGTACCATGTTTGTTTACTGCAGATTTTTGACTGTATCAATTCGTTAATGTTGTTGCGTTAATTCTCATTCATTTTTTCAGAGTGCTTAGATATATATTCAGAGTTGGGCACATTCAACAAAGTGAAATTCCACAAATGCTTATTGGATGATGACTCAGATAAAAAGTTTGTTTGATATATTATAAAAAAAATGCGGTAAATATTTTTGTTTGATTCAGTAAACTATTTGGTTTAGTTATTTTTACGTAATTTTTTATTTTTGAACTGAATAGATGTCTGAAAATTTTTTATTTATACATTTTTTTTGTTTGATTCAATAAATTATTTCATTTAGAGTTTGTAAATATTTTTTAGCAAATTGTTTTATAGATTTATAGAATTTTTTTTACAAAAAAAAAAATACATTTCTTTCAATGATATTGTTTAGATATTTTTGTCTGTATTTACAAATTTGTTTGTAGGTCCGTTGATAGATAAAATATTTACTTATCTATTGAATTTGTTTATTGGAAATAAAATTTATTTTCTTCTGTACAACAAAAAAATTTTAGTTTGTGGGGGAGGGTGTGTATAAGTGTTGTACGAAAAAAGAAATGTTTTTCTATTGAATTCCTTCACTTAATTGTGCATAAAATCAACTGTTGTCCATAAGTTTTCATGATATATAGTTTATTTTATTCGTAAGACATCTGCCCTTAATAGCATTACATAAACACTTAAGGTTTTGCTGTTTTAAATTTTATAAGAGCTAATTTGATTCTGTTGCTTATCTGCAGTGCATCTATACATAAAATAAAGCTATGAAAGCGGCATGTCTGTACAGGAAATATTTTTTGCAAATTTTTATGGTGGCGTAAATAGTAATCGTTGTAGAGCATAAAACACCAACTTTTTTATTTTTTCGCTGTCTATCTGTCTGTCTGTCTGTCTGTCTGTCTGTCTGTCTGTCTGCCTGTCTGTCCGTCTGTCCGAATACGCATCACGTAATAACCACTAAATGAGGTTTGGTATGAGGGTACTTTAGATTCCTTGTTCAAGTTTATGTTACTTTTTACCAAAACAAATTATCTGATTTCTAAGTTAGAATAGAAAAAAAGCGATAATATATTTAATTTTACTAATATAACTGTTGCTGGACATTGCAAATATGTTTTTTTTTTAACATTGGTAGCACCATTTATTTTACATAACGGGAACTTTTAGCAATATGTAAAATAGTTTATATTACTAGAGTTTACACAAAAGCGAACTTTAAGGGCGCGAGGCGGGCAGTCATATCTAGTATTTAATATGTTAATTAACTACACAAAGCCAAACAATTTTTTACACTATAATTTTTTTCATTAATAGTATACATTTTTGCTCCAAAAATGTTGGCATTACTGGTTAACACTGCGTCTTGACGAGCCGTCTCGAACGAGGCGTCGTATAGTGGTTCCCATTAATAAATCTGTATCTTTGAAACTTGCGATGCGATGACAAAACGAAGTTTTAAATACCATAAAGAAGGCACAAGCTTTAAGAATATTAATATTTGGACCACTCTGTAGGAACACACGGTGTGCTAAAGGGTGTCAAAGTTGACTACCTCTGGCTGAGCTGAGCTGAGCTGAGCTGAGCTAAAAATAGCGCTAACTCAACTGAGCTGAAAACTCCAACTCTAAGTATAACTAAATCTGGGTTTTTTTGTGACTAAAGCACTTATGTATTCCTTTTTGCCTCAGAACTATTACTTGCAATTAAAAAAACTTTCAAACTAGAGATTTGATGATAGGTAGAAAAATTGCATATGCTCATTTTAATTAAAAATAAATTATTCTATTTAGAAAAGTTTTAGTCTCAAACTGTTTGTCTAGTGCTGTAAGACTGCAAGTGAGATTGAATACTAGTTGTTAACATGCATTAGTACATAGTTTTTGGATTTTTAAAGCATACAAAAAATAATGATAGCATTAAGTAGCTTGCACGAGTAACACAAATAACAGCAAGCACTAAAAAGATAAATTACTGCCTTCACTTCAACTAACATGTATGTAATTAGTTAATGGCAATGGTTTTTTGGTATTAAAAATCCTACAAACCTTAATGCTGTTGTTGATGAAGCCACATTATTATACCAACACATATCATACACATGCATGTGTGTATATAAATATAAGAGGCATGCCACTTAAAACTTGCATTCATATATGTAATAACATGAAAACAAGTATATAAATTCCTTTTGACTGTTCATTTTATTATTAACTTCATTTTAACTAAGAAGACAATTGAAATTAACATGCATAGTGGATAGTAAATTGGTTGCAGTAGGTGGATGTGTGAATGTATGTTAAACATTCCCAACCATAATGTCACCTCATTATTACATTCATTGGTTTTCATTGTCCTTCTTCTTGCCACATTGTTAGTAATTTTTCAACGCATTCGTCTAAGGAGCATTTAGGGCGTCTCTTATAATGCCTTTTGTCTGACATAAAACACATCTAAGGCTCACCTGTTGTGCTATTATTCTTTTTTGTTTATTTAGCTAAGTTATATATCAGTGGTAGCCATTTTCTCAATTTATTATGTAGTCGTGCGTAGGCTGTTTTTTTTCCAACAACACACGTACACTGGGTGTAAGACTCACAGCCAATATATTTAGGCGCGAAGCTCATGAACAAACACAGAATAAGAGAGTGTATGTTTGGACACCACTTCTATAAATGCTTTTTTTAGCCGTAGTCTTATTTTAAATTGCTTTAAATTTGTTATTCGTTACAAGCAGCCGACAATTTGTCAAATTAATTAGCTTGAATATTAATATAACGACCATTTTTCACACATTTTATTGTATTAGTTGACAATTTTTTTTTTACAAATTTCATTGTTGATCCTATAATTTGTTAATTTCAACCAATTAATTAATATAAATAATGTGGTAATATTTTTTTTAAAAAATTAATGATGATGTTTGTAAATTATGTGAGAGCCGCAAAAAGAAAAATATGCGATAGTAAAAAAGTAATAAAATAATTCCATAAAATAAATCTTTGAAGTTAGGCAAAAAGGTCCTAAGTCAGAAATTGAAGTTTTTCGTAATGTTAAATTGCGAATTATTTAATTGCATTTTTCTGACTTAAGCATTAGGCAGTTCTACAGGGAATAATAGTTGTGTAGAAAAATTTGTATTTATTCACGCAAATTCAATTCTTTTTATAAATTACAGCGGACAAAACATGAAATTTCGAAAATTCCTTGAGAAAAAAATTGTCTGAACATTAATTTTTGTTATAGTCGCCGGAAAAAGTCTCCAGTAATTGATATCCCATCCCCATGTTGTAATAAATAAGGTAGAGCTGTTCGTATAACAATTACAACAATACAGAAATAACAGGCACTTTGTTAATGTAAAATGTTTCCTGTCTGCCAAAAACAGAGAAACAGGTCTACCGGTTTAAAATTGGCCACTGACGCTGTTTCCGAAAATTCGAGCCAGCGCCATATACATTGGCTTGTTACGATTCTTAAATGTAGTCAGGCAGTGAAAAATGCATTCTTTTTTTTTAATTTACTTAAATATATATGACTAGCTATACCCGGCGTGCTTCGCTATCCCATTGTTGTGCAGATATAGAAAAATTAATTAACTCATTTAAAAATAACCATGAAATTGGTTAGTTTTTTTGGCGATCTTTTTAGTTTTGGCGAATTTTTGCGTTTTAGCGATTTTTTCATTTTGGCGATTTTTCGTTTTGACTTTTTTAATTTTGGAATTTTTTCTTAGAGTTTTTTAAAATTTCAAGAGTTTGCCCCTTTTGGTTTCCAAAATACAGCAAACTTTTTGAACTACATAGTCAAAATTACATTAACTTTCAAAACACCCTTTAATTTTTGTTGTGTTAAATATTCTACAGACTACACCAATGAACACTAACTTTGAAAATTTAGATAGTCTATATAAAAGTGTCTGTATATTACATTAGTATTTCAACATATTTTGTTGCTCGCTTTAGAACACCCTTTAACTTTAGCCCGTAGATCTTACGGCTCTCGAGAAAACAGCCTGTTACTGACAGAGAGACAGACGGACTGATGGACAGCGTATCAAAAACAATAAGATTAATTTAAACTTTTGGCGTACAGAGCCCTAAAGAGAACCTTTTCCAAAAAATAACTTTTCAAAAAGTAACCATTTTCAAAAGAGTACCATTTTCAAAAAGTACCCTTTCCATAAAACATTTTTCAAGAAGTACCATTTCTTAAAACTACATTTTCAAAAAAGTAGGCTTTCGAAAAAGTACCTTTACTTCAAAATATAAACGGTTAACAAAAAAGTACCAAAATATTTTTTTACCCTTTTTCGGCCCCTAAATGTACAAATTTCAAAAACAAGCACAAAACACCTATCCACTCAGTTTTCTATCTTATTATGACGCTTTTGGAATTTTATGTCTACCTTACTTAGTAGATTCGGAGATATAAGAACACCGAGTTTACCCGTTTTTACCCCTTTTAATCCCGTTAGAATTTAAGTTTTAAAAAATTCGTTCTTAGAGAATATATACAAACATATGCATTCAGTATATGTATCAATGTGCATGAGAAATAGTTGTATGGAAAAAAGTACCAAGAAGGGCTACCAATTTTACCCATTATATATTCAAATTTGAAGAAATACAAAACTGTTTTGAGGGGTTTTTAAAGAGAGAAAAATGAATTTCAAGTTTAGTTTCTAACTTTATTACTTTAGGAGATAAACTGTTAACAAAAAAAGTACCAAAAATATATTTTCACCCTTTTTTGGCCGCTAAGCGTGCAGATTTTAAAAAAGTTTCAGACACCTGCGCTCATTTTTCTATCTCATTATGATGCTTTTAGAATTTTATGTCTACCTTACTTAGATTCGAAGATATAAGGTTGCCGATTTTACCCGTTTTTACCCCTTTTAATACCCTTAGAATTAAAATTTTCAAAAATCCTTTCTTAGTGAAAATATACAAACATATTCATTCACTATGTATATAAATTTGCATAAAAAATAGTTGTATGGAAAGAAGTACCAAAAAAGAGCAACAAAAAAGTACCAAAATATGTTTGAGGGCTTCGCAAGGATAGAATAATGCGTTTTAAATTTAATTTCTATCTCCATTACTTTAGGAGATAAACAATTAATCTATGTTTTTAAGTAAAACTCTTATACGAAAAACTCATCATGAAAAGCAACAATTGCAACACTAATTTATGTATTTATGTATTAATGCTGTCAAAGGGGATCCTCTATCCACACTCTGGAAAACTCGACTGTGTTCTCTTAGACGACATGAATGATGTTTTTTGGACTATTTCACTCTTAGGAGAAAACTTTATTTTGGTATAGTATCGTAATATATCGCTTCTTTGATGGATGTCAATTATTTATATAATTTTCTTGACGGAATGTCGATTGCTATATACAACTCTTTATACAGCAAGCTACTAGAGCTGTGCTTGTGCCACTTTTTGAAAAATTTTCAACGGTCAACTCTGCTTCTAATATATCTAGAGGCGCAGAAGCGCTTATTTCTAGGCTTGAAAAAATGGCGCTGAATTACTTTAGTTTTCAACTGTGTTCTATGGAAAATAGTAATAAAAAAGTATCAACTAAAATGCATATCAATTTATGAAATTATTTCACAGTAAGGTCACCGTGTGCCCTTATGGTAAAGACGGCACTGCTACTACTAGATACATATTTCCTTAAGCAAACGAAAAATCACTGTGGTAAGGTATAATAATTACAATATTTATTTTAACTCTTTATAAATAAATAACGTGTTTTTATTTACAAAATAAATTGAAAATTGAATTAGTTAAGTAGGCTAAGGATAGTCCTATATCACCACGGAAGTCCGAACTTTAAAGATTGGTAACACCCGTAAGATGATCCTTTTTTTATTTTTGAAACTATTTTCGTAGTCTGTGATCAATTACACAAATTTTGAGAGGTCTAATTTTTTCGGGACAGGCTACTGGACAGTACAGCTTCGAGTGTACTACTACGGGGCACTGTCTTGCGGCTAGTGGAAAAGTAACTTTTTTCCGATTATTTTTTTCAGTGTTTTTAATGATGCAATTTTGTCACAGACATTCCAAGTAAACAAAAAACGTATAAAGCTTATTTTTATGTTGGCCCGTTGATTTTTAATTGATTTTAGAAGTCAAATATACAAAATTTTCACGAAAAGAGGGGATTTCAGGGCTGTATTCAAAATGATCTCATTTGATTTTGGTGACAGATATTTTGATTCGGAAAAAAAATCTGCCTTCGGACAAGTATCTTCTGTAAATAAAAGGAATGTTGTTTGACACATTTTCATATGCACCTTTTTTAGAGGGAAAACCCAACTAAAGGTCCATTTTTCCTTAAAATTTGGGTTAGGTAAGCAATATCTAAAAAGTCCCAGAGAGTTCCAGTTTCAAACCACTACAGAAATGTTACATAATTTGTTTTCAACGAACTGTGAAAAAATCAGCAGCCCATACCTGCCCTCCTGGGAGTTATAGCGATTTTAGTATATCACTCTCAGTATTTATTCCATAGAAATAGAATATTACATCAGAAGAAGTGTTTATTTGCTCATTTATTATCATTTATTATTATTATATTATTATAATTTTTATTGTTAGATCCAGGTAGTTAATGCTGTTGTTCTCTTGTTTCTCCATTGTGAATACGATGTTTTTGTGTTGTTTGTTCAATAAGTTCATGATCTCCTCCTCGTTATCTTTCTCCACTATGCATATAAAAGTGCAATGAAGTTCACTGTGGTTTCCATTATAATTTTGACAGTCAAGAATTATGGAATACATTAAAATTTCCTATCAGGAACTGCATGAGTTGATGCAACAGAGTAAAACTAGAAACGTGGAGGATGTTTTGGAATTGCTTGATCATGAGCATGGAGTGAAAAGTAGTTTAATATTTCCAAACATAAAAGATAAATTGAAAAAGTTCGTCAATAAGTACAATACACGTCTTCAAGAGTTTAACAGGATGTATGAACGGCTTGGAGCTACGGACTGGATTCAAGAGGGCTATATTGAAGTTGGAAATCATCCAACTACTTCTGGATATAAGATAGACTGCGATAAGTTCGCGAAGTACGGAAAAGAAACTGCTGGTCTCTATGTAAAGAAATATTCGTGGCATTATATGCCACCAACTGTCCACAAGGTTCTTATTCATGGAGCTGAAATAATTCGTTCATTTTTGGTCCCCATTGGCCAACTATCAGAAGAAGCATTGGAAGCAGGAAACAAGGACTTCAGAAACATAAGGCTTTACCATGCGAGGAAAACATCAAGAAAAGACAATTGTGAAGACATATTACATTATCTGCTCGCCAATTCTGATCCCGCAATCACAAGTAGGAGAATACTGAAGGAGAAGAAACACCTGAAATTATCAGAGGAAGCAATGAACTTATTGGTAGATGACTGATAATATATAATTTTTCTGTAGAATGCAATAAAATATGCCTGTGTTATAAAATAGTATCTTCAAAGCTTTTTTTTTTTTATTCTACATCTATTCTAGCACTCCACAAAAATGAGCATAACTCTCTTAAAACTGAAGCTATTGACCGGTATCAAATTAAAGCTTTTATTGCCATCTTTCAAATAAGAAATGAAATAGATTTTGGTTTTATATAAAATTTCAGAGTTTTTCAACAAATATCGAAAAAGCATGAAAATTTGACGTTTATAATTCTTGTTTGGACCACCCTATAATTTATTTTAAAAACTAATCATAGGGTATTTATCAAAAATAAAAGAAGAATTAAAATAAATTTTTTTTTAAATTTTTCGAACAATTTTTTTTTTATTTTTGACTTTTGTTGAAAAGTTGACCGAACAATTTTTTTCGGTGTAAATTTTTTTTCACTCATTCTGTTTGGGATTTCATTCTGACCAATCTGTAGAAGTTTCTCATCGATACAATTAAAATTACAGTTTAGGCAATATGATTTCCAAAAAATTCCGGTTTCGCCACACTGTGCGGGGTAGTAAAACCATATACACTAGAGCCCCGATTTGTGTCGTTAATGGTGACCAAGGAAATGCGACACAAACCGAAATGACGCAAATCGAATCATATTTTTCTATATAAATGCACTGATTTTTCTTGATTGGGTCAAATATTGAAAAATTTATTTAAAAAATATACACAGTTTTTATTAAAAAAGTCACATGGAAACGTTTTATTCATATTTATATAATTATAACAAAGAACTAAGAAAAAATAAATTTACATAAAAGCATAAAAAATTAAGTTAATTCATTTATATTCCCATTATACATATACAAACATGCATTAAAGTAAAAACACAAATTCTCATTTGAGACTAGGTTGATAACACTAAATAAATGACAGGCTGAAAATACATAATATTCTTAAAATTTTAGCCTTTTTATATAAAATGTTAGAAAAAAATCATTTATTAATATATTAATTTTCGATTTTGGTGGACCTTTCTGTGGAAATGCGTGCATTCATATACAATTTGGAAAAAACATTTTTTTTGTTTGCAATCAAGCTGTATATTCTTTTAAATTTTCATCATGCTTATTATTATGTGTAACTAAGTAAAAATTATTAAGTAAAACGATGACACCATTTATTAAGTCAATGTTCTGTTGACTGCTATTTAAGATTGTTTGCCAGTATATGTGTTAAACTCGATTTGAGCTTTATATTTCTCTCTGTCTAGCTTTTACAACAGTACTTAAGTTTCAAAGTTCAGTACATGACTTGTAGTTGTTAGCCCATGTTAATATTTTTTTAGTACATTATTACTACTTTTTGGTTTGTATTGTTGTTTTTATTGGTTGGTTAAAGCATATATATTTTTCTTATATATGTATAGACCAGTATGTTCTGTAAATCGAGTCGATTAAAAACGCTCGATTTGGAAAAATTAAAACCACTAACAGCAAAATTCTTTCAGACTTTTTTGGAGTTTTCTATTGTTTGTTAAGATATGATTTAAAATACATTAATGGTAGCATTATTTAATTTAGTATAGCGAGAAATTTACTCGGACTCGGTTTACAGAACAGGGCCAATATTTTTCTTTTAATGCTATTTTACGGCTTTAATATGCCACTATAGAGTACAAAAACAAGAAAAACCCTTAACACAAACTCTGCTGTTTTGTTTCCTTTGTTATTGTTTGTTTGAGAGATTGTATAACCAAAGAGGCAGGATATATAAAAACAAACAACGCCACAAATGCAGTTAGTTTGACTGTTTGCATCTGTGTGCGTGTATGTTTAAGTGCAAATATTTTTGTATACTTTTATGAAAACATTAAGAATATGGTGTTCTACAGGGATTGTGGGTGTCAATATGTGTCCTTGGTTTTGTTTACTTTTATGCATGTTTTTATGTGAGTTGGTGCATTTGTGTTAGTTAATGTTAAACCTTTGCAGTTCTATACATTTAATAGTTATTCGCAATTGCAGGTAACATTATATTCACTATATAACAAAGTACATACTATGTAATATGTAACATATTACTTTATATACAAATGTATATAAAAATGAATCTGTGTTGGTATATTTATTTGTTTGTTACTTATAGGAAGCCAAACGGCATGACCAATCTAGTTGAAGTTTAGGAACTGTCTTACTTATGATCGGGAAATGAAAATAAGCTAATTTATTTTTTTAACTATTACGGGGAAAGGCTAATTTTTAATTTCCTACATTAGTGAGAATCTTAAAATTTTACATTAGTCACTCTGAAAATAAAATGCAAAATTCAAGAAAATCTTGGAGGTATAGTTCGGTGAGAAGGGTACCGCCCATACAAGGTAATTATTAATTTTCTATATCTGCAGAGCTACAATAGTTAGGCTGCCTAATTTGGTATGGATAGCTGTTAGAACAAAGTGAAAGTTTCAACAAAAACGTACAGGTATAGCACGGTGGAGAAGGGTACCCCTCACACGAAGTAATTATTAATTTTTCTATATCTGCAGAACTACAATAGTAATACAAAGCAATTATTGATTATCCTATATATGCAGAACTACAATATTTTTTACAGGCTTTAGAATTTCTTTCTTAAATAAAAAATAGTTTGATCGAAAGATCAAATTGAAAATGAACTAAAGCCAAACTAATTAAATAACTTTAGATCAGAGACCATACAGTTCGACTAAAAATTCATAACGCAATTATTAAAAACTCTAAAGGCACTTAGCTAAAACATGAATGTGTACTGTTCCAAAAATATTTTCTAAAGGGCCTGAGCGATACTGTCTGGTTTAGCCCCAAACCCTCCCAGATGGGACTAGCTACGCCAATGCCCTTTGTCAATATCAGTCAAAATACAACAACGCGGCGACAACAATTACAAAAATGCAATGGAGGATCGACGTCACCTTGTAACTTGTATTGTGTTTACGATTAAGCCCATCCCGACTAGAAATTTTCCCAATACTCATAGTGGGGCCCGATTGGGAATGCATGTGGCACATCCAAAAGGGTTATCCCATTTGTGATTTAATCGGAAACTTATTGGGATAGCCAATCTACAAATTAGTGACCTTACAAAAGTTCTTCCCAAGTGGGAAACTGTTGGGAAATTGTTGGGAAAATTTAACACAGATTTTTAATCGTATATTTTGCTCATCTTCAACAGAGGTAAATGTTACATACTTTGGTCCCTTGGATAGCTTCAGCTATTTTAATTCAATATAAGAGTTTGATATTTTCCCGATTTGAGAAAATTTTTGCAAGATTTTGATATTTCCCCACAGGAAACCAATCGGTTCCCAAATACGTTTCTGCGTTACATCGGAATTGGGATCCCAGTTAGATCCCAAATGTGTTTGCATAAAAATTTCTAGTTGGGATTTGGTCCAATATTTTCCTCGTTATCCTCATAACTTTTAAACGGTGTCACATATTGCTTTGAGATTTCGGCTCACGGTATTTCTTATATTAAAAACATTATATACATAGTCTCAAATGTTTGTCATAAAGCCGGACTTAGAAAAACAAGAATTTACGTATCTTAGATTAGGGACCATTTGGTCCAGTGTAAATTTTTATTTGAATGAAATCAAAATACTAAGGTTTTTTGTACTTCCTACAAATTTTTAATTTATTGATAGCTGTTTTCATTATATGCTGAAATAATCTGATGGTATTCTGATCTCAGAAAAAAGTATATATGCATTCCAAGCGGATGTGGCTAGCATATTTAGCATCGATTTGTTTTATGTTTTGTGGCGTAGGAGCCAATCATTTGGTCAGCAGTGTCTACGGCTGCTATGATAACAGAAATATAAGAAGATATAGAAGAACAACAATCTATAATTTTTGTCGATATATTTAATTCTTGTCGTATTGTAAGTAGAATGAACCACTGGTATTTCCTTCGACTCACTCCCATCAAGTTCACCTGCTCTATGCAATATACTCATCAATATTGCTGCTTTGTTTTTGGGGCGGATGTATGATACCAATGTCGCAATGTCATAGAAAGCAAATGTATAACTTATACGATGGGAGCTTTCTTATAGTCAGTAATTTTGGAGGAATATATGTTTTATTTTTACGTTCTGAGGCCCATTTTTCAAAATCAATAGTTACAAATCAACAAATAAAATACCCAAAAGACAACAATAAATTTTGTAAAAGTGTTGCTGTTTTGTATGTAATTTACTTATAGATTTGTAACTTGTAGTTTTAGGAAATAGGCCCCTGTTCTTACATACTTTATAAGTTCCCTTTCATGTAATTTTCTTACCAAATCAAAAGTGGAAAAGAAGTTTTCGTCAGTCATATGTTGCCCTTTCAAGACTTCCCAGACTAATACAAAGCGTTGTCTTAGGTATGGTTCAGGCTTTGTATTTTCACCTTTTCCAAGAAATGGTTCTATCTTCTTTGAATATACCGATAAAATAAATGTCTAGCCATATTTTACAAGTTTTGGTGACATAAACCGATGAAAAGACCAAAAAAGTAAAAGATCAAGTAATCCATGAACGCCTTTATCTTACATACAGATACACCATTGCCAGAATAATTAGAATAATATATGGTGGTAATGTGCCTTCGTCATTGGCGTAACTAGAAAATTTTCTCTAGGGACTTGAGCGATAGTGGCTGGTTTAGTCCCAAACCCTTCCACATGGCCCAGCTAATCCAATGCCCTTTGTAAATATCGGTCAAAGTACACCAACGTGGTGACAACAATTACAACAATACAAAAGCCAGTGTAGAATCAACATCACCTTGTAAAAATAATTTGACTTGGTATAACTTGTATTGTGTTTACGATATGGGTTCAAAAATTCCATATTGGACGATCCATAATAATATTTATAAATTGTGTTAATGAGGCAATCAATCAAATTAGATACAAAATATTGATTAAAATTTTTACTTTTCATAAAACATGTAGTATGGACCAAATGGTCTTCTAATGTAGGATTCGTATATTTTTTCTAATCTAACAGCAGGGTTAAATAAATAATAATTTGATCGAAAGATTAAATTGAAAATGAACTTAACCCAAACTAATTAAATAACTTTGAATAAAAGACCATACAGTTCGACTGAAAATTCATAACTCAATTATTTTAATATTTTTTACTTAAAAAGTAAAATATTAATTTGGGAAAAAAGCACGTTACAAAATTAAAATGAATGTAATTTAATAATTCTCAAAAAAAAACTTATTAATATAACATATTATTTTTTCAAATTTCCTGTGATAAAGAATTCCGCTTTATTGATAACAAAATTATTTCAAAAGAAAAAATATATACCAATAGTTAGAAACGACCCCTTTCGATTTCGATGAAATTTGTTCAGCTGTTTTCGTTAAGCCTATAACGAAGTTATACCAAATGGAAAACATTAAAAATGTTTTTTCAGAAGTTATGACATATCCAAAGTGTTGACTTTAGTTTTTAAATATCTCGAAAACTATTTTATATACAAGATTGGTTTGTATGTCATTTTAAGCAGAATATTTGGGGCTACAAAAATTGTATAGAGGCAAAAAAATTTTTTGGAAAAATTACATATCTGCAAAGTTTTGAAATTTTCAAAACTGATTAAATCAAAAACCTATATTTTTTTGCTGAATTTTTTTTATATAATAATATCTCTAAATGTCCTTAAAAAATCCTGAAATTTTTAAGGAGGTGTTTTTTCTTTTTTGAGATATGACAAAAAATGTGCCTTTTTAACACAATATTTCCAACATGAAATTTCACCGAAAAAACAAATGCACAAATTTGTCAATATTTTTACGTTTTCCCCTTCAGAAACTTTAAATTAAAATAAATTTAATGCATATTGCTCAAAATTACAGATTTAAATTATTTTTGATGCTATATTGTTGAAGGTTGCGAAAGAAAAAAAGATATCTCAAAAAAGAAAAAAAAACACCTCCTGCAAATTTTCAAGATTTATTAAAGCCATTTAGAGGTATCTTATAAGAAAAAATTAAGTCGAAAAAAATATAGGTTTTTTATTTAGTCAGTTTTGAAATTTTCAAAATTTTGCAGATAAGTCATTTGTACAAAACAAATTTTTGTTCTATGTATTTTTTGTTGCCCCAAATATCCTCTTTGAAATGGCATACATAGCATCCTTGTATATAAAATAGTTTTAGAGATATTTAAGAACTAAGCTCAACAGATTCTGTAAATTTGGCGAAATAATGACATTTTGAATATGTCATAACTTTTGAAATAAACATTTTTAATTTTTTTCCTTTAACATAAATTCGCTATAGAATGAATGACAACATCTGACCACATTTCATCAAAATTGAGAGAGGTCGTGTCTAACTCTTAATTGATTTGACATGGAATTATCCATATATATATTATATATATATTAAAAAAATTTTTACATGGATGGGATACGAACCTGGGCTCCCCGAACGTAAGGCATGCTCTCTACAGCCGAGCCATATCTCAGTTATTTTTTTTATTAGATAAAACTTGTTTTAAGTAGTTATGTATGACAGTATGTATGAAGTATGTATATACAACGAAATATTGTATTAAGTTAATGACAAATGTAATTGAAATTGACAATTTTTTCAATAACATGGTTTTATTGAACATAATTCTTGTCAATTTGTTTGTTTGTAGGGAGACTCTCTACAATGAGAAGAAACCGCACTTTTAAACAAAATCTTGTTGCAAAACAAGATTTTTCTGTATTTACGCTTCTAAACCTTAACTGAAGTAGCAAATATATAAAAAAGTCGCTTAAAATAGCTAATATAACACTTTATCAAAAAAATTTATTTGTCCGAAAACATCCATCATTACCGATTCAATATGCCAAGGAAATTGATAAAAAAAATCAATAAAGAATTACAACCGAGTTTTTTCTTCATGTTTAAAAGATCATATTTTCTGAATCAGGTAACTTAGTGACAAATAAAATTTATTTTTAAATACACCGATTTGTCCGCTTTGATGCTACGTTTAAATTTGTTTAATTCAATATTTTTTTCCGCCGCTAGGGCGGAAAGTTTTTTGCCTATGTGCGACGGGTAAAATACAATTTTGTGCCGAAGAAATGAAACATAAAATAGTTGAGGTCCAACAAAAAATAGGAAATGCATAAGATATTTTATGAAATAAATCCACGTTTTTCCATGCCAATTTTTCTTTATATCGAACGTCTACAAATTCCCTCTAACATAGTCCTCCCTTTTGTAACATAGTCCAATTTTATCCGGCACTAGACTGGTACGAAAAGAACAATCATCATAAACTTGCCACAAGGATTTTAATCTTTAACATTTTTCCCTAAATCTTTTTAATAAACTATGTATGTCTTATTTTTACGTCTGTGTTAAAAGACTACTGAAGTTTAGCCAAAATCTCAAACAGAATGGTATTTTTTCTTCCATTAATTTTCAGACATGAAAACCAATACTTTCTTTTTACTGGGTACAAAATTTACTTTTCACATACATAATTCGAATGACAGATTAGTTGAAGTGGATTAAGATAAAAGTTTTTCGAATTTAATTAAAGAAAAACAAAGTTTCTTAAAAGAAAACTATGTTCATATAATTTTCTGAAATATTTTTTTTTGTACAACTCGTATTAAATCCTAGAAACTTTAAAGAAAGTGTCAGCACTTTCTGTGAAATTTTAAATATATTTAATACAGAGGCTTTAAAAGTTTTGAGCGACATTTTGAAAAGGTTTCATTGTACCAAGAAAATTCTTCGAGATTTGTTAAGTGTTTTTTTTTCGGCATACAGCTTTTTATTTTAAAGCATAAAAGATTAGTATAAATTAGATGTAAAAATATGTATGTAGAGATTAACATGTGTGTTAGCATTTCAATTTAACTTTTTCACAAACCTTAAGGGATTTTTGTTTGCGGCTGCTTTTACTTAAGTAAAATCCTTATATTGCGACAGAATAAAAACAACACTAAAAATATATGTTTATTTAAGTAATATAGACGGAAGCATGTGCACACTATAAACAAACCATTAGACATCTGTGAAATCATGTAAGCAATCACTTTAATCGCATTAGAACATGCTTTAAGCTACGACTGTAGTTCGAAAACTTATTTAAAGACACGTTTATGATATCCAATCGCTCAAAAGAAACACATGGTTGTTAAATAATTATGATAACTTAAAATTCTCAGCAAAAACTTTGCTTACTGGTAGGCAAAAAAGTGTATGAGGATTTAAATCGTAACTACTTACAATTTAACTCGATAACTAACTATTTTTGTGTGAGAGGTGCAAAAAATAAGGGGTACCCCTTACAAATGTATCTACATTCTCACAGCAATTAACTAGTCATTATTTGGCTTCTTGAAGCTAAAAAATAAGTTGTCAAATAAACAAATTAAAATTAAAAAAAATTTATACACAATTTTCAATTTTATTTTATTTGTTATTTTTATTTTTTTGACCCAGCTGGGATACGAGCCTATGCTCGTTCAGACATGAAGACAAGAACTCTACCCTCTCAGCTATTGTTGACTTATAAGTTTAAGCGACAAAAATTAGTTTTCGTATACAAACACATGTATTTTTTGCGGTTATATTTATAATTGTATCTTCAATAAAATTGAACTAAGAATAAGTAATCAAATATTAACTGTAAAATTTCAATTTTTAACTCCAGCTAATGCCAGACAACAATATTTGCTTCAGCGATTGGTTCTTTAGTTGTCTTAGGTCTCTCGCGTTCGGCTGAGGGCAAGAGTATCCCTCCTTCTCAGCCGAGTGTGGCCTCTAAAGTTAATGATGTTTCGGGCTAGAGGATTTGGGTGCAACTCAAGTTCTTTTATGCATCCTGTCACGTGCTTAGAAAACACAGTCTTAACCAGCGGCACATCTAAATCATTATGAATTCGCTTTTTTCTGACATACCAAACGCACAGAAAAGGTATGGTTTTGGCATGGTTGCGTCAACAATGTAGTGTTTCCCGATATAGCTTATGGTTGTAACAAATAAGTTATTATTGTTTTAAAGAATTGTGATCCTTAATTAGTTTACGACAAAAAACTCATGCTTACATTTAATCATGACATTATTATCACTCACATTAATAGCAACATGGTTAAATCACAATAATATTATTATTAAAAAAATTCGACCCACAGTCATGATATATTTTTAAAAATACAACAACAGTATGGTTATTTAACAATAAAATATGATTCTTGCGCATACTATTTTAAAACAGTTTACTTGCAATCAAGCTATGGTTACAAAAGAGACATGGCTCTCTGCTTCTGAAAAAGTTTTGGTTGTATCCCTTGGTTGAATGATTTTTCGTCAGTTTTTGTTTTGCTTCAGAGCTGTTGGCTTATTTTTGTTTGTCGCTTGGTTTGAAAAAATAAAAATAATAATCAATTACAAATAACAAAAACTGATAAATGCTAGCAATTAATATTCGGCCATGTGTGTGAAAACCATGTGAAAACGAAAAAAAGTGTTCTTTTAATCGGACAATTTAGTGCATTCGTAGCTTAGCTCGGATAAAATATCTTAATCATCTGAAACATAAAAATTAACTGAAAAGCTGCTATATTTTAAAATTAAATGGTTTTGCAAATAAAACATGTGTCAGCAAATATGTATGTATATAATATATCTATGTGAGAATAGATAACACTTTTTATTTCAGATTCCACACATCGACCAGCTAAAAAATAATAGAATTTTAACCATATATATGGTTGTCTCGAACCATATAAATGGTTAATTCAAACCATATATTGTAATTTTGAACCATATATTATTGTTGTTTCGCACCATACATATGGTTATTTCGAACCATATAATGTAATTTTGAACCATATATATGGTTGTCTGGAACCAAACATATGGTTGTATTGAGCCTTATATATGGTTAATTCAAACCATATATTGAAACTTTGAACCATATATACATATGGTTGTGTTTAACCATATTATATTCAAAACAATTTGTTTTTAAACCATAAATTCAACCATATATTCAATCATAGTATGTTGCTCTTCGATTATGGTTGCCTCAACCCTGTTTTTTCTTTGCGTGCATTGAATTTTTTCTACATTTAATGCCGAGGCAGTGCCCCATAACTGAATACCGTAGGACCATATTAGTGGAGTTGTATAGGAGAAGTTTACAATCCAGGCTTAGTGTAGATTTCCTTCCAATGAGTCAATTTATTATAGCTGCTCTTAATTTAATTTTGGTCACCTTTGCATTTATGTGGGACTTCCATGTTAGACGACGATCAAGATAAACTCCGAAATATTTTACTTCAGTGTGTTGAGGTATAGTTTGGTTATTTATTTGTATAGGTGGGCAAGTTTCTCTGCGCAATGTAAAAAAATGTGTTGACATTTTTGCTCGTTAATTTTTATCTGCCATTGTTTTTGCCATTATTTCAACTGGGGTAATATACTCTTGCAGTTTGCGGGAAGATTCTTGATGGCTTTTGTGAATACTTAGAAAAGCTGTGTCATTAGCGAATATTGATATGTATATGTTAATGCTTACCGGCAAGTCAGAGATATATATATCAGATATAATATAGGACCGACGATGCTGCCTTGAGGAGTTCTGGCTTCAATCGGTTGCGGAGGGCTTAGAAAATAACCTTCTTTAACAAAAAATTTTCGCTCAGTTAAATAGCTTAAGGGTGTTTTCGGGTAGGTTTTGTTTCAGTTTATGTATTAAACTTTCGTGCTATACTTTATCAAATGCCTGAGAAACATCGATGAAGAGCGCAGAACAATATCACTTTTCGTCGAAGGTTTTTCTAACCACATTCAGGAGTCTAAATGTTTTTTCAATCGTGCTGTGTTGTCTCCTAAAACCGAATTGGTGGTCAGGAATGCATCCAGTACCATTCAATATGGGTGTTAGCTTACTCATAAGTAGCTTTTCAAATAGTGACATCACTTTTTATAGCTGTTTTACACTACTCACTTCTGTAGAAAATGCAACCCTGATCTAATAAGTTTATGGATTGTTTTAAAAAATCAATAACAACACATTATATCAGAGTAGCATTTTGTGCAGAAGTCGAACAGCTTGTATAATAGTCTAAAAACAGTTTTAGCAAGTTGGCAGTGCTTTGAAATCACTGCAGCGTATGATTAATTATTAATCATACGACTTTGTACACTAAATAAGACTAGTAATTTCGGTCCTTTGAATAAAAATATGTGGAATATAAGAGTTTAATGCGCTAAACTAAAATCTGTTTTCAGTGAAGTAAACGGTGGAATTAATCAGAATCGTAATTAGTTAATTATATCATTCCCCAGTACTAATTATAATGCAAAAAAGTGCATACTTTTAAGCTGTCGTAACAGGCAAACTGGCACCTACATAAATTTGATTTTTTCAATTTATATTAACTAAACAGGCATAGAATAGAATTTTTTCGAAAGTAAATTTTCAGTTTCAGTTTTTTATTTTATTTTTGAAGTAATTAACTTCAAAAGTTATTAGTTTTACAATGAGATATTTTTTTCCAACTGAAGCTTTTCAAATAAAGTCATTTCAAAGTTAATAAGTAATAAAGTTTTGAATAGCTAAATTAAAAAGTATTTGTACATAACACTGGATATTAGTTTTTGAAACATTAACCTCTTGTCAGAACCGGCCCAAAGTGCCACAGAAGAGGATATAAGCTTTTAGAATGTTGAAATATGAACCACCATGTTAAAGCACAGGTTGAGCTACAACAGGGTGTTAAACTTGACTACTTCGGGCTTGAAAAACTTTGTCGGCCCTATAACTTCTACAAATATTATACGATTTTATTAAATTTAAACTTGGTGTAAAGTTTAAAAAAGGATAAAGAAAATACTGTTTATTTTATTAAGATGTGTTTAATATTTTCAAAGATATTTGGAAAAGATATTTGGAAGATATTTTAAAATTTTTGGTTTTTGGCCTCGACCAAAATTAAAAAAAAAAATTATATGATTTTTAACATCTAGAAACATGAAATTATCTCAACTCGTGTAAATGCAACTAACAATCAAAATCAAGACTTTGAAATGAGAGTGAAATATGGCTAAATATTGACTGTAGTTAAAAATTGAAATTGCATACTACATCCAGCATTGGACGGAAATGATGAAAAATTTCAATTCATAAAAATCGGAAAATTTTTCTAAGCGCTATGAATGATGCCGAAAACGCTGTTCATGCCCGAGGTGGTCAACTTTGACAAGCGTTAGTTAATCGTGTGTTTCAACCGAGTGGCAAAAATTTCAACAGTTTAAAAGTAGGGAGGTAACCTATATATCGGCGATACTTAATATTTTCCGATACACCGGTATCGGCGATATTTTACTGTCGATACGACGACACTTTTTAAATTTTTTTCAGAGTTTTTCTTTAACAAACAATTTAATTTTACCAAGAATTAAATTCAATTCGTTGTTTTTTAAAGCTTATTAATATCAATTGTAAATTTTAATAATATCTTACGCTGTTATTTTGTAAAAAAAGTAATTTTTTTTGCTAATTTTACTATGAATTAAAATTCAATTCATTGTTTTTTAAATCTTATTCCCAGCAAAAAAATACTCGAAAGAAGTCATGAAAATGTAGAATTTGAGATCCGAAAGTAGTACAAATTTGGATAATTTTTAATTAGTTTTACATATGCTTGTCATTGCAAAAGTTATCTTTTTCGATTACCAATCACCGAATTGGAAGCGATGTTAAGAAAAATTTCCTTTTCGTCTTTCTATAATGATTTTTTCTCAAAGAAAAAGGATGAAAAATTACCCATTTTTGCAACTTGTTTCTTTTTATGGGAATTTAAACGCAAAACTGTGTTTTCATGTAAATTTAAGTGAATAAACATAAACTTCTAGAATAATTTTAACAATTAAGCTATTAAGTTATTTAAAAGATTATTTGTGGTTTTCTTGAATAAGCGCGGATGTCAATTTTTGTCGATTTTGAGTTATTGATGCCAAATTACATTATTTTATATGCTCTTTTACATGGACCAAAAATTTCGCTAATAACTTGGAACCATTCTGAAATATTTTTCTAAAAACAACGTAACTTCTTAATTCATTCAAATATTTTTCAGCTCTTACGAACTAAATCGACATACAATTGCGTGCTGGCCACAATTGTACAATTGTACAATTGTGTTGCCGTTGAAAAAAACACATCCATATGCCTTGTTACTTTGGAACACATTTCCGAAATATTTTTGGTTATTGTTCAGTTAATAAAAACTTATAGTGACTTGTGTGCAAGTTTCCAGGTAAAAAATCTTGTGTGTCAATGTAAAAAACTGTTATCGAAATAAGATTTTTTCTGCACACACTTTTAGTGTCCTTGGCAAATTAATTTTCTTTTTGATTATTCTCTAGGATCTTACCCTTATGAAATTTTTGCCTGAAATTTTTACACAAACTTCTTACCACGTATGTTTACATTACTGTCAAAAAAAAAATTATAAAAATCGCACAGAGTCCGTAGCATGATATAAAAAACAAGGTAGTTTCACTTAAAATTGTTTGACAAGAATTAAGATTTTTTAAGTCTAGTTTATATGTAAATATTTAAAATAGCCTTGCCACACATGGAAAAAAGGAAAATATTCCTAGAAATTTTATGCAAGTATATGTAGTATTAATTTTGTGATTATGTACTCGAACTTTGTGCTGATTTCAAAGAGAGTCGATGGAAATCTCTTAATCGTATATTACAAAAATTACAAAAATATACAAAAAAAAATGGTTAAAAATGGAAACAGTCCCTAAAATTGATTAATCGTCTATTGTGAATATGCCGAAAATTCGTGAAACTTTTTACATACGTAAACAAGCTCCAAAGTTGATTAAAATTGCTAAAACTGTCAAGAATACCAAAAACCCAACAAAATATTCGTTAATAATTGCTGATAATTTCACTATTATTGCATATGAAACAAATATTGTGGAAATAAAGAAAACGGCAAATTCCAAAAATCCAAAAAAACCTTGAAAAAGTGCAAAAACTTGTTATAATCATGCTTATAACGAAAATGTCGGAAATTCGCAAAAAATTGCAATATTGCCAACAAGCCCTAAAATTAATTAGAACTCGATAAAAATGTAACGAAAGGCAATATTCGCTAAAACTTGCTAAATTTTTAAAGATTACAAGGCGTAATAAAAACGTAAGAAAGAAAAATCTGGAAAAATTACGCTTGTCGTGAAAATAGCGAAAATTTGCGAAAAATTGCAAAATTTTAAACAAGCCATAATATTGATTAAATATCGCTAAAACCGTAAAGAGCACCAAAAATTCCGGTAAAAATCGCGAAAATGGCACAAATTCGCGAAAAATTACTAACAGCGGCATAATAACAAATTCGAATATTGCTTAAAACTCGAAAAAACTGCAAGGAAGATAAAAAGTTTCTAAAAGTCGCTTTTATCGCGAACATTGCAAAAAGTCGCAATAAATTGCCAAATCGGAAATAAGCCTTAAAATATATTAGAACGTGAAAAGTGTTACAAGATATTGCTAAATGTATTGAAAAAATTACTAAAACTCTGTAAAGAACAACATAAGCTCGTAAAATCAGACAGATCGCGAAAATGGCGAAAATTGTTCAGAAATTGCTAACATCGCGTATTAGCTCCAAAAACTCACAACTCTGAACACAATTCTTATTTTCTTTTGAAAATTAATAACGTTTAATTTTTTTAATATAAAAAAAATCGGATTTTGTAAAAAATGTTACGACGATTTTTAGTTTAAACGTCAGATCTCCTTTCTTGTCAAATGATAATATGTCAAAAAAAAAAAAAGAGAAAGTGGAACTAACATATATACTTATACTATGGTCCGTAGTATTGAAAATAAAGTATTTCCATTCTCCTGAAAAATTGGTCTTTATACATTCGCGCTTATTCAAGAAAACCACAGAAATATCCTTTAAAAAATCTATTTTTTTTAAAGTGTGGTTAGTATTCTTAAAAATTATGATGGAACTATAAAGTTTTTTATGAACTAAATAAAATTTTACTTGTGCTTCTACTAATAATCTGCATATTTGTAAATAGATTCTTTGGAAGCAATGAAAATGTTGTTCCTTAAAAATTACGTCCAATTTTTTATGTAATATTATAAATAATAATATATAATAATAATATTATATTATTAATAATATTATATTATAAATTTTAAATAATTATAATTCTCTTACACTGTAATTTTGTATAATAACAAAATTACCCTAATTGAGATTTGTTAATTTAAATTTCAACTCAATTTCAAAATGCGTATCCGCATCGGAATCAGTATCGCCGATATATCTTTTTGAGTATCGAATCGGCAAAAAGGCGTTTCGTTACATCACTAGTTTAAAGCTTAGGTCCTCTTCTATGATTATTACATACATGGTCTTGTAATCGGATCTCAAGTTTCATAGATGCAGATTTATCATCATTTCTTTCAAATTGCATCGATTGTCCGTGAGTAGCTTGGAAACAGTTAACGATTATTTTGCCTGGTTCCTTGGAATATTGTCTCATGACTTTTAGACGAATAAAAATCACTTTGGAAATATATTATATTTTTCTGTATTTTTGCTAAAATCTTTTCAGCTTGCCATACAACTAACTACTGTATATGCTTTAAATGCAAACAAATAAAAAGCGGATAAATATCTAAAATATTTGCAAACATTCAGTGTATTTTTGCACTTCTCTTTATAAATGTATGTGTGTGTGTATATATGTATATAAAATACATACACAATGCCTGTGTATCTTTTTTTTAAATAGTATTTTTACTTTGAATCTTAATAAGCCCACTAAGGATGGGTATCATTGTTTAAGAATGTGTCGGTTTTATCGCCAATTCGAACACTTTAAATGCAAATACATACGCTCGTGTATGCTAATTTAAAGTGATGAACACGTTCATGTACATATATATATTTTTATATGTTATTATTTAAAGTGCCAATATCTTACACTATTTCCATTGTGCTTGTTTTCATTAACAGCGCCTGTTAACTAGATTGACTGTACAGGATATTTTATAGTATATAAATTATATTTACTGTTGTAAACGATTTTTTTTGAGTTGAAATCATGACTAGTTTTTAGTTAACAATTTAAGGACTTGATGAAAATTCTAGAACGATGTATAGAAGGGTAAATAAACGCTAATGCAAATTCCTTATAGCGCTTTATTGGCTCAAAGTGTTCTGCAGAAAAATCGCCTTTATATAAAAATATATAGAACAATTAATATTTATGCGTAATTTCTTTGAACTAAATAGCTTCAAGTTGAAAGTCTTCGGCTTAAGTTTATTATTTAAATAAATTTAAAAAGGAATATTAGAATATTTAATTAAACAAAAAGAACATATCAGTACTGATTTCGAGATCTTTGTTATCAGCGGTCTTTGTTAATTTTGACCAATTGCCGAGGTGTAGACTAGACCGCCCGTACGTGCAAAAGTGTTATTTTTTCCTATACATTTAATGGGAGGTCTGGTGTATACTAATGAGTAGGAATATCAACTAGTTAGCCAATTTACAAAAACAAAAAAAAAAGATTTCAAAATATGTTAAATTTATTTATTTATTTTTTTTTTGTTATATTCAGGAGTACCGCAAGGCTCCGCTCTTTTTCCTACCCTATTTCTTATATTACGGAATGACCTTCTGTTTGATGATATTTTTTTCTGTGAAACCTGTTTGGGGTCATGAGGCAAAACATGAATGATACACTTAATCACGATCTTGTCTTATCTTATAATGCCAATTTGTGTTATATTATAAGTAATATACTGATATATACTGATGTTTGTGGCCCAAAAAATAATTGTTTTAATTTATTACTGATTTCTTATCTGCATTTTTACAACTCAATTACTTTCCCAATACTTTTGTTCTCTTCTTGCCATTGTTACATATAATTTTCTTGTAAACTTTTTCAAGTATTATTTTCTTTTTCACATCTTACCAGATGTTTTCTTGTTGTTTTACAATTGTTTAATAAAAAACTATAACGTTATTTTTTCTAGACATATTTCACTTCCATTTTTTTTATTACATTTTCCAAACTTTTCCACAACTTAAGTTTGTTGTTTAAAAAATAAATACTTCAAATTTATCGTTGTTGCTTTTCTTTCGAATTAAGTTTATAGTGAAAATTTCTTTTTTTTTTAATAAGAGTTGCAATGTGAACATTCTTGGATAATTATTGGTTTTAGTACAAAGTTTCGAAGACAAATAAAAGTTTAAAAGTTTAGTTTTTATCATCTTTTTTTGTTTTGTTTTTGGCACAATCTTATGATACGGGTAAGCCTAGACTATAATTACTAATTGTTTTCACTTCTACTGAGCTTAAAAGTCAATTTTGTGAAAATCAAAGATTATACCAGCCAAAAATTTATATGCACACCTAATCATACATACACAGATGCATATGCGTACTCTAGGTCTATATATCTGAAAAAATACGAAAAACCTTGGATATACGAGTACATATTATACCAATCGAATCATAATAGTGGGGAAAAGTGGCTACACGTCAATACCAATAGAGAGAAGAAAAAAAAACATATTCAAATCGGATAATATTTTCAATTTCCGCATCGCATTTGAAATTTACAAATTTTATCAGAAGTTTTAAATATATACGAAAAATCGTAGAAAATATCAAGTCATAACCGCACGAAATATGTTTTTCTTAACTTTAAAATTGTTTTATTGAATCTTCAATTGTAAATTGAATTAACAATAAGTATTCAAATCTTAAAATTAAAATTGTTGATAATTAATGCAGCCACTGCTAGACGAAATATTAGGTTCAACGGTTTCTTCTTTAGATGTCTTGCGTCTCTCGTTCGGCTGAGAGCAAGAGTGTACCTCCTTGGGATTCGAGTTTCTTTTTTATATATGTTGCCACATGTTTTGAAAACACAGTTTTTACTAATGCAACATCAATATCTTTATGGATGCGCTGGTTTCTGACATACCGCTGCCGCTGCCACTGCCACTGCCGCTGTAATGAAACGCAGAATTTTATTTTTTCGCCGTTTTAAATTTTCTCTATATTTGATGCAGAGGCAGTGCCCCATAACTGAATACCATAGCACCAAATTGGTTTAAGTATTGTGTTGTATAGAAGAAGTTTACAGTCTAGACTAAGTTTTGAATGTCTTCCTTCAAGTTGAACTGCTTTTAATTTCATTTGGGTCAGCTTTGAACCTATTTGGGTCTTCCATGTTAGACGACGATCAAGGTGAATTCCTAGGTATTTAATTTCATAGTAATGCGGTATGATATGATTATTGATATAAAATAAGCGGACATGTTTACCTGCGTAAGATATATGTGTTAGAGGATAAATTTTGCTTTAATTTCTGGATTAATCCTTCATGCCATACTTTATCAAAAGCCTGAGAAACATCAATGAAGAGAGCAGAGCAATATTTCTTTCCTTCGAACGTTTTTCTAACTACATTCACAAGCCTGTGCGTTTCCTCGATAGTGCTATGTTGTCTTCTGAATCCAAACTGATGATCTGGGATGCATAAGCTCTCATTTAGTATGGGGGTCAACTTACTCATAAGCAGTTTCTCAAATAGTTTTGATGTATTTGACAATAACCCGACTAGAAATTTTCCCAATACTCATATTGGGGCCCGATTGGGAATGCATGTGGCACACCCAAAACGGTTATCCCGTCTGCGATTTGATCGGGAACTTGTTGGGATAGCTCATTTACAAATTAGTAACTTAACATAAGTTCTTCCCAAGCGCGAAACTATTGGGAGTCTGTTGGGAAAATCTAACACAGATTCTAGTCGTATATTTTGCTCATCTTCAACACAGGTGATTGTTACATACTTTCGTCCCTTAGATAGCTTCAGCAATTTTAATTCAATATTAGCGTTTGATATTTTCCCGATTTTAGCAAATTTTTGCAAGATTTAAATATCTCCCCCAGGAAACCAATCGGTTCCCTAATACGTTTCTGCGTTACATAAGAATTGGGATCCCAGTCAGATCCCAAATGTGTTTGAATAAAAATTTCTAGTCGGGAAGCTTATTGGCCTATAATATTTCACTTTGGTATGGTCTTTTCCAGACTTAGGGTATCATGGTGATCAATGACATCTTTCATTCCGCAGGATAGTATTCTATTCGTAGAACTGTATTCAAAATGAATAGAATTATCCTTTTTGCTATACGGGGTAGCTGTAGAAGCATCTTCGTACTAATTATATCAGAACCTGTGGCTTTCTTCGAATTTAAATCGGCGATAGCATTTTCAATTTCTCGAATATTAAATCTCAAGGGAACGGCAGCTTCAGCGACAACTGTCGGTAGCTCATCTATATCAGATGGTGTGTTTGGGGTGAATACATTTTTCATGTGGTTAACGAACAGCGTGCCTCTTTCATCATCAGTTCTTGTCCAGTCCCCGCACTGTGTTGCGGCTAGTGGAAAAGTAACTTTTTTCCGATTATTTTTTTCAGTGTTTTTAATGATGCAATTTTGTCACAGACATTCCAAGTAAACAAAAAACATATAAAGCTTATTTTTATGTTGGCCCGTTGATTTTTAATTGATTTTAGAAGTCAAATATACAAAATTTTCACGAAAAGAGGGGATTTCAGGGCTGTATTCAAAATGATCTCATTTGATTTTGGTGACAGATATTTTGATTCGGAAAAAAATCTGCCTTTGGACAAGTATCTTCTGTAAAAAAAAGGAATGTTGTTTGACACATTTTCATATGCACCTTTTTTAGAGCGAAAACCCGACTAAATGTCCATTTTTCCTTAAAATTTGGGTTAGGTAAGCAATATCTAAAAAGTCCCAGAGAGTCCCAGTTTCAAACCACTACAGAAATGTTACATAATTTGTTTTCAATGAACTGTGAAAAAATCAGCAGCCCATACCTGCCCTCCTGGGAGTTATAGCGATTTTAGTATATCACTCTCAGTATTTGTTCCATAGAAATAGAATATTACATCAGAAGAAGTGTTTATTTGCTCATTTATTATCATTTATTATTATTATATTATTATAATTTTTATTGTTAGATCCAGGTAGTTAATGCTGTTGTTCTCTTGTTTCTCTATTGTGAATACGATGTTTTTGTGTTGTTTGTTCAATAAGTTCATGATCTCCTCCTCGTTATCTTTCTCCACTATGCATATAAAAGTGCAATGAAGTTCACTGTGGTTTCCATTATAATTTTGACAGTCAAGAATTATGGAATACATTAAAATTTCCTATCAGGAACTGCATGAGTTGATGCAACAGAGTAAAACTAGAAACGTGGAGGATGTTTTGGAATTGATTGATCATGAGCATGGAGTGAAAAGTAGTTTAATATTTCCAAACATAAAAGATAAATTGAAAAAGTTCGTCAATAAGTACAATACACGTCTTCAAGAGTTTAACAGGATGTATGAACGGCTTGGAGCTACGGACTGGATTCAAGAGGGCTATATTGAAGTTGGAAATCATCCAACTACTTCTGGATATAAGATAGACTGCGATAAGTTCGCGAAGTACGGAAAAGAAACTGCTGGTCTCTAATGTAAAGAAATATTCGTGGCATTATATGCCACCAACTGTCCACAAGGTTCTTATTCATGGAGCTGAAATAATTCGTTCATTTTTGGTCCCCATTGGCCAACTATCAGAAGAAGCATTGGAAGCAGGAAACAAGGACTTCAGAAACACAAGGCTTTACCATGCGAGGAAAACATCAAGAAAAGACAATTGTGAAGACATATTACATTATCTGCTCGCCAATTCTGATCCCGCAATCACAAGTAGGAGAATACTGAAGGAGAAGAAACACCTGGAATTATCAGAGGAAGCAATGAACTTATTGGTAGATGACTGATAATATATAATTTTTCTGTAGAATGCAATAAAATATGCCAGTGTTATAAAATAGTATCTTCAAAGCTTTTTTTTTTTATTCTACATCTATTCTAGCACTCCACAAAAATGAGCATAACTCTCTTAAAACTGAAGCTATTGACCGGTATCAAATTAAAGCTTTTATTGCCATCTTTCAAATAAGAAATGAAATAGATTTTGGTTTTATATAAAATTTCAGAGTTTTTCAACAAATATCGAAAAATCATGAAAATTTGACGTTTATAATTCTTGTTCGGACCACCCTATAATTTATTTTAAAAACTAATCATAGGGTATTTATCAAAAATAAAAGAAGAATTAAAATAATTTTTTTTTAAATTTTTCGAACAATTTTTTTTTTATTTTTGAATTTTGTTGAAAATTTGACCCAACAATTTTTTTCGGTGTAAATTTTGTTTTCACTCATTCTGTTTGGGATTTCATTCTGACCAATCTGTAGAAGTTTCTCATCGATACAATTAAAATTACAGTTTAGGCAATATGATTTCCAAAAAATTCCGGTTTCGCAACACTGTGCCCCATTCAATCTTCGTAGTGGAGGTTTACATATAACCAGCCTTTTAGGGCCTCTGGCTGCTCACCATGGCGAATAGTCCGTTTGTGGTGTTGCGTCAAGTTCGTGCAGGAATTTTTGCAAAGATGCAGCTTTTGGGAGTTCTAATAATTTTTTAAGCATAATTTTTAACTGCGAAAAAACGTAACCAACAAAAATTAAACTTTAGAGAAGAAGTGTTTTAAAAGACTTCGTTTCAAATGGACATATTGCTCTGAAATTAAGTATATCACTTATTTTTAGTCCAGTATACGTAACATAATAAGTTTTAATGGTTTATTTCTATTATAATAATGTTTTATGTGGCTTGCAATATTTTTTTTTCTGCAATGCAGAAATATTATAAGTTTTTTGACTTAATTATAACTTTTTTAACTTAATTTTATTTTAAACTAGCTTTTACCCGCGGCTGCACTCACGTCAATATATTTCCATATGCATAAATGACCAATGATAATGCAAGAAGCTTAAATTGGACTAATAGTTTCGGAGAGGCAGAAATTACTAACCTGCCACCCGTCGTGGTCCTATATAAAAAATACTAAGCTTATGTTCTTATCTAAAGCGTAGGTAGTATGCAGTTCTGCCTAAATTTCAGGTTCGCAATTTTGCATTTATTTCTTCACGGAAAAATAGTTGTGTAGAGAAAATTGTTTTCATTTACGCAAATTCACTTAAATTTATTAATTTTCACGTGCAAAACATAAAAAAATTATTCACAGCATTACACAAAAACAAAATGTCTAAAATTCCGTGAGCAAACAATTGTCTGAACATTAGTTTTTGTTTCAGTTGACGGAAAAAAATCTCCACTAATTGATATCATATGCCGGTGTTAGACAAAATGCGTGCTGATTTTTCTTTTCAGCTGCGTACCACCAAACGGAAAGTTGCCTGAAAATTTTTAGAAACTGAATTTCAGTTTGTTTTTTTACACATACTCCCGACTAGAAATTGTCCCAATACTCATATTGGGACCCAGTTGGGAATGTATGGGGCAAACCCAAAAGGTATATCGCATTTGGGGTCTGGTTGGGAACTTGTTGGGATAGCCCATTTACATATTAGTAAGTTAAAATCAGTTCTTCCCAAAAGGGGACTTATTAGGAACTTGTTGGGAAAATCTAGCAGATTTATTACATTTTGAATAAGTCATTTGTCATATTTTTATTCATGATAATATTTTATTGTAAATTTTGAACATGTCAATTACTGATAGAGTGTATGTAAATCGGGAGCTTGGACGTTTACGAACTCAAAGACGCCGTGAATCATCTTCGCAATATGAAGTTAATTATGAACTTGGGAATTCGACCGAGTCGTTAACTGATGAAACTGACGATGAGAGTAATACCGAAGAACATATTGATATTGATGAAGTTAATGAAATAGAAAGTGACGATACATCAGGAGATTATGCGCCCATTGATAATGAGAGGATTAATGAAAGTAGTGATTACGAAGATGCACAAGAGTCAGAATTTAATTATAGAATTTATTTTTAGATATACAGCTTATTACAAACTATTAACAAAAAGCAAAGAATGGTAAAAAATATGGGTGATATTTTGAGAGGCTATCTAAGCCGTGAACTCGCCTTAAAATTTGTCCCTTCTAAATCATCCAATAAGGATAACACGAAACAAATTTTCAAGGAGTTTTTAAAGAACTTTAATTACTGCTGCCAAATTCGACTACTTTCGAGCAATCAATACCAATCGATACGTTTTTTGGTACTCCATATGCCTCGGTACTTTTATTTCTTTAGTGATACAACCTCAAATACATATGTATTTGTTAATAGCGTGGTATTTTTGCTCTTAGAACTTCTACTCATATCAATAACAAAAATACAAATCTGAAAGTATTGAGTAACTATTTCGTAGTATTGAGTATCCGCAAGTAACCACCTCTCAATACTTTGCCAGCAGTACTCTAAATCAGTGGCTTTACATTTTTCAGAAGCAATACGCAAAAAAGGAAATTGTAATGAAGAAAATCCCATTGACAACAAAGAAATTTTATTAGCGATGAAATCAGTACTACAAGGAGCAAGAGACTGCGATGGAAATCGCGTTTTACGTTTAAATAAAATAAAATAAAAATTTCAATTTGTTTTTGGTGTACAACTTTTTATCTACACCTTTTTTATAAATAAAAAATAATATGTTTATAAATAAAAATAATTGAAATTAAAATATTTTATTTCTTTAATTCGTAGCCTTATGTCCTGCCTGTAGGGATTTTTCAGTTAAAGACCAATCGGGTACCAAATAAGTTTTTGCGTTACATCACAATTCGGCAACCAATTGAGTCCCGATTGGGCAATCCTATTGGGTGCGTATGAAATTTCCTAATCGGGATCTTATCAGGATTTCCCAAAGGGGAACTTGTGAAGATTGCCCCATCGGGTCCCAAATACGTTTCTGCGTTACATCCCAATTCGGGAACCAATTGGACAACCCAGTTGGTTCCCAATTAGGAGCACATGCAAATTTCTAGTCGGGCTTCTAATGGCAGCGTAAAATTCAGGCAGAACTACATAACTACTACACTTAAATAGGTATATATCCATGTTTTAAATTTCATTAAAATTAGCTAGATAATTTCGGAAGGACAGAAATCGCTCCATGCCCCTCGTGATTCTATTATTGAAAAAAAATATAGAGCCTGTGTGTTTCAATAATCTGGTCTATTCATGTTCTTAATATCATTAAGATTGGTTAGATAGTTTCGGAGATGCTGAAATCACCCCTTACCGCATTCGTGGTCCTATATTGGAAAAGTTTGGTAGGTACAAAAAACAGAGATAGGCCTTTGCACCCCTCATGTTCCTATATTTGGAAAAATATATAGCCTATCTTTCTAGGCTTAGATCTATCTATGTTTCAAATTTCATTAAAATTGGTTACATAGTCTCAGAGAAGCATAAATCGCCCCTTATTCCCTTTCCTGATCCTATTCTTGAAAAAAAAACTGTAACCTATGTGTCCTCACAGAGTTAGATCTGTCTAAGTTTCAAATTTCATTACAATTGGTTAGATGGTATACGTGGCTGCCTACTGCACGCAAGCTATCAAGTAGAATGAATAAGATCCCGTTTTGATAACAAAAATTTATTGAATAGTTTGAGAGAGACAGAAATTGCCCCTTGCAGCCCTTATATTCCAATTTTTGAAAAAATATAGTTTCGGAAGGGTAAAGATTGCCCCCTTCCCCTCGTGGTTCTAGTTTTGAAAAAATATAGAGCCTACTTGTTGTTTTGTACTCTGCTATATCCATGTTCTAAATTTCATTAAAATTGGTTAGATAGTTTCAGAGAGGCTAAAAATGGCCCTTAACCCCGCCCCGGTCCTTTTTTTTGAATGTATAGCCTATGTATCCTTCAAGACTCCGATCTAACTGTGTTTCAAATTTCATTAAAATTGGTTAGATATTTTTAAAAAGGCTAAATTGCCCCTTACCCCCTCGTGCTCCAATTTTTGAAAAAAAAAATTATAGCCTTGTGTCCATCCAGACTCAGATCTATCCAAGCAATAAATTTCATTAAAATTAGTTGGATAGTTTCAGAGAGACAGAAATTGCCCTTTACCTATGTTGCCTATGTTTCTTTCTAGCCTTAGATCTATCTACGTTTTAAATTTCATTAAAAATGGTTACATAGTCTCAAAGAGGCAGAAATCGCTCCTTACCCTCTCGTGGTCCTACTTCTGAAAAATATATAACCTATGCGTGCTCGCAGACTCAGATCTATCTGTGTTTCAAATTCCATTAAAATTGCCCGCCATCATGGTCATATTTTTGAAAAAATGTATTGTCTATATGTCCTTCCAGACTCAGTCCTATCAGTTCACCACATTTCATTCAATGCCATTAAGCGGTTTTCGCCTGATAGTGGTTCAAACATACCAACATCCAAACATACAAACTTTCACATTTATAATATTAGTAGGATGTGTCTTAGTAGACTCAGGTCTATCTATACTTTAAATTTCATTGCAATTGGGTAGATAGTTTTTAAAAGGCAGAAATTGCCCCTTACTTCCCCTAGTCGTCCTACTTCAACACTCAGATCTACTCATGCTCTAAATTTCATTAAAATTGGTTAGATAATTTCAGAGAGGCAGAAATTGCCACTTAACTTCCTTCATGGTACTATTAAAAAAAAATATAGTATTTTTGTCCTTCAAGACTCAGATATATCTGTACTTTAAATTTCATTAAAATTGGTTAGATAGTTTCAGAGAGACAAAAATTGCCCCTTATCGTGGTCCTATATTTTCATAAATATACAATCTATGTGTCCGTCAAAACTCAGATCTACACATCTTCTAAATTTATATTAAAATTGGGTAGATGGTTTCAAAGAGGCAGAAATTAGCCTTTACCTCCCCTCGTGGCTTTTTTTAATTTGTATTGTATGTGTCCTTGCAGACTAAGATCTATCTGTCTACCAAATTTCATACAAATCCTTTAAGTGGTTTTCGCAAATCCATCAAAAACATCCAAATATTCAAACATATAATCTTTCACATTTATAATATTAGTAGGATGTATCTTTCTAGACTTAGATCTATCTCCCCTTATCTCCCCTCGTGGTCCTATTTCTGAAAAAAATATATAGCCTATGTATCTTTCTAGACTTAGATCTATCCATGTTTTAAATTTCACTGAAATTGGTTAGATAGTCTCAGAAAGGCAGAAATTGCAATTTTTACTCTCATTTCAAAGTCTCGACTTTATCTCCTTTTCACGACTAAATGAATTGAGATAACTAAAAAAATTTTTCTACATGTTATATTATTTTGAAATTCATATGATTATTTCGACCGTATTTGCTGCTTGTGAATTCAAATTAATTATTAGGCTAAGGCTCATAACGTTATATTCTGAAAGAATTTAGCATGGCTAATATTCCAAGCAACAAGGGAAAAATTAACATCAATTTAATTTGTCAATGTACACAGTAGAACATAGTAGCGCCACTTTCGAAAGCCGCTACATTTTAAAATTCAATGCCAAATATCTTTGAAAATACTTAAGATATATCAATGAAATAATCTGTGTTTTCTTTATCTATTGGAAAACTTTACAACAAGTTTATATTAATTAAAATCGGATAATATTTTTAAAAGTTATGAGTTTGAAAAAATTTTTATGCCCGACGTAGTCAAATTTGACAACCATTAGCGCAATGCATGTTTCAAGCGGGTGGTCTAAATTTCAACATCCTTATCTACGACTTTCGCATACGTCGTTTTGTATTCGGATCGAAAGTTTCAAAAATGCAAATTTATCACCATTTTCTTCAATTGGAACCAATGTGCATGGTCAATATCAAAGCTTGGTTCGATTTAAAGCAAGAATAGTTTAAAAATACCTGTTCTATAAATTGTAATCTTTGAGATATACATTTTTGTTGCCGACATGGCTCATATACATTTTTGAAATCGATTGATAAAATATATAAAAAAAAAATTTCTCAAAGGTTTTAGGAGAAATTTTCTTCAAATTGACCATATAAGTTTATTTGCATACACTAACTACTAAGCACTTTTCCAATGGATAAATTAAAAACAATTAAATGCAAATTTTCAAGTCCATGCTAAAAGACTAATGATAGAAATTAATCAAAGTTAAGCATGTAATTTGCTAAAGCACCATTAAAATATCCTTTACTTGCTCAAGTAATTTTCTAAATTGTGTCATTTTTATTAATGCCAAAAAAATTAATTCTCAAGCATAACCCTAAAAATAAAAGAACAAAAGCGAACAAAAAACATTTAGATGACTCTTGTGCTGAGACAACAATTTTCGAGGAAAGACATTCTAAGTCACACCTCCGTTCACACAAGCCATTTTCTAATCGCTATCATTAATATCAACCTCATACAAAATATAATATAATGCGGCCTTTTTTGCTTTTCGTATCCTAAATCTTTGTTCTTTTTGTTACTCATTGCCTTTTTGCGTTACTTTTCTGTTAAAATGTTATTGCGGTTGATATTTTAAGTTGCGGCAAGTTTTATTTCATATTTGCTGTTTTTTTTGTTTTTTTTTTTAATCTAGTTATTGTACAGATTTCTTGCAATAGTTGCTATTTTCTTCTTAGACATGCTGTTCATATTCTTTATGTTTTTGCCTGTTTAAATATATTTTTTTTCTTTTGCAAGCATTATCTTTCAACGCAACATAAAACCCAGAAAGGTTAAAATGAAATTCCCTGACCTGTGTTTAGAGTGCGTACGAGCTGGAGCAAGTGAGTTCGTTAGTAAGAAGGACAAAGCCATACTGGTGTGTAGTTGGGTGTGCGTGTGTATGAAAGTTCTTAAATGCTTCCCCACAGGCCAAGTTTTCGAGATATCATCGATGCATGTATGAAATAAGCATGTATGAAACAAGTATCTATCACCGACGACGAATTGAATCATATATTTCAAAAATGAGTCAATCAAAATGACAGTTAAAAAGTAACGGGTGTTCTAAAGCGAGCAGCGAAACATGTTGAAGCTCTAATGTATTACACAGACTCATAAGTATGTATAGAATTTATCAAAGTTAGTGTATTATTATACAGGCTACACCAATTAATTCTAAAATTTAAACAAAGTAGAAATTAAAGGGTATTCTACCAGTTGATGTAATTATGACTATGTATCTTTGACAATTAGCTGTATCGTGAAAACCGTAAGAGGCAGCATCTTGAAATATTCCCAGCTAATGCAATTAAAAAGGCAATGGCAGCGAACTATAAAAAATAATATAAAATTAAAGGGTATTCTATCAGGTTGTGTAATTTTGAGATTTAAGTACATCTTCTGATCCATAATAATTAAACATTTCAAACAAACAAAATTGATATTTAATGGGTAAATTAATTATTAAAGGGAATTCCATTAAGGAATGGAAGGAAAAAGCCGAAAAGTAAATCGCAATAATGAAAAAATCGTCAAACAAAAAAAAAAAAAACAGTAAAAATAAAAGAAAAACGCTAAAATTAAAAAAAAAAATCCCAAAACTAAAATAAATACCAAAATGAAAAACTCGCCAGACAACGAGAAAAAAAAGCTTAAAGGAAAAAAGCACCCAAAACAAAAAAAAAAAATAAAAACTAAAAAAAAACATCCCAAAAATTAAAAAATCTCCAAAAACCGAATAAATCGCCAAATGAAAAAAGGGCCAAAACAAAAAGTCTTAAAAACTCAAGATATCGTCAAAACCCGAAAAAAATTGGATTTATGAAAAAATCGCCAAAACGATAAAAAACGCCAAAACCAACTAAAATCGCCAAAACTAAAAAGTGATAAGACAAAACAATTCGCGAAAACTAAACAAATCGGCACAACTAAAGATATCGCGAAAAGAATCGCAAAAAAATCACTAAAACTAAAATAAGTCCCCAAAACGAAAAAATCGAGTAAAGTAAAAATATCATCAAAAACAAAAAAATCGCCAAAAAATCGCTAAAAACCAAAAAAATTCGCCAAAACTAAAATAAATCGCAAAAATGTTGTTGGCAATAAAACTGTACACACGACATATGTTACTGTTGTTGACGTCAAAAAGAGAAAAAACTTTCATAATCTTGTCAGAAAAAATTTTTTATTGACGACAACGTATACCACATTGTCGCCAAACTTGTTCCTAAAAGTGTTTTTTAGGCGGCAAATCATTGATTGTGTTTCAGAAATTATGGATGAATATGTCGTCGATAACAACTGGGACTACAGGGTTAATTCGTTTGAACAAGTATTCATCTTCAATGCACACACCGCAAAAAAAGTTTTTTTTAAGAAATAACAAAAGCTATTTATTAGTTTGTTGTGCAAAAACGTTCTTAAATATTAAATACTCTTATGGGTTTAGTGTTTTAACTTTAAAGCTTAAATACTTTTTTAAGAGAATATCCGTAGTTGCTTTGCATTGTATATATCTCTTAAAATTTTGCGTTAAATAAGGGGACAAAATAGCTTTCGATTTACTACGAAAACTAACTTATTCAGCTATGCTGCAAAGTTTTGCTTATAATATACATTAAAAGCTTAAAATATGTAATTTGTATATTAATGGTTGATGACTGTGCTTTAAACGGAAAAATAAATGCAACTGAAACGCTTTAATAAATTGCTTTATGTCAAACTTTAAATGGAAAAGTCTAGCTATATATTCAATAGTAGCTTTTGTGAACTAATTAAGAAAAGCGTACGAATACCGTATACAAACATATGTACGTTAGGATGTCCGTTATCTCCCAAGGTGGTTTTTTCTTTGTTACCAGATCCTCAATCTTTGGCCTTAAAAAAATATCCAATTAAAAAAATATTTAAAATATGGTCAGGTATGATTTTTTGACAATTTTACTGCTTCGAATGTTATTTAGGATTAAAGTTTTGACCATAGTGGATATTATAGCTTATAAAAATGTTTGTTTCTAAAAAAATAAAAGAATATAAAAGTAAAAAAATCCGTCCTTTTTCAACAAGCTTAACGAATGCCAGCACTTCTTCCTTGGGACGTTTATGATATTCACACAATATAACATTCTTCGTTGCCATTAAATTCGACAGTAATTAATTAAATAAAGCTTTAAAATAAAACAAAAAATGAAACAAATGTATTACAAAATAAATTGATAGCTTATTAATATGATTATTTCGAACGTATTTGCTTTGTGAATCTAAATTGATTATTAGGCTAAAGTTCGTAGCGTTATATTCAGAAAGAATTGGGTATTATTAATATTCCAAGGAACAATGGAACAATTAACATCAACTTAATTTTTCAACGTACACAGCAGAACAGAGTAGCGCCACTTACTGAAGCCGCTACACTTCCATCGTCAGTGCTCACGTATATTTGCTATCACCACTTGTCAGGTGGCTCTGTTGAATGTGATTTTTAATTCTTATATGTACAACTTTTTCGCGAAAATTGAATACGAGAATTAAATCACTCTCAAGCTGATATTAAAGTGCACTTTCCCAGCGTTGCCATCGGTTTATGTTTTCTTCATTCCCATTTTTCTGATTTTTGTACTACTCAAGACAAACTTTTTTGGTTTGATTTTATACTTAAGTATATATGAACATGTAAACATGTGAAAAGCTCAAGCCAGTAGCTAATTGTTTATTAACATGATTATTTCGAACGCATTTTACACTTACTTTTTATTCAGTTACACATTTTTTTTAACTACACAAGCAATAATCCAAAATCTTTCCGTTAGTTAACAAACAACTTGCAAAAACGTAGCAAAATACATCCAATTGAAAAGGAAGTCGAAATAATATGCGGTCTGGAACACTGAATGCCAATGTTGCCAAACGGAGAAAATTTTGAGTCGCATCGAAACGCAGATATTACTTGACATCTAAGACATTACTTGAAATTTAGTAACATATATTGTCTAAAATTGCACCGAGTTTGTAGTTATTAAACTGACATGACTCTACGTGGTCTGAAATGTCTTAAGGTTCCTTAAGAAGAATCTGAAATTAGAAAAGGTCCTGCACGTACAGATTTTGAGTTACATAAAAATGCCACCTATTGTAATTTTTGTGTAAATTCTTTAAAATTGGACCTCAAATCATAAACTATTTTTACGTATTCGCATCGGTAACAAAATTTCCTTTCTTTCGAGTGTAATTTTATTTATAGTTTGAGTCAGAATAAATGATTTTCATCGCAAGGAAGTTAGAAATGTCCTTTTTTCATTTGTGTTTGAGTTTTGTCCCAATAAGTTTTACATTCGCACAGAAATTTTGCAATTGGCATACCATGATTTAAATTAATCATATTATATTTGCAAATAAAAATAGCATGGTTCTAAGTAACTATATGAAGGTTGTTTTCTTTATCATATTTTGATTGAAAATTGACAGCAGCAAAAAACATTTTTGAAATTAAATGTAAAAAAAATGTTTTGAAGCTGAAATAAAAAGTATTATTATAAACCGCAAAAAAAATTTTGGAAAAACTAAAAAAAAAATACAACATATTGTAATTTTTGTATAAATTCTTTAAAATCGGACCTCAAATCATAAAATTATTTTGCGTATTCGCATCGGCACCAAAATTTCCTTTCTTTTGAGTATAATTTTAGTTATAGTTTGAGTCAGAATAAATGATTTTCATCACAAGGAAGTTAGAAATGTCCTTTTTTCATTTATGTTTGAGTTTTGTCCCAATAAGTTTTACATTCGCACCGGAATTTTGCAATTGGCATACCACACTAAAAATGTATCCATTTTTTAATTTTTTAACTTTATCTGAAATGCGACGGATTAGTCCCACACAAATACATCACCACAGCATAAAAAGGAAAACAATTTCTTAAATTGTTTAAGACAAAATAAACCAAAATCATCGAAAAACCAAAAATGCTTCTGTTTAGCAGCTTCCAGACAACATCACCAATAGCACAACAATCATGTCTATGGAATCCATAGTATGGATGTTACAGCATCCAGACAATTGTTGTTAATCCACATTAAACATCATTTAGTATCAAAGCAGATGAGTTCAATCCTAACGCACATATTGTTGGCAAAAAAATTTAAATCCATTAGGTGGTTCTTGAGATATATAAAAAACAACTTAAAATTTCAACTTTTCTTTTTTTTTAACAATATAACTGATATTTAGATTAGAAAAATTAAAGTGCATACATTCTAATTATGCAGTTTTATAATGTTTAGTGCGGCCGATCCTATGGACATGATGAAAGGTTAGTTTCAGAGTTGAGTGGTGTATTTATTTCTAGTGCATATTTGTTCAAAGGAGTCCTTAGTTTTAAGCTTAAATCGATTTTTTTTTTGTTTCGCAAATCTTACACCAGATATATTGGTGACAATATTTATAAAAGTATTTTTCTACTTTTAATTAATTTTTTATAATATTACTAATAAAATAATAAAAATAAAAAATTATTAAAAATTGAATTTGCTTTTCTCACATCTCTTGAACTACCTAATGGATAAAATTGTTTTTTGCCCACATATGATTGTTAGTATATCTAGCTTTTGTGCCGTATAACAATTGCAAAAGATATTTGCGAATATAAAATTTATAGGCTCATAGCTAAAATTAGCCAAAAAAGGACATTTCTAACTTCATTCCGATGAAAATCAGTTATCCTGACAGAACGTATAAATAAAATAAAGCTCAGGTAATAGCAAATTTTGTGAAGATTAAGATTCTATGAAAACATATGATTATTTCAATGTTTAATTTTGAAATATATCGAGAAATAGCGAAAAAGTGCATATTTAACCTAAAAAATAAAAAAGTGCATATTACTATTAATTGTGACGTGGTATAAATATTCTAATGATGCACTTTTATGCTGCTTAGTGTGGCCAATCATAGGTCGCGTTGTAAAGTCAGTTTATTTTTCAGTGTTGAGTAGTGTTAAAAAAGTCTTTAATTTAAAAGACTATTTTACATTGGAAAATATAAACTAATTTTTATAAAAATTTGTTTAAAACAATTGTTTGAATATCCGAATATTCGGCAAAAACTAATGGAATAATTTTTTATTTTAAATTGAAAAATTTTGTTGGTTGGAACTAGGGATGTAACGATACGCCGTTTTGCCGATCCGATACCGATACCGATACTTAAAAATAAATATCGCCGATACCGATTCCGATACCGATACGAATATTGAAATTGAGTTCAAGTTTAGATGAACAAAACTCAAGTGCAATTTTTTTTATTATACAAAATTACAGTGTATGAGATTATTAATATTTAAAATTGATATTAACCCAGTATAAAAAATTGGAAGTATTTTTTAAGAAGCTACATTTTCTTTGCTTCCAAGAAATCTATATTAAAAATATGCATATAACATAGTGCAACAGTCCAAAAAACACACGGACTTGACAGCATAGATTCGATTGTACTACCACGGGGTAGTAAAACCCTACACTTAGCTTGGCGAGTTTGGTGACCAATTTCGTTTTATGGACCTCCAAAGTTTTGGAAAATCAGCGGGCCCAAAAAAAAGTTTCATCAACTTTTGGCCAACAGAAAATTCAAACTCGGTGATACCGCTTAACTATATATGGCAATAATGTAGCTAAGAGTTCGCTAAACAGATTTTATTACCATTTTATGCCAAAAAATAATTTTTTCGTGCACTTTTTTTTGAAAAATTAAGGAAAAAAATTTTTTTCACTTTTTACAGGGACTCGTAATTTTTTATTAACAATATTTGGCAAATTTGTAGCTACGGTAAAGCTGAACAACTATTGCGAAAATGTCAATAGAATCTGAATGTATCTGGGCGGCCTAAACAGCCCAGAAAAACTAACTTCTACCTTAAAAGTTTTCGTTTTTTACGAGTTAGGCTATATTTTTATTACATTTTGTTGCTTTCTTTGTTATTGTTCCACCTCTTATGTTGCTGATTTTAGTATTTACTATTTTTTATTGTTTGTTGTTGTTTTGCCAAATAATGGTAATGAAAAATTTAGAGTCCCTATAAGTTATACTGAAAAAAGTGAATAAAATAATTTTTTTAAATATTTTTTCAAAAAAAGTACAGGAACATATTATTTTTCTGGGCACAAAATGTTAGTAAAACACAACAGAGAAGTATGCACTTGAATATACTATTTAAAAAAAAAAAACATTTTTTTAGCATAAAAAAATAGTGAAAAACTTTTTAAGGTAAAAAGTGGTCTGTGTGAGCTATTAGAGTGCCTAGATACGTGCAGATTGTATCGATATGTTCACAAAAGTTGTTCAGCTCTACCGTAACTATAAGTTTGCCAAATATTGTTAGTTAAAAATTACAAGTCACTGTAAGATATTCGGAAAAAAGTGAAAAAACAATTTCTTCCTTAATTTTATCAACAAAAAGTTCACGAAAAAAGTTTTTTGGCATGAAATGTTAAAAAGAAATCAGTTAAACGGACTCTTAGCTACATTATTGTCATATACAGTTAAGCGGTATTATAAAGTTTGAATTAGCTGTTGGCCAAATACTGATGACACCGTTTTTTGAGGCCCCACTGATTTTCAGAAACTTTGGACGTCCATAAAAAAAATTGGTCACCAAATTCGCCAAACTGAGTTTTACTACCCCATTGTAGGACAATCGAACCTGTACTGTCCAGTTCTTGTGTTTTTCCAAAAGTATTTATTTGTCGCATAGTGTAATTAGTAGAAAAGCGAGAAAAAAATTTTACTTCCTTTATAATTTTAAAAAATACTCGCCATAATTGCATAAAAAAAATTGTGAAAATGGGTAATTTTTTATCCTTTTTTCTTGAGGAAAAATCATTTTAGAACACCGAAAAAGAAATTTGTCCGAGCATCGCTTCCAATTCGGTGATTGGTAATCGAAAAACAGAACTTCTTGCAATAGCAAGGATACGTAAAACTAATTAGAAATTATCTAAATTTACAATACTTCCGGATCGCGAATTCTACATTTTCATGAGTTCTTTGGAATGCATTTTCTTGCTGGAATAAGATTTAAAAACAACGAATTGAATTTGAATTCATGATAAAATTAACAAAAAATAAATAATTTTTTCACAAAATAATAGCATAAAATATTATTAATTTTTAAAATTGATATTAATAAGATTTAAAAAATAACGATATGAGTTTAGTTCATGGTAAAATTACCAAAAAATAATTAATTTGTCAGAAAAAAACTCTGAAAAAATTTTTAAAAGTATCGTCGTATCGACAGTAAAATATCGCCGATACCGATGTATCGGAAAATCTGAAGTATCGCCGATATATCGGTATCGGTATTCGTTACATCCCTAGTTGGAACATATTAAAAAAAAGTTGTTCGTATATTTGAATAATTTTTATTGGAATGACAATACTATTATATATCTATATTAAGAAACGATGTATGTATGTATAAATCTAATGACAAAGTTAAGACTCAGATTTGGTTAAATTCTAGATTTAGATGTCACACCATGCCTCAAAGCAAGTTTTTTACACAATAAATTTCAAATGTTAAATAATTAGTTCAAATTGAATACGTTTACTCTTTAACTACATATCAAATTTAACAAGCACCCTTAAATATTTAACACGAAACACACAAATCATTATAATAATGTGAAATTACAAGTTATTATATGATATTACCATCGCATTAACACAAAACCTTTAAAAAAACATTTAAAAGAAAAAAAGTTTTTTAAACCTGAGTAATCCAAAAATAAATATGATTTCGTCCCGACATAAAGCAACAGCTTCTTTAACACGAAACAAATGTTTTGCTATTAAAATCATTCAACACAGCCATAACTTTATATCAACATTAATAAAATGTAGTAACTTTATCTGAAATGCGACGGATTAGTCCCACACTAATACAATACCACAGCATAAAAAGGAAAACAATTTCTTAAATTGTTTAAGACAAAATAAACCAAAATCATCGAAAAACCAAAAATGCTTCTTTTTAGCAGCTTCCAGACAACATCACCAATAGCACAACAATCATGTCCATAGTATGGATGTTACAGCATCCAGACAATTGTTGTTAATCCACATTAAACTTCATTTAGTATCAAAGCAGATGAGTTCAACTCAAAAAGGCAACAGCCGTTACCAACAACATGGTTTGTTGTACATTACATTTAAAAGCTTTAAGAAATAATCAAAAAAGCCAAGAAAATTTAGAAAAAAATAAAAAATAAAATAAAAAGGAAAAAAATGTGTATTATACAAATGTTAAATGGTACTTGTTCACTTTAACTGGGACCTGGGGTAGAGCAGCCGAACGAAACCTGTATTATTATTATTTTTTTTGTTTGGTTGTTGTGTGCTCGTACTGTTGGTGGCATTAAAGCTTCTATAAATGGCATTGGATAAATGTTTCGCACGCCGCCACATTTATTTTACGGTATCATTTGTTACTTTTTCATGTTCCATGCTTCTTAAATATTGCTGGATTTGTAGGAATTTTATTTACAAATGTTACGATTTTAATAAACTTTTTTTTGGAGATTTGTAGGGAAAGAAAGTGCTCCAGAAAAATGAGTACTATTAATCGAATATTGTGTATGTATGTATTTTAAGACTGTGATTTATCCAGAGTTGTGGAAAATACGTACCCAGTCAGCAAAATAAGCCGACGTTGTCTGAATCAGACAATTCTGGCAAATGTTTAACTTTATTCTTAGAGACTTCGTACAGATTTCTGTCAGAAATTAAATATACGACTTGTCTGGCAGCTTTCTGATCGATTTCGTATGGATATATCGAAGGGACTTTATTTTATTGTGTGTGCCCACATGTCTGATTTATTTCTGGCTGATTTCGTACAGATGTTTCTAAATTGTTATAATTCCCTTTTGTTGTTTTATTCAGAATTTTGCTTTTCCAATAATGACAAATAAATAAAAATGTCTTGCCAAGGTTTTTGACTATATTACAATTTTAGGGATTTTAAATCAATATTAAACTTAAAATCATTATAATTTTAGCCAAACTTTGCGAATTTTTGTAATTTTCTCGATTTTTTTTAGCGAGTTTTATTTAGTTTCAGGTCTTGTTCAATTTTGGAATTTTTTTTTGCAAATGTTCGCCATTTATAAGCGCGATTTATTTTTTCCTTTATAGAGCTTGAGACTTTTAATAAATTTCAGTGCTTCATACCGATTTATGTGATATTTTTGCTGAAATTTAGTCATTTTTACAAAATAATCCAAAAACTGTGCAAAAATAACGAAGCTGCTGTTTACAATTGGTGCAGCTATTATAACGAGTGATTTTTTTGCTATTATCTTTTTGGCAACACTAGTTTTGATAGCTCACGCACGTTTTGTATCTTGTGTCACTGTCAAACATCTTCAGTTTGGTCTATAATTTAATCATGAATCGTCTTACAAACGAACAACGCTTGCAAATTATTGAATTTTATTACCAAAATGCGTGCTCTGTTAAGTTAGATGAAGATCCACTTTTTTATCGAAGAATTGTGTTCAGCGACGAGGCTCATTTCTGGTTGAATGGATACGTGAACAAGCAAAACTGCCGTATTTGGAGTGAAGAGCAGCCAGAAGCATTGCAAGAGCTACCAATGCATCCACAAAAAACAACCGTTTGGTGCGGATTATGGGCTGGCGGCATCATTGGGCCGTATTTCTTCAAAGATGATACGAATCACAACGTTACTGTGAATGGTGAGCGCTACCGTGCGATGATAACAAACTTTTTTCTGCCCAAAATGGAAGAGCTTGACTTGCATGACATGTGGTTTCAACAAGACGGTGCCACATGCCACACAGCACGCGAAACAATGGACCAATTGAGAGGCGAGTTCGGTGAACAGTTTATTTCACGCTTGGGACCAGTCAATTGGCCGCCCAGATCGTACGATTTAACGCCTCTAGACTATTTTTTGTGGGGCTATGTTAAGGCTAATGTCTATAGCGACAAGCCCGCTTCGATTGACGCACTGGAAGCCAACATTGCCAACATTATTCGTGAGATACCGGCCGAAATGTTGGAAAGAGTATGCCAAAATTGGACTAAGCGTATGGACCATTTGAGGCGCAGCCGCGGCCAACATTTGCATGAAATAATCTTCAAACATTAAATTATATCGACCCAACTATCAATCCAAATAAATATTTCATGCATTTTTCTGAATTTTATGTGTTTTTTTCTTTTTTACTTTCCGATAGTTCTTATAAAATCACCCATTATAAGGCCCTGATTCAGTATCCTACATGATCGTACGATTCATTTGGAGGAAAATTTAATAGAAGTCTGACAGACTTTAAAAAATAAATTAACTAAAGTGCGACTTTGGCTCGCACACGAAGGGTTCCGTACGAATACACATATGTATATCCCTTTTTGTTTTTGCCCCGTTTGTAATTTTGCCTGGCTTTGGACTTTAGAGTTCAATTGACCCTGTTGGGTTCATTAATCCATTGGACATAACTCGTGCGAAAAATTGGACATTTGGAGGGAAGGATCCGTACTGACATAAGTGCCGCCCAGAATTTGATGTCGGATTAAAAAGCCACCAGAGCCAAAAATTAAGCCAAAGTCAAGCCCCATAAACAACGCTATGCAATATGATAAAATCGGACTTCAATTGGCGGCGCTATACATAAAAAATTAAAAGTGGAGTATTTTAAGGCGTAGCAAAAAAAATTTTTTTCCTTTTGTAGAAACGTCATTGACATATCTTTCATTCAAGGAAGTGATTGCTGCAATTTTTTTTCGAAACGCCCACCCTATAATACTACCAATATTGGAATATATATAAAATGTATAAGGTGCAAAAATTAACTAAAATGCAATATCGCAAAAAGTCACAAAAAGTTAAACTTGGCTGCAAGTATAGACATTCTGTTCTTTATTTTGTATACAATAGATATGGCGAAAATTGGGAATCTCTATAACTTTTACGCTTTTTAAATATTAAAATGTAGAAAATATAGTCTACAATTATAATTTTCATATAAACATGTCAGATTCATGTTTATATGGAAAGTATAATTGTAGACTATATTTTCTACATTTTAATATTTCAAAAGCGTAAAACATGAATAGACCATTATGTTAAAAATATTTTTCACAGATCCATTCTCTAAAAATCATACCAATACAATGTGAAAACAAAATGAAATTTTTTTAATGAGAAACGTAATTTTGTTCATGTCAATCTTTTATACTTTTAAAACTTTTTGTTAACACTTTGAAAATGATTAATTGTCTTTGGGCTTGAACCCGGAGTACAGAAAGACATTTAGAAAAAAGTTTACAGCAAAAGTTATCTAAAAAAAGTGTTCTCTTTTGAAATGGCATAGCTATTTTTTTTAGTCCCATTTTTAATTTTTGATTTATCGCGTGAACTCCCCATATGTATGCCCCTTCGTCCCATATCGCAATTTTTTAAGTAATTAAGTAATTTATACTGAAAATTTTATAAACAGCATTATAAGCGGGGAGGGTGGCATAAAAACGACGTTACGTAATATGTGAATAGCCCCTATGTAAGTTTTATTTAAGAGGAGTTTTCATAACTTTCTAATATTATTGGTATTACCAAGAATATTAAAAATATTTACAATTAGTTATTTTAACTAAATGTACAATCGATGTTACCGAATCAAACTTTTAAATTCATACTTTGTAAGTGCTTTTTGTTCTCTTAACTAAATACAAAACAAAAGATAGTCATATCATTTGCTCAATGTGTAGTTTGTAGGGTATTCAGTTTAGTCGTCGTTTCAATTGTTCGATTAATCGAATAATCGAAATTTAGATTATTCGAACAATCGAGTAAATCTTTTACTTCATTCGAATTATGCAGTATAAGATTATCACCTAAATATGTTATCGGTAACGTAGTACAATTTAAAATGTTCTAAATCTAAATATAAATATGCCCACCGATTTTCAAAAAAAAAAAAAAAATTATGGGACCTAACTGAAAGCAAACCCTTTCAAACCAATAAACACTTTTTAAAATCGGCTGACAAATGACAGAGTTGAAACCAATATAGCCTATATTAATTGTGGGCCAAATATCTATCTGTGTACCAAATTTTATTTAAATCGTTTCAGCCGTTTAGGCGTGATGCCGTAACGAATATCTGCAAACAAACAAACAAACATACACCTCATTTTTATATAATATATGGATTTGAGAAAATAACTCGCGCAAAAAGAAAGTTTAGGTAAAATTTTTTGCTCGAATTATTCGATTAATGGGCACAAATTATTCGAATAAAGCTTTACTCAAAATTTCATATTTGATCCAACATTATTTATGTTCAATTTTTCGGTTAATTGGCAAATGCACATTGTTGTTGTTGAATCATCATTGAATCAACCCATCAAATTTTATATATTCGCAGAAATTAGGAAATATCAAAAACAACATTAGTTTTGCGATTTGGCTTAAAATTTCGTTTCTATTTATGTTGCTGTGTGTCCGTCTGCCAGTCTTTCTGCCAGTCTTTCTGCTTGATATCTGATTGTTTTGACTATATTTTTTTATATATATATTATTTTGCTATTGTTGCACTTCTATGAACTTTTTATTGCAGTACTTTAATAATAGTGTGGTAATTTGTATACGTTTTTGCTTGTACTTTACAACTTATTGTTGGTTTTGCTTATTTGCCAATAATATATTTAGTTTAATTTTTATTTTAATTTATCTCAAAAAATAAGAAAATCATCGTTATTATTCTCGTCAGGAAAATTGCTTCATATTGTAACTTTCTGTTTAATTTGATTTGATATTTTTTAAATAAATTTCAAATGAAATTTCAAATGAGTTAGCAAAATAAAAATTAATATAATATGTTTGTCTTACTTATACTAGTATTATGGGACACGAGTGCTTAAAGAATATAGAGAGTATGGTATGTTTGATTTATATGATAAAACTTTATCTTCTTTTAAATACCTTTTGTAATAAACATATTTTATTTTGTATATTCAAGATTTTTTTTTGTTAGAAATGTTAGAGAAGAGAAGGACCTATGATAAATAGTATTAGAACTATTCCCAATAAATGGAGTTGCCTTTCAAAATGAAGGGGTCATATGAATAATACAGCAGAAGTAGGGCCAAAAGGAATGAGTTTTAAACGGTGATTTAATCCCGAAAAAACCAATACATAATGTCAGGACAACTTTTTATTGAAATAAACTTACAGAGAAAAGTCATGGTTGCAATTAATTTGTGGCTGTGGAAAAAAGTTTATTTTTTTTAATGTTGTAAATATTAATTAGGTTACGATAAATAAAGTCATATTTGAAAATAAAATAAAAAATTTCGTTTGGAAATTTATATTGAAACAATAAGAAAAAAACAACACACGATGTCATGGGACACCGGGTTGAAATGAAGTTCCTGTCGTCCTCGATCTACCAATATCGCCGTAGACAATCATATTACTCATACGTAATAGACTTTTGGTCTAAAAATATTGGATATCCGCATATTTTTTGGAATTACAAATTCCTAAGAAATGCCCGTTTAATACATCGCAAAAATTTTTAAACATAAAAGAATTGCAATGTTATTTTTTTTTAAATAGTCAAGAAATAAAAATACAAGAATTAAGTTTAGTACAGTTTTCGTGCAGGTAAATGAAATGCTTCTGAAAACTTGACTATTTTTACAAAATATAATCTTTTCACAATGAACGATTAATAGTTAACCCCGACTTTAACGGCAAGTTTTGTGTACCAACCTTGAAGTCCACGTTAACTCTTAATCGTACATTGTGAAAAGAGCCGTTAATATATTAAATATATCTAATATAATTTGTAGAGAAATTTTAAAAAAACTCAATTGGCAATCTTTTTTCTTATGAAATTAATATAGAATTTCGTATAAAAATTCACCATTTTCGTTCAATGCTGGATGCAGCGTACATGCTTTAATTGATTAAAAGTTTCAACTGCAGTAATTTTTGAAGTATATTCTTTAGAAATATTGAAAGTAAAAAATTTAGTTTTAAAAAAATTTTTGAGAAAAACGTTGCAACAATTAAGCTCTATTTTTGTTAAAATTTTGCCATTTTAAACTGTGATTTAATAGTTTTGAATTTGATTCTTTTTAACGACTACATGAATTGAGACAAATAAACAGTTTTTTCTGAATATTATCACTGATTGTGTTAAAAATTATAAAATATTTTTTTGAAAATTTCGGTTATGCTAGTACAGGAGATATTGATAAAATAGAGAACAAAGTAGAGATAAAAAACCAAAATGTTAATATTCAAAGTTAAATATTAACAACCTAATTCATAGAAATTTTTTTGAGGCTTATAAAACAAATTTTTTTTAGGAAAATTTCTTTTATTAATCTTTTATAAGTCAGAAAAGATTTTTTTATGAATTAAGGCATAAATATATTTTATGAAACAAACTGTATTTTCTTTATCTATCTGTAAATTTTACACAAAATTAAATTCATTAAAATCGGATAATATTTATTAAAGTTATGAGGTCGACAAAAATTTTCATGCCCGATGTAGTAAATTTTGACACCCTGTAGCTCAACGTATATTTCAACAGCGTGGTCAAAATTTCAATATTATTAAAGATTTGGTCATCCCTTAATCGAATCGCAAGTTTCAAAGACACAGATTTATTACTCTTTTTTTTCGAACTGGAGCCACTTTTGGCGTTATGCTATCGGGCGGCCACTTTCGGCCTTATGCCATTGGCAGGCCATCTGCAGCCGACAGCCATCGGCCGGCCACGTTCGGTCGCTATATCAGACGCCTCTAGTCTTTTTCGCCCTTCGATACACTCCGCCTAATCACTAAAAGTAAAAGTAATAATTTAAAAGCAAAATTTTCACCAAGGTAGGTCATTAAGGTAGATACCAAGTAAACGAAGATAAAAACTTTAGCCTCTAGATGGAAAAAGAACATAATCCGTCAACAAAAAACAGCTATCGCCTGAAAGACATTTAAGCGATATTTGGGCCATACTTCTTAAGAAATTTGGCCTAGATAGCTGGCGTTTAGCCGAGACAACTGCATTCAGCAAAGGCACCAACCATTAGAAAAGACACAAACTTGGCCTAAGTATTCACAAAAAAATTGGTCAAAAATCTTCCTAAAATCTTAGAGATTCCCCGGACAAAAATCTTCCCAAAATCCCAGATCTTCCCCGGAAAGCAACGGCAGCACCCAAAACTGCGAAAATACCAAAGCGGTAACGCTGAGTTTTTCAATTCGCCAATAAGTATTAACGTGGCTTTATGTACTTCTAATGAAATGTAAATAATAACACTACACTAGTCACAAAGTTTAACAAGTTAGGCACTTTACTGATAAAGTTAATTTAAAGACGGTGAATTAAATGGCGTTAATCGTTTTTCGAAGTTAGAGCTCGTACTCACGATATCCACCATTGGAAATTTTCATGATAAAGTACCATTAAAAAGCTTTTTATACTTTTGGGACGATTTTAAAATTTATGTATGTATAATATTAAGATATAATTTTTTTTTGGAATTTTTTGGTTTTGCTAAAAACGACTTTGTACGGCTTTGCGCGAATAAATATTGCCATCTTGTTTTATGTACATTTAAGAGAATTTTGAATTAGAAAAGTTGTAATATTGTACTTTCACATTATTGTCAAAATCTGTTAAATTATTTTTAGCCAATTCTTTAGATATTTTGTTTTTATTTTCTATATTAATAAATAAGTTTTTACTTAATTTGGCACAAATGTTTATTTAATATATAATAAATATCATACCAAATTGCAGGATCTAATGTCCTTGCATCAATTACAATAAAAAAAGAGCACAGAAGTTACTAGCATGGCATGTAAAACAACTACGGATTTTGACGACTTTGTGTGCAGTTATGTAGCCAATATTGAACATTTAGTGTTTGGCATATATGGGCGGTAGGTGTGTCCTTTGTCCGATTTTTTTTTAAATTGAATTTTTCTTAATTAAAGTACTAAATTTCAAAACTCTGCGACAGCTCCTTAAATTTTTGTCCTATCGTTATATGGGATCGAAGCACTGTGCAACGTTTTGAACCTTATCCTATATAATCACCTTGTTTAACCCTTCTGTGAGATCCTTGGTACAATAGTACCAATTCGGATTTTGGAAACGAATTTTTGTTGCTGAAACTTTATGAATGCCTCAACTATATAACTGAGAATGAAAATATGGCATTTGTTTTGTATTTACATGCCCCGTAAATCGATGGCGAGTGGCAAATGTACATCTATCCTTCATTGCCATCCCTGGTACAATTGTACCAAAAACATTGTTGTTGTACGCTGTGTGTACGTTATGATAAAAAGTATCATAAAACACGGCATATATGCTTGAAATTCAAAGATCCTGTATGTGCTCAGCATAGCATCGTCCAACATATTTGTGAACAATTGTGAATAAGGTTTGTGATGCAAATAAAAAATACATAGTGGTACAGTTGTACCAAGGAAGTCAGTGGAAGGGTTGTAAGGAAGGACGTCACAGAAGTGTTAAAAAGAAATTTTGCTATAAATAATCACATGAAAATAAAGTCAAGTTACCATTTGATCATTATATTATTACGACTGATAAAAATTGCGATATGGGACGAAGGGGCATACATATGGGGAGTTCACGCGATAAATCAAAAATTAAAAATGGGACTAAAAAAAAATAGCTATGCCATTTCAAAAGAGAACACTTTTTTTAGATAACTTTTGCTGTAAACTTTTTTCTAAATGTCTTTCTGTACTCCGGGTTCAAGCCCAAAGACAATTAATCATTTTCAAAGTGTTAACAAAAAGTTTTAAAAGTATAAAAGATTGACATGAACAAAATTACGTTTCTCATTAAAAAAATTTCATTTTGTTTTCACATTGTATTGGTATGATTTTTAGAGAATGGATCTGTGAAAAATATTTTTAACATAATGGTCTATTCATGTTTTACGCTTTTGAAATATTAAAATGTAGAAAATATAGTCTACAATTATACTTTCCATATAAACATGAATCTGACATGTTTATATGAAAATTATAATTGTAGACTATATTTTCTACATTTTAATATTTAAAAAGCGTAAAAGTTATAGAGATTCCCAATTTTCGCCATATCTATTGTATACAAAATAAAGAACAGAATGTCTATACTTGCAGCCAAGTTTAACTTTTTGTGACTTTTTGCGATATTGCATTTTAGTTAATTTTTGCACCTTATACATTTTATATATATTCCAATATTGGTAGTATTATAGGGTGGGCGTTTCGAAAAAAAATTGCAGCAATCACTTCCTTGAATGAAAGATATGTCAATGACGTTTCTACAAAAGGAAAAAAATTTTTTTTGCTACGCCTTAAAATACTCCACTTTTAATTTTTTATGTATAGCGCCGCCAATTGAAGTCCGATTTTATCATATTGCATAGCGTTGTTTATGGGGCTTGACTTTGGCTTAATTTTTGGCTCTGGTGGCTTTTTAATCCGACATCAAATTCTGGGCGGCACTTATGTCAGTACGGATCCTTCCCTCCAAATGTCCAATTTTTCGCACGAGTTATGTCCAATGGATTAATGAACCCAACAGGGTCAATTGAACTCTAAAGTCCAAAGCCAGGCATTGAAGTTAACTATAGAAACTAAAATTGAAACCTGTGCAATATTATTTGGGTTGATAAACTTTTATACTTGAATTTGTCAACTTTGTATTTTTGTCGATTTTGTATTTTTGTTCATGATTGTGGATTGATGAAATCCGATTGCCTGAAAAGAAATATGAAAAATAAAGTTCAGTAATATATTCAACATTAACCTTAGAACTACGGATATAACGATACGCCGTTTTGCCGATCCGATACCGATACCGATATTTAAAAATAAATATCGCCGATAACGATTCCGATACCGATACGAATATTGCAATTGAGTTCAAGTTTAGATTAACAAAACTCAAGTGCAATTTTTTTTTTCTTATACAAAATTACAGTGTAAGAGATTATTAATATTTAAAATTGATATTAACCCAGTATAAAAAATTGGAAGTAATTTTTAAGGAGCTACAGTTTCTTTGCTTCCAAAAAATCTGTATTAAAAATATGCAGATAATTAGTAAAAAAGCAAGAAAAAATTTTTAATTCCTTTATAATTTGAAAAAAATAATCTCCATGCTTTTTAAAAAATCGATTTTTAAAGGACATTTATCCACTAATAGTCTTCTAAATAACTTAATAGCTTAATTATTAAAAGTCTTCTAAAAGTTTATATTTATTCACTTAAATTTACATGAAAATACAGTTTTCAATTTGAATTCGCATTAAAAAAAATTGTGAAAATGGGTAATTTTTTATCCTTTTTCCTTGAGGAAAAATCATTATAGAACACAGAAAAAGAAATTTGTCCTAGCATCGCTTCTTGCAATGGCAAGGATATGTAAAACTAATTAGAAATTGTCCAAATTCGCAAAACTTTCGGATCGCGAATTCTACATTTTCATGACTTCTTTGGAGTGTCTTTTTTTTGCTGGAATAAGATTTAAAAAACAACGAATTGAATTTGAATTCATGGTAAAATTAACAAAAATAAATAATTTTTTTACAAAATAACAGCATAACATATTATTAATTTTTAAAATTGATATTAATAAGATTTAAAAAATAACGAAATGAATTTAGTTCATGGTAAAATTAACAAAAGATAAATAATTTGTCAGAAAAAAACTCTGACATTTTTTTCAAAAGTATCGTCGTATCGACAGTAAAATATCGCCGATACCGATGTATCGGAAAATCTGAAGTATCGCCGATATATCGGTATCGGTATTCGTTACATCCCTACTTACAACACATAACCAAAAAATACCACACATACATATAACTGGTACCCGTATACCCCACTATAATTTTTAATAGTTTTCAGGTTCACAGAAAAAAAACTTTAATTTTAAATAGCGTTAATGTACATATATTAAAAAGTTCTTATTAAAACTTTCACGATCAAATCTTTGAACAGCCTATTATTCACTCATTTTTTCATATAAAAACTATTGGGTACACGGGTACCCCGGTTATGTGTTTGCATAGGTGTCATTTTTGAAAGCTTATAGCTATGGAGCCACTGAACCGAATTTCATAAATGGTCAGTAAAACGACACAAAGGCACTTCAATTTTCTAGATCCGAAGTTTCAATACTACAATATTAGTATTGGCTTTGAAGCTACAAGCGTTTAAATTCGCTAGTGGACATCCGGGTACCCGGTTATACATTCTAGGGTTAAACAAAGCAGATGTCTTTAGATTTCTATGTAATTCACGTGGCAAGAAAACCCTTCTAAAACTTTGCATGTCTAGCTTTGAATATATCCAGTTTATGCGGCGCCCAAAAATTAAGCCCATTTTCACTCCAGTCTTCACCAGTTAAAGGATAATTACGTTGAAAACAATTGGTACAAAAGTTTTCCACAGGGGTGTAACAAAAAATTGTGAAAGCTTTCATATACACTTTTTTGTTTTTTTTTTAATAAATTTCTTCGGAAGGCTATGATATCTTTATATACTTTGATATACTTTTGTCCCTATGCGCATGGCTACATTTGGGAATATAATTTTGCTAAAAAATCCTTACTGCAACCAAAGTTTTGTTATTATGCAACATTACTATAATATCTTTAGCAATGAAATATTAACATTAACCATACAATTTTAAGTTATATGGTTGTGTACTGTGTTCAACTCAACCATAGAATGCTCATAGTATGTGTTTTTTTTTTCGAAAATCAAGATTTCGACCTTTTGAGCAATAAATCAGTTTTGTGCAATGCATTTACAGCATACAATCTCTCCGGCGCTATGCATAATTAAGTAATATTTTTGTTTTTTTTTTCAAGCAGTAAAATTAGTAACTGACACAATTTGAATTAAAAATAACCAAATAAATAAAATGTGTGCTTTTTTTTTGGACAACGTATCCAATTGCGAAATTTTTGCAATCTTATGACAAATATTTATTCACAAAAAGCTACACAACATGCCCACGAGCATGCAGACTCAAATTAAATCTTCTCATATTTAATGTCCCTCATGTACTCGTGTAGTTGAATATTAAATTAAATTGCATTTGAAAAAAAAGAAGAAAAAAAAAATACATCTTAACATGAGTTTAGCGTGATCAATGTTCATAGAAGTACGAGTACTTACTTGTGCTAACCAAATTGTTTTTTTTTTCCTTAGCTCATTGATAAAAAATAATTTGCGAAATTTTGTATTTTAGAGTCTTTCATCAGCTCTAATGATTGCAGCGGTAATAATATCGCTTTTTTTTCTTGAAGATTTGAAACCACAAACTCAAAAACTCAAAAGTGAATGGATTCTAATGCTATTGTATTTTTTGAGTTTTTTATTTTTCAATTTTTATTATTATTATTTTTGAATAAACAACAAACAAGCCACCGTAAAATGTGTGCTTTTTTTTAATTTTATTGTAAATCAGGAAGATATATAAGCATTCAAAATTTTACAATCAGATAAAGAAACAGAACAAGTTAAAAAAGTCTTTTAGAATTTTGTAGTCAATTGAACAAAAACAAATATTTAACGAATGAATTTATTTAAATTTAGTTCCTTTTTAAAAATTTACAACAATTCGTGTTATTGCCATATAAGAGTGCAAAGATGGAGTTTTTAGTTGTGTATTTTGGCATAAAAATAAAAGATAATATAAACAATAGCTTTTCTGAAATAATGTCTGTTGACTTTTGCACCCTACAGAAAGCAAGGCAATAGAAAAAACGCTTTATAAATATATAAACTAAAGATTTTACATAAACGTCCAATAAAAAATAAAAAATAATAATAATATAACAAATAAATAAATATTTCCGACGACAAACGAAAGATGAGGCAGTGACTAAAAGGCCCTTGTGGAACTTTTGCAAATATATAAATACACACCAGGGTTTTGAAATATATTAACTGTTTTTGAATCAAAAGTTTAGATTAAAACAGGTTGAATTCGGAATGGCCCAGTAGTGCGATTCTCTGTTCCATTTTAACAATAGATGTCATTGTAAAAAAATTTAACAAGCAAATTGTCAATTTTGCAGCTCTGTAAATTTTTTTAACAATATTTGTTGTGGGTACAACCCAACATAAGTCCTTTAGATCTTATTAGGTGCTATAATATAGCAAATGTGGTGCAGCCTTATTTCTTAATGCTTCAAATGCTATTGAGCAATAAGGCCATACTCGAGAATTGAAAAATTTGGAAATAAAGCCATATATGTTTTTTTTTTAAATAAAATTTTTGTTATTTTTCACTCTTTCTGCTTTTTCTACACATACATATCGTCATATACAAAGTAAAAGCATGCAGCTAGGAAAAAAGATTATTAATTAGTACAACTCATGATGGCTACGTTGTTTTCTGCTTGATTATAACATCGCTGAGCAAGACCATACAAGCCTAAATATTTATAGCGAGATGGGGTTCGACATAACATACAATAATTAGTTAAAACCCTCATTTTGAAATTTCTGTCACTTACATAATTTTGCCTTTCATATGACGATATGTATGTTATTCCAAGGCAGATTTATTTACTTATTTAAGTCTTTGAGGAAGGATTTTATCCTCTTGGCTTATTGAAAAGTGGCTTCGCTGAGTAACATGTTCTGCAAAGCCGGCCTTTGGCCGGGCTTAAGGGTTTTTTCCTCTCGGTATATCGAAAAGCGGGTCCGCTAAGGAAAGTTTTCTCTATAGTCCATCTTAGGACAGGCTTCAAGGGTTTTTCCTCTCGGCGGCTTCGCTCACTAAAGATTTGTGCATAACCGGCCTTCGGCCGGGCTTAAGAGTTTTTTCCTTCCAGTTTATCAAAAAGCGGCTTCGCTTAGCTAAGATTTTCTGCCTAGCCAGCCTTTAATAGTGCACAAGGATTTTCTTCTCTGAAAGCCTTTATTTGACAAACGTAGAGAAGGAAACCAATAAGCCCGCCCAAAGAGAAAATCTTAACTCAACGAAAGCGGTTTTCGATCCACCGGGAGAAAAAAAACCTTAAGCCCGTTTGAAGGCCGGCTATGTGGAAAAATTTCCTCAGCGAAGACGCTTTTCGATATACTCAGAAGAGATAATCCTAAAGCCCGGCCTGTCAAAGGCCGGTTATGCAAAAACCTTTAATCAGCGAAGCCGCTTTTCGATATACCAAGAGGAAAAAATGCTTGAGTCCGACCGAAGGCCGGTCATGCGGAAACCTTTACTTAGTGAAGCCGCTTTTCGATATACCAAGAGGAAAGAACTCTTAAGTCCGGCCGAGCCCTGGCTATGCAGTAAACTTTACTCAATGAAGCCGCTTTTCGACATAACGAGAGGAAAAGCCCTTTAAGCCCACCGAAGGCCGGATATGCTTAAAACTTTGCTCAGCGAAGCCGCTTTTCGATGTACCAAGAGGATAAAACTCTTCCTCAAGGATGCCCGAAGCCAGATTATATTGGCAAGAGCTAATTGTTATGTGTACACTAAATACAAATTAAAAATATATATAAAAATTTAATTGAGAAATAAGACCATAATGGTTTTATTTCTCAGTCAATTGAGTAATAACGCCTTATTGCACATGGCTTCATTGCACTGCACCGCAAATTTTTATATCGGATGAGAAACAAAAAACGGCAAGCGGTAAAAAAAAAGACTGGAATACTCCTCTGCTATGCCCTTATGAAGTTTTATTCCAAAAAGATTAGCCGCTTAGGAATGCTTGATTTACTTCTAAATATTGGAACGAAGTTGCTTATGGCCCATAATGCATATGATATGCAGCATACGAGTATAAATATTTTTTATTTTGGGTTGTAAAAAAAATTTTTTTTTAATAAAAAACTACGTGTAACAAATACTGGTAAGGTATATGTTTAACGACAATTACAATCGAAGGACACAACAGGCCGGCGCAAATGTTCAATTCCTAAGAACTCAGTGTTGCCGCCTTATTATTATCGCGGTTTTCGTAGTAGTATGGTTGATTTTTGTGCTAGTTTTTGGTAATACGGGGAACTTCTAGGATTTTGGGGAGAATTTTTTCCTATTTTTTCAGAATTTTGGGAAGTTCTGGGATTTTGGAGAGTTTTTTATGCATCGCTTAAGTATCGCCAAAGTATCTTCAAGGCGATGGTTTTCTTTTTTATCTAGAGGATAAAAATACTATCTTCGTTTACTTCGTGTCATCAAGGTAAATGATAAAGTTTTCAGAATCATTTCATTTACCTGCAAGAACACTGTACTAAACTTAATTTTTTAAATTTTATTTCTTGATTTTTGATTAAAAAACACGTGAATTTTTTTATGAATTTTTAATTAAAAAAAATATATGTGAAGAAAATGCGAATATCCAATACTTTTAGGGCAAATCTCTATTCCGTATAAGTAATATCATGATCTATGCGAAGGCGTCGGGAACGTCTTTTCAACCCGTTTTCCATGACACTTGCGTTCTTTTTTTTTATTCTGTCCCACTGTGCATTGCAAAGCATTGTAGTAAAATAATTTTAATAAAACTATTCATTTGTTTTATCTGTATGTGGGAGGTAAACTACATCAAGTAACATTTTGAAAATTTTACAGGAGACCACAAAAGCATATTTATTCTCGCATCATGTTTACTTTCATATACATAAATTTATTGCACAGTTGCTTATCTCCAGTAGCGGCATCATCAGCATTAATCATTTTGTTTTCAACGTCAATGTCTATGAAACAAAATGTTAATGAAACAAAAAGCTATGACTTTGACTAGAATACTTCTTCAGTTCCGCCGAAGGAGGTCACCACTTAAAGTTCATATTTTTATTTTTTCATAAATTAAAATTGTTCAAATATCTAATGTATAAGTTTTAAAAAATTTATTAAAATAAAAACTCACAACCCAGCTAAGGGAACAACATATATCTTGGCTTTATGTTAACGATCCACAGGTATTTCCTATTCGACCAAACCATACGTATTCTCGCAGCAAGAAAAAAATCTACTCTTCATGGTTAACCTCACAACAAGTGTCTACTTCTTGTCTAGACTTCTTTAGTTGAACTCAGTGGTCAGTAAGCTGAATGAATATACAAGACAAGACAAGACAATAACCCTCACCATCATCTTTACTACAGCCATATACACTAGCTAGTGTGATTACATATTTTTTTGGTGGAATTTTATGAAAGAATTATGAAGAAAAAAATAATAAGTTACATATGAAAATGGGTAAGAATCGATTAAAGATTAACAATTTGAGTGTTTTATTTTCATTACGCTTTTTTGTTTGTTTATTATTTATACAATTGGCAAATTATTGCATAAGATTTTGTTAGACCACATGATGATTTCAAAATCAATCTTCTTTATGTGATTGTTGTTTTCTGAAGAGTGATGAAATTTATAATTTAATAATATTGTTACGTTTTTTGACAAATACACGTACAAATAAACGCGATGTACACACTAAATATTCTTCTTCGATATCCTTGGCATAAAAACCACTATACATCAATTAATATAGAGACTAAACATAGGTAAACTGCGTACTTGTCCCTTTTGTCCCTTTTTAAGGACTTTACATTTCTTGAGAATGATTATTTTAATACTTTTTTCATATTAATATGTAATTTTTTTTTAGCAAAACGTAGTGATAGAATAATCTGTTAAAATGTATAGTAAACTCAAACCCTGACGATAAGGGGCTATTCACATATTACATAAGGCTGTTTTCCGAGTTTTTATGCTAGTAAACATTTTGTCTAGGAACGGACCCACAAACAAATTTGTAAATATAGACAAAAATATCTCAACAATTTCATTGAAAAAAAGTGTTTCTTTCCAGTGAAGAAATTTTTTAAATCTCTAAAACAATTTGTCTAAAAATATTTACAAATTGTAAACAAAACAATTTACTAAATCAAACAAAAAATTTACTGGATTTTCTGAAAAATATTAAACAATATTTTTGTCTGAATTTATGAAACAATTAGTCTAAAAATACTAACAAATATTCAACAAAATAGTTGACTTAATCAAACAAAAATATGTACTGGGTTTTTTGTAATATATCAAAGTCTCGGTTCGCACTATGAAATTTTATTTCATGAAAGTGGCAGTTTGTTGGTGAGAGGGGAGAGAAGAATGGTGTCGGGTACACACTGTCATGTTCACTGAAATTCTGTTTTGTATTGTAATTCGTAATTGTCAACATGAAGTTGGCCGTACCATTATTTTTGATTTTACTTTATTTTTATATTCTTTTAATGGTAGTGAGAGTAAAAATTTGTTTTAGAGTGCAAAATAGGTGACAAAGAAGAAAAATAATGTGAAAGTAAACAAACAAAAATATTAAGTTTCATGAAATTAACTTTCAGTGTGCAGACACGAGTGAAATTTTAAAAGAGAATTTCAGAAATTTTATGAAAGAAAATTTCATAGTGCGAACCGAGACAAACGAAATTTTTGTCTGGGTCATCATTATCATCACCCCATAAGCATTTATGAAATTTCGCTTTGGTAAATATGTTCAAGTCTGAATATTTATCTAAAGAAAAAAAATGAATGAGAATTAACGCAACGATATTAACGAATTGATTCACTCAAAAATATTCAGTAAATAAACGTAGTACAATCGCATACCTTTTGCTATTATTGTTGTTGTTGGTGTTATTTGTGCGTATGTCGCCATCGGGGTTGGTTTTTACGACACAGTTTTTCTTGTTGTTTTTTTGGTGTTTGCATCCTAAATAAAAGTCAAACAAACAATTCATTGATTATGTAATGAAAATGAAATTTATATTTAGACAAACGTTTGTTTGAAAATTTTTTTGGTGATAATTTTTTCTGTGTATGATAAAATTGGTGGAACAGCCTCTTCAACACTCGCCTTTTTGAAAACATCAGGTAATTTCAATTTGTTGTAAATAAACACAATATTTGGTGCCATAACCGCGAAAAAAAAGCTTAAGCGACATGCATTTCGAAAATAGTTTTTGTTACGAAAATCTATTATTTAAGATAATTTGGAAAATCTGTCAAAGTTTAAAATTTATGTCAAGTAACGTTACGGAAATACAGCAAAAGAAAGTTCTAAAGTTCCCTTTAAATTTTTAATTTATTTACATTTCTTTACGATTTTTTCAATGATATCAATAATATCTTAATATATATGTTAGCCCCAAAAAACATGCGTTACATTTTAGAAAACTTATTACAACTATTAACATTATATATAACATTTCACTACAATCCTATGTAGCCAATATTAAGGCTCTACTTCGAGGGATAATTAAAAAATACTTCTCCTGTAAAATTCACTTTTTGGCGCTTAAGCTTTTTTGCGGTTATGGCACGATTTAGCCATCGATTTTCATAAAATAATGCTTATTTTATTTATGATCAGCTGATAAAAGTGGTAACTTTTCGCTATTTTCGATATTTTATAAATTTTTCATAAATAAAAAATTTCCAATTTTGCATAACAAAATATATTTTTCATCTTTACGGTCTGAATAATTCCGAAACCGGGTAGTATATAAAAAATAATATTAAAACTGCTAAAAGGCAATTTAGATTCAAGTTTTTTTTGTGGTTTTTCTAAATGCTGTTCGCTAAATTGTTAGCTCGTGTGATTACAAACCCTGAAGTCTTGAGCTCAAGATTAGCTTCAGGCAAGCCAACAACATCTTTAATTTTTATGATGTGAATTGGTGTGTTATTGTCTTGGTTATTGTTGGACTGCTAAAGTGATGAAGGCGTGGCGCAGATCACTTTGGTAGTACCGCCGGCGATTAATACTAACATATCCTAATGCACTTCACAGCACCCTCCTTCGTCGGTATTGTAGCAGAACCGTCGGCGAAGTAAAATGGCTACGCGGCTTAAAGAAATTAATGTATCTATTCAACACCAGGGGGCTGCTACAGTGATGAAACAGAACAGCACTGCAACGACTACCGAAAATCAGCCAGAGAGCAACAAAGCTCATAATAAAAACGACAACCAAAACCGAAAAATTTCTCATAAGTTCTATTAAAATTTTTCCTTTTTGTTTTATTTTTCTTTACTCAAATCAAATGTTTTGTTTAAAAAAAATAATGAAAATATGGTGTGAGAGTGAGACTTTTAAAACAAAAGCAAATGAAAATACGTTCTCAAAATTAAATAAATTCTATTTCGAAACTGCTACAGTCGACGTATTTAAAGTTTTCATTTGCATGGAAAAACACGTTGCGCCGGAGTTCTTATCCAAAATACACTGTTCAAAAAACATGAAAAAGCAGAGTTGTAAATGAACTAAGCTTTCTATCTCTCTCCCACTTCACTACCTGTTCTCTCTACACTATCCCTTTCCCAAAGAATGTAACACATTAATTAATTAACTGGTAGGTGCTAACTGCCTGATTGTGTTACTTCTGTTAAAAAAAAATTGGATTATCCTTTCCCAAGTTATGATAAAATCTGTGAGCAGCCAAAATTTAGAAAAATAATAAAAAAATGTTTTCTCCATGTCGTAATATTTCGACCCATTTTGTAGTTAGTGCCCAATATTACATTAAAAAAATATATAGTGGCACTTCTTGGCATTTTTCTTGTATCATAGTGTAATTAAACAAAATGCAATTTTCTGGAGGTATTCGAAATCGATTGGATGACCTTTTTCCCTTCATATATCGACGATCCACCTTTATGGACGTAGGAAGTAGGGAGCTACATTTAATTTATTTTCTTATTTAATATTGTTGTGACTAAACAATACAGGAAAAGTAGATAACTACACACAATGGATGGAAGAAACTTGGCCCACAGAAGGAGTTTATATTTATAAAAGTAAGCAGGGTTGCATTTATAAAACTATTTTAAAGAAATATTTGCTATACATTTTGCATATAAAACCTCTAGTTTGCGGCGTTTTATTATAAAACTACATATTTTATTCAAATCGACAGTGGTGGAAACATAATATCCCAACAAAAACTTTGCTTACAGGTAGATAAAAAAGTATATGAGGATTTAAGTCGTAATAACTACTTACAATTTGACTCGATAACTACTTATTTTTGCTTGAGAAGTCTAAAAACTAAGGGGTACCCCTTACAAATGTATTTACATTGTCACAGCAATTAACTAGTTATTGTTTGGCTTACTTGAAGCTAAAAAAGAAGTAGTCAAATAAACAAATTAATATTTTATATATTGCATACCTATCACATGGGCTTTTGCATTGACCTTATTCATCTGCCTTGGGGTGTACCTACTTTATTAAAATTATTAAAATTTTTTTAATTCAAAAATTTAACTCATTTACAAAATAAACATCAAAATTTTATTAATAGAGAAAATCAAAATTTTTTTTTGGGAACTAAATTACAGATCTAATGTTTTGGCATAAAAAAATTAAACATACCTAAAGCAATAAACACAACATCCATAAAAACATACACAAACAGCAAGCTAGTTTCCTCAACTGATAATGGCTAAAAAGGGAGGAAAAGACAAAGCCAAAGACAAGGGTAAAGGAAAAGATAAAAAAGACAAAAAGGAAAAAAAAGTTAAAGAAACACCCGCAGTACCCGTGGACGAAGAAAAGGAAGAACCAAAGGAAGAGAAAAAAGAGGAGCCCATAGTGGAAGTAAAACAGAAAGTTATCGAAGAACCTTGCATTTTCAATTGTGCTCAAGATAAGGTAACCTATCGTCCAAACTCGTATCCCGGACTACTATCACAACCAAAAACAATGGCTGTCGTGGGCTCTGAATGTGGCAGCTATGATAGTTTGTGCAAATTATTACATTCAGCATTTCGCTGCGCAGATCGTGTTTATACAATGGTACCTTGGGGTAACTATGTAGTCTTTCGTGCTCACAATAGCAAGATTATGACATATTTTATATTTGATGGTTGCACTTGTAATATAAATCATTTTCGCTATTTGGATTTAACATGTGGCACTGCTGGTTTGCTGTATTTTGAAGAAATGCACAAGCTAATAAATTATATAATAATGTCACGTTCACGGCGAGAGGAAATAAAAAATTTAAAACGCTGCATAGTGGATGATGTATGCAAGGAGATGTATGGTTCAGATCACTTTTAGTTGTAAAAAAGAAACTGTTAAAAAATTCAAAATTTGATGTACAGTATAAAAATCTATTGGGTATTTTTTTCTTTTATTAACAAATACATTAAATAAGTGGTTGATAGCAAATTTTTTTCAAAGCGTTCCTTTTGATTTACACAGATTTTGTTGAAATGAAAGCCCAATCATTTGGCCAACTCTTTATATAATTGTTAATTTGTCGGTTAAATAGGCAAAAATAATTGAAATCCAAATCTTTAGGTTAAACGAAAAACCATTTAACTCACAAAAATTTTTGATTTTTTATTAATATGTAGTGTGTATTATATCGAAATACATGTACAGACAAATTATATAGCGATATTATAAACAAATAGAACAAGTGCTGCAAAGGTACACAAAATTTAGCTGCATTGCAAAAGTAAAGCTATATTCGTCCTCATATGCTCAGTGCTTGAAAAAAGCATGTAATATACAATAGCACGGACATTAAGTGAAAAAAAAAAACAATTTAAATGACGGGACCAATCCGCAAGCAAATACCATGGTAGAATATTATACAAGGTAGCCCTGGAACGTCAGCTGATCAGGTTTTTATTTGCTTTTTTCATGGTACGAACTGTCAAATGTTGTGTATATGTGAAATAGCTACGTTGCACACACAATACCACACGTATGTTTGCTGCTTCTTTTATACAAACACACACATACCCTCTCTATTAAGGCTCAGTTAGCCGACCGTAACGTTGATGTAGTTGCATGTGCTGATCGTTTCTGTCTCATAGCTTTTCAATGTGAAAGAAACGATCAGCACAAGGTGTATTTAACTAGGTGGCACCATAAAGAGTTATTGTACAACAATACAACAACCACATTCATATTTTGTTTTTTGTGTAATACACAAGTTGCTGTCAAAAACGTATGTGCAAAACAAAAGAAAGAAAGAAAAATTGTGAAGAATTGTTTTAACTTACATAAACATTATTAATTGTGAATTTTAATTGTTTTGCGTGATTTCAATCAATGGAAACATTATTAATCTTTATTGGCATATTCTCATCCACTTTTGCCTCTTTTATTTCTGTCTTTGGGGACGCTAAAAAATACGCCATTTCCAGGAACATTTTTCTTTTTACATAGACAGCAGTAACACATTTTTAGCAGTTCACTTCCACTTTAAATTATCTAAAATTTTATTTCTTAATCGCACTTTTCACTTTTAAATGGTTTAAATTTTTATTTGTTTTTCTTTGTATTTGCATCGCTTTGTACAAACGTAAACAACATTTTGACATAAACTTGACTAAAAGTTCGCAAAGCAAAAAATTGTCAGCTGAGATTGTGATGCCGCCTAGTTAAATACACCTTGGATCAGCACATGCAACTACATCAACGTTACGATCGGCTAACTGAGCCTTTAATGTTTAACATTTTCTATCCCAAAATGTACATTTGTATTAGTTATGCGGCTACCTGTTGTATTATTCTACCATGGCAAATACTTTCAATTAAACAAAAGTCTGATTCATTATAAAATAAAGTAAAATTCATAACTCAATTATTAAAACTCTAAAGGCACTTAGCTAAACATGAATGTGTACTGTTCCAAAAACTTTGGCCATATAAACATTCAATAAAATCCCAGCATTGAGAATATCGACGATATTCCACGCTGGTAAGACTGAAATGGAAAAAGCTTAAAATAGTTCAACATGCTAAGAAAAGACAGTTAGTGAAGTTCCGAACATTTAGACAAAGTTCAATAAGGTGCGACTCGCCACAAGATGGCGACAGTGTGTTAATTGATCTTACTAATATTAGTAGGATTTTCGCTACAGTGTTGTTGCCACTGTCAGTGGTAGTGTGGGTAAAGGACTCTGATGAGTAGACTTGGTGGTCACGAAACAGCTGTCAGTTCAACCTTCCGTACAGCCAAAAATTTTTCTTTGAATGTTCAATATTTACATGCTTTAGAATTTCTTTCTTAAATAAAAAATAATTTGATCGAATGATTAAATTAAAAATGAACTTAAGCCAAACTAATTTAATAACTTTGGAAAAATTTATTGTTTTAAAACATGTGTATACCAGTAGAAAGGCATTTTAGAGAAGTTTAAAGTGATATCCATATGGCTTATATCCGTTCAATATTCCAGGAGTTATGGGTAATACAAAAATAAAAGTTTTGAACCCAATAACTTCGGATCCAAAAGAGACCAAATAAAATTACACTAAAATTATAAGGTTAAAAAAAGCTACTATCTCATGAGTTTTTTTTTTAATTTTCAACGATCCTGGTATTATTGACTTAAGTCAATATTCTATTTTATTAAACAGAAAAAAAACATCAAAAAATTTAAGTATGAAAAGTGCCATAACAATCAATAGGTTTTAAAGAAATAAATTGATTTGTTTTTACATTTTGCGAGATGTAAGAACATTTTGAATACGCGATTTTTTATACAAGCAAAACTTTTAAAGTGGCACCACTGAAATATGTACTCCAAGAACAACATGTCAGCTGGTTAAGATGTAGCTGCCGTGTTCAAAATAATTAAGTTGCTGACTACACGACGACGATTGCTGCCAACAGCATTTGTAGTCGTGTAGCCGTATAGCCTGCTGTGGCGAATGTGTTTATAGCATAAATATGCAACTTCTAAACTACTAAATGACTTTATCTAAGAACTAATGTGGTTGTAGAGGAGGGGAGTCGAGCTTGAAGAAACCTGGCTTTTGAAGTCTGACGCTGCACCTGGGGCGGAGCTACCTTATATACTAGGGTATTCATTTTAATCGACCTTTCAGTTCTTCGATTAATCAATTAATCGAAATTGAGGTTTTTAAATTACTTAAGACTTGTATTTCGATCGAGTTATTCGAGTAATTTTTACAGTTAAAAATTATTCAAATTAATCGGAAAATTTTAAAATTTGCTCATTTTTTCTAATTTTTGTATGGATAAATAAAATAAAGAAATTTTTATTAGCATTTTATACTTCTTATTAGCGGACTTTAGTATTTCATGCAAACGGTCTTGAGAAAGTTCAAATACAAAATATCATAGCTTCTTTATGTAATTTTATATATTTTGTTGTTGCATATCATTAAAAAGCTACGATAATTTGCATTTAAACTTTTACAAGGCCCTTTGCATCAAATAACAAACTTCGCTATTGAATTAAAATATTTTTATTATTACATTACATTTGATCCAGAATAGTTTGTGCAAGTTTGGACAAATGAGTGTTGTACACTCATTCACTCCCCAAAAATGATCAAAGTTACCCAAAACTATATGAACGCGAAAACCCATATTTTAAGCCCAAACATTTTATTGACGCTAATTTACTTATCTACAGCATTATATGTTAAAATGTTTTCGAATTCACTGATTTGAAAAGCAGTTTTAATATTAAAAACTTTCTTTTAATTTTAACCGACTTCAAAATAATTCTCGCAAAAAAAAACCGACTACAAAGTAGGCGTGGCACTGCCCATAATTTTTATCAATGCGTTGTACTTTCACGAGAACTAATTGTGTGCGAAGTGTCATAAGAAACGGTTAAGTAGAAATAGTTTAAATGAACATTTACTTTTCATGGGCGTGGCGCTGCCCACTTTTCTAACATACTGTTATATTGTAACAATAACTGAATGTGTATGCAAAGTTTTATACGAATCAGCTTAGCAGAAGTTTTTGATAAAGAATATCTACTTTGCATGGGCGCGGCACAGCCCACTTTTTTAATCATATATGGTATTCAAACAGAAACTTAATGCGAGCGCAAACTTTCATAGGAATTGGTTGAGTAGGAGTAGATGAAAATGCATTAGTATTTACTTCGCATGGACGTGAACATGGACGACCCACTTTTCAACGAATCCAATCTGGAAGTGCATTCTTTTAAATAAAGAAAAAAAGTCCGAAGAAATTTAATTATTTTGGCTTGAGTTCGGTTTTAATTTAATTTTTCAATTAAATTATATTTTTATTTGGAAATGAATGTGAAGCATATAGACAAAGAAAATTTTTGACTGCACGGAGGGTTGAACTGACGTTTAGATAGCTCCCGCTTATCTCTTCAGAATTCTTTTCCGCTTAGACCACTCGACCAAATTCGGTGGTTTGCAGTCAAGAGTTGAATATCATTATGCTTAGAAAAGTGGGCAGGGCCACGCCCATGAGAAGTAAATATGCATGAAAATTAAATATTCATTTTAACTACTTCTACTTAAACCAATCTTATCAAACTTCGCACACACAATTAGTTGTCGTAAAAGTACATGAGGATAAATTATGGGACCTATTTTGTAGTCGGTTTTTTTTTCAAGAATTATTTTGACGTCGGTTAAAAAAGGAGAAAGGTTATCAATTCGTCATGTATTTTTTTTTAAAGGATGTTCTCTCAATAAGCTTCTGTTTGAATACTACTTTATGATTAAAGTAAATATTCTTTATCTACTAAACCGATTCGTATGAAACTTTGCATACACATTTAGTTATTGTGACAATGTAACCATATATTAGAAAAGTGGGCAGTGCCACGCCCATGAAAAGTAAATGTTAATTTAAACTACTTTTGCTTAAGGGATTCTTGTGAAAGTACATGAAAGTACATCTATATGATAAAAGTTATGTGCAATGCCACACCTACTTTCTAGTCGGTTCTTTTTTTTGCAAGAATTATTTGAGCTAATTTCTGTGTTTTAATTGCTGGTTATGTAAACAAAAAACATATAATTAAAATTTTAAGCAACAATCGAAATAAATAACGCTTTCATGCACTCTTCCACTTGTCCAATTTTGGTCTTCTGAATCGCTTTTGGGTAAGATTGGGCAAATTTGTTAACCTATTAACAGACTTAGTATAAAATATAATTTTGCACTATTCAAAGTAGTTGGATAAATAGAAAGAATTTCCAATTTATCCGATCAGGTTTGTTCTAGATGCTTAACCTAATATTTTATACGAAAAAATAAAATTTTCCGATCTTTGTTTTTGCTAATATGTATGTACTTTTGATGTTTTTCATTTCTTTCTGCCATTAGATTACTTTTTACTATATCAACCGATTTCTCGACCACTACATTTAATCGATCGTGTTCATTTAATTTAGCTTGAAACAATCTAGTAAACTACTTTCAGCCGAAATCTCTTCCTTATTTCAAATAATTAGTGCTTGATGGAAATATTCTTGAGCTTTCTTACACGATAAGTACACTTAAAATGTGTATCCTTCCTCTCGCTTATTTTTCTTGTATAATTGATTAAACTCTTTGATAGGTACATCAAGATGTTTTACAGTCTCATTTCAAGTTTGACTTGAAGATTAAATATTAGGGATGGGCAAGTGAAAACAATATATCGTTATCGATATATTTTTAAATATCGATCGGCATCGATATATATCGAATAAAAAATACCGATATATCGAAATATCGATATTTTTCAACAATGATAATTCATACCTAGTCTCCAATTTTTGTTTTAAATAAAACAAAAAAGTACCTTTCTGATAAATAATTAAGCTGGAAGCAGTTAATTTCCAAGATCCTTACTGCTCCACCAATATTTCATGGAACATATATCAAAAAAAATTACACTCAAAGAATGATAATTTTTCGAATATTTGATGAGGACTGTGCCGAAATGTTTTTAAAAATTGCACGAAAAACAAAACCAAAGTTAAAAAATATCGACTTTGATACTGTCGATATATTTGGAAAAAAATATCGATATATTCAAATGAAAAATATCGACGATATATATCGAAATATTTTTAAGAAAATATCGATATATCGATATCTTTTGCCCATCCCTAGTAAATATCATACAATTTAAAAATTTTGCCGATTTGCATTAAATTATCTGGAAAATGCAATCGAGAAGAGAAAATTAACATAAATTTTTTTGCTCGAGTTATTCCATTAATCGACGGAAATTACTCGAATAATATTTATTCCAAATTGAAAATTTTTTGTTTGATCGAATTAAATTGTTCGATTAATCGAGCAAACATTATTCTAGTGAATACCCTATTAAATACTGACCGATTTGTAAAATTTTAAGTGCGTTAAATTTTGCTCGACAACAGAAAGAAAAATATTTTTATATAAGCATATTAAAAATATACTGCCGTATTCATAAAAATTAAAATAGGTTTTAAGACATAATTTTTATACAAATTTTTCTTATAATATATTTCAAATTTATTTTAAATTTTTATGAACACGGCAGATAGAAAATAACTATTGTTGCAAAATCAGGATATAAATTTAACAGGCATACTTTTTTTTAGCACAAAAAAAATTAAATGTTGGAAATTTTTTTTCGAAATTTTAAATTATTCAATAGTTAAACTAAAATTCTCATTTATATGCAAAAATCCTGTAAAACTATTTGACTTGTCATACGCTTCACAGAAGAAAAACAAAAAATCATCAAACTTTAACATGAAGTTTAACAGAAATAAAAAAACATGCTCGTACTACTCGCCAGACGGCATACAGACAGATACACAAACAAGACATGTGTAATGCGTTCGTTCTGTTGTCTTTCACTTTGGTCAAAATGTTTTATTGAATGTTATTTTTTTTTTCTTCTTTGTGGTTTTTCATTTATAATTTATATTTTTGTTTACTATAATTTTGTGGCCAAAGAAAAACAGCAGAAATTGTTAAGCTTTAACATTCACGGTATAGTTTTTGTTTCTTCACATTTTAACAGTTATACTTATTTAAATCCGTCTGTCCACCTTAACTACATATGTGTAACTAACATTGTTTTTAATCTTAAAGTTTGGTTTTGGTGGCTGCGGCAATGTGTGTATGTGTATGTGTGTGTTTATTGCTTTTTTCTAACAAGACACTTAAGTGTGGTAAGCATCTATTAGCCATGGCCTCAGGAATGTTTTATGATTGTACAAGTTTGTTATACTATTGTACAAGTATTATAAAATTGTTGTGGTAAAAAAAAAAACAAGGAGCCTTATTGCATTTCTTGCCTTCTATTTGTGTTATATTTTCTTTGGCTATAAAGTGGGCCGTTGAGTTTGTGCTAATGTTTTTTTTTCTTTGTTTTGTTAATCCACTATTTTTGGTAATTGGCTTAACGGCCAGGCGCCTTTGGCTCTGCTAACAGTGCACTTGATTTTGTTAGTTAAATATTTCATAACCAAAAATAAATTCAAATAAAGCGGTGGTATGCGCTACTTACATATTTAGTATGTTTTGTTGTTTTTGTTTAAACTATATTTTATTGAAAGGAATTTTTATTGAAGTGAATACTAAAAAAATTAAAATTATTTCATAATATTTTGTTTGTCTAATGGAATAAAGACAAGTAATTGATTAGCTTTTGTAACACAGACAAATGTTTGTAAATATATTTATTATTGGGGTGGAAAACCAAAAATTGCAAGTGATTGATATAACTCGTAATTGAATATAATAAGTTATAATGCCTCTCGTATTCTATTTCCTTAAATAACATGGTTAAATAGTTCTGTAGATGGGATGTAAATTACACCAAGTCAGATTTTTTTCGAAATAGTTTTTTTCATACTGGTGGAATCAAAATTTTTTCCTCTAGTGATGGAAGAAATCCAAGGAATGTATTACTGCTCAAAACCAGCTCTGAGGTAAAGAACACCAAGTCTATTTTAATAAGTAACGGTATATGACCTAATATTATGGAGGATATCTTTGACATAAAAAAATAACATTAGAGTTATTATATAACAGTAAATAAATAAATAAATAAATAAATAAATAAATAAATAAATAAAAAATAAAATATTCGGGGAAAGTCAAATACTTAATATTACAGAGATAGAAGCATTTGTGATTTTTAATATGTTTTTGCGGTCTCCTGCTATATTTCTAAAATGTAACTTGGTGTAGTTTACCTCACACATACAAAGTTAAAATTCCTAGTCACTAGTATCCAACGTGACGAGTGGTAAAATTGAAAACAGAAAGCTGATGAGATGGTGTAGCGGCTTTGAAATTAGTACAGAAACGTTCTGGTAGTCTGATTAAATATTTTAATATTCCTCTCTTGTAATTCGGATGTATATGAATTCAAATATTGAACTTCAGACGAAATAATGATTTTTCACTTAGCCTGAATACACACCGAGTGTAGAACAATATTTCTTTTCTTCGAAAGTTTTTTTAAACCACATTTACTATTCCGGATGTTTACTCGATAGTGCTTTGTTGTCTCCTATAATCAAATTGATGATCTGGAATACATTCATTATCATTCAGTATGAGGGTCAACTTCATATAATCTTTGCTGGACTTAGGTATCGTCCCAGCAAAAACTAATGCTTCGTTCAAAGCAGGTTTGTCAGCAAGAGCATCTGGTTGTGTTGTTTCTCATGCTTTGAAAATCGGCTAGAATTTGATCTCTTGTTTTTAATATAAGATGGCGCTTATTCGAAGCTTCAAAAATGCTCTAAAATCATGTGTCTTCGTGTTATTGCGTCATCCAATTAATTGTAGCATCGTTAAGCTACAGATAAAACAAATCGCGTTTTTTTATAAATCTCTCTCTGCAATGTAATAGCCCTGCAGGAAAATTGTACTGATTCACTATTGACTTTGTCACCAGTAGTATTGACTAATTGTACCCAGGCAATGTTCTGTGCTATAGACATTTAACATGTGCTTGTCATTGAGATTCCACTACTGACCTCGGAACTGTTGACTTACTATAGACTAGGTGGTTCTTATGGGACCATATGGAGGCACTGGTACCAGAGATTCACTAGTGCATTTTTAATGATTCTAGTCAACACATATGAAACTTTTTACCAGCTAAGACAAATAAATTAGATATTTTATGAACATTTTTAGTTTTCCGTTCAGCCGCATATATTTTCAACACAGCAAAATGAGACCATAAAAATCGTATTCTAGCTGTTAAAAACTTCTCTTCTCATTAAAGCGAAAATAAAAAGTGTAGACGATTCGTTGACAACGTCACCAAACTTGTCGACAAAAGTGGTGACTTGGAGACACTTGGCCCCTGGCTTTCTTCAGGGAGATGACAAATATAGAAAGAGAGCATACTTTAAATGTGTTTTGAGTTTTTTAAATGTGTTATTGTTTATTTGAAACAATGCGTGCGACAATTCTTTAAAACCTAAGCATTTTGTTGAAAGCTACAATGCTACTAATGATTTTGTTTATTTTCGAGTTTCAGTAAAGTGCTGAATAATTTTGTAATTTAAATATAATGAACATTGAGAGATCTCTGTCTTCTTTTTGAGCATCCTCGGAAGCGCTTCAAAACATCGCATGTGTAAAGCATGAACATTTTTTACTGCTTCCAGAAACATGATATTTTTTGCTCGGATGGTATTAAATAACACCTTACAGTTTGTAGTTAGTATAGTGTCAGAGGCGTGAAATAACTTCAAAAATTATAATCGAAAGTAGGTGTTAAAGTTTTTTGATATATTTCATATTTATATCACCAATTACGTTATGGAGTGTTTGAAGTTATTTATCCTTTCCTTTCGCGTTTTCATCTTCTGTTGGTGCAAAGGCTACCATCAAGGTCAGAAACTTATTTCTCTCCTTGATTTTAAGAGACATAATTCGTTCATTTATGAATTTTCATTGGCATATGGATTCTTACATATCCTTGTGGATTAATCCAACCCGAGCCCTAGCTCTGTCATTCATTGCTACAGTAGGAGGAAACCATCTTTAATAATCTCACATCCTTGTCCCTTTTTCTTTACTCCGGTTGTGGCAAGGTATTTAACATTCGTTTTCTTTATTTCGACGATGAGTTCAGCTTCCTTTCCAATAATACTTCTTACGTTCCATGATCCGTAATTGGTAGTCCGATTTCATCGCCAGGTTGGTAATCTGTTTTTCGGGCAATTGTCCTTTATTTCTCTTTGCGTTTCTTTGTTTATTTGTTGTTTGAATTTGGAGAGAGGGCAGCTCGCAATTGAGGTTCCCTAGGATGAACCATTTCTCAGAAAACTTGCACGATATTGTTTGCATGGGAAGTTCTATATTAATCCACTGCGACATTTCATCCTCCTTTCTCATCCAGTCTTGGGACCGGCATAGGCGATTTTTAGAAATTATGTCAAATAAAACATGAACTTTAGGGGTGATAGCCCCTGATTTATAAAATGTGCTGTATTGACTTTCATTAAGTGGGAACCTGGGAGGAGAATTAATGGATGATATCACAAGATTATCAACGCAAACATTTGTTGCTTAAAAATAATCTTTACAAAGATCACTCTATTATAAGTGTTTTATATACTGTTTATAAAAGCGAAACAATCGACTCGATTTAGTTTCATACACATTTTTCACTCAACTTTGTTGTTTGTGTTCTAAAAATAGCACATTATATGTGATTTTATTAAATTCTTGTGTCACCTCGAGAGTCCTTGGTGTCGTAAAAATTATAACCATTAATGATAAATAAGCCCCTGATATCAGCAAATAAATATTTTATATTTTTAATAAAGATGACTTAAATGCACATTACAATGTCTAATGAACTCAGCGACAAATAAATTTTGCAGAACTTCCAATCACACTCAAATCCACTGAATAGTTGTCAAAAAGAGAAGCTTCTAGTAATAGCAAGCCTATGCACAGTGGTTTGTGGCAAAAAAATGGAAATAATTCAGTATCTTCGCAACTGCTGCAGCCAGTGACATGAAATTTTACATGGTTATAGCTGAGGTGTTGTCCGTCTTAAGTTTGAAGAGCTTGGGGTGCTGGCACCTTCGAGAGAGGCGTCAGGGGTTCCCAAAATTGGTAACCTCCGGTATGTTAAATTTTAAAAAAATCGCCAAAATTACATTTCTTGTCCGATTTCCAAACGCTTTCCCATTTCATATCACTGGCTTCAGCAGTTACGAATATGCTAAATTATTTCCATTTTTTTTGTGCCACAAACCACTGTGCTATGCAAGAAACATGAGAAATAGGCCGGATTTGCACTACATCGGGATCACTAGTTAAGGATCTGATTAGTTTCTTTGGAAGCACCTTTTCAATGGACATTTATAAAAAATTCCAATGTAAAATACAACAAAGAAATTACTTTTGCTTCTACACAAGTTAATCAAATAAAATGGCAATTATTCATACAAATAAACCAAATTATTACCTGCAGGGGCAAAATGAATATGGCAGGACATTGAAATGTAGAAGACATTTGCTGCAAGGCTTAATAAAATAAGTAAAATAATAATATTCAAGCAAATCTGGGTGATGTTATGTTTTAATAAAGACATGAATTTTAAAATTTGATTACACATGATACATATGATAGTTTTTTTTTATTTACTACAACTTTTGACTGAATTTTTTTATTATAATTGTGCCATATTGCTGTAGTTAGTTGGACAAACTGATTTTAATGAATTTTAAATAAAATTTGAATAAGTGGAAAATTTACTTAGGCAAATTTAATACAAATGCCTACCACTCTTTAATAAACAATATTTTTATGACCCATAGCATTATTTTTATTCATTCTGTCTGCAACTAATTGATTAATTAATTAATTAATAGCACATTGAGGAGTTCTACTCTATATATTTAAAAGCCGTGGCCAGAGCCTTAGATAACACTGCACAATACTAAAAGAACAACATGGTTCTAACGACTTATTCTGTTAAAAGATACAGGGGGGAGCTTAAATCCTTTCGCTCCCTTTTACACACCGTGACTCGGTATAGGAATCTTATAATAGTTACGTTTAGAGCTTAACACTTTGATATAAAACACCACGACAAACATTTTTGTACGCTCTAACTGTTCGTTGTATGGTAATTGAACTCAACCTAAAATGAATTCCAGATGTAAACTTCCAAACCACCGATACATGTATACATATTTTATATTTTTGGTGACCTCTACCAGAATCAGTCGGCAGTATCATGTTATGTTTGTGTTGTACAGTGCTATTATACATTATATTAAAGGTAATTTTATTAAAAATTTTTGGACTTATACTGTCATTCTGCTCGGTAATGAGAAAACAAAATAAATTAGATATAGTTTGCTGTTTCAATATGTTGGTGTTTATTTGCTTTGTTGATAGGTACTAGTGATGTTACGAGTATTCGTATTCGAATCGCCGAATATTCGCCTCTTTCATGATATTCGTGTTCGAATATTTTTCACGAATATTTTGTGAATACGTTCCAAAATATAATACATAAAAAATACTGAAAATTAAACAAAAAATATTTATTTTTATATAAAAAAATTTGCCTATAACGCAAAACACAAATCTTCTTTTAGTAAAGAAAAAAGAAACAAAATATATTTCACAACGACATGGTATTTAAAAAGTAAACTCCTGCTAAATTAACTTATTAATCATGTTAAAGTAATACTCAAAGCTCAGTAGAGCAATGTTGAACTTAAAAAAAAAGTTTTGAAGTCTTTTCTCTATCATTTCGCTCGCTCGGAACACTCTCCACAGGTGTCACTATTTACTTATTTACTTTCCACCAAAAATTTAAAAAAACTGGCATTCAGTTGCTAAGTTAATAATTTCAAATTCCGTCATCGGAATATCATAATAATGTTAAATACCTATTGTATTGTGACTGTTTTTCTCAATTTATTGTTATTGACGCAAAGGGTAGATTTTTTCAATTATTCGTATTCGTATTCGAATTCGGCGAATATTGTTTCAGGTATTTATCAGGTATTTATATCAGGTATTCGCGAATATTAAAAATTGATATTCGTAACATTACTAATAGGTACAGCCCACTGTTGAGCTCTTGTTGTTTTTTTATTTTTATTGTTTGTGTTGTGTACATGTAGAGGACTGTTAAATTTAAAGGCCGATGTTGATTTTGAATAAAACACAAATTATTTAGGAAATTATTGTCATTTCTTTTTTTATGATAATATGGTATGGCTCAATTATGTATGGCACACCTCCATCCGATAGTCCAAATTTTCGATGACGCTGATGCATAATTGTTGCTGGCTTATCGACGTACAACTTTTCTTTCAAATAACCCCAAAGAAAGAAGTCCAACGGTGTCAAATCACGTGACTTTGACGGTCAATTGACATCACCACCACGTGGGATAACAAGGCCATTGAATTTGTCGCGCAAAAGAGCCATTGTTTCGTTACCTGTGTGGTAAGTGGCACCGTCCTGTTGAAACCACATATCGTCCACATCCATATCTTCCAATTCAGGCCATAAAAAGTTCGTTATCATCTCACGATAACGAACACCATTCACAGTAACTGGCTGACCGGTCTCATTTTGGAAAAAAATACGGCTCGATGATGCCGCCAGCATCAAACGAGCTGTACGAACATGCACTGGTGTTTTCGCATCTCCTACAGACCCGGTTTGCTCAAATTTTTACACGATTTTTCCTATTTTACGCACATTTGGACAATTAAATTGACCGAAAAAATCACGAAGTGCTCGATACGCATTTTGATTTGAATGCCCATTTTCATAATAAGCCTGAATAACTTTAACGCGTTGCTCAATTGTGTATTCAAATTGAATTAGTCTGAACGCCGTGGTCCATGACCAAGAATTGCATGCTTTGCATTATATTCAAAATTAAAATAAGGTCGTCACTATAACTTGTACTATTTTATAAACTTTTTTCTTTCTCCTGTAATATATAAAAATTGCGGTTACCAGCTTTTTCGTTTAATATCACAAAATAATTTTATTAAAATCATTGATGTGGTGAGATTAAGTAAAAAACTTAAAACAACTTAAACTAGTGCGCGTTTACTGCATTTGCATGGTTTAATTTGTTTGGTGCCACTGAATGTCAACGTACATATTTTGCGGCACATTTTGAACATGTTCTGACATTAAACTTGCTCTGCATTTAACAAAGAATTATAATTTGTTATATTTAGTTTTCTTTTTTTCATTTTAAAATTATGTAATGATTTGTAAACTATATACAGTACTCTCTGGTTAACGTGAGCTAGAAGAAAAACGTAAGTTCTTTTTCTTTGATTGAAGTATTTTTTGAGGACATTTAATTTGAATCTTTCTACAACGAAAGTGAGAGTGAAGAAATCCATATGCGAATTGTATGGCTAATGTCTAATGGCAGTATTAATATTTCCTAACACTCAAAATTTACGAATGTTGAAATTAAATACAAAAACTTTTTATCAACATTTATAAAAGCGAAATGAAAAATATTTATAAAAAATTTTATTCTTTAATTCAAAAATAGCCTTCTCAACCAACGGGTACAAAAATGAAGGCATATCAGAAGTGGTTGAAGCTGTATTCGCGTTACTGTTAGCTTACTGTTATTCTAACATTCTAACCAAGATTTACAAAACAAGTAGCACAAATCTTAATGGTGTTCTTTAAAAAATCTTAAATTTCAATTAAATTTAAATAAACTCAAGCTGCTTGATTCTCTACTGTTCTATTCTTCATTTGTAAGAAACATGTGGATCTTTAGACAGTGTGACGTTAACAAAAAGCATTTATTGTTAAAACTTTAAAAAATCATGTCATTTCAAGTGTAATTTGTTTTGTTAAATTGGCCGTGTTGAAAACATTTAGCTTTTTTCCTTCATAGCTTCCACACATATTCTTTGAAAACTTTAGTAGCCCCAGGTGCTTAAGCAGTTTTGAAGTTTTCGGTAGAATACTTATTTGTGGTAGCAAATCTTTTAAAGGTTAAACTCATTTAACCTTTACTGTTGAAGTTATATTCTTTATTTGATTTAGTTTAAAATGATTGTCCAAGTGTAATTAGTTGTTCAGTTTGTTTACAATTTATATTTCTAACTTCTATATTGGACCTTTGTTGTTAACCTAAGTTTTTTTTTCTGTAGTTATTTTTAGCTTAAATTATTAAAAATAAACTACATCATCGTTGCGTTATTGAACTTGCTGTTACTCTAGTCTACTATTAAATCAATTATTTTGACTTAATCTTTGATTACTGTGTCATTATTGATTATTTTTTGCTTTAATTGACATAATTGTTGCAAAAGGTTGTAATAATTTGTAAAACGGATATTATGTCAATATTTTCATAATTTTGTAAATTGATTTTGTATTATTAGTAGGTATAATGAATGTTCTACCTTATATAAAATATCTAATTGGTTTACTATAGGAAGGTTGTACAAATATAATAACAAATAAGAGCTTTATTATTTGACATATTGTCATAATTTTATTTTAAATGAAAAAAAAATATAGGACCAGACTGCAGGCAGACCCTTTCAAACAAGAAAATAATTTTGAAAATCGGTTGCACTTTAGTAAAGGTTGCACTTTGTAGCACCCAATCTTCTCTAATTGTTAAATTAGAGATTCTATTTAAAATTCTGGTGGTAGTATGACAGCTAAGTTCGGATAAATAATTTAGTTCTACTCTATTAACAATTTTATATTGTATATATGTATATATATATATATATATATATATATATATATATATATATATATACATATATATATATATATATATATATATATATATATATATATATATATATATATATATATATATATATATATATATATATATATATATATATATATACATATATATATATATATATATATATATATATATATATATATATATATATATATATATATATATATATATATATATATATCTTTTCATTTATATGAATAATAGATAAAAAATTTTGTTTTTAGTAATATTAAGTTGAAAAAGTAAAACTGTATTGGTCCGATTATGCTATTTCAAAATACCTTTTACCATGCCTGGATATCGGCGCTGTTTATCGACTTTGATTGGCGCACAAGTGGCCGATGAAAATCGGTGCATAATTTACAATTTGATTGCTCGTCATTATGCACATGGGTGTTCACATTATCGGTGCATCAATCCTGATTTTGATTGCTTTTACTCAGCACGATTTCGGCCCAGATTGTCGCATTTGCTAAAATAATGTGCGATCACATTATCGGTACATGAATTGCGATGAAAATCGGTACATTGGGCCGATAGTGGAATTTTAGCTTTAATTGGTGTAGTATATTCTACAGAATACACCAATTAACAATAAATTTTAAAATTTATAGTGTCTATAGGGTAAAAACGAAAATTTTCGACATGAAAATAAGGGTTTGGATGACGCCTATCTTCTTCTCCCGTGTGCGCGTAACATGGCCAAAAATTATATCGATACCTTTTAGAGTTTCTATTTTATAGGCCTCTAAACTTGGGCATCTCGGCCACTTTTGAGAAAATTTCGTCATATTGACGATTGATTAAAAGGGACACAGCTTCCTGCATCAAGTTCCTCTAAAATGCCAAAGTATCCTTTATCCTTATATATCATGAAAAATAGTATGTTAAAATATATGGCTCTTTTTCAAATTCTTTGTAAAAATATCACATCATTTAATAAAATCCCTTTAATTAAGCGAATCCTCTATTAAGTGGTAACTCTGCTGTAATTGCCAAAAATTTTAGTTTTCACGTGGTCCCCGCTGAAATCTGTCGCTAAATGTGTTTGCTCCGCTACAGTTATACGCTAAATAAGTTGAAAGTGTTAAATGTCAAAGTAATAAATAATAATTGAAATTAATATAATTGAATAGAAAATCAATTAATATTGCAAAAAAAAAGGTGTTAATATTAAATTTTTATTAAAGAAATGTGTATGTACACAATAATTGGTTTTGCATGCAAGTTTGTTAAAAGTACAAATGCAAAAGTTTCATGTAGTTGTTGGTATTAGTGGTATTTTAAGTGTTTCTTTTTTCTGGTGGCACTCGGTTGTATTTGTATTTGTGCATGTGTTATTGTTGGCTTGTGTTTGGTATGAGAGAAATGCAAGAGAAAAAAAATAAATTCTAGATAGAAAAAGCAGAGCAAATTTGTTTGTGTTTTGTTTACAAAACCAGCCATCACGTGTTTTATTTTCAAGTCATATTAAAAAGTGTTTTTTAGAGTTGCCAGTATGTAAATGAAATAGTATGAATAAAACGGGGTTCTATTCGGGCGTTTAAAATATAACAATTATTTAACTGCAAGTATGTATTTCTATGCTAAATTAAGAGGTGAGTAAACTTAAGACATACTGGCGCATAAAAAGTATACTTTAGGAGTTTAAAACCAGTATCTTGTATGGCAATAATAATCGTTCTAATAAAATATCATATTTTTTTCTAATTTGAACAGCCGAATAATTTGAATTTTTTTTTTCGAATATTCGAACGAATAATGAATAAAAAAATTTTATCCGAAAAACCACGTGAAAACTACGATTTTTTAATATTTTCTACCACTTGTTTTGCCTTTTTAAAGGCATTAACAGACATTCAACCTTTAGCCAAACTCCTTCCTACATATTATTTCTTCGATTGAATTAAGATAACTTTTCTTTACGTATTTTGTTCTTGAGCCCATATCATTCTTGTCAGACGTGTTTGGATCTGCAGTGAAACTAGCAATTTGTATATAATGTATTTTTTTCTCCAATTGAAAACCAAGTAAAAAAAATGTTTAACTCTTAATTTCTTCCTATGACTATTTTTAGAATTGGAAAACCGAGTCAAAAAAAAATTCATAGCTCTTAAGTTCTTCTTACGATTTTTTAAGGTTTTTTTAGACAGTAGATATCTAGTGCTTTCAAACCCTATACTCACTTTTTGTGGATTAGCTTTTTCTAAATCACCCCCAGACCAACTTTCGGCAGTAAGTCCTTAAAAAATGTATTTGATAAATTTTGTTAGTATTATAAAGGAAATGTGAAAAATACAGTTTATTTGTTGTGGTTATGCCGGCATTTCGTTGAGTACTAATGCCAACTAGTCAGTAGCTCTTTGCAAAATCAGCCTAATATTTGTCCTCCATAAAGGATCTATCAGAAGTTAAGCCGATGTAACCATATCTGAAAAGTTGCCAAAACTCGTATGCTTATAGTCAGACTCCCAAACAAGCAATGAGAATCACAATACAAAAGCATAGTAGTTTTTTTTTAACACAAACAACACAGCAAAAAATTTTTAGTCGATATGAATCTATTTATTTTTCTTATAACCACAAAAAATAAATTATGTAAGCCATACACATTGCGACCGTTGTTACAACCCAGCTAGTAATCAAGTTGTACGTTTGTAGCGCAAACGATAAAATTTAATATGCAATCTCATGCACTACTTCATTTTGCAACCAAGCTGTGATCAAGTAAAGACCTTCCATTTTATGTTTTTCGCAAATAATACTCACATTCAATGCATACTGAAAGGCGGCTACAACAATAATAAGCACATATACTTCATAAAATAGTATGCGACAGGCACACAAACGTTGCGACTGCGTTATACAACATGGCAAAAAATTAAAACTTTTTGATCTTTCGTACCACCATAACAGAACTTAATACAAAGAGCCCACAAACGTTGCAGTTTCTTGCGCAAACTACTGAAATTGTATCAATTAAATTTTTGTACATAAGTAGAGTACACATTGGCGAACTTGAGTGACAGTCAAAAATTCATCAGTTTTGAAGGATGCTTTTGACTGTCTTGACTATCGATTATGTGTGACACGCAAACAATCATTCAAGAAAAAAATAATTTTACGCAGAAAAATAGAAAATAACAAAATTTTATGGGCTTTATTAATACAAAAAATTTTTATAATGAATTTTTATATGAAGTTTATTTGCTGATAGTTAACCATTGTCTATATGCATTTCATTGGCGTTTTACCAAATCGTTAGTAGACTTCAACCAACACTTTCTTGAAGCTTTGAATTTTTATCATTAAATTATTTAGTTTCTTCTTATTTAACAACTCTTTATGCGACTTTGTATCAATATCTCACACAGACACCTTGCATTTCATAAAAATATTTGAAATCCTTAAAAAAATAATTTTACGCGTCCAAGTTTTTAAGTTTATGCTACAAAACATAATTCTTGACTGACGCATTTTAGTTCACACTATCAGTGAAAAACCAATATGGCCGCTGACTGTCACTCAACCGCAAAAATTTTTTGGTTGACTGTTGACTAACGAAATTTATGTTCACACTATCGATCAAGCAAAAATTTGAGCAGAACTGTCGCTCATGTTCGCCAATGTGTACTGTACTTTAGCGTGAAAGAACGGGAGTCAAAAACATGAGCTCATGAGCATCTATTAAGCAATGTCCTGCTATTCGTTTGTCCAAATTTAAGTAAAAAGCGAGGTCGAAATATTTGTAAGCGAGTTTAATGTAACACTTCTTTAAGAATTATGCATTTTAAAAAATAGATTTATTGAAAGTTTTAAATAATAATTTTAATTCTTTTTAGGTAAGTTTTCCCCAAGAAGTTATGGTGGCGATTTTTTACAAAAGGTATTTAATAATATAATTTGGGTGTTTTTTATTGAGGTATAGAACTTTAAGTTGGCATCACTTTTTTAACTGCGGCCATTTTGTCAGCTGTCAAGTGATTAATATTTAGTTTGGTTTGCCATTTCATCATGAACAGGTTGACAAAAGAACAACGCTTGCAAAGCGTGCAAATTTATTTCGAAAATAATGGTTCAGTTCGCGAAGTTTACCGCAAGCTCCGTCCATTTTATGGTCGACATAATCGTCCATCAGAGCAATTAATTCGGTTAACCATGGATCGTTTTCGCACTACGTTTACTCTATGTGATAATACGCATCCGCAGAGACGTCGAACAGTGCGCACCGAAGAAGCAATTGCCGCTGTAGAGCAAAGTGTTGAAGAGGACCCGAAATAATGCTGGAGAGTCAGTTACCGTTAATGGAGACCGGTATAGAGCCATGATAACCGACTATTTTGTTCCCGAATTGGATGGCATGAATGTGGATGAGTTGTGGTTCCAACAAAACGGCGCTACATGCCACACAGCGCACGTCACAATCGATTTATTGAAGGAAACATTCGATGAGCGCATAATTTCGCGGAATGGACCTGTCAATTGGCCACCAAGATCGTGTGATTTGACACCATTGGATTATTTTCTTTGGGGATATGTGAAGTCGCTCGTCTACGCCAACAAACCAGAAACGTTAGGGGACTTGGAAGCCAACATTCCTGGCGTTATTGCCAACATACGGCCCCATATGCTCGAAAAAGTGGTTGAAAATTGGACCTGTAGAATTGGCTTTATTCGAGCCAGCCGCGGCGGCCACATGCCCGAAATCATATTTAAACATTAATGGCATAAAATTATCCTTCCAATAAAGCCAAATTGATGGACATTAAAACGATTTTCTTGTGTTTTATTTCAATTCGAAGTTCTATACCTCTATAAAAAACACCCTCTACATTAAGAAAAGTAATAAAGTAGTTTTGGCGATGTTTTGGTTTTGAGGTTTTTTTTTGGTTTAAAGTTTTTTCACTTTTTGACGATATTTTTAGTTTTGGCGCTTTTTTCGGTTTTTGGGGATTTTAGTTTAAGCGATTTTTTTAACTTTTATTAGTTTTGGCGATTTTTTCGGTTTATGCAGATTTTAGTTCTGGTGCCTTTTTCTGCTTTGGCGTTTTTTTTTTGTTTTGGTGATTTTTTCAATTTATGGAGATTTTTTTTCGTTTTTTTTTACGATATTTTTAGTTTAAACGATTTTTTAGGTGTAAGAGCTTTTATTTCGTTTTGACGACTTTTTTTCGGTTTTTGGCGTTTTTTTAGTTTTTTGGCGATATTTGTTTGGTTTTGGTGTTGTTTTGCATTTTAGCAATTTTTTGATTTTGGTGTTTTTTACCTTTAAGCATTTTTTTTGATTTCGTAGATTTTTCGTTTTGACATTTTTTGTTAATTTTGGAATATTTTAGTTTAAGCGTTTTATAAAATTTCAAGAGTTTGCCTCTTACGGTTTTCAAGATACAGCAATTTGTCTAAATTACATACTCAAAATAACATTAACTGATAAAACACCCTTTAATTTTTATTGTTTTAAGTATCAGTGCTAATTGGTGTAGTTTATTCAACAGAGTACACCAATTAACACTAACTTTGAAAATTTAAAGTGTCTATATATGTATAAGTGTGTATATATTAAATTAGTATTTCAATATGCTTCGTTGCTCGCTTTAGAACACCCTTTAATTTTTAACTGTTATATATTTGTTATTGTAGCGGTCAAAGTTTTACATATTCTGTGAAAATTTCAAGTTCGTAGCTCTTACGGTTCCCGAGAAAACAGCCTGTGACAGACTGACACACATCAATACATACAGACAGACAGACGGACAGTGTAGCGAAAACAATATGGTACCTTTACAATTTTGGTATACGAAACCCTAATATTTCATAAAATAAACGCATAAATATTACAATGAAAACTGCTTTAGCATGATTTAATAGATTATAAATAAATGTTTATAAGTTTTTTTTGTGTAAGACTGTCCATTATGTGTTAAAAACATAGAACGAAAATACTGTTTTTGCTCTCTTCATACAAAATGACGTGTCCGTAATGCATTCTGTTGATTTTCCACATTAAAACTATGAATTTTTCTAAAAACGGGTTTAAATTTATAACAGTTTTAGATTTTTTGCATTTGCTTCTCTTATTTCATAAGTCAAACTTTTGACATTAATAGAAATAATATATGTATATTTTTCAAAACTATTGTTGCCCGCAGTCTTATGTATTGAGCATTACGCTTTTTTAGTACCCTTCATTTCTCAGCTTCATTGTTGAAATTGCATTAACAAGAAACACTAAAATAACACCGTAGGTTTGTGCTTCAAAATATTTGAAAGTTTTGTGAACTTTGTTAAATAGTGCAAAAAAGCTAAATTGATTTGTTGTGGTTATCTAATCTATATGCCTATATTTCGTTGGTTGCTAATACTTATTTTATTGGAACCGTTTTTTTAAAGATCTACTGATAAGTTGACATTAGAAACCAACGAAATGCCGGCATATAGATGAGATAACCACAACAAATCAATTTAACTTTTTTGCACATAAATTCTTGAAAATATCTCAAATAAATACATTTTGTTAAATAATATTACATTGCAAAATGTTTCATCAATCAATCATTATTTGTATTCAAAAAACAAATGTATTGAGTGCTATCCATATTTTTTAGTTTTATTGAAATTTTTTAGTGAGGAGCATATGTTAAAGCTCTTAGAAGATTTTACATCTGAATTGTTTTAAATTCAAAATATAGTGTGTGTTCTGAAAAAAATATTAAATTCGTAAGAATATGTATTGAGCGTTACGTTAACAAAATTCTTAAATATAATTTATCTATAAATTTTATAGGACGATAAAAAAAGTTAAGAGCTGCGGAAGGGTAAAAATGATATAGAGAACATTATCCGTTGAGAAAGTTTTGATTTGCTTTGAAAAAATTTTGCTCCTAGCGCACTGTGGATCTGTTATATTTTTGAAAAATGTATTAGATATGTTTTATTTTGGTACGAATAATTATTAAAAATTAGCACAACTTTTAATATTCTTGGACGATTTTGTTAAAGCTAAACTTGTTTGAAAGAAAAGTTTACCTGCTTTTTGCTCATGTATAAATGTTTGTAAAGAATACTCTTAAAATATATAATTTTTTTATTATTCTTTGTGAACCCAAGTCTAAATTAAAAATGTGGTCACAACTTTTAATTTCAATCTGCGATTATTATTATATATATTTTTTTTGTTTTTAGAGAGTAGATGTATTGTGCTTTCAAACGCTATACTCATTTTTGGTTGTATATTTTTTCCGCAAAAATCATTCCCAGAACAGCCGAAAGCAATTGTAACGCTCAATACACAAAAATGTTAAAAAAAATCAAAAAAATATAATTTGATTTCAGGATCCATTGAATGATTTATTGCGGAAAAAATAGACGTTCTCATATTTCTATTAGTTAGATTGGTAAAAAAAACACAAAATGTACACTTAAAATGGAATCAACCATATAATAAAATTAAAAATCCCATAACCTCCACTCTGATAGGGTAGTACGCTACCTACAAGCATACAGAGGTATTCAAAAACCTTTATACAAAAACACGAAGTCTGGGCAACTTAAACTCTTCAAGGACCAGCTCACACTGGCGTCTTTAAAACGCGAAATCCTGCATTTTTTGTATTAAATTTGAAAGTTTTGAATTCTATAACTTGCAAATTTAATACAAAAAAGCACAAACGCTCGTGGGGCCTGACTCTAATGTACATAAATGGAAGACGACAACTTCGATGCAGTAGTTACTCTTGTTATCGGCAATAAAGCTGTACAGACGTCATATTGCATGCAGTTGTTGTTCATCTGGTTGTCAATAAGGCTTTGTACGACAAATTTTCACAATCTCGTCAGAACAAATTCCTTGTACACGACAACGTATACCACCTTGTCGCCATATTTATTTCTAAATATTTTTATAGGCGACAAAGCATTGATCGTCTTGCAGACATCATCGATGAGAATGTCGTCGGTTACAACTAGGCCTACAAGGATATTTTACAGCCTGAGTGCATCTTTCTGTGCATGTGCTCTCAAACAGAATGCAAAATTTTATTTCTTGCAGGTTTGTATATTCTGTTGCTTGTTGCCTTAAAGCATGTGTTGAAAACTTAACGAAATTTATAAAGAAAGTCTCTCGGTTATACTTTTCCCTGGGGAATAGCTTCAACAAAAATTACAAAGAAAACACAAATATAAAACAACACAACTGTAACACGCAATTTATACGGTGATTTTTTCACTTGTCTTTAAATCACGTCTTATTTTGTATGGGAGCGAGCGGGGTAGAGATGAAAGCGGGGGAGAAAAAACGACAAGATTTCTGTTTTCGAGATTTTTTTCATATATTTCTTTAGTTCCATTTGCATTTTCTCTCTCTTATGTGATTGTGTTAGGGTTTTTTGTTGTTATGAACGAGTAAATAAAGAAAATTTTTAGAGTAATGTTCAAAAAAGACATGAAATGATAAATCATTGTATAAATGCAAAAAGTTTTTGGTAGCAGCTTTAAAAGAGAATTAAAAAAAACATGTCTTAAAAATCACGGTGTAAATTGCGTGTAACTTACAAACGTAAATAGTGAAGGAAACCAAGAAGAAAAAAGGACAAGTAAATGGGAAATTATTTTGCCAATTTCTTAATGTTTCTCTTAAGACTTAAACAAATTTTTATTTAAGTACTTATACAGAATTCTTAAGCAGACCACGAGTACTTGAAACAACACGTTGAACAAGTAAATAAATTAATCCTACTTTTATTTAGTATATAAAAATATTTTCAGTACTTTTTAAATTCTATGAAATTATTGATACAAATAGTTTAGAGTAATTTTAAGATTTTAGAATTATTTTTTTTTCAACAATCATGTTTACCAAAAAGTTTAAACCTATAAAATCGTAAACATATCAACAAGATAAGAAGTACCTACGTCAGTGTCACGTCTATAAGTTTGTCTTGTTTGCTTCATAGACTGAAAGTTAAAATTGCTACAAAATAATATTTTTCCTAAAAGCTCTACTATTACATGGTGTATCAAATGAAAGTAGCATTTATCTCTTCGAATCTGATGCCTTTTCACATATATAAGTTTTATGTACGTAATTTTAGCGAATATTGAAAGCTCACATCCGAAAACGTTATTCAATTTATGCTCAAAGGCTTTGCAATAACCTTATTAGACTCTATTGCCTGAAGTGTGAGGAGGTAAAATATATGTTGCAGCTAATCCGGGTCAAAAATAATGCTAAAAAATAATGCTAAAACTTTATAATGCGCTTATTTTTTAAAAAATATATACGTTTTATTCCCGTAAAACAAAAATACACAACAGACCTATATATAATAGAAAACTATTGGGTTAAATGTAAAAACAATGTCAACACACAAATTCAAGTTAAAGTTTTTTTTTTACCTTAATGAAATTCGGATCTTATAATCTATTATTATATTATGATTTTATTTCTCAAATTTCCTGTGATAAAGAATTCCGCTATATTAATAACAAAAATTATCGATTTTTTAATCAACAATATAAATATTTGAATAAATAAAACATTTGATCAATAACTTATAATATTTTTATAAGTTATTGATTTTTAGTGTCCAACCGAATGCACTTTTTTCAGTACGAACCCGAAACCGGACCCGAACTTTGGTAAAAATTTTAGATCCAAACCCGAACGCAATTCCGAACAAAACCCGAACTTTTTTTATTGAGAAGAAAAAGTTCAACTTAACTTTTTTTTAGCTATGACTTATTTATTTATTAAATTCAAAATTAACAAATTGACAGTGCGTAGTACTTTTTGATAATATTTTGTAGGACTTCATTTTTGTTTATTTTTGATGATATATAAATAAAAAAAAACAATTTTACAAAGTTCAGTGTTCGGTGAAAACTTTACCGAACGCCGAACATCAACCGAGCACAGCTTTTTGCCGAACTCCGACACCGAACTCGAACATTCGGTTGGACACCATTGATTTGATAAAAAATGTATCTAGAATTTACTTAAGAATATATGTAAATATTCAACAAATTTTTGATATAGCTGGGATATAATACGTTAGAAATAATCATATTAATAAACAATTAGCTACTGGGTGGAGCTTTTCACATGTTTACATGTTCATATATACTTAAGTATAAAATCAAAGCAAAAATGTTTGTCTTGAGTAGAACAAAAATCAGAAAAATAGAAATGAAGAAAAATAAACCGATGGCAACTCTGGGAATGTGGAGCTAATATCAGCTTGAGAGTGATTTAATTCTCGTATTAAATTTTCACGAAAAAGTTGTATATATAAGAATTAAAATCGCATTCAACAGTGACGGAGAGAAAATCTCCCTACCGATTTTCGAGAAAAAAATTATGGGACCAGACTGCAGGCAGACCGATTTTCAAAATTTTCTCGGTCAGCCTTAGTTTTATTTATCCAATCATAAAGTCCTTAGCAGTGTTGTTTATACGTCATGTGTTTAAAAAATTAAAAAAAACAAAAACTGAATTGATTTTTCAGAAACTCGACATTATGCGGAAAACAACTTGATTTGAGTTCTATTGTAAAAAAAAGATTTTGTAGTTCTATTGTAAAATCCTTAATTTTAAATCATTTAATATATTAAAAATTAAAATAAGATTGTCAGAAAATAATTATATTTCATATCATATAACATAAATATAACAACTTTAACATTGCACAAATAAATACTTCCAAATTCAGCGAATTTTAATAACCTGCTTAAAGTTATTACCAATTAGTTTTAATAAATTTATTAATTATTAATTTATCAACAAATATTATAGCAACAAAGCTTGTAATTGCGTTTCAATGCAGTTATATAGTTCCTCTATTTTATTTAATGAAAAATTGTCGCTGTCATTTTTATTTCTGCAAATTGTAATAAAATGTCAATAACAAATAAAACTACAAAAAAAAAAATAAATAAAAAATTAAAGACTTAACACAAACATAATTTTGTTATGATTAATAGTTGTGGCACGACATGAAATAAGCTGCCACTAACTCGAAGAATTTGTCTCATAAAGTTTGTTTATTTTTTTATTATTTATCTTGATTTAACTGTCATTAATTTGAAACTAAATTTTTTTTTGTGGGTATTTTTATTTTCTTTCATTAATTTGGCTTGAAATTTTTATAAATTGAAGTATGAAAAAAAATTCATTAACACCTGACAACTTTATTTGGACAACCTACACCTTGCTGCAAAATAAATCAATTTTTGCGGAATTTTTTATTGACACTCATGTGGACAAGAGCAAGTTTCAACAGTTATAAATGTTTATATTTTTTTCCATACAAATATTAATATTTTAAACGCATGATTCTGCTTCAATTTGAGTTGCTTTAAGCAACACTTAACTTGTAGCACATTATCTAACTTCGACTTGCTATAGTCACAAATATGGTCTTGACAATGATACCTGTATGAGTAATTAAAAAAAATAGTGTGTATAAGTTTTTTTTTTGTTTATTTTACAAGTATTTCGGACCAGTTTTTTACTTGTTATAAAAAATTTTACAATATATTAATTAAATCAAATATTTTGTGATATCAAGGGAGTACAAAAATACCAGTGTTGCCAGGGGCTGAACAAAAAAAAAAGAAGCGCAATCGGCTTATAAGAAAATGCTAGAAAAATCTAGATCGGTCAAAAGAAGAAGCTAGAAAAGGCTTAAAAGTTTTGGTCCCGACGCATAGCTCTGTCATTTGTCAGCCGATTTTTAAAATTCGTTTTTGTTAGCAAAGGTTGTGCTTGCAGTGTGGTCCAATAATTTTTTTCGAAAATGGGTGGGGAAGTGCGTGGGGGATGGTTTGAAATTTGGTCCCCACGCATAATTCTGTAATATATCAACCGATGTTTAAAATTTGTTTTTGGTTGGAAAGGTTTTGCTTGCAGTTAGGTTTCATAATGTTGTTTTGAAATCGTTTTGTTTAAATGGGCTTGATTAATGCTGTCATACGTGAGCTTATTTTCAAAATATATTTTTTTTTTGTTGAAAGGGTTTGACTGCAGTTTTATTTTGTAATATTTTTTTGCAAAATCGATGAAACAATTTGCTTCCCCCATGCTTAACTCTATCATTTGTGAGCTGATTTTCAAAATTGCTTGAAGTTTGGTGTCATAGAAGTGAAAATGGGGCGGACAAAGTGGTAGCATAGCGCATAGCGCTGCCATTTCTTGACCGATTTAAAAGGTTTTTATTTGAAAGGAGATGCAAGGTTTGGTACTATAACAAATTGTGGACGAATACATAATTAGTAGAAGGACACACCATTTAACCTAAAGCAAAATTGCGTCCGTTTTGTAATCTGTTCACTGAGATCTTTGCATTGGGATCTTTGTATTGAAATGATTTTTTTTTGTTATATCGTCCATATTTGAGAAATTCGATGGAGGTTTTTTTTTGAAGCAATTACTTTAAAACTGCGTATGAGGATCCTAGGCTACAATTTTCATATCGTCCACATGGGCTACAAGTAAAGATGTGACCAAACATGGCCAAAATCTCTCAGATATAGTCAAAAATTTACTTAAGATAGTGAAAAATTTACTTAAGTTCAATTTTCAAAGTTATGTAAAAAAATTCACAAATACAATTGAACAATGCGACTTATATTTTCGAATAGTGTGTATCATAGCCTATAATTTTCATATGCGAATAATGGGGATCCTAGGCCTCAATTTTCCTTTGGTCCAAATGCGCTACAAGTAAATATGTGCCCAAACATGGCCAAAATGTGTCAGAGATGCTTGTAGTCAAAAATAAACTTAAGTTAAATTTTCAAAGTTTTGAAAAAAAACTCACAAATACAATTGAAATAATATGGATCCTAGGCCTCAATTTCCCTTTGCTCCAAATGCGCTACAAGTAAAGATGTGTCCAAACATGGCCAAAATGTGTCAAAGATGCTTGTAGTCAAAAATTAACTTAAGTTAAATTTTCAAAGTTTTGTAAAAAAACTCACAAATACAATTGAAAAATGCGACTTATATTTTCGAATAATGTGGATCCTTGGCCTTAATTTTCCTTTGGTCCTAAAGTGCTACAAGTAAAGATGTGCCCAAACATGGCCAAAATCTCTCAGAGATGCTTGTAGTCAAAAATTAACTTAAGTTCAATTTTGAAAGTTTTGTAAAAAAACTCACAAATACAATTGAAAAATGCGACTTATATTTTCGTATAATATGGATCCTAGGCCTTAATTTTTCTTTGGTCCAAATGCGCTACAAGTAAAGATGTGCCCAAACATGGCCAAAATCTCTCAGAGATACTCGTAATCAAAAATTTACTTAAGTTCAATTTTCAAAGTTTTGTAAAAAAACTCACAAATACAATTAAAAATGTGAATGTGTGTGAAGATAAATTTCGAAATTTATAACCCTAGACACAAACCACATATATTTACAGAGCTCTGTTAACACGATAACAGAGCGCTGTTAGCTGTGGAAAATCTAAGGGCACTTATTCCAAATGGAATTATGTCCACATCTGCTGACCTGGGCGGCTAAAATTTATGAAGATGGTGCACTTTAGGGTCTTTTAAGATTCCCTGTAGCACGAACAGTGGGATTTTTAATGAAAAATTTGGATTTTACTGAATTCAAATTTGGAATTTCAGTAAAGAGACGAATTCCAGGAGAACAGACGTACCTAGCCGGCTCAAATGTATGGAGATGATGGACTTTGTGGCCTTTTATGATTCTCTGTACCACGAATTTCTAACAGTGGGATTTTTAATGAAAAATTTGGATTTTACTGAATTTTCAAATTTTAAATTTCAGTAAAGGATCAATTCCAGGAAAATGGAGATACATGGGTGGCTTAAATTTGTGGAGATGATGGACTTTATGGTCTTTTAAGATTTCCTGTACCACAAATTTCTAACAGTAGGATTTTTAATGAAAAATTTGGATTTTACTGAATTTTCAAATTTGGAATTTCAGTAAAGGATCAATTTCAGGAGAATGGACATACCTGAGCGGCTAAAATTTATGGAGATGATGGACTTTATGGTCTTTTAGGATTCCCTGTACCACAAATTTCTAGCAGTTGGATTTTTAATGAAAAATTTATGGAGATGATGGACTTATGGTCTTTTAAGATTTCCTGTGCCAAAAATTTCTAACAGTGGGAATCTTAAAAGACCATAAAGTCCATCATCTCCATAAATTTTGGCCGGCCGTGTATGTCCATTCTCCTGGAATTGATCCTTTACTGAAATTCCAAATTTGAAAATTCAGTAAAATCCAAATTTTTCATTAAAAATCCCACTGCTAGAAATTCGTGGTACAGAGAATCATAAAAGGCCACAAAGTCCATCATCTCCATACATTTGAGCCGGCTAGGTACGTCTGTTCTCCTGGAATTCGTCTCTTTACTGAAATTCCAAATTTGAATTCAGTAAAATCCAAATTTTTCATTAAAAATCCCACTGTTCGTGCTACAGGGAATCTTAAAAGACCCTAAAGTACACCATATTCATACATTTTAGCCGCCCAGGTGAACAGATGTGGTCATAATTCCATTTGGAATAAGTGTCCTTAGATTTTGCACAGCTAACAGCGCTCTGTTATCGTGTTAACAGAGCTCTGTAAATATATGTGGTTTGTGTCTAGGGTTATAAATTTCGAAATTTATCTTTACACACATCATAATTTATACAATTAGGGTGGTAAATTTTTAATTTTTGTCAATACTTAATAAAATGTCCTATAGAGCATTGTCGTAGAAAGAAGTATTAATAATTCAATTATTTTTTGTACTTTCTATAATTTAGTCCAACAAATCAACCAAAAAAATAAAAACAACAAAAATAAAACATAAAAATTATGTTATGAATATATTTTTCTTTTTCTTGTTTTAAAAATCAGGCATAAGGTATGCAGCTAAAATTAAAAATAGACAAATGGAAAAAATTAGCTTTTTTGAGGCTAAATAAAATATAAAAAAGGCTAAAAACGGCCACTATGCTAAAATATAAATTTCGAAGCTAAAACAATAGAGGCTAAATTAGCTGGCTAAACTGGCAACGCTGAAAAATACTTTCAACATGAATTTATTAAAAGTTTGTTAAGTCAAATTTATAACGTTCATTTCATAGTAATTAAAAATTGTTTGATTAAAAAGACTTTGTCATATTAGATTTTTAGCGAGGGTCGCATCAATTGTATGTAAGATTTTAATGAATCATATAGATTTGCTGCAATTGTGAGGAAGATAAAAAAAATTCAATACAGTCTATCATAGCGGGTTGGTTGTTTGGTTTACGTGGCTGCCTGTTACGCACAAGCATTCAAGTAGAATCAATAAGATTCCGTTTTGATAGACCACTCCACTCGTCAGCGTCAACCTATGTAAGTCAACCTATGCAAGGCCTCGGATTCGGTATTAGATACTAGATCCAACCCGTCGTATTGAGATACCTAATCAGGTCAACCAGACCTATCCCTGATAGCTCCGAAAGTTCATCTAGTATGCTGTTGCCCAACAATTTAAGTCTCGAAAGAATTTAAGTCGCAAAGAAAGTGGAAGACTGTTTCTTCTCTGCCTTGCTCCCGGCAACTACGGCAGAACGCATTGTAGGAAAGGCCTATCCTGACAGCATGTCTGCCGATTGCCCAGTGCCCCATCACAATTGCGACGAGCCTCGAGAAGTATATCATATCTACATCGGCTGTTTTTTAGGGCAAATTCAACAAAATTGTTTAATATATGAGGCCATCAGCGCAAAAGTGGTGTAACCCACATTTTTTGTTTGTTGCTGTACTGGTGTTACATACATGCAAGGAATGTATGTCTTAACATCAGAACAGCAACAACCAAAAATGTGGGTTACAGCACTTTTGCGCTGATGGCCTCATTAAATTCGGCTGAATTCAGAATTTACAACACTTTTAAAAATATAATGAAATTGTGGAAGTTTAATAAAAAAAAATGGAAAATTCTTTATATCATGAATAAATTTTACGTATGGGAAAAAATTCGAAATATTCCATACTCTAAAAAACTGAATAGAGCTGTCTAAAATAAATCGAAAAATGATATCAAGAAAAATTCCTTACTTCGCAAAAAACATGATTTTCATGGCAGTTTTGAAAAAGTTCAATTTCGCCCACAAACGTTTAGCGAAACTGTTTAGCGACCCTCGTAGCAATGTAAGAACAACAGTTTTGAGCGCATGCGTGCAAGTGCGTCAACATTTTTAACTACAATTTTCGTGTTCGAAATTCTTTAATGTTGGCTTAATATTTATTTTTCATAGTTTTGCATTTTTTGATCATTTGCAATCAAATGTACGCGTCCAAAGTAGTGATTTGATTATGTGGGTTGAACATACAAGTGTTGATGTAGATAAATTAACAACAATATAAAACATTTTCTGTTACGATTATTTTTTATACATGGATAATGACAGCCAAAATAAATTTTGTTAATTTAACGAAATCACGAAGTCATTTTTAATGCTTTTCGCAAAAAAAAAGATAACACAATTTTGTTTAACACAATTATTTTGAATATTTTAACGGATGCTAGTTAACACAATTTTATGAATATGAATACATAACACGTACATATATGGCTGATTATTTTCTAACTGTAAATAGGATTTTGCTATAACTATAAAATTTTGTGAATGATGATAAAATTTCAATTTTCATTTTTCAAATTAAATTTTTTACATTTTTTTTTGCAAATTATTATTAAAATTTATAGTAAAAATAAAACTGCAAGAGGATTTTATTGCAACTGTACAATTTCCATTTAAGAATTTACAAATATATAAATGATTTCCAAAAATAAGCATAGTAGGCTTTAAACTTTATTTAGTAGGCTTTACAATTTCTTAAAGGTTTAATTTGAATTTTATTTTTCATTTTGCCTTATAAATACTTTTATTGTTATCTTGTGGATTGCTAATAGTATAAGGGTATAGAAAAATAAAATAGATTCATATCGAATAAAAATTATTTGCTGGGCTTTGAGTAAATTTTGAAGCCTAATATGCTTAGTTTTGGAAATCAGTTACATATTTGTAAATTCTCAAATGGTCTTTGAAAGTCTGTACATAATATGAAGAGTTTGTAACTGTTCAAAATTGTGTTTAAAGTGAAAATAAAATGCATATAGACAATACTTAAGCACCAGCAAATAAATTTCGTTTTTAAAACATCCTTTTCTAAATTTTGGACGCATATCTTTAGTTTTTAGTGTGTATAAATATGCATAAAACACCTTTTTAGGACATATTTCCGGTTTTCCTGCTTATTATATACAATAGAATATGGAAGAATTTTTTTTTAAATTATATGTTGGAACGAAGAAAATGACAAAGTTAGAGATATTGCAAGATTCGTCTTGAATTCAATTTGCAATTGACACAGCACAACAAAATGGCCGTTTTTCAATAAAAATAGCTAATCCTTGTGTATATATTTTTATCTCTAAATTACGATGGTATCATTAGTTTTTTCCAAGCAGCTCTAGTTTTAAGGACATAGTGACATTTAGCATTTGCATAACTTACACCACTTTTTGTATTACTCGCTTAATATTTCACGAAGGGTCCTCCAAACTTTAAAATAATTTCTGTATTCTTATTCTACACAAAAGTTTCTTTCATTTGGGTAGAGTCACATTGATGAGTATATTAGCTAGGGTATTCATTTTAATCGACTTTTCGATTGTTCGATTAATCAATTAATCGAAATTGAGGTTTTTAAATTACTCGAGCAATCGAGTAAAACTTTTATTTCGTTCGAGTTATTCGAGTAAGCTTTACTGCTCAAAATTATTCGAGTTAATCGGAAAATGTTTGAATTTAATCGGTTTTTTGTACATTTTTGTGGAAAAAAAAGTTTTTTCGCGTTTTTATATATTTTAATAATAAAAACTAAAAAACACAACATTTCTACATAAATAGGATCATAAGCTGATCCTTTAAAATAGTTTATTTTTCACTATTCAAATCTCGCGCTTTGGGAAAATTTTGCGCCAGGAAATATTTAATACCATTCCGCGCTGTCCTGTATTCAATGCAGAATAAAAATAACCGAAATTGGCATAACATTATTGTTGTTATAAATATAAATACGGTTACACTTAGGAAATATTTCCCAAAAAAACGTAACCACTACTTTTGCTCAGAGCTAGTTTGATATAACTTGTTTTTTATATCACAAAAGAAGTTATGCTGCAAAAAACTATTTTTATATTATTTTTAGTAAATGCGAACTCATATTTAAAAAAATATTGTAATTAAAGGAAATACAATTTTAACTTGTCTGCGGGTTACGTTTTTTTCGCCAAATATTTGCCAATTGTGACCGTACCTTAAGGCTTTTATAATTCCGAACAATACATTCGATATTTTATGAAACATCTAGTTAACTAGTTGCTCTCGAAATATCTTCTTTATTTCAAATAATTTTTGTTTGATGTTTATATTTTCGAATTTTTTTAAAAGACATTTGAAGTTGGTTTCTTTCTCCCTATTATTGTTGCTACATTATTTACATAATTTTTTGATCATGCGGACTATTAGTATGAAATAACGGTCGAATTGGATGGCAAATTTCATATAAATTTAAAAAATTTTCCACTTTTTATTAAGACATCTACAAAAACTCATTAAAAAAAGAAAATTTACATAAAATTTTTTAATCGATTTATTCGATTAATCGACCTAAATTACTCGAATAAATTTTTACTCGAAATTAACATTTTTTGCTTGATCAAACATTATTTGACTTTAAATATTCGATTAATCGAGCAAACATTATTCGAGTGAATACCCTAATATTAGCATAGCTTACTGTTATCGCAAGCATGCTGGAAATCGTGTGCTTTTAGTTTAGTCCTTAAAATTTTTTTCATTTTAATTTTTTTAAATTAAAATTACTGATTTTAATAAAAAAAAATTAAGGACTACACCAAAAACACACAATTTTTAAACCCCTTGCAATAACAGTAAGATATCATGATATACTCATCAATGTGACTCTACCCAAATGAAAGAGAATTTTGTGTAGAATACTAGTCCAGAAAGTATTTTAAAGTTTGGAGCACCATGAAATATTGGAGGACCAACCATGAAATATTAAGCGAATAATATAAATAGTGGTGTAAATTATGCAAATGCTAAACGTCACTATCTTTAAAACTAGGCCTGCTAGTAAAAAACTAATGACGCCATCGTAACAAGCAGATGAATAAGTGCAAGATAAGGATCAGCTATTTTCATTTAAAGAGCAAAACCGTTGTTCCGCTGTGTAATAATTTATTTAATATGATTATTTCTAACTTATTTGCTTATGAACCCAAATTGATTATTAGGCTAAGGTTAGTAACGTTATGTTCAGAAAGATTAATATTCCGAAGAGCTGAGAAAAAATTAATATCAATTTTATTTTCAACGTATACAGCAGAATACAGCAACGCTGCTTTCGGAAACCGTTTCACTTCCGTCATCAGTGCTCATGTGTGTCTTCCTTATTATCACATGTGGGGTGGCTCTGTTGATTGTGATTACAATTCTTATGATGATAAGTGATAAGTGATAATTTGCAAAAAATGGGCATGATGTAATAATATAGAAATCATATTGTCCTAAAATAAAGTAACGAATGACAAAAATATTACGCGTTGATATGATAAATACATAAATACATATATTTTTAGGAGACTGCTATATTTCAACAATCTGAAGACAATTGCTCTTTCATTACATATTTAATCAAAATTATCTGTTTTTGCTTTTTGTATTATTTTAAATGAGGGACTCGAAGCACAAGAACTTCAAGTGTAATATTTTAGACAACAGTGATACAGATCCCACATAGAAAATTCCTGAAAAGACTCACGTTAATAATCATCGTGAACAGAATCGCTAGGGAATTATGACTCGTGAAAATGCGAATGGTACAAAATGCTTCTGAGTCATGAGCGAAGAAAAAAGAACGTATCACAAACCTAGAACTAAAATGTTAGCATAATACCATAACTGTACAAGCTAGGGTTTTCCAAATCAAACACCTTTGATTAAAGTACAGTAATTTAACTAGTATTTAAGAGACCACACTACGGCAAGTATATTAAGTTTGGGTCTAGAACCTATTACTGCGTATCTTAATTATGTCAATTAATCCCCTCCAATGACAACGCCACACATAGGGATGGATTCATATATATTTGTGTAAAAAATATAAAAAGTTGTCCTAGATCCTTGAAAATTTGCACCGCGCATTATATTGACTAAATTAAGAGAAACAAATTTAATTTAATCAAAATCAGCCACGCCCATCGCCTACCGCACATACAATCTAAATCGATTTCTTCTCATAAAATTGTTCCAATCGAAGCAAAAGCCTTTAATTTTTATACTTACACTATCTAGAGTAAACAAAAAATGCATCTCAGTTTCAATTATGTTAGCCACGCCCATCGCAAACCTCCCATACAACCCAAATCAATTTTTTCGCATACAATTTTTGCTATCCAAACAGAAGTCATCAGACTTGGTACGTAAACTTTTAAAAATAAACAAAAGATGCATGTTAAGTTTCACCAACATCTGACATGCCGTTCATCGCCTACCTCCAATACAATCCAAATAAATTTTTTCGCATAAAATTGTTCCTATCCGAACAAAAAACTTCACTTTCTTCACACATACACTTTCTAAAATAAACAAAATATGCATACAAAGTTTAATCACAATCAGCCACGCCCACTGCCAATATATAAGTATAAACAAAATGAGTCCAAGAGATTCATACATTTTATTCATCAGCTAACATTTCTTTAACTACATCATCTCGTGCTAAAAGATGTTACTTATATACGGATCAGATGATACAAGCAAACGTTGAAAAATATCAGTATTTGTTGAAAGTATATTGCACTTTCTGGAATACAATAATCTCACTTCATGTAATCTTCATTACATACTTTTTTTCCTCGGAGAGGCATAAATTATGCCCTTTCCATGTATTAGTATTTTATGGACAGTAATAGGCATGAAGTACCAGTTATATTTTTTTTAACAAATAGCTTAGCCGTATCTCACGCAAAATTTTTGAAACTTCACAGTTGCCACATGTTAGTATCTGGAGAATAATTCGAAAGCGATCTATAAGTTCTTCATGAACACCTGTTATATCGGCAATAAGTGCAGGGTTGGAAAGGAAACGTCTTGAGGTATTGCCATCGTTCGAAGATCCACATCCTTATTGTACAGAATCAACTTGCAAGCTCATTCGTTCTTTTAATGCCGTCTGAATGCGATGCTTGGTTTCTTGTTATAAAATATTATTTTTTGCAGCGATCATCGCAGCCTACTTTTCGAAAGGCATATTATAAGCTATATAAAGTAAACATTCCATTAAATTTATTACAAGCCTCATTATAATTGCTTTTATTTGAAATTATATCCAAATCGTTCATTTCGGAAGGTTTTGCTTTACAAAAGTAACATACGGCTGCTGAAGTAGTATTTGTAAAGTTTGATCCTAAATGTATGCAACAGATTAATTACAAACCAGCACTGGAATATTCGTGGCCTTTTTCAAAAAGTTTATTAGTTTGTTCAGCGATCGAAGAAATGCGCAGGAATGTTTTTGCGTTAACGCAACGATTACACTCTCACCTTTCATTTGGATCTAGTGAGAAGACGGAAGTAGACGGAGTTAACTCCTTTTTTTCCAAGGAAAACTGCTAACGTAGAATTTTATAAGACCATTTTAATTCGCTCATATCTACTAAACTACATATGCAATCTATATAAATAAAATAGTAACGTTATTGAGTGACTGACTGACTGACTGACTGACTGACTGACTGTCTGATTCATCATCGCCCAGCACAAACCACTAAAGCTAGAAAGTTAAAATTCCGTATGTGGGCTCCCCTCAGGATGTATTGATCCACTAAGACGGGGTCGTAGGAAATTCAAATGCTAAGGGGGTAAAAACGGGTAAATTCGGTAACCTTATATCTCCGGATCTAACTGAGGTAGACATAAAATTCCAAAAACAGCATAATAGGATCAAAAAATAAGCGGACAGGTGCTTGAAATTTTTACATTTAGGGGCCGAAAAAGGGTAAAAATATAATTTTGGTACCTTTTTCTTAACCCGCTATCTCCTAAAATACTAAAGATAGAAATAACATTTCAAATGTGTTCTTCTCTCCTTAAGAAGCCCTCAAATGTGCTTTGGTACATTTTTAAAATTTGAATATATAAAGGGTAGAATTGGTAGCACTTTTTGGTACTTTTTTCCATCCAGCTATTTTTTAAGCACATTGATATATGTATATACTGAATGAATATGTTTGTATATTTTCGCTAAGAAAGGCTTTTTGAAAATTTAAGTTCTAACAATGTTAAAAGGGGTAAAAACGGGTAAAATCGGTAACCTTATATCTCCGAGTCTAATTAAGGTAGACGTAAAATTCCAAAAACATCATAACAAGATAGAAAAATGAACGGCGTGTTGTTTGGAACTTTTTTAAAATCTGTACATTTAGGGGCCGATAAAGGGTAAAAATATAATTTTGGTACTTTTTTGTTAAACGTTTATCTCCTAAAGACGTTTATCTCCTAGAAGATAGAAATTAAACTTAAAATGCATTCTTCTGTTCTTACAAAGCCTTCAAACACATTTTGGTACTTTTTTCAAATTTGAATACAAAGGGTGAAATTGGTAGCTCTTTTTTTGTACTTTTTTCCATACAACAATTTTTTATGCACATTGATATACATAATGAATAAATATGTTTTTATATATCAACTAAGAAGGGATATTCGGAAATTGGAGTTCTAAGGGTATAAAAAGGGGTAAAACGGGTAAAATCGGTAACCTTATATCTCCGAATCGAAGTAAGGTAGACATAAAATTCCAAAAGCATCATAATAAGATAGAAAAATGATCGGACAGGTTTTTGGTACTTTTTTAAAATGTGTACATTTAGGGGCCGAAAAAATGGTACTATATATATAATTTTGGTATTTTTTTGTTAACCGTTTATCTCCTACAGTAATACAGATATACATTAAATTCGAAATGGATTCTGCTCTCCTTACGAAGCCCTCAAACACATTTTGGTACTTTTTTTTAATTCGAATATATAAAGGGTAAAATTGTTAGCTCTTTTTTATACTTTTTCTATACAACTATATTTTAAGCACATTGATATACATACTGAATGAATATGATTGCATATATTTACTAAGAAGGGATTTTTAAATATCAAAATTCTAAGGGGTTAAAAGGGGTAATAACGGGTAAAATCTGTAACATTATATCTCCGAATCTAAGTATGGTAGACATGAAATTCCAAAAGCATCATGATAAGATAGAAAAATGAGTGGACAGCTGCTTGGTGCTTTTTTAAAATTTATACATTTATGGGCCGTAATTTATACATTTATGTTAACCGTTTATCTTCTAAAGTAATCAAGATAGACATTAAATTTGAAATGCATTCTTCTCTTCTTACGAAGCGCTCAAAAAAATGTTATACTTTATTTTAAAATTCGAATATATAATGGGTAAAATTGGTAGCCCTTTTTGGTACTTTTTTCTATGGGCAAATTAGGAAACATTATATCTCCAGAACTAACTAAAGTAGACGTAAAATCCGAAAAACATTACAATTAGATCGTAAAAAGTGGACGGAAGGGATTTGGATACTTTTTTCAAATTCTGGCAGGGTAAAAATGTAACTTGGTTTTTTTTTTGGTAAGTCATTTATCTTCTAAGATAATAAAGACAGAAATTTAATTTAAATTGATTTCTTCTCTCCTTAAGAATCCCTCAAATATGTTTAGGATGCGATTAAGGACAAAAATATAATTTAGGTATGTACTTTTGGAACCCATTTGTCTTCTAAAGTAATAAAGCTAGAAATAAAATTTAAATTGTATTCTTCTGCCCCAAAGAAGCCCTCAAACATGTTTTTTACTAATAATACTTTTTATGGGGGAGGTTCAATGTTTGAGGTAGATTGCATTGAGAGCAAATTTCACTTTTAAACAAAAGCATGGTGATATAGGAGGGGGAAGACGGGTACTAATCATACGAAGCTATTACTATTAATTTTTCTATATTTATACAACAATCGGGTACCGAAGCACACCGGGTATTGCTAGTCTAAATATATATTTTTTTAATTTTAAAAAAGGTGCTACGTTTTAATAAAAACTGCATTAAAATGTTAGCAGTGAAAATATCTTACACGCGAAAGCCACTGACTTGCATGAAAATTTTCATCAGTTTTCTTGGTAAAATATTTTGCTAACTTCTCTAGATTTTTTCTAGCACTGAATGTTGCTTTTTTTAAAAAGCAGTTATGTATTTTTCTTAGTGTAACAGTTCTCTATAGAGCTTCATCATTAGATTTTTGAAAAGTGATGGTCGAAAAATTGCTTTTAAAGTTACCAGTCCCTTTCATATAAAGTTTTAGAACTCGCACCGTTTGCTAGTTTATGGCGACATATCACGTGACGTATCTTGTGCCAGGTTCTTTTCGCTCTAGGGTAATCACTCAGCTCCATTGTGCTCTAACCCTCTAAAATGAATTTTAATCATATATTTTCATGCGACTTATGAACAAATCTATTTGATATATAGTTTATATATAACGTTTTTTTTTAATCTATGTAGTTTTTATGGTTTCTATTCTTGTATTTAAAATAAGTTGTTTTTTACTGTAAAATTTTATTAACCTTTATAAGCTGTTAATTTTATTTAAGAAAATGCAAACAATTTTCAAATGATGCTTAAACGAAATATTTATAATAAATAATCCACCACAGAACAAAGAAATAATACCACTCAAAATCCATACATAAAAGTACAAAATATCGATCAAATTTAATTTGTTATTCCATCAAAAAGCTACTCTATAAACAATCATGCTTTCCAATTTATAAGCCAGCTTAACAATACATAAAAAAAAGAAAAATATATTAACATATAATCTTAACGTGTCTTGACATTAATGATGTCCAAACAACAAATGACTTTGTGTCTTATATACGATATTGTCTTACAAAATCATACATTTAAGCATATACCAAACATGCAAACCGAAAAATTTGCATTTAGCTACAGAAAACTCGCACACATTTGCCGTTTTGCTTCGCTGCATTTTAACTGTTTATGGAATTATATATGAACTTATTTATTTAAATATATTTTTTCTTCTTATACATTTTGCAAGTTCGAGTTTATACAAATACGAGCGAGCATAAATAAAAATTTATTTCATGCTTAAATATGGGAATAAGTATTTATTTATTTGCGAAATGTATACAAGTACATGGTTGCTTGTTACCTTTTTCGTTCAAAAGTTTTTGGAAAATTACATGCAGCAATTTGAAGGCAAAATATATAATTTTTTTAAACTGTTGTTCTTGGTGTTGTTGTACTCTTGGTAAATATTTAAAAGTTTGTAAACATATTTTAGAGTCTGATCTTGTTGTTTAAATTTGTGTTAATGTTAATTTGAATTTTTAAATTTGTAGAGTTTTAGATATAAGAAGTGTGGTTAAAAGTAATTTGTTTAGTGGACAGTAGCTGGAACAAATAATTATTATAATTTTGGGTTAATCATATTTAATTGATTGCTTGTTTGGTAGCAAATGTGTCATTTAAATTAAATCAGATGATTAAATAAATTTGTTTAATACTTACAACACGCATGTAAAGTTTGTTCCTTAAGTCTTTTGATTTTTAGTCAATATATCGATGGTCGTACCTTGACAACACGTAACTGATTTTTTATTATTTTTCACAAAGCGTCTATCATCAAAATAAAAAACCGAAATTAGTCAAGATTATCTACTAAATAATTTTCAGTTATGCTATTTCGTTTCTATCCTGCGGAAAATTTGGTGATAAATGATCCAAAAGTAGTCGTCCTATGACTTGAGAAAATGAGACTGGTACCAAAAATAAGGAGTAGTGAATGGTGAAAAAATACATATTGTGTAAATGGTCTCATATTAACCATTTTCAGTCATTTTAGTTGGTACTCCGGCTAGTATTTTAGTAAACGGCACTGAACAAATTCGATGCACCTGGATCTAAGGCCTATCACATAGTATCTATATAATATTAATTGTCTCCTTTCAATGAGACTGCCATGCAACTCAGGAACATGTTCCGTAACTATACTCAGATATTAACTTCAGCTTAACTGGTATTTATAATATTGAAATATAAGTTCCCCTATGGTGGAGTGGGTATAGTGTACTAGCCTGTCATGCCGGAGGCTGTCGGTTCGAATCATATCAAAGACACCGCTTAAAAATAAAATACAATTTCTACTTGGATTTGTAACAATAAAAAAAATAAATTAATCGATAATTATAGCTGAATTTTCGAATAATAATTATATATAATTATATTATTCTACACCGATTAGGACTTCATAAGATAGTTCAGAGAAAAGTTACAAGGTGCGTACAAAGTATCAATTAACCCCATCTTAGGCCATCCCCATGTAAAAGTGGCTGGTCCGCTTCATAGGAAGTGTTAGAACTCGGACTGGTCCCTACCACCTGGGGACCGGTCACGTGACTTTTTTTGTGTCAGTTCCATTTACCGTAGGAAAAGTTGTAAAAATCAGTCGAAGAAGTGAAAGTTTTCATACATTATGGCAATCAAATCAATGTATTTGTACGCGTTACTCTCTTTTTTATACTGTAAAATTTTTGTCAATTAGAAGCATATTTTTTAAATTTTGCCGCCAATATGTAACGTACACAACAAAAATTCAGTTACCAAATCAACAAAAAAGTAATATGGAAAAAGTTTTAATTAATTGTGCTGGTGACGAAGCCATTACACTTTTGAATGTTTACATAAAAAAATATAGTACTTTTCTTTTTGCTTACAAATTCCTTAATATAATTATATTTTTTTATTTTCTATCTAAAAATATATGATTATACATATTTATGTACATGCATATATCGTCTTAAACAGGCGTGGATCCTTCTTAGGTTTTTTTCCAATTTTAACTGCATATACTACTTACATACATATCGTCACCGAAAATGCAAAACAACGTATCATCAAAAAATTCAAAATTGCGTTTTTGTTTGATTACGATTCTGTTGAAAAATAATGTATCATCAAGTATATGATTTTCATAAACAAAAAAGAAGTATAATCGCACTTTTGTAATGATTTTTTATTATTTTTTTTAACGAAGTAAATAAGCCTAGGATACTGTCATTTTTTTTTTGAGTGCAAAACAAAATCAAAGCTAGCTGCGTTCGATTATTTACAAGTAAGCATGAACATATGGTTCATAAGATAAATAAACAAAGAAATATTTCTACGTTCTTAAATGCAGTACTGGCTGCGCTGCATCAGAATATCAAACTTGCTTAAACCTATTGATGCTATTTATTGCGTTATTATTTGTAGTGATGAATTTAAACACATTTAAATTCACTGTTAGAGCGCAGTACTGCTTTTATGAACGTGTGATGTCTCTTAATATTTTATTGAACCTGTAAGAACGTTCAAAATGTTCAAATGTGTGGAAAAAAGTCCATCTTATTTTCTCATTTTTGTATGAAAATAAAAAGCAATACAAATACTATCATACAAGAACGAACAAAGCAAAATATTTTTTGTCTCTTCCAACACGAATAGAACATAACATAACAAAATTTGAAATTCTTTTTACATGAACGCGAGTGATAAATGAGTGAATATTTGGTACTCTGATAATTATTCATATTCTATCATTCACCGAATTTATTTTAAAAATTAACAAACGAAAAATAAAGCCATAAAGGTCGGCTATGTAGAAAAATTTTCTCAGCGAACCCGCTTTTCGATATACCGAAAGGAGAAAATTCTTAAGCCCGGCAGAAAGCCTGCTATGCAAAAATCTTTACGCAACGAAGCCGCTCTTCGATATACCGAGAGGCAAAAACACTCAAAATCGGCATACTGCTCAGCAATGCAAATAAAAATATATAGTTTTATTTCCCGTATGTTAATATCTTACGTATGGCATTATTGCTCAATAGCATTTAAAGCATTGGAAATAGGCTAATATGGCCTTATTTTTCAAGCAATAAGGTCATATGGCCTTATTGCACATGACTTTATTGCACTGCACCGTTTGCATATCAAAACACATTTTTGGCACTTAAACTTATAAGTAAACTCTAGCAGAGTGAGTAAAATGTACTTGTCTTCAAATATAAATAAATAAATATATATAAATATATATAATATAATTATAAATAAATAAATATATTTTCAATATATACAATTTTTTATTTATTTTTTGGTTATGTAACTACTTATTTTTTAGCTTCAAGTACGTTAATTGCCGTGACAATGTAAATACATTTGTAAAGGTCAAGGGGTAACCTTTACTTTTTTTACTTATTTTCGAACTGATCGCATAAAACTAAATATTTATCGAGTCAAATTATAAGGGGTTACGATTTAAATCCTCATAAACATACTTTTTGGCTTCCTAGTAAGCAAAGTGTTTGCCGCGTACTTTTATGTAAAACCCTACGAGAAACAGTGTTGTGAAACATTTCTACCTTCTAACTCTTTATTCTATGGGGCTTTTTGTCATTTTCTTAAAAAAAGAGGAAAAAACTCCCCTTCATCGGCGATATAGTGAGCTGAAATATTCTCTAAAAATATTTGGCAACAAATTTTAACATAAGTCTCTAAAGGCACAATTTGAATGCCAGAACTCATTGAAAAGTGAAAATATTTTTAAGGGTTAATTTCATAGATTAGCACTCGGCAGAGGAAACCTTTTAAGCCTTATGCTTAAGGTATAAGATGTGTTCAACACTTTTATGTAAAGGTATTTTTTTTAATGTACAAAAAACTTTCCTTCAGCGGCGGCATAGCGGGCTAAATGGAGACATCCAAACTCTAGGCAGAACTTTGCCTCCCTGGGGAAAATCTGGGAAAATGCGCGAAGACCATATCCAACAAACATAAGATAAGAATCTTTAACACAAGCGAAAAGCTATACAGCTGCGAAATGTGGAAGGTGACAGACAACATCGTACAAAGACTCCAAACTTTTGGTCTGAAAGGATTTCAAACGCAATGCTTCTTGAGAGACGCAACTCAACAGAAATAGCAACTGAGGTAGAAAATGGTCTTGGGTAGGACATACAATTCGGAAAGATGTGCCAGGCATTGGTCATATGTGTTTTGAATGGAACCCGCTGGGTTGTCGCAGTAGAGGACATAAAAGCTAACATGACGCAGATCCATTGATCCATAATGCAGCAAGTTGAGTATGACATGACCACAAGTAAAACTTTTAGCACAAAATAGGGCGAGCTATCGTAAATTTGTTAATAATCTTTGTGTTGCTAGAAGCTCCATTACGGAGTAGCATGTTAATTAGCAATATTTTTTTAATATTGCAAATTAATTGTTAACTTTCACAATGGTATTTTGTTTGAATGGTGTGTCTGGAATATTCAGTCTTTCGTATCGAGTTCGATCAGTATATATAACTGAACAATAAGATAGTGCGTTTAACCGACAAAATTCAATTGGTCACGAATTCGATAGTCACAACGAATCTGTGTGTGTATTTTTATATGAATCTAAGGCAAATGTACTCTGTAATTTCGTATATATTCTATTTCCACCAACTATACTTTTATGAAAAATTTATTATTTTCAGTGAATTTTTGCACACCAGATTGTATATGCAAAAATTTTTATGTATATTCTCGCCATTACATAGTGAGCCATAAACAATGTTAACAGTTTTCATGCTCGTACTATTTTGTGCTCATGTAAATCTGTAAATTGCAGCTCTAATTTTATTTACAACATAAAACATGCTAACAATAATGGCATTCTGTTGTCCAAACAAAGAGTAGACTGCTTAAGCAATGCCATACATGAATTTAAATATTCGTATGTGTTCTAAATACATACATTTATTGATACAAAATCATATTAATTTTAGAACAGTTCCAGGAACTAACTGCATATTTGGTAGAAGTTGTGCATAGCTCACAAGCATGAGTGGACCCCACTACTATTAAATCTTTGAAACTAGAGCAAATTTTAATAATTGAGGAATATAAATATAATTGACAATTTACTTAAAGCCATTGTCTTGGAATAAAACTAACTTCTGTGAATATTTTTTAGGTATAGATAACGATGAAGTAAGTCAAGTAATTTAACATAAAATAGATTTTTGTGGAATTTGGCATGAACATATTTTTTTTTAAATAAACTAATAAGTTCATGAAGGATAGAATTTTGATTTGATCGAAAGTAAATGATTGTGCTCATTCATTGTTAGCTTCGATAATGATATAATGAGTTTAGCAGTTTCTATTATTCTTTTGTGGAATTTTAATAATCAATAAATTCCTTTTTTGATTTAAATAATGGATTTCCACAATATCTGCTGCTGATTTTAGCTTGAATTACATAAAACTGTAAATTCCATCTTATCTATACATATAATAAAACAGTAAAAAGGGCGTGTCTTACATGAGCTATTTTTGAAAATGTTTCTGGTGACGTAAACAATAATCGACGTAGAACACAGGACACCAATTTTTGGAATTTTTGTCAGTCTATTTGCCCGTCTATCTGTCTGTCTGTCCAAACACGCATGACGAAAAAAGCACTGAACAGATTTCTATGAAATTTGGTATGAAGGTAGTCACCACAATAAAATATCTCATTTCCAATTTAAAATAGAAATAAAGTGAAAATACGGGATTTTACTAAGTCTCGGATCACAACTGAAAGTTTTCTTTCAGAAATTTTTTCTAATTATCTTAAATTTTCATTCATGTCTACACACTGAAATTTTTTATTTTAATGAAAACTAAAAGAAAATGTAAAATTAAGCTGCAACCAGCATCAGGTTAACAATTAAGAATCACAAAACACAAGCGCATTTCAAACAACATGAAAGAGTGTACCCATGCTATTCTGATCTCCCCTCTCACCGACAAACTTAGGCTTTTTTAAAGATAACTTTCATATGTGAACCGAGACTAATATAAATGCTGCTGGAAACTATAAAGTTTTTTTTTTAGGTTTCCGTATACCGAAAGTGTAAAGAACCCTATTGTTTTCGCTACGCTGTCCGTCTGTCTGTCTGTCTGTCTGTCACCGGCTGTTTTCTCGGGAACAGTAAGAGCTACGGACTTGAAATTTTTACAGAATATGTAAAGCTTTGATCGCTACAACAACAAATATATGTGTCGTTCATTGTAACAAAGAATTATCTCCTTTTAATTAAATTTCGAGAAAACGAGCCTTATTTCACTTGTTTTTTATTTATTAATTTTTTTTTATTTATTTAAATTTAGTCAATGGAATATAATCCTTACAGACTAATACTTATAATAAAAGATACTTATAATTATATAGAATTTACGAGTTTAGAAAAATATTTTTTGCTTTATAACATTAGAATTTAAAGAAAAGTCAACAAATGTAGACAAATAGTTATATTGACGGCATAACCTTGTAAAAGGATCAGCCATAGCATAATTACATCTACAAAAGTTAATGACAAGAGGGTTATAATGACGAGTACTACGACAAGGTATACTAAATTTAATAGAATTTAGCAGAAATTCAGAGCAAATATTACCATTGATAAGGCTTATCATAAAAGACACATTTAAGATTGTACGACGACTTTTGAGAGTAGGCAGTTTTATTAATGCTAATTTACTAGTATAGGAAGGCAAAATTGTTGAGGAATTCCATCGAAGGCCACGTAAACAGTATAACAAGAATTGTTTTTCCACAGATTCAATACGAATATTATGAATGTTGTAGTATAGATCCCATAAGATTGATCCCTATTCTAAAATAGGTCTAACTAGAGACACGCACAGCTGCTTCGTAATGTAAACAAGTAACGCCATCTATGGGGTTTTGGTGCAAATATTGGAGTTGCTTAACTGTTACTACGAAAGATATGACTAAATGTGATACTATTCTACAAAAATATGAATGTATTAAAAATATAAAGTTGCACCACTTTTACAATAAAAGGCACTTATGACATTTAAATATTAAAGGGTGCTCTAAAGCGAGGAACTAAACATGTTGAAATGCTAATGTAATATACAGACACTTTAAATTTTCAAAGTAAGTAATAATTGGTGTCAAAAGTTTAATTTTCGTATCAAATTTTCACGAAAAAAGTTGTATATATAAGAATTGAAATCACATTGCACAGAGCCACCTGACAAGTGGTGATAAGCAAAATATACGTGAGCACTGACGATGGAAGTGTAGCTGCTTCCGAAAGTGGCCCACTACTCTGTTCTGCTGTGTACGTTGAAAAATTAGGTTGATGTTGATTATTCCCTTGTTCCTTGGAATATTAATCATGCCCAACTCTTTCTGCATTAAAACGTTTGGATTCACAAGCAAATACGTTGGAAATAATGATATTAATAAAATTTAATTCATTTACAACGTTTCAATGACTGGTTCTGCTAGAGGGCAGCAAAAACTATATACACTACGAACATTTTTGTACAATATTTTATAGCAATATTTATAGCAAAGTAAAAAAGGAGGAAAAACTCCCCTTCAGCGGCGATATAACAGTTGATATGTTCTACATAAATATTCCTCGTGGTGTTCGATATAAAATTGCTGAACAAATCTTTTACTTTAAACGTAAGGCTTACATGATTTACTATGCTATTTTGACATTTTGAGTTTTTAATAATTTCGGGCGTTCAAGTGAAGTCTTGAACTTGGGTGCATTTGAAAACTTACACTGCCGCTCATTTTATTAAGTTCAACATTTTAACAATACTTTTTAGCAGTTCTCTCAAAAAGTATTGCAAAAACCACTAATAAACTGCGTCTATTAATAAAGGATATGGTAATGTTATTGCAATATTTGCTGCACAACAAGCTTTGCGCAAAAACTGTGCATATTATGATTAATTTGATTAATTTTCACTATAACAACATCGCGATTGGTCTTTTTTAAATAAGTTTTAGAACTTTCTAACCCGCTAATACAAGTTGCAATTTTAATGGGTTGAGGAAAATCTTTATCCCGTAAATTTTTTTGTAAAGATTTCACGTAAAGAACATCCTTTATTAATAGACACAATTTTATCAGTGGTTTTTGCAATAGTTTTTTAGGGAACTGCAAAAAGTATAATTGAAATGTTGAACCCAATTACATGAGCGGTAGTGTGTAGTAGAATTTTATGACAAATATTTTAGTAGAACATTTCAGCCCGCTATGTTGCCGCATATCCAATCAAAAGTCAACCCAAACAGTAAAAATATCCTCATTTTTAAGATTGATATCCTCTGATGATCACATTTAAGACGAGCAAGTATGATCAAATGATTTGCACACCAATCACGAAAACTTAAGTTGGTATACAATTGACTTCAATAGGGAAAGTTCGACTGTATGAAATGAGCACACAACATATAATTACACATAATCACGCCGTTAATTTTATCATAACTTCAATTATTAGATAATTTTATACATACCATTACTTTCGCTTTCTATTAAACAAAATTCTTGGTCGAAAATATCGTTTGACACAGCGTTGCGTTTTACATTTCGGTTGATTAAAATAATATTTTTTTTCTCGGTTATATTTATTAATTGTATCTTCAATAAAATTGAACTAACAATAAGTAATCAAATCTTAACTCTAAAATTTTAATTTTTAAGTCCAGCCAATGCCAGACAAAAATATTTGTTTCAGCGGTTGGTTCTTTGGTTGTCTACGTCTCTCGTGTTCGGCTGAGAGCAAGAGTGTCCCTCCTTCTCAGACGAGTGTGGCCTCTAAAGTTAATGATGTTTCGGGCTAGGGGATTTGGGTGCAACTCGAGTTTTTTTATGTATATTGTCACGTGTTTAGAAAACACTGTCTGAACCAGTGGCACATCTAGATCTTTATGAATTCGCTTGTTTCTGACATACCAAAGGGCTGCTATAATCGTACGGAGTATTTTATTTTGTTGACTTTGACTTTTTTTACATTTGATGCGGAGGCAGTGCCCCATAACTGGACACCGTAGGACCATATTGATTTTAGAATGGAGTTGTATAGAAGAAGTTGACAGTCCAGGGTTATACTAGAGTTCCTTTTAATGAGCCAATTCATTTGACATGCTTTTAATTTAATTTGGGTCACCATGTTAGACGACGATCAAGATGAACACCGAGATATTTTACTTCAGTGTGTTGAGGTACTGTTTGGATATTTATTTGTATAGGTGGACAGGTTTCTCTCCACAATGTAAAAGTAATGTTTAGACATTTTTGTTTGTTAATTTTTATCCGTCATTATTTTAGCCATTTTTCCAACTGGGCTATATACTCTTGGAGTTTGCAGGAAGTTTCTTGATGGATTTTGTGAACACTTTGAAAAGCTGTATCATCAGCAAATGCTGATATGTGTATGTTACTGCTTACCGGCAAGTCAGAGGCATATATTAGATATAATACAGGACCGCGGATGCTGCCTTGAGGAACTCCGGCTTCAATCGGTTGCGGAGGGCTTAGAAAATTACCTTCCTTAACAACAAATTTTCGCTCAGTTAAGTAGCTTTCTAAAAGCTTAAGGGTGTTTGCGGATAGGTTTTGCTTTAGTTTATGTATAAAACCTTCATACCAAACTTTATCAAATGCCTGAGAAACATTGATGAAGAGCGCAGAGCAATATTTCTTTTTCTCGAAGGTTTTTTAACTACATTTACGAGTCTATATGTTTGTTCAGACGTGCTATGTTGTCTCCTAAAGCCGAATTGGTGGTCTGGAATGCATCCAGTACCATTCAGTATGGGTGTTAGCTTACTCATAAGTAGCTTTTCAAATAGTTTTCACATGTTAGACACTAGGCTTATAGGCCTATAGGATTCCGTCTTCGTATGATCTTTGCCTGGTTGAGGTATCATGGTAATCAGCGAAACTTTCCATTCTGCGGGATAACAGGTGAGGCGCAAAATACCGTAGAAAATAAATAGAATTATCCTTTTTGCACTATAGGCTATCTCTAAGAGCATTTCATTTCTTATTTTATCAGCGCTTGGAGATTTTTTCGAATTTAAGCCCGCAATACAGTGTTCAATCTTGCGAATATTGAACTTCAAGGTAACATCTGGTATAGTGAGGACTGGTGGCAGCTCAACTATAGTATCAGACGTATTTGGAGTAAATACTTTCAGCAAGTGGTTTACCAACCGAGTACCTTTTTCAGCGTCAGTACTTGCGCAGTCTCCATTCAAAGCTCGCAATGGAGGTTTATAAATCACTAGTCTTTTGACGCTTCGGGCTGCTCTCCATAGCGAATAGTCTGTTTGAGGTGTTGCGTCGAGCCCATTCAGAAATTTTTGAAGAGAATCTGTTTTTTGATATCCTAGTAGAGTTATAAATAAGCTGTTTAGTACATTCCTTCATCCTAGATTTTAGCTGAGGGGATCTGTAGCGTTGCCTTTCCTTACAAACTCCTCCTCTTTCAGATAAAAGCCGTATCTACATCTGCTGAATAAATTTTATTATATCTCACCTGAAGATTTCTAGTAGTAGTATTTAGAGCAGCTTGGTTAAGGTTTGGCTCAAACATTCTAATATAGTCATCTTCCTCGGCAGGGGATTTCAATGGAGTATCTTCTGTGCGGTGAGCACTCAAATATTTTTTGTATTTCTACCAATTAATGCGTGTGGTTGTCGTCGTTAAATCGCAAGTGGGTGAAGAAGTTGTATGTGAATATGTAGTGACAATAGTTGGTGAGTGATCTGAAGACAAATCTAAAGAAGCTTCAACTTGTATCATTTCGCTGGGCACAATCTCTACCACTCCAAAATCATAAACATCAGGTATTTTTCGGCGATCTGTTGGCCACTAAGTTGCCTGTCCACTTGATATAACATTCAAACGCATTTTAGAAATTGTGTCCAACAAAACGCGACCCTTTGGTGTGATGAGACGAGATCCCCAGAACGTGTGCTCAGCGTTGTAGTCACCGGCGGTCAAAAAGCGTGTGCCTAGCGAATTAAAATATTTACTATCTTGATTTTCTTTAATGGAGTACCTGGGAGGAGAGTAAATTGATGAAATCACCAGGTTTTGATGAACAACTTTAGTTCACTTTAGTGAACAACAATATGCTTGAGGATAGTCTTCATAATGATCACCCATTAAGTAATGTTTGAACCGCGATTTTATTAGTATAGCCGAGCCACCACAAGCTCTACCCTGAGGGGTCCTTTGTATCGTAGAGAGTATATCCGTTGATTTCAAAAAAGCTTCTAGCCGTCAAATGCGTCTCAGAGATAAGCGTACAATAAGGTTACAATAAATCGTTTACAAATTTATTATTACCAAATTGCCAGAATAAGTCTGCTAAAAACAAGTTATTTCTCATAACCTTTATGAAATTTATTTGACATATTGTCATAATCTTATTTTAAATGAAATTTATTTGCTGGAGTTTAAGCAATTGTCTATATGCAGCAATTCGTTGGTGCTTTACCAACTCATCAGTTGACTTCAAACACAATTTTAAACAGTTACAAACCCTTTATCTTATGTACAAACTTTTAAAAACCATCCAAGAATTTACAAATAACTACATAAATGATTTTCAAAAAATAAGCATAGTAGGCTTTGAAACCTATGCAAAGCCCAGCAAATAAAATAGATTCATATCGAATAAAAAATTATTTGCTGGGTTTTGCATAGGTTTCAAAGCCTACTATGCTTATTTTTTGAAAATCATTTATGTAGTTATTTGTAAATTCTCGGATGGTTTTTAAAAGTTTGTACATAAGATAAAGGGGTTTGTAACTGTTTAAAATTGTGTTTGAAGTCTACTGATGAGTTGGTAAAGCACCAACGAAATGCTGCATATAGACAATTGCTTAAACTCCAGCAAATATATTTCATTTATTTCTCATAACTTTAATAATATTTGTAATCAATAGTGCGGCATATTCATTTTACATTGGTATTTTTTTCTGTGTGCTTATATCGTTTTAACACAAATATAAATAAGTTCTAGTTTTATATTTTTAGCTCTTATTTAATTTATAAGGTATTACTTGCGTAAGCGTAATCAAACAAACTATTTTTAAATGTTAGACGCCAAAAATATTTTTATGTTGCTTTAATGAAAAATGAAGAGATCATAAATAAGAAACGAGTTCCGTATTTTCCCACATGTTTATTAAAATTTTAAACAGCTGGTGTTTCGTGTATATTAAAAATAAAAAGTGTGTTTTTTATTGTCTGACCATAAATGTACATTTCAGTTGCCACTTTTAAAGAATCAAACTGTTAGAAACGTATTTATACACATTAATTGATTTTTTATGACTTTGCATTTAACTACTGGCGTACAATTCAATTAAGACATATTAATAAAAACAAATAAAAAAATAAACAAATATTTTTCACAAAAGATAAAACGGCCACATAATGGTCACAATTTGACTTTAAGTTCACTATTAATTTAAGATTAATATCAATTTTGTATTTTATTTTATTTTATTTGAATTTATTTAAAACGACTTCTTGTTAGTAATTGTTCATTTGACTATTGATTTGTGTGTGTAAAATATGTCTCTAACTTTTTATGCATAGTCATGGTTTTCTTTAATAAAACATTTAATAAAACAACGCCTTCGCCAAGATATGTTGAATTTTAATTTTATTTTATAGATTTTTTTTTGCAACAAGTGTTTTGATCTTAAGTGAACGGACAATGACCACAATAATAATGAAAACCATTTTTATATTAAAATTGAATAAAAGCTGAAAAAGAGCAATATTTTAAATTAGCCAAAAGCAAAAGCAACAAATATTATAATTGTTAACTAGTTGGTAAAGAGTATGTTGTTAAATTTGATACATGTTTTTTAAAATTGGTAATTGGTATTAATAAATTACAATACGTTCAATTATATATTAATTATTTGTCGCGTTCTGCTGCATTTTTTCTGATTTATATTTTAGTCATGGTTTTGTTTTTATTAATGAAAATTGGCAAAATATTTGGATGTATAGAACTAAACCCACACATTTAATGCTTGTTTTTATTAAATATTTATTTAACAGTGGGCATTTTGAAAAGTTTATTTATATATTTTTAAATTTAATCATTCGTAGTGATGTCTAAGCTGACAAGAATTCTGATGATGACATCGTAGTTGGTCTCGAAACAGCATGAAATAAGTTCCATCTTCCATGCAGCCAAAAATTTTCTTTATCTTTTCAATTGTCTTATGCTTTAGAATGTCTTTCTGAGTAAAAATTATTTAATTGACAAATTAAAATGAATGTACTTAACAGTGATGTTACGAATATTAATTTTTAGTATTCACGAATACAAATACATACATATATACATATATCTGACCCAATATTTACCGAATTCAAATACGAATATTGAATCTGAAATTTAGCGCTACGTGATATTTCAAATTTAATTGAAAAATATCTCCGAGCCAATATTCACCGAATTCAAATACGAATATTGAATCTGAAATTTAGCGCTACGTGATATTTCAAATTTAATTGAAAAATATCTCCGTCAGTAACAACAAATCTTGGGTCTTGCGTCAATAACAAAAAATTTAAAAAAGCTGTCACACTACTATAGATATTTATCATTATTATGATAAATATACTTTATATACTTTTACAAAGTATACTTTAGGAGATTAAAACCAGTATTTTTTATGGTAATACTGGTTTTAAATTCGTAAAGTACACTTTGTTTAGGACTATGATTATGCGCCATTATGTCAAGATTGCATTTTCTAGAGAAGTCGAACCGCTTGTGCGACTAAAACTAGCTTACTGAATCTTTTTTTTAATTGTTATAGACTTACATACTATCAGATTTGGAGGCCCTACGCTCCTTATAGGATCGATGGGAATATGTTATTATTATTACACTTTCATATTTAGATTTTCTCACTCTGGTTGCGCTTTTATTTAGTAACTAGCTATACCCGGCGTGCTTCGCTACCCCATTGTTGTGTAGATATAGAAAAATTAATTAAGTCATTTAAAAATAACCATAAAATTGGTAATTTTTTTTTGGCGATCTTTTTAGTTTTGGCGAATTTTTGCGTTTTAGCAATTTTTTCATTTTGGTGGTTTTTCGTTTCGACTTTTGTAATTCTGGAATGTTTAATTTTAGAGTTTTTTAAAATTTCAAGAGTTTGCCTCTTACGGTTTCCAAGATACAGCAAACTGTTTAAACTACATAGTCAAAATTACAATAACTTTCAAAATACCCTTTAATTTTTGTTGTGCTAAATATTCTACAGACTACACCAATTAACACTAATTTTGAAAATTTCGAGAGTCTATATAAAAGTGTCTGTATATTACATTAGTATTTCAACATGTTTCGTTGCTCGCTTTAGAACACCCTTTAATCACGGCTCTCGAGAAAACAGCCTGTGACAGACAGAAAGACAGCCAGAAAACAATAAGATTAATTTACACTTTTGGTATACAGAGCCCTAAATAGAACATTTTCCAAAAAGTAACCATTTTCAAAAGAGTACCATTTTCAAAAAGTACCCTTTCCAAAAAACATTTTTTAAAAAGTACCATTTCTTAAAACTACACCTTCAAAAAAGTAGGTTCTCGAAAAATACCTTTACTTTAAAATATTAACGGTTAACAATAAAGTACCAAAATTATATTTTTACCCTTTTTCGGCCCCTAAATAAACAAATTTCATAAAAGTACAAAACACTTATCCACTCATTTTTCTATCTTATTATGACGCTTTTGGAATTTTATGTCTACGTTACTTAGATTCGGAGATATAAGAACATTGAGCTTACCCGTTTTTACCCCTTTTAATCCCGTTAGAATTTAAGTTTTCAAAAATTCGTTCTTAGCGAATATATACAAACATATGCATTCAGTATGTGTATCAATGTGCATAAAAATTAGTTGTATGGAAAAAAGTACCAAAGAGGGCTACCAATTTTACCCATTATATATTCAAATTTGAAGAAATACAAAACTGTTTTGAGGGCTTTTTAAGGAGAGGAGAATGAATTTTAAGTTTAGTTTCTAACTTTATTACTTTAGGAGATAGCTGTTAACAAAAAAAGTACCAATATTATATTTTCACCCTTTTTCGGCCTCTAAATAATGTACAGATTTTAAAAAAGTTTTAGACACCTGTCCGCTCATTTTTCTTGTAATGATGCTTTTAGAATTTTATGTCTACCTTACTTAGATTCGAAGATAAGAGGTTACCGATTTTACCCGTTTTTACCGCTTTTAATCCTCTTAGAATTAAAATTTTCAAAAATCCTTCCTTAGTGAAAATATACAAACATATCCATTCACTGTGTATATCAATTTGCATAAAAAATAGTTGTATGGAAAAAGTACCAAAAACAGCAACCAATTTTACCCTTTATATATTCGAATTACAAAAAAGTACCAAAACATGTTTGAGGGCTTCGTAAGGATAGAAGAATGCATTATACTTTAGTAGATAAACGGTTAACAAAAAAGTACCAAAATTATATTTTTACCATTTTTCAGCCCCTAAATGAAAAAATTTCAGAAAAGTACCAAACACTCGTTCGCTTATTTTTTGACCTTATTATGCTGTTTTTGGAATTTTATGTCTACCTTAGTTAGATCCGGAGATATAAGGTTACCGAATTTGTCCGTTTTTACCCGCTTTTACCCCCTTAGCGTTTGAATTTCCAAAAACCCCGTCTTAGTGGATCTATACATCCTGAGGGGAGCCCACATACGACATATCAACTTTCTAGCTTTAGTGGTTTGTGCTGAGCGATGATGAATCACTCAGTCAGTCAGTCAGTCAGTCAGTCAGTCACTCAATAACGTTACTCTTTTATTAATATAGATTTAGTGTTGTTGGGGAGAAAATATTTTCGCTGTTGTGCTGCCAACTTTATCCTTGTTTTTTCACATATTTAATTAAGGTTTATATTGTTTATTTTTCTTAACTTTATTTTGTACGTGTGTAAAAATATATATGAAATTGTTTAGGTTCCAAACCTTAATTATAATAAGCAGAACGAAAAGATTTTCAAAGTTTGTTTAAATGTCTCATGCATTTCATTTATATTTTCCAATTTTTTGCCCATAAATGATGTACTTTGTTCAATCCACCACAGCGAACGAATTTCCAATTTGCATAATTACCTCGATATTTATTTTAACTATTCAAGGTGTCGATGATTTTCTAACGATAACAGCAGTTTACAAATTCTGGACAACTTTTGGATCAGATTCGATGAGAAAAAATCGTAATGTTATTTGAGGCGCTAAATCCGAATCTGGATTTCGCTTTTAAAGATATAATTTTTTTCAAAAAGGAAGCAGTTGCACAAAAACTGCTAGCATAATACCAGAACGGTTTTGTGTTATTCAATTAAAATGAAAAATTAAACTCTATAACAATATTATCTTCAAGTTGCGCCAACATTGTTTTTCAATCTGCTCAGTAGTTTTAGAAATATCGCGGAACGTATGTAAAAAAAGATATATATATATATATATATATATATATATATATATATATATATATATATATATATATATATATATATATATATATATATATATATATATATATATATACATATATATATACATATATATATATATATATATATACATATATATATACATATATATATATATATATATATATATATATATATATATATATATATATATATATATATATATATATATATATATATATATATATATATATATATATATATATATATATATATATATATATATATATATATATATATATATATATATATATATATATATATATATATATATATATATATATATATATATATATATATATATATATATATATATATATATATATATATATATATATATATATATATATATATATATATATATATATATATATATATATATATATATATATATATATATATATATATATATATATATATATATATATATATATATATATATATATATATATATATATATATATATATATATATATATATATATATATATTGGGTGTTTTTTATTGAGGTATAGAACTTTAAGTTGGCATCACTTTTTTAACTGGCGGCCATTTTGTCAGCTGTCAGGTGATTAATATTTAGTTTGGTTTGCCATTTCATCATGAACAGGTTGACAAAAGAACAACGCTTGCAAATCGTGCAAATTTATTTCGAAAATAATGGTTCAGTTCGCGAAGTTTACCGCAACCTCCGTCCATTTTATGGTCGACATAATCGTCCATCAGAGCAATTAATTCGGTTAACCATGGATCGTTTTCGCACTACGTTTACTCTATGTGATAATACGCATCCGCAGAGACGTCGAACAGTGCGCACCGAAGAAACAATTGCCGCTGTAGAGTGTTGAAGAGGACCCGAATGAATCGATTCGCCACCGTGCACAGCAATTGGAGCTTTGTCCATCAACTTTATGGAAGATTTTGCGCAAAGATCTTGGCTTGCGACCTTACAAGATCCAGCTTGTGCAAGAATTAAAGGCGCGAGACCATGCAATGCGTCGTGATTTTGGTGTATGGGCCGAAAATGAGATTGATCTCGATGCTGATTTTCATCGCAAAATTTTGTTCAGTGATGAGGCTCATTTTTGGTTGAATGGCTACGTCAACAAGCAAAATTGCCGCATTTGGAGTGAAGAGAATCCACATGAGACCCTTGAGACGCCATTACATCCACAAAAACTGACTGTTTGGTGTGCTCTATGGGCTGGTGGAGTCATTGGGCCATACTTCTTCCGAAATAATGCTGGAGAGTCAGTTACCGTTAATGGAGACCGGTATAGAGCCATGATAACCGACTATTTTGTTCCCGAATTGGATGGCATGAATGTGGATGAGTTGTGGTTCCAACAAGACGGCGCTACATGCCACACAGCGCACGTCACAATCGATTTATTGAAGGAAACATTCGATGAGCGCATAATTGGCCACCAAGATCGTGTGATTTGACACCATTGGATTATTTTCTTTGGGGATATGTGAAGTCGCTCGTCTACGCCAACAAACCAGGAACGTTAGGGGACTTGGAAGCCAACATTCGTGGCGTTATTGCCAACATACAGCCCCATATGCTCGAAAAAGTGGTTGAAAATTGGACCTGTAGAATTGGCTAAACCAATTTAGCTTGGAATTATGCCAAACATTTTTGGCAGCAAATATTCCATTACATAAAATAAATAATTCAGACGTTAAATCTTTCTTGGAAAAGTATACAAAACATTCTGTACCATCTGAGACAGTTCTACGAAAGAAATATGTACCCACACTTTATGAAAAGTATAATAAGAAACTGCAATCGAAAGCTTTTAATAAAAAAATCTGGGTTTCTTTAGATGAAACAACTGATAGTCAAAAACGCCTGGTTGCAAACTTTGTTTTTGGCATATTGGAGGATACAGAAAAAGAAAAGTCGTATCTTCTTAATTTGGCACACGTCGAAAGAGCTAACAATAGCTCTACGGCAGCTTTTTTTTACAGATAGTTTGCAATTATTATGGCCCAATGGTATGTATTTATACAGTTCAAATTTCATGATCAGGCTCTAGTTTAAAAATATTTTTTATTTAAACAGGTATTGAATATAAAAACGTTATGTTGGTTGTTACTGACGCGGCACCGTATATGGTTTCTGCAATGAAATCATTAAAAATTTTATACCCGCAGATGCTTCACGTTACGTGCCTATCTCATGGACTGCATAGAGTTGCAGATTTCATACGCTTGCACTTCGTAGATGTAAACTCCCTTATTGCAAATTGCAAAGCTGTTTTTCTTAAGGTATGTAATACATACGTACATACTATGTGTGGTATATATGTACATATGTATATATACTATACTTATATACATATGTATATTTTTAATATGCTTAAAGCAATTTTAATTCAATCATGAATGTCTAGGCACCATCTCGGATTGGTTTATTGCACGATATGTATCCAAATATAACCGACCCCCCCGCTCCTTGTATAACTAGATGGGGTACTTGGCTCAAAGCTGCTATTTATTATTGTGACAACTATACAGAAATTTACAATGTGCTAAATGCACTTTCCGATGATGATGCGGAATCAATATGTAAAGCAAAAACTCTATTTAAAAATGAATCTTTAAAATCTGATCTTGCGTACATAAAATGTAATTTCGAATGTATTTGCCGAAGTATAATCAAACTAGAAAGAAGAGGACTTTCTTTAAAAGAAAGCTTGTCCATCATAGAAGAAGTGGAAGAAAAGATGAAAAATCTTGAAAACAAAATATTTTTTGAAAAGTTCAATAAAGTTATGAATCGAAACGTTGGAATTCAAACATTAATTAAAATTAAAAATAATATTTTTCTAAAAAAAGCGAAGCTGATGAATACATTGATTCGCTATCTCCAAGCGAATTATTGTTGTTTAAGTTCGCTCCTACTACATCCAATGATGTAGAAAGAATTTTTTCAATATATTCTACAGTTTTATGCAATAATCGAAGATCTTTCCTTTTTGAAAATCTAAAAAAACATATGATTGTGCTTTGTAATAAAAAAATATTTCAATAAAATAAATGAAAAGTGGTTATATTGTTTAATTTTTGGAAGCTTATTTGAGCTTTTTTTGCTTATTCTTGGGCTTATTTTGTGTTTATTTTGTGCTTTTTTGCTTGCTTTTTTTCTTTAATTTTGTGCATATTGAAACTTGCCCTGTTCAAAACAATTAAAAAAATCATTTGGGCAATTCAAAGCAAGTTTTCTTATTGTTCTATCCCGTATTATGTATTTAAATAGTACTTGATACTTTGAATAGCTTATGTCTAATAACGGCTATATATATATTGGGTGTTTTTTATTGAGGTATATAACTTTAAGTTGGCATCACTTTTTTAACTGGCGGCCATTTTGTCAGCTGTCAAGTGATTAATATTTAGTTTGGTTTGCCATTTCATCATGAACAGGTTGACAAAAGAACAACGCTTGCAAATCGTGCAAATTTATTTCGAAAATAATGGTTCAGTTCGCGAAGTTTACCGCAAGCAAAATCGCAAAATTTTGTTCAGTGATGAGGCTCATTTTTGGTTGAATGGCTACGTCAACAAGCAAAATTGCCGCATTTGGAGTGAAGAGAATCCACATGAGACCCTTGAGACGCCATTACATCCACAAAAACTGACTGTTTGGTGTGCTCTATGGGCTGGTGGAGTCATTGGGCCATACTTCTTCCGAAATAATGCTGGAGAGTCAGTTACCGTTAATGGAGACCGGTATAGAGCCATGATAACCGACTATTTTGTTCCCGAATTGGATGGCATGAATGTGGATGAGTTGTGGTTCCAACAAGACGGCGCTACATGCCACACAGCGCACGTCACAATCGATTTATTGAAGGAAACATTCGATGAGCGCATAATTTCGCGGAATGGACCTGTCAATTGGCCACCAAGATCGTGTGATTTGACACCATTGGATTATTTTCTTTGGGGATATGTGAAGTCGCTCATCTATGCCAATAAACCAGAAACGTTAGGGGACTTGGAAGCCAACATTCGTGGCGTTATTGCCAACATACGGCCCCATATGCTCGAAAAAGTGGTTGAAAATTGGACCTGTAGAATTGGCTTTATTCGAGCCAGCCGCGTCGGCCACATGCCCGAAATCATATTTAAACATTAATGGCATAAAATTATCCTTCCAATAAAGCCAAATTGATGGACATTAAAACGATTTTCTTGTCTTTTATTTCAATTCGAAGTTCTATACCTCTAAAAAAAACACCCGATATTTTTTTTCAGTTTTTACGAAAAGCTCATTTTAAAATCGACCCTTCTTAAATCGTGATATCTTTTCTTTATTTATTTTATAAAATTTTATAATTTTTTTGTTTGAGAATTTTAAATAAAATTTTATGTATGCATAAAATACGTGATATGAATGACACTGCTTTGAATTGCCCAATTGTTATTCTAGTGCCATATAGGCAAAGGTGTTTCAAACAAAACAAGTCATATTTGATTAAAATTGATTTAAAACTTTGGATTTTATTTAAAATTAAGTTATGCTTATCTCTGAGACGCATTTGACGGCTAGAAGCTTTTTTAAAATCAACGGATATACTCTGTACGATAAGAAGGACCCCCAAGGTAGAGCTTATCGTGGCTCGGCTATACTAATAACATCGCGATTAAAACCCTACTTAATGGGTGATCATTGTGAGGACTATCTTCAAGCAAATAACATCTGCATAAAAGTTGTTCATCAAAACCTGGTGATTTCATCAATTTACTCTCCTCCCAGGTACTCCATTAACCCTCCGATGAGTGACAGTTCTTAACTTCACGGCCCTGTGAAAAGGTCCCTACGGACCTTTTTTGTAAATCATGTTTTTTTCATATAAAGAAATTTTTTTCTTCTGTTTTTATTGTTTATAACTAAAATCTACATACAAAAATAATTTTTTCAATGTTTTAATTTTTTTTTTGCTTAAATTTTCTTAAGACTATTATAAAAAAGTTTAAAAATTATTGTTGTTGAGCGTGTACTTCTTGTCCCCCGCCCTGTGCGCAAGTGTTGCAGCGATGTAAAAGTGTGCTATGTTCTCCGCAAACACCGTTGCCACAGCCGAAGCAGTATGCCCGCGTTTTCCGCTGCCGCCCGTACTCAGAACGGCAAAGGCGACATGACGGTCTACTTGACCTAGCCGCAAACGACGGTGCATTGCCTTCCATTGGTCCTGGTAATACCTGAAATGAAAAGAAAAATAAAAAACAAATAAATATATATTCTATTCTTGAATTTGAAGAAGTTTTTCTTACCCTGACATCGAATGCTTCCATCGCATTGCGTATCCTTGGATATGAGGTTATATGGTTGTTCAGGGCACGTTCTTCGATATTTGGTGTGGCCAATTGTTTCGTTAGCAGTAACAAGAACGACCGCCGTCTGTCACTCCTTATTATAGGCTTCAATTCGTTGTAAATCGTAAAAGCAGCCAATGCAGCGACGTCCAGCATATTATAAAACATGGCCAACGGCCATCATTGTGTTGCTCTTTTGCAGCTGTAAGTGCCTAGCATTTGATCCATGGTATCAACGCCGCATTTGTTGGCGTTGTAATCTAATATGGCATAGGGCTTCCGCTTCTCGGTTTGCTCGTCAACGCGGCAGGTGTAGTGCATTGTGGAGAGCACGTTCACCACTTTATTTTTTTTTCGGCACGTATGAGCATAACGCTATATCCCCTTCGTTGAACCCAAATAATGTACTATTGATGGTGCGCTTCGGGTTCTTCTTGAACTCCTGTGGAATGAATGTTTTGTTGTAGCGCACTGTACCAACACATGCGGTCTTCCTCCTCATCAAAATACGCGCCAAGTCAAGAGTGGTAAAGAAATTATCCGCGTATATAGTACGGCCAGCATCTAAATATTTTTCCACAAGATCCTGCACTACGTTCTGCCCTTGGTTTATCTCCCGTTGTTGGTTTGGCAGTTTTCCAGAATATATCATTCCCTTCACAGGATAATAACTCTGTGAGTCGCATAACCACCATACTTTCAAACCATACTTAGCTGGCTTTGACGGAATATATTGTGTGAAGCGGGTGCGGCCTCTGTAAGGGAACAACTGCTCATCAACTTTTAGTGCTTCATGAGGAGTGTAAGCTGCCACCAAGTTATGTTCCAACATTTGCCAAATATCGTCAATAGCCGCAGTTTTGCTGTTGATGACTCGCTGTTGTCGAGTATTTTCATTGTCGAATCGAATAAATTGCTTTATACACATGAAGCGATCGTACGAAAACGTAGCTTTGTACATTGGGCAACGCGTCGCGCCCCATAATTCCATAGCTGGTTCATGTTTTGATCTTGTGAGTCCAGCATACAAAAGAATAGCTACAAAGGCGTCAAACTCTTTCACTGTCACTGGCTTTCACTCCTTTTTCTTCGTGGGATTCGCCAAATTCCTTGCAGCTGTAACCTCCCTGCCTTTACGATTTGTTTCACGTAGCACTAAGTGTATTATTTCCCGTGTCATGATTAAACGCATTATTGTATAGGGGTCGTGTATATTTCCTGTTGGTCTTGGTTTCTTTCTTGTGAAGTCGGCCACGTTATGATTACGAGTGCGTGATGTTGGTGGTGCTCTTTTACTCCATTGGGTGCCATATTTACCAATATAGTAACTTTCATTCGTTTCCTGTCCATCATTTTCTTCCTCTTCATCATCGTCGTCATCAGTATCTTCATTTAGCTCGACGTATCCTTCAGTTTCGGCATCTGACTCTTCAGCAGGTTGGTATGTGCGATCTTCATCATCCTCAACTTCATAATTATCAATTGCAGCAATATCAATTTCTTCATCCATGTCTTCGTCCATAAAATCAGCAAATCTACTATCAGCTGCACGCCTTTCATCCGCAGTCATTTGCTGGTAACGTGTACTACGGCGTACAACCATTTCAGCAACGTCCAAATTACTTGCATCTGCCATATTTATATTTTTGTTTCTATCACACACGATTTTACTCTTCGCTGTCTAAACTTTGACTGATTTGGTTTACGAAACTACAACTTCTTTTACACTCTTTCGTACGTCTACCTGAAAGACATTTAGGGATTACTTCATCATCATTATAATTTTTTTATTGTTTCAACATATAATTTTCTTGTTCTGAACACAAAGACCTGAACTCAAAGACATTAGGGATGATGATAAAAACAAAAAATTCTGAGAACTGGTTTATTGCTAGTAGTATAAAATTAGAATATTGTGCCTTTCCTTGAAAGCAATAAAGTTCATGTCTTCGAATTTTTCTTAGAATTTTTTGTTTGTATCATCATTCCTAATGCCTTTGAGTTTAGGTCTTTGTATTCAGAACAAGTAAATTATGTGTTGAAACAATAAAAAAATTATAATGATGCCCAAAAACATGCATTTATTAGTGAAATTCAGAACAAGGTCCATACGGACCTATTCACACGTCCGCGTACTATTCTCACTAAAACCTCAATAACTCCTAAAGTAATGAACCGATCGGCTTGATTTTTTTTCAAAAGATGCGCAACAAAACACTTTTGGAATACAGAGCAACTTTGGGGGGGTTGTAGTGGCCGAAGTAGGAGTAATTTCAGTTTGAAAAGGCGAAAAGGTCCCTAGGCACCTTCTCACTCATCGCTAGGCCCACGCTTTTTGGCCGCCGGTGACTACAACGCTAAGCACACGTTCTGGGGATCTCGTTTCCTCACACCAAAGGGTCGCGTTTTGTTTGAAAGAATTTCAACAGATTTCAACAGGCCAACAGATCGCCGAAAAATACCTGATGTTAGTGATTTTGGAGTGGTTGCGATTGTGCCCAGCGAAATTATCCCAGTTGAAGCATCTTTAGAATTGTCTTCAGATCACTCACCAACTATTGTTACCATATATTCACATACTTCACCCACTTATGATTTAACGATTGCAACCACACGTATTAATTGGCTGAAATACAAAAAATATTTGAGCGCTCATTTCACAAAAAATATTACATTAAAAACGCCTGAGGCAAACCTTAAGCAAGCTGTTCTAAATGTTACTACTACAAATCTTCAGGTTAGATATAATAACATCTATTCAGCAGATGTAGAACGGTTTTTATCTAAAAAAAAAGAATAGTTCGCAGAGAATTGCTACGCTACAGATCATCTCAGCTAAAATCTAGGCTGCAGGAATGTAATAAATAGTTTAAAACTCTACTAGATCATCAACACAGAAAAACCTATAGCTCGTATTTTATTACTAAATTCATAAATTCAAATATTTATTTTACGGAAATGGGACCTATCACAAAATTCGTAAAATTAAACACTAAAATTCGTAAATATTTAATAAAAAAATTGCATTTTTTTCTATCAAAATTTTGTATTGGAATATTTAAAAACCAAAGAAAAAAAAAATAATAATAAAACTTAAAAAGAAATTCAAACACATGTGTGTTAAAATAAAAACCTATGATAATTTTTTCTGTGAAATAACTGCTTATCTTCAAAAATGTCTGAATGGGCTCAATGCAACAACTCAAACAGAATATTCGCTATGGAGGGCAGCTCGAGGCCTGAAAAGACACTTGCAGAAAGCATTTACTCCAAATACGTCTGATACTATAGTTGATCTACCAGCAGTCCTCACTATAACAGATGTTAACTTCAGCTTTAATATTCGTGAGTTTGAACAGTGTATTGCGGGCTTTAGTTCAAAAAAAGTTCCAGGCGCTGATCAAATAAGCAATAAAATGATCTTAGAGCTACCATATAGTGCAAAAAGGATAATTCTATTAATTTTCAACGGTTTTTTGCGCCTCAAATGCTACCCCGCAGAATGGAGGGTTTCGCTGATTACCATGATACCTAAGCCAGGCAAAAAACATACGAAGGTGGAATCCTATAGGCCTATAAGTCTAGTATCTAACATGTGAAAACTATTTGTAAAGCTACTTATGAGTAAGCTAACACCCATACTGAATGGTACTGGATGCATTGCAGACCACCTATTTGGTTTTAGGAGCCAACATAGCACGTTTGAACAAACATATAGACTCGTTAATGTTGTTAGAAAAACCTTCGATGAATAGAAATATTGTTCTGTGCTCTTCATCAATGTTTCTCAGGCATTTGATAAAGCATGGTAGGAAGGTTTAATAGATAAACTAAAGCAAAACCTATCCGCAAACACCATTAAGCCTTTAGAAAGCTACTTAATTGAGCGAGCATTTCATATTAAGGACGGTAATTTTCTAAGCACTTTGCAACCGATTGAAGCCGGAGTTCCTCAAGGCAGCATCCTCGGTCCTGTATTATATCTGATATATGCCTCTAACTATCCGGTAAGCAGTAACATACACATATCAACAATCGCTGATGCTACAGTTTTTCTAAGTGTTTACAAAAGCCATCAAGAAGCTTTCCGCAAACTGCAAGATTGTATACCCCAGTTGGAACAATGGCTAAAACAATGGCGGATAAAAATTAACGAGCAAAAATAGCTACACACTACTTTTACGTTGTGTAGAGAAACCTGCCCACCTATACAAATCAATAACCAAACAGTACCTCAACACAGTGAAGTAAAATATCTCGGTGTTCATCTTGATCGTCGTCTAACATGGAACTCCCACATAAATGCAAAGATAAACCAAATTAAATTAAAAGCAGCTCAAATGAATTGGCTCATTGGAAAGAACTCTACACTTAGCCTCGATTGTAAGCTTCTTCTATACAACTCCATTCTAAAATCAATAGGGTCCTACGGTATCCACTTATGTGGGACTGCCTCGGCATCAAATGTGAAACAAATTCAAAGACGACAAAATAAAATTCTCCGTCAGAAACAAGGGAATTCATAAAGATTTAGATTAGCCGCTGATTAAGACTGTGTTTTCTAAAAAATTGAGTTGCACCCAAATCCCCTAGCCCTAGAAATATCATTAAATTTAGAGGCTACACTCGGCTGAAAAGGAGGGACTCTATTGCTCTCAGCCGAACACGAGAGATGTAAGATCGGAAGGGCGGTTTCTTCCCCTTCCGGAACTTTTTAACCAATTTGAATAAAATTTAAAGCATGGATAGATCTGAGTCTAGAACATCAGTCGGCAAACACATACTAATACATTTTACGCTTGTATGGTTTTTTTGCAACTTTTGCTCTTACAAAGTTTTTTTTAGTGTATATCAAGGAATAGCAAGAAACAAGCGACAACACGACCTGCTTATTTGAATGTTCTTTTGAAACTGACTGATATTTTTTAATTTTAGCTAATGAGTGTGAGTACACACGTGTGAGAGTAAAAGAGGAACAAGCCCCATGTGTTATGTTTTGCGGGTTCCTGGTATAGAAGCACAAAAAGTTTATATATTTTTTCAAAAATAGGATGATGAAGGGTGGGGGTTAGGAACAATTGCTGCCTCCCTGAAACTATCTAACCAATTTTAATGAAATATAAAACATGGAGAGATCTGTGTCTGGAAGGAAACATAAGCTAAATATTTTTTCAAAAATAGAGCCACGAGTGGGGTAGGGGGCAGGCAATTTGTTCCTGCATGAAACTATCTGACCAATTTAAATTAAATTTAAAACATTGATACATCTATTTAATGGCGTTTACTATTAAATGGTGTTAAAATTTTTAAAATCGGTGGCAGCATAAAATTTAGGTTTTGCCAAACGAATTCAATTTCCAAGCCACCTAGCGCCGATACAGATATTTTAATGCTGACCAGTACCACAACAAGTCGTTAGAACCTTTTTATTAATTAAATTATTTTGTTGTACAAAGTAAATATTCTCAATTTTTGCAAAACTTACTTCAATTTATTATAAATAAAATCTAAATTTATCCAATGGATTTTATAAATATGGTAAAATTTTGCAATTTTTGATTTTTTTTAAGAATTTAAAAAAAATAAACTTTCCAGTTTCGCATAAAAATATATATGTTATCATTTCGGCCTGAATAATTCTAAAAAAGCTGAGTATGCAAAAAAATTATTTTAGAAGGACTTAGAGGTATTTCTGTTTCAAGTTTATTAAGGTTTTTTTTGTAAAAAAAGGGGACTAGCCTTTCCTAAGTTATGATGAGATTGGTGAAGCAGCCTCTTGAAAAATCCCAAGTTTTATAAAAAGAAAATTAAAAGAAAAGCGTATCCATAGATTTTGAAATTTCGACTGTTTTTGTAGTTAGCGGACCATAACACATCAAAAAATGTTAGTGTTCATCAGAGTTCATGATTTTGTTACATAGTGTAATTAAATATTTTTTTAGATTAAAAAACCATACATTTCCACTGTAAAAATTCACAACTAGTTGGATTTGTTTTGTTTATTAGGTCTTCTCTTAAAGTAACGCATGTTATAAAATTTTATAATTCTTATTATTTTCCATTCCAATTGATTTCATATCATTTAGTTTTATTTTAAATTAATTTTTACCATTTCCATCATATATATCGTTCATATTTGGCTTTGACGTCCCATTCAGTAAGAGACTCTTACAAATTATAACTAAATACGTTGCCTGAACAACATGGCAATTTTACATTTTGGATTGAAAAACATCATGTTACATTTGCAAAATTTTTATTTAGCTTTTTTTTTGTGGACATCAATTGAAGTTTTTAACAAAGTATTTAGCTTAGTAATTTTATCATTCAGCATGTCTACATTTTATCTTATTACTTTCGCGGTTTAAAAAAGGAAACTCATCTTGAATTTTATGTATTTATATAGTAATTTTTATGAGAAAAAAAAATATTTGTATTCTGAAGAGGTGTTAACATATTTAACATTTATGGAACATTTTCTATTGCCACACTACTACTGTACAACCTGTATCTGCAGCAGCCACTATAAACTTGTTTACGTTCGTTTCTTACGATAAAAAAACATAATGATTAAATAGACGCTTTCCAAACTTAGCGAACAGTTTAAATAGTTTCAAACCGAAGAACATCATCAGCACCATTTTCATTATATACAGTGAAATCATCGTTGTCAACATTGCTTCCATAAACATCATCTTGTTGGCAACACCTCCTTTTTTGCGTGTATTGTGACTGCAACTTTTTATCTTAAGTGCCTGCACACTGTGCTCATCAAAACAATTAAGTGCTGCTGCAAATTTATTAAACACTTAAATAAAATTCTGAAATATTTAAAAAGTTAGTTTTTTTAATAACACACTGAACGTTGTTCTTTTTTTTATTTTTTATTCTTGATACAATGATGTGTTAACAATGCTGGTTATTTTTGTTGCTCAATTACTTATTGGCTTATTTTTTGTTGCTCAATTTCTTGGGATCTGATTTTGTTAATTTTACGATAAAGCATTGAACTTCAGACTAATATGTTTATATTCATACATAAAGACGAATTGTCTCTATTTTATGATTTAGCTAAAGAGCCTGATTAAAATAAATTTCAATTGATTTCAAATATTAAACCACATTTTGTGTGGTGGTGATGACTCCGGTAGCTTTGAGCAAAATGTTTTAGTGCGAAATACTTTGTAAGACATATGTAAATTTATGTAATTGTGGTTGTGTTACAACATAGATATGAACATACCGGCATATCTTATAAATGTCCAATAGCTTCATATAGTAATTCAGTAAAAAAAGTTGCGAATTATTATATAATTATTGCTTTATCTTGTTGAGTTTGCATATATGGCGATTTTGAATTAATTGATTTTTAATTGCAGATTAAATAACGTTGTGTTTTGATTTGTTTGCAAACGCTTTTTGTATAATTCATTAGATTTTTTTTAATGAGCAAATGTGCAAAAGCAAATGTTTTTAAAGATTTATGGTACTAAATTAAGAAGTTGTTTTTGAGTTAAATAAGTATAATTTATGACTTAGACGCAATAGCGATTAAATCCGCAATACAAACAATGTACAAGCAACGTATATATTAAGAGAGCATAACTAATATTTTCTTACTTTCTTCTAAAATTTTGCACTAAAGCTTACTTCATTCTCAAATATATGCGTTTTTAGGATGAAATATTTCGCTCTTATTTCAAGGGACACAAAACATCATTAAAAAATGAGGATCACACAAGCTCTGTGTCAGATTTTTTTGCAAGTAAGGAACATTTGGCTTTAAAATATTGGTGATATTTCTGCGCCAATAAGGAAAAAAGTACTTAAGCTACATTTTTGCGTTTTAGAGGAGAGCACTTTTAAGTTTTCAAGTTGATTTTTTTATGTAAGAGCAGCACTCAGGTGATGACCCCTACTCATGCAATGCATTGCGCCGGAATTAGGAAAATTTGTAATGGAAAGGAGGGTAGAGGGATTACCGTTTATAGATATTTGATTTTAACCTTCCACTATTGAAAGTGACTGGAAGAACCTCTGCAGGAAGCTTATTCCATATACGAACTGTTCGGCCAAAGACCGAATTCTCTCTGTCAAAACGGAACCTTATTGATTCTACTTGAATGCTTGTGCGTAACCAATGAAATATTTCACTCTAATTTCAAAGGACACAAAACATCATTCAAAATGAAGATCATACAAGCTCTGGTCAGATAAGTAAGGAACATTTGGCTTAAACATCTGGGTGATATTTCTGCGCCAATAACGAAAAATGCACTTAAGTAACATTTTAGTGTTTTAGATGAGAACACTCTTAAGCTTTCAAGTTGATTTTTTTTTGTTTATGTAAGAACAGCATTCAGGTGATTACCCCTACTCATGCAATGCATTGTGCCGGAATTACGAAAATTGGTTATGGGAAGGAGAATAGAGGCAGTAGCGTTTATGGATATTTGATGTAAAACTTCCAACAGGAAATACCTCTGCAGGAAGCTGGTTCGGCTAAAGACCGAATTCTCTCTGTAATGTATAGTGCGATTCGCAGGTGTATCGACCGCCAAGGGATGTGCTCTTAATGAAGAACATATAGTGCGAAGAAAAGTACGGGTTTCGGGAAAAAGTTCCCTGATTTCATCAGAACACATTCCATTGTAGTGCCGATAAAACAACGAAATACATCCCACATTGCGTCGATGTTCCAGCGACTCAGTAGAGTTGGCCACACTACTGTTGCCGATGAGCTTCTTCGCCCTCTCCTGCATGCAGTCGAGTAACTTCAAAATAGACTTTGAAGTACCGGCGCATACATAAGAGTTGTATTCCATTTTCGGTCGGATATAGGTAGTATAAATACTGAGGAGATCAGATGGGGTGAAATATTTTTTACACCGCCTTAAGAAACCTAGGTACTTGAATGCTTCTTTTGAGATTTGAAAAATGTGATCAGTTCATCGAATGTCACACTGAATCTTCATGCTAAGAACATCTAGAGCAACTGATTCCCAATTATTTACACCATTCATGGAGCAGCAAGTTCGACCATGCGTCTGTGCGTAAGCCAACAGCATTGGGACTTACGGGGATTGAAATAGACCATATTCGCAGGGCACCATTCGAAGGCTGTTATAAGGTCATGATTAAGTGTTTTATTCATGGTTTAGCTAATCGCCCCAATCTCCGACAGGCTTGGCCTAGTACTGAATGAATATGAATGGCAAATGATGCTATCGTCTGCAGAGGACTCGATAGTATTAGAAGTTTCACAGAGAAGGGCATTCAGAAAAATAAGAAATAGGGTAGGAGAAAGAACGGAGCCTTGCGGTACACCTGAATTGATCTTGAACGCATTTGATGAGATTCCATCTATAACAACTCGTTTAGTGGGATCCCTGAGAAGTGCACTATGCCATATTCTATCAAACGCCTTAGAAATATCTAGAGCCACCACCTTACTCTCGCCAAAATAGTGTATGGAGTGACACAAGTTTTTCGAAAGGAATACCAGTAAGTCACCCGCTGAGTAAACTGTTGGACTTCAAATGCCTCACAAGATGGAAATTCATCATACTTTCCATAACTTTGGAGAGTTCAGAAAATATTGTGATTGGGTGGTAATTTTGAGGGTTACCAGCCTCTCCACTTTTGGGGATTGGTGTCACATTGGCGTTTTCTTTTCTACAAAAGTATGTTGTTGTATTTGCCCTTTTTAATGAAAATTTGCAATATAATCATGTTTCGAAGAAGTGAATTTATTAGAAATTATTGTATCATCCCTTACGAAGGGAAATTTTTCCTTTAAAGAAATGTGAAATTGCAATTTTTTTAATAAAAAGTAAAAATATGTCACACATTTTTGTAGAATAGAAAACGCCATTAGTTTGTGTTTTCAAAACATTTATAATAATATGTACAAAAATCTTTTTATACATTTAGAGACAATAAAATCAATCATCTTTCAGAAAATTCAACTTTCAGTAAATATTATTTTCTAAAATATGTAGTTGTATATGTTGATCTGTAAAACATTGCTTGGTGTATGAATTAATAGTGGTTAGGGCTCGTATAACCAAGTGCCACCAGGCGGCTTTTTATATTTATTTAGCACTGTCACAGAGTTAATTTAATACTTTTAACATATTAAGTGCCATTATTACAGCTTGACAATAGCTAAAAGCAGACTTTTGTCGGACGGATAAACAGTTTATCATTATTACAAATTTACTTTAACCTACCAAGTAGGATGCACCTGAATTTAACTTATCGCTCACTTTCATTTAAAGTGAAGTTTTAATAATGGCCCTAAAATTACTTACTTTAATTTTACTTCCTCTAAATAAATTTGTATATGTTAGTCTTGAACCCTTGATCTCATGTTTGTAAGACAACACCTTTACTGCATCAGCCATGTCACCGTTTAAAATCAATAGCAAAAATAAATATAAAAAAAAGAAAATTATGCGATAAAAAAGTTAATTTCCGATATCTGTATATCAATTTGGGTTATATTTCTATTTTTTAGTTTTTTATTTTCCGAATGAAAAAATTTCATAATATAAATGACAACACAAAATGTATTACATGTGCCCAACAAAAGTTTCATACCGTTTATGCAATTTTTCATTGCTGATATGCAAATGCTATTATTAATGACATTTTTCATTGTATTAATGTAATGGTTTCATTCCCATTACGAACCGTTTTCCTTTCAGTGTAAGTACTATGTTTAGTTTTTTTTAGCATCATTGAATTTTTTTTTGATAAAAAACATAATTTTGTTCATCCTAAAAATTTCAGCTTGATGGACTTACGCCCTTTCAAAATGACAGATTCAATTAAGCTCATTTTAATATTTGAATGATTTCTGGTGTTCAAGTTGAACCTGAAGCTTTAAAAATTTGTAGTAGAATTTTATGGCAAATATTTTTGTAGAAAATTTTAGCCCGCTATATCGCCGCTGGAGTAGAATTGTTTTCTCCTTTTCCAAAAAGGAACACAAAGACCCATACAACGAAGAGTTAGAGGATTACATTGGTCCACAGAAATGCTTTTCGTAGTGTTTTATATAAAAAAGGTAAACTTATCTTATACCTTAAACCTAAGGCTCACAATATTTTCTTTGAAGATCACTATAAATATATGAAAATGGGGAGAAATTTAACTCCCCATGAAATTAATGTCAGATGTAAAATTTCAAAATCCGAAATACGTATATAATGTTTTGGTGCTCTTTACCAGAATTAATTGTTGGAACTATGTTCGAGGTGGTTGCTCCTAATATTACTTTTGCAAGGCGACACGTGAGATATAATAAAATTTATCATGCAGATGTTAAACGGATTATGTGTGAAAAAAGAAGAGCTGGAAGAGAATAGCAACGTTGCAGATCCCCTCAGGTAGAAACCAGGCTGAAAGAATATACCAAACAGCTTAAAAAGCTATTTGAACATAAAAACAAACTCAACGCAACATCATTTATCTATTTATTTTAGAAATAAAAACTTAAAAAACAATATGCATTAGATTCCGTTTTCCTTGTGATATCAACACATTTTGTAACTAATAAACCTTGAAATTTCTTTCGTAAACTAAATCACACTCCGTAAAATCTATACGCTCCAGTAATATTAAAAGGTCAATAAAATCAATATCAATTAAAGATTAGAGTTTAAACTAAAATAACATAAACACATAAATAAACAGGCTTTAAGCCACTTTCAAACACGTTTTAATACTTAAAAAACAATTCAATGGAAAAACAAAATTGAAACACAGCGAGAGGCAAAAGCTACGACGAATAACCTATTTTGTGATATTAAGCTATTGTTGTAATTTTTCCTGACATTTGAAAATAAAATGAAAAATAAAAATAGTAAAAAAAGAAAAAGCGAAAAAAATCATACACTTTGTAGAGTTTTGGCAATAGCAACATTAATGCAGAACCCGTAAGATCATCAGCAACAAGTGCTAGAGGTATGTGTTTATGTACATGACGATCACTTGTATTCAGATTGGCATAAATCGCAAATAAGGATTTTAGCTACTTATTCTTTCAGCACAAAACCGTCATAAGTTTTAATGATATATGAAACTACTAAAAAAAACTGCGGTTGAAATCAATCAGCTTTTACACTAGGCTTTAATAAATACACCCAGAAAAACTTGTGGTTGGAAAATGATTAGGCCGATAAAATATTAATTAAATAGACTATATTTCAACTCACGCTATAAATTTTCTATTTAAAAGAAACAGTCAATGTTCAGAGTATAATTGTAATAAAGATGTGATTTTGACAATTCTTAAATTGATTAGATAAACCGATCGTATGTAGTCATGGCAAAAGACTAATAGAATTTTTACACAATCTCACAAGTCATTCGACTTCTGTAGAAAATGCAACCCTGGGAGCAAATTACGGCATTCGATATCGTTCGAAATTTGAATTTAAATAATAACTCATTATATCAGTATAATTCTCTGAGAAACAAAACTATACACATTACAGAAGCCCCAGAAAAAAATATATCGACATACTGGGGTGACATTAAATCGGCATTCGTTGAAGCTGCCAAGGACGAGCTAAGCTTTAGGAAAATAATAAATAAACATAAATAATAAATAAACATAAAACCAAAAAAGCCTGGGATTTCAGGTGCTACTTGGCAACTTATTCAGCCAAGGAAGATCCATAAGGCTGGTATAAACAATGCAAAAACACAGCAATATAAGCGGGAGACGACCCTAAAATACAATGAGAAAAACCGTAAAGTCAAGCGAGGTGCAAGAGCTGATAAAAAAAGATGGGCTGATGGTTTAGAAAAAATCCCAAAAAGCAAGTGAAACAGGTCGATCCAATGACTTATACCGAATCACAAAGGAGATATCAGGCCGTAACCAATACAACGTCAAACCTCTTAAGAACTCGGAAGGTGAACTGGTCTATTCCAAAGCCAACAGACGGAAATATGGGCTGATTATTATAAAGATATTCTCTCGCCCTATCCAAACAACATGTCCAACCTATGTGATTGCGACCCAATGTCACACTGAATATGTAAACAACGACATAATTATATCAACGCCTACACTAATCGAAGTAATTGACGCAATACACCGCCTCAAAAACGGCAAGTCAGCAGGGCCTGATGGAACCCCACCGGAAGTCTATAAAGTTGACGCTAATCTCTCAGTGACATTACTTAAACCAGTAATTCAAAGCTTTTAGAGAATAGAAAGATTACCCGCTTCGATTAAAGAGGGCTTAGTCATAAATCTACCGAAAGAGGGAAACCTGTTCTGCACTTTCCAAAGTAATGGAAAGTATGGTAAATTTTCATCTTGTGAGGTATTTGGAGTCCAACAGCTTACTCAGCGACCGTCAGTATGGCTTCCGTAGAAGACGCTCTACGGGGGACTTACTGGCATTCCTTTCGGAAAAATGGTGTCACTCCATACAACATTTTGGCGAGAGTAAGGTGGTGGCCTTAGATATCTCTAAGGCATTTGATAGAGTGTGGCATGGTGCACTTTTATCAAAACTTATTGCTTTTGGTGTTGGTGATGACTTCTCTCGATTTATATCGAGCTTTCTCAGAGAGCGCACTATACGGGTTGTTATAGATGGGATCTCATCAAACGAGTTCAAGATTAATTCAGGGGTACCACAACTCCGTTCTTTCTCCTACACTATTTTTTATTTTTCTTAATGACCTTCTCTGTCAAACTTCCAATCCTATCTACTCTTTTGCAGACGACAGCACCATCTGCCATTCATATTCATTCAGCAATAGACCAAGTCTGTTGGAGATTAGGGCCCTGCGGCAAAACATGAATGATACGATTAATCACGATCTCACAACAATCTCTGAATGGGGTAGTGCGAATAGGGTCGATTTCAACGCTCGTAAGACCCAATGCTGTATGCTTACTCACAGACGTACGACAGAACCTGCTGCTCAATCTGTAATTATGGGTGGCATAGGTATTAGGGAATCAGAAGCTCTTGATGTGCTTGGCATGAAAATCCAGTGTGACGTTCGATGGACTCATCACATTTTTCAAGTCTCAAAAGAAGCATTCAAGTGCCTCGGTTTTTTAAGACGGTGTAAGATGTACTTCACTCCATCTGATCTCCTTACTATTTATACCACCTATATCCGACCGAAAGTGGAATACAACTCTCATGTATGGGCCGATGCTTCAAAGTCTATTTTGAAGTTACTCGACCGCGTGCAAGAAAGGGCGAAGAAGCTCATCGGTGACAGTAGGGTAGCCAGCTCTATTGACTCGCTTGAGCATCGACGCAATGTGGGGGGTGCGTTTCACTGTTTTATCGTTACTACAATGGAATGTGCTCTGATGAAATCAGGGAACTGGTTCCCGACAACCGCTCGTTTTTGCGTACAACACGTTCTTCATTAAGGGCACATCAATTTGTGGTCGATATGCCAGTGAATCGCACTACGCATTATAGAGAAAACTCGTTCTTTGGCCGAACTGTTCGTATGTGGAATAAACTCCCTGCAGAGGTCTTTCCTGTCAGTTTCAATGTTGGAAGTTTCAAATCAAACGTCAACAAACACTACTCCCTTTATCCTCCTTCCCACAACCAATTTTACTAGTTCCAGCACAATGCATTGCATCAGTAGGGGTCATCCCCTGATTCCTGGTCCGAGAAAAAAAAAGAGTGTAGAAACAGGAGGGGCATAACACTTCTGAATACAATAAACAAAATAATAGTGCACATCCTATACAGCCGCATTACATCTGTACTGGAACCTCAACTAAGAAGAGAGCAAGCAGGATGTAGGCCGAACAAATCCTGCGTTGATTACACAAACAGCATACGAGTCATTGTCGGGCAGTCTGTCGAATGACGCTCACCATCAGACTTGCTATTTGCCGACTTCAAGCTTGCTTTTGATACTCTTCAGTACAGCGAAATTTGGGAAGCTTTGAGGTATAAAAGAGTACCCGTAAAATTAATAAGACTCATCAAAGAGCTTTATAACAGCACGCAGTGCTTTATCTCGCATAACGGTTCCGTGAGTACTACCAATAACATAAACATAGGAGTCCGTCAAGGCTGCGTCTTATCTCCATTGCTATTTAATATACATAATACTTGACGTGGTGATGGAAAACTCTATGACGGGGAATCATGATGATCTTGAATACGTGGATGATGTCTGCCTTCTATCGCATCGATTTTCAGATATGCAGGCCAATACCGAATCTTTTGCTGAATGAGCGGCTAACGCTGGCTCACAAGTCAACTTTAGCAAGCACTTGTCAAACGATGTCTCGGAATTTTTTGGCCAAATACCATCTCCAACATCGATCTTCGAAATCGATCATGTCAAACACCACTAGATGTGGATATACGTTTCCGGAAATTCAAATGGCTACGTCACACGATAAGAAAGTCTTCTGACGATAATACTAGACAATTCATCGAATATAATCCACAGGATTCCACAAAACCTGGCAGACCTGCTAATACCAGGAGGCGCCAAACCGAAATCGAATTACACGACCATAACGTTTCATGGAGCCATATGAAACGACTGAGGACCAATAGGGAGGAATGGAAAGCCTTTGTTGAGGCCCTATGTTGCAATGGAAATTAAAGGACTAAATATATATCAGTGTTGCATTTTCTACATAAGTCGAACAGCTTGTAGAATAGTCCAGAAACAGCTTAAGTAACGGATATGATGATCACAACCGAATAATATATTATGAATTGCATTTTAGTATCAATTATTAGTATTTTCAACTAAAAACCATTTCATTTTGAACTTACTTTACCTTTTACCGGTTGTTGCAACTAACTAGTGGTTAATTTAATTATCATTGATACACCTAACCGATTAAACGGTTCGCATTAGCAATTATTTATTATTATAAAATAACTTCTTTTTCAATAAGAATCAATATGATATTTGGTGCAACTGCCAAATTCAGTTGTTTTAACGAGTCTGTTTTCTCTGTCTATATAACCAGATCAGCTAAATTCACGTATCTGCAAGAAAAGTTTCGGTCCTTTACACAGAAAAAAACTAAAATTCGTATTTTATTACTGAATTCATAGTTACAAAATATTTTTGTTTATGAAAATAGAACCTACTATTAAATTCGTAAAACTGAAAACTTAAATTAATAATTATTCAATAAGAAAAAAAATTTGTTTTTTCTATTAAAATATTGTACTGGAATATTTGAAAATGAAATAAAAAAATAATAAAATTTAAAAAGAAATTCAAAATAAAATCCTATCATAATTTTTTCTGTGTTATATAAAAATATGTGTTTTCTTCTAAAAACTAAATAATAAAGAATTGCAAAATCATAAGCTTTTAAGCATTCATCCCTATCGTGAATACTTTTGCCCTCGAAATGATTTTCCTTTTCCTTCTTTTGCGATCGTGAATAAAAATTCGAAAAACTCCCCTGATCACGAATGATTTTTTTCACGTGGATTTTTTCCCTTATCCCCTGTTTTTGTTCACTTTATTTTAGCAGGCGAACTGGATGAATATATTATCTAATTGCTATTTTATTCATTTTTAGGCCAAACCAGTCAATAATGTCTATTCATCTTAATACTAACACATTTACCTTAATGTTAATTTCTTGCAACACCTTTCTGGCTCACATGAACTAAGCTTTTCAGGCTACATATATGGTCGGTGGATTGAACAGCAAATGATTTTTCGCGTCGAACATATCTAAGAACACAGTTTTATTCACTCTTGAGGAAATTTAGTTTAACACCAAAAACGATTTCATTGAATTAGGCTGCTTGCAATTTCTTTCAAAGCTCGACGAACAATTAGATTTTGTTTAGATTCCTCATACAATGCAAAGATAATTGCCATTCATAGCACTGTATTTTTTTTCATTTTATAGAAAATGTCTTTGATTTTTAATTTATTTTATTAAGCTTCTTTCCTTTTTTACATTTACTGAAAAGTGATAGCGGGGAAAAATGTTCACGGGAGCTTCGCGATAGCAATTTGCCCTCGAAGGTTAATGAAAATTTGATGGAAACATAAGTTTCACTTGATAGGGGTGATTATGTTGAAGAACAGATTACTTGTGAACAAGATAATCCATATATCATGAAAATCGATGGATAAATGGTAATTTTATTAGCAATCAAGTGAAAACACCCAGACACTTAAAGGGTACTTTCGTTCCAAATTTTTTTCGAACCAAAAATTAATTTATTACTGACTAAAAAGCATCTTTTTAGAAAATTTTTTCTTTTCCCAGATGAAGAGAAAGAAATAACTTTGATAAAGACTTAAAAGGCATTGTAGGTTTTTTATTTAGTTATGACAGTTTTACAGTAAATGGCAGACTAGTTTTACTAACATCCCAAATAACCCAGTAGAAGTTTTGATAAAACTTTTGCACTAGCTTTTAAATTAATTAGTTATCTAAATATCTCGCAAAGTCTTTTGAGTTTTTATATCCCCTTAACAGATGTAAAAGGTGTCTGAAATTAATTTGTAAAAATAATGCTTTAATCTTTTTTAAGAATTGAAATTATCAATCTAAAATACAAATATATTCAACAGAATTCATATTATACCTACGGTAAATGGAACTGACACAAAACAAGTCACGTAACCGGTCCCCACGCGGAAGGGACCAGTCCGAGTTCTAACACTTCCTATGAAGCGGACCAGCCACTTTTACATGGGGATGGCCTAGGATGGGGTTAATTGATACTTTGTATGCACCTTGTAACTTGTCTCTGAACTATCTTATGGAGTCCTAGTCGGTGTAGAATAATATAGATTATATATAAATATTATACCAAATTCAGCTGTAATTCGATTAATTTAATCGATTAATTTATTTTTTTATTGTTACAAATCCAAGTAGAAATTGTATTTTATTTTTAAGCGGTGTCTTTGATAGGATTCGAACCGATAACCTCCGGCATGACAAGCTAGTACACTACCCACTCGACCACAGGGGAGCTTATATTTCAATGTTATAAATGCCAGTTAATGCTGGCGTTAATATCTGAATATAGTTACGGAACAGGTTCCTGAGTGGCCTGGCAGTCTCATTGAAGTCTCATTGAATTTGTTCAGTGCCATTTACTACAATACTAGACGGAGTACCAACTAAATTGACTGAAAATTGTTAATATGTGATATGCAATATGTCTTTTTTCACCATTCACTACTCCTTATTTTTGGTACCAGTCTCACTTTCTCAAGTCATGGGACAAGTACTTTTGGATCATTTGTCACCAAATTTTCCGCAGGGATATTACACAAAAATTACTTTGCTCTATTGCATGTAAGCTTGCAATAGAGCAAAGTAATTTTTGTTGCTGGGTAGTATCTAGAGAATCACTTTAATTTTTTATTTTTATTTTTTCTTTTTTTTTTAATCATCCCCAAAGATCTCACAAGTTAGAAAAAAAAACATGAATAAATGAAGCAACTTTAAGCCACACAATCTATGTTGGCTGATTAGAAACCGCAACAACAAGAAACACCACAACTATTTTAAGTCATTATTAAATGGCTTTAAATTCGCCCTTTCACGTTTTCCACTCAGAGTATTTGCTTGAATCTTTTTCTTTTGGTTTATTTAAATGCCCCCTTCAGACTATGCTTGAGCTTATTATTTTATTTGGCGGCATTGTTGCTGCACTGTTAAAATGACATTTCATTTTTTCTATTGCTGTTGTGGTTTTCGGCAATCTGCCACAAATCATAATATTTCTTATTTTAAAAGTTATAAAATAAAAAATTTTATCTGCTTTTAGATGGAATTTCATTAATACACGTCTTTTTAAAGGTTACCATATAAATGGAAAATTCGCTACGCTTGTCGGCGGAAACATTATTGCAACTATGTGACTGACCTCTTAGCTACCAAGCCATATTTTTTTTTTAATGGGATTATGGGAGGTATGTTTATTTGCAAGTTAGCGTCTGCAACTGCGTTTAGCTTTGAGTTAAAATGAGAGAGAACGTCGCACAGTAGTTTGTTCCCATATAACGATGTGGCAAAAATATAAGGAGTTATCCTAGGACAATGAAATTCGGTACACTGTTATAAATTAAAGTAGTTATGAAAAATACGAAGTTTTAAAAATCGCTGCAAGGACTTTTAAGGCTCTTATATAACCCAAACCCTCAAAAATGAATTAAAGATAGATTCGTTAATGAAACCAGTTGAAAAATACTGTATCTAGCAGAAATAGTGCTATTATTAATTGTACTAATTTTTAGCTTAATCACTGCAAGGACTCGATATGCTGTCATATATCCTTTTTCTCTTATTTAATTTATCGTGAGCATACCTGATCGTGAAATTTTTCATATTACTATATAAACATATTTTAACATTTTCATGTAATATACGTAGTTGAATGCAATTTTTTTGAAATTTTGCTTAAAAGTAGTTTATTGTCCCGTTTTAAGTTTTTATGAATATGGCCGTAAAAGTTTTACAGGAAAATCATAAAACTTATTTAACCCTTAAGTGGATACCTAATTGGAATGACACAAATTGCCACCTGGGTCTGGCTGCGACAGCTTGTATTTGTAATCAAAATTCATAATACGCTTTTAAAAGTTTACAGTAAAAAACACAACGTTTCAATCAAATAAATTTTTATGTTTACAAATAACATAAAATAAGGTTACGTAACATAGTGTCTTCACGAGCCATTGATTTGTCTTGACAAAATTCAAAGTCGGTATGAAAAAATAGCACTAACATATTTCTGATGTTTTCATATATGAAGTTTGACAAATGTTACAGCAAAATTATGTCTCGTGAAGACGGGGTGTAATAAAAAATAAATGAAAAAATTTCATCTAATTCTGTAAAACAAGAGAAAAAATGAGATTTTGAGGGAACTGAATGTGAACAACCCCATCTTTGAACATTTCATTTCAGTCTTCAAACTAGAGATGACACGAACACGCACTAGTCAACACGAAGTGTTCGTGACAAAAAATCAGATTTCGTTCATGTTCGTGTCGAGTCGTGTTGAACATACTTGACACGAAAAAACACGAAACAATTTTCAGATTAAAATGTGTATGAATGCAAAAGCTTGCCGCTCACGATTATTGAACGAAAATCTTGATAAGTTATTGTTTCTCAACAAAAATATGTAAATAAAAATACAAATAGAACATGAAACGTTAAAATAGAAAAAAAATGTATCTTCAACAATGAAAAAGTTTTGTTTTTTTTTTGTTATTGGATTTGATTTCGTGCGTGTTGTGTCGTATTCGTGTTTTGAAAATTTTGGGCGTGCACGTTTCGTACGTTTTGGACATCCGGGATTCGTGTTCGTGTCGTGTCCTGTTCGAAAATATCGACACGTGCCCATCTCTACTTCAAACTTAAAAATTGAAATAAAGTTATTCACATTTTGAATGCTGAGATTAATCAGGGCTCATGCAATTTCACAAAAATATCTGGTCTTTCGTCTCAAGTTGTCGTTTTCCTTGTAAATTTGGCATTTGGATTTATTTTTTAAGAACTTATGAATTAAACACATTGACCACAGCAGGCTATACGACTACACAATTTCAAATGTCGCTAGCTGCAATTGCCGCCCTGTAGCCAGCTACTCAACTGTTTTGGAAGTGGTAGCGACATCATAAACAGTACCTTAACATTTAAATTATTTAACATTTTAATTAATTAATTAAAATTTTTTACTGTTCAGAATAAAATACTTTTAAGAACTCATTTATTTTACATTTCTCATTGTATTGACATCACTAACATGTTTATTCTGGCCAACAAAAATAGAAAGAATTTTAAATTGACGACAGCTACAACGAATAGTTTTCATATACACTAGGGTATTCATTTTAATCGACTTTTCAATTGTACGATTAATTAATTAATCGAAATTGAAGTTTTTAAATTACTCGAGCAATCGAGTAAAACTTTTATTTCGTTCGAGTTATTCTAGTAAGCTTTACTGTTAAAATTATTCGAGTTAATCGGAAAATGTTTGAATTTAATCGGTTTTTTGTACATCTTGTGGACAAAAATAAAACAAACAAGGTTTTAAATATTTTAATAATAAAAACAAAAAAAACACAACACTTCTACATCAATTAGATCATAAACTGATCCTTTAAAATAGTTTGTTTTTCACTATTCAAATGTTGCGCTTTGAGAAAATTTTGCGCCAGGAAATATTTAATAACAATCCGAACTGTCCTGAATTCAATGAAGAATAAAAATAATCGAAATTGGCATAGCATTATTGTTGTTATAAGTATTAACTTGCAACAATAAATTTACGTTTACACTTAGGAAATGTTTTCTCAAAAAAACGTAACCACTACTTCTGCTCAGAGTTAGTTTGATTTAACTTGTTTTTTATATCACAAAATAAGGTTAATTATGCTGCAAAAAGCTATTTCTATATTATTTTTAATAAATGCGAAGCCATATTTAAAAAAAATATTTCTAATTAAAGGAAGTACAATTTTAACTTGTCTGTGGGCTACGTTTTTTTAGGCAAATATTTGCCAAGTGTGACCGTACCTTAAGGCTTTTATAATTCCGTACATTACATTCGATATTTTAATACGAAACATCTAGTTAACTAGTTGCTCTCGAAATATCTTCTTTATTTCAAATAATTTTTGTTTGATGTTTATATTTCCGGATTTTTTTTAAAGACATTTGAAGTTGGTTTCTTTCTCCCTATTATTCTTACTACATTATTTACTTAATTTTTTGATCATGCGGATTATTAGTATGAAATAACGTTCGAATTGAATGGCAAATTTCATATAAATTAAAAAAATTTCCACTTTTCATTAAGAAATCTACAAAAACTCATTAAAAAAAAGAGAAAATTTACATAAAATTTTTAATCGATTTATTCGATTAATCGACCTTAATTACTCGAATAAATTTTTACTCGAAATTAAAAATTTTTGTTTCATCGAACATTATTTGACTTTAAATATTCGATTAATCGAGGAAACATTATTCGAGTGAATACTCTAATATACACTCATGTATTTTATTCTTGATGTGTTTAATGTACAGGGTGTTTTTTTTAGAGGTATAGAACTTCGAATTGAAATAAAACACAAGAAAATCGTTTTAATGTCCATCAATTTGGCTTTATTGGAAGGATAATTTTATGCCATTAATGTTTAAATATGATTTCGGGCATGTGGCCGCCGCGGCTGGCTCGAATAAAGCCAATTCTACAGGTCCAATTTTCAACCACTTTTTCGAGCATATGGGGCCGTATGTTGGCAATAACGCCTCGAATGTTGGCTTCCAAGTCCCCTAACGTTTCTGGTTTGTTGGCGTAGACGAGCGACTTCACATATCCCCAAAGAAAATAATCCAATGGTGTCAAATCACACGATCTTGGTGGCTGAACAAAATTTTGCGATGAAAATCAGCATCGAGATCAATCTCATTTTCGGCCCATACACCAAATTCACGACGCATTGCATGGTCTCGCGGCTTTAATTCTTGCACAAGCTGGATCTTGTAAGGTCGCAAGCCAAGATCTTTGCGCAAAATCTTCCATAAAGTTGATGGACAAAGCTCCAATTGCTGTGCACGGTGGCGAATCGATTCATTCGGGTCCTCTTCAACACTTTGCTCTACAGCGGCAATTGTTTCTTCGGTGCACACTGTTCGACGTCTCTGCGGATGCTCATTATCGCATAGAGTAAACGTAGTGGGAAAACGATCCATGGTTAACCGAATTAATTGCTCTGATGGACGATTATGTCGACCATAAAATGGACGGAGCTTGCGGTAAACTTCGCGAACTGAACCATTATTTTCGAAATAAATTTGCACGATTTGCAAGCGTTGTTCTTTTGTCAACCTGTTCATGATGAAATGGCAAACCAAACTAAATATTAATCACTTGACAGCTGACAAAATGGCCGCCAGTTAAATAAGTGATGCCAACTTAAAGTTCTATACCTCAATAAAAAACACCCAATATTATATATATTTTTTAGAGTAACGGTTTCAAATGGGGGCTGTAAACTATAATCTACCTAATCGCAAATCGTTTTAGTTTGTCTCGCCTTTCTTAATTTTTTTGTTATGAAAAGCTGCTATAGCTTAACTCCTCACAAAATTATATGTAAAGTTTTAATTTTGCTACATTCTTCAACCCAAGGGTAAAAGATTGATATAATTTTGTTCTTACATATGCCAAACTTCATACATAAGAATATTAAAGAAAATGTTTATCAAAAGAAGTCGATGGCTCGTGAAGACGCTCAAAAATGTAATTATGTTGATCATGGTATAGAAAAATGCCATAGTGCAGCAGTTTGTTTGACACTTCATGGTGTACATACTTTGTAAGCATTTGGTGCATTACATCTGCACTTGACTTTGTTTTATTTTAGTGCTAAACACCACTAGAAACATTTTTGTAGATTATTCTAATCCTCTTATTCTTAGCTGTATTGGACTTTTTGTACCTTTCTTAAAACCAGGTTAAAAACTCTCCTTCAGTGGCGATATATCGGTCTGAAATGTTTTCCGTAAAATTCTACTATAGCTTTTAAAGACACCTAAGCTCGAGTGCCAGAAATAGTTCAAAACCTAAAATAAGCTTAAGGGTTAATTTCGTAGTCAATTACAACTAGTACTGAGTATAGTAAAGTAAGCCATACGTTTAAAGTACAAAGTATGTTTATTTTTTATCCATAAAACACCTCGAGAAACATCTTAGCCCGCTATATCGTCTCTGAAAAGGAGTTTATGTCCCTTTTTTAAGAAAGGCACAAAATACCCATACAACAGTGAGTTAGAGGGTTAAAAGCTTCCAGAAAAATGTTTCCCGTGCCGTCTTACATAAAAATGCTAGATGCATTCACCTAGATTGTAAGATTTTCTATACTGAGTCACGAGAACTATGTACAAAATTAAGATATACTATTATACTCACCAATGTGTGCTCATCCTTAAGAAAGAATTTTTTGTTTATACATATTATTAATCCAGAAAGTATTTTATGATCCCATAACAATCAGTAGATAACAATACATAAGGGCCACCTATTTTTATATAATCAAATTTAAAAAATCTCCAAATATTAAAAAAATTTTTAAATTCATAAATGAATTGAGTATACGTATGTATGTATACCTCTAATAAAATAAGCTTATTCCATGAAAGTTGGTGGATAAATATTAAGGAGCACTCCACTCTTAATAAAAATAGTTTTAATTTACATTAATTCAAATATTGAACTAAAAAGTCGAAATAACAAAATTTTAGTATTAAGGAATCTTTTAAACAAACGACCATAACATCAATTAAGATCTTGCTACCCTTCGTTGTTGAAAACCGATAAAACATATTTTTCTCTGCAGCAAACTTGCACTGAACTGATTTGAAAATCTAAAAAAATATCATGCCTAACCCACAATCATAAAAGTTCATTGCCTGGTCGACCATAAAATTCTTGTGTGCTGGCTTATTTAAGTATTTTACATTAAAATTTTCAATAGAATTATAAAATTTTATTTCATTTATATATTTCAATAAACCAACATTCATTGCTATTATTATATTATATGGCTTATTTCGTTAACCAAATTAAAGATTTTGAAAATAACAAAATTTAGTTATTGATTTTTGTGGTTGGCTTATTGCATTCATACCACATGCAATACAATACGTTGGCATCATGACATTACCAACTAACTGGCTGACTGACTCTACACGTAGTTACTTGGCTGTATTCCAATATGATATTAAACTTGCAGCAATGAGTGTTGAAAACGTATAGATGAGTTTTTTTTGGGGTTTTCGCTATTTAACGTTGAGAAAACGAATATTGTAAGAAAAAAAAAAATGAATATAATGAAAATGCATAAAAAAACTCCCACATTTAAAACTGCAAGATGTGATGACAAGTTCGTAGCTTAAGTCTTTTGTTTAATTTTTCTTTTTATACAGAAAATGTTGAAAATTTTCTTAAGTCTTTTCTAATAATTATTTTTAATGAGTCTTACTTACTTCTACTACGTAGTGGGACTTAAATAAATAATTGAGTTTAAGGAACAACTTAAAGGATTTAATTGCAAAAATATATATTTTTTGGCTATCAAAATAGTTTATTTCACTTTTCCAATTAAGGTAATGATGATCATAAATATTGCAGAAATTAGCGAATTTTTATGTTTGAAATCTTAAGATAAGATGAAAATTACACATTTAAAGTCATGTATTAAACAACAACGTTTTCACTTTTCTATAAATTTGATTTTTAACATTTATTCTGGTACCAAACACCTTATGAAATTTAGTTATTTCATCTTTATTACTACAAAAACGCACTATGTTGAAAATTTATTGATATTTCTATTGAATTACTAAGCTTTAGATACAAAGGGTGCTGTAAGCTGAGTGGTTAGCGCGTTTGACTACAAACGCTGAGGTCTTCAGTTCAAGACTAGTTTCAGACAAGCCAACAACATCATTAATTTTTCTGTTGTGCATTGGTGTGCTATTGCGTTAGTTGTTGTTGGACTGTTAAAGTAATGAAGGGATAGCACTGATCACTTTGACTGTACCGGCAGCGATCAATAGTGACATATCCTAAAGCACTTCAAAGCACCCTCCTTCGTCGGTATTGTAGCAGAGCCATCGGCGGAGTAAAAGAAACTAATAAATGGCTACACAACAAAGTAATGCCTCTACTTGACACCCAAGGGGCTGTAACTCTGCTCTACAAAAAACGAGCAATAGTACGGTTCTAAATGAATTAAACTTTCTATCTCTGTCCCACTTTACCACCTGTTCTCTCTACACTATCCCTGTCCCAAAGAAGTTAGCACATTAAATAATTAACTATTAGGGATTAATTGCCTGATAGTGTTACTTCTCTTAAAAAAAGTAATAAATATTTCATATTATATTGCTATAAAGCATTTGGATGAACACTTTTTCCTTTATTTATTGAACAACTTTCTGTAATTGAAAATTATTATTTTTTTATAAATAATGACGTTCCATAAAAATCCCACTTAAATAATTGGCCAGTAAATATAAATTTTCCCACAAAATGTTGGTAAATATAGCAGATGCCATAAAAGCAAAAATGTTTCATTAAATTCAATTTGTGAAAAATGAGGAAGAAAAACAAAGTGAAAAGCCATATTTAAAACAGTTGTATCATTAAATAAGGTAAGAGCTGGCAAACATGAAGAAGAAAATTGTAAAAAAATTGATTTTATGTTTCCAGTTTATCTTTAGCCTAAGTGATTAAGAACTGGAGAATGCTATCATTTATCTTGTATAATTGTTTATTTATTTGAAAAGAAAAATTTTTTAAAATAAATATTATTCCGTTCTAGATTCTATGTCTATCTCTCTGTTTTTACGTCCATCCGTTTTTTGTTGTTTTAATTTGAATTTGCACACAAAATGAGAATTAACCATTTGTTTTTTATTAATAACAGACTGTAACAGGGAAATTCTAGTGAAAAATTAGTTATTGGGGCTTGTGGGTCTAGTTGAGTAGATCATTTTGCCATTTCAAAAAATTGCTAACACCATCAAAATCGGAAGTTATCGATAAAAACGATTTCTTAAGACTTCACGAACAAACAAGTTTCACTGCGATTTAAAATTTTTAAACGGGGTCAAAGAGAGGAGCACTTAAGCTTTCCGTGTATATTTAAAAGATTTTACTTTAATTTACGGTATACGTGGCTGCCTACTGCTCGCAAGCAATCTAATAGAATCAACAAGATTCCGTTTTGACATACTTTGTCTTATATTTCGTGGAACTAAAATTTTTTATTCTTCTTAATTTTTGGTCACCTTAATTAAATTTTTTTGATGTGGTGGACTAAGCTAATGCCTGATAATATTTTCCTAAAATCAGCAGTATTAGCGATGAAATTTAGAATAAAGAATGGAAACTGTCATGCTGATATCTTGTGTCCTTAAGAACTTACACGCCTCTGAACATGAAACATGTTAAATATGCGAAATTTTTTGTAGGGTTTTCCCAAAAAGGTGTTATTGTTTTTTTGGTCTTATAAAATGAATTTCCCCTGGAGCATACAAGAGTTTTATTCAGTTTTTTTTAAAGAAAACGTATTAAAAATAGCTGTAGAAGAAAAACCGGATCAAAAGAGGAATGTTTGTCCTACCAACCCTATCCAATTTTGACCGATTTTGAAATAAAATTTATAGTTTCCTTAAAAATTCCTCAGACTGCAAAGCAACGATCGCCTTAGAACTAAAAATTTTCTAAGGCCTAATTTTCTAGGTGTTGCATATTTAGATATCACACCTTACCCTGTGATGAGCCTATCTTTTAACAGATGTGCAAAAATTTTTTAATTTTCATTCCTATCTTTTTTCGTGTAACTTTTCGTTTATATTTTGGTGCTGGGTTATAGTAGTGGATAATGTCTTCACTAGTCTACTGACAAAATCCCATTCAACCTTTATCTGTTCTAATTTTGTAAAAAAAACGCGAAAAAACAGGGGGTATTATTTTATGTATGAAGTGAAGTACATTAATTGCTTATTAATTTTTACTTTATGTGGTACATTCCATATTGAGCGCTTCCGATATTAGCGACTTTATCATCATTACAAAATAGATGAGCCAAATCTACTGCGACTGCATACAACGCATAATTCTTTCCTTTTATTATCTTATTATCCTTAAAACATGGTGTTCGATACTGTTATAGAATCAGTATAATAGAGTCTAAAAAATTACGTCGTTGTTTTTACTTTTACATATCCAGCGACAACATCTAAGATATCGAAAACGGTAATATATAATATCATATAAAGTGTTCCATTGAAAACGTGATTCGAAAACTATATGTTCGGAAGACATTCCTAGTGAAAAAACGATAACTTCTAACTACGCATTTAATTAAAAATTAAAATTTTAAATATATCTAAGAATTGAAAATAGTTATAACCCAGATTCTCCAAAAGCGTCTTGATAGCTAGTGGAACGGACACATAAGTCAAGTTCCGCGGCTACACATTTTCATTTTTACTATAGATGCCAAGCACTTAATAAAATAAGCAGCTATAGTGATTCAGCCATATACTTAAGCTGTACTGCAGGAGCAGGTTCGGAGCTAGCCTCGTGCCTACGTGCCTGAACTACACATCCAACAACTACAATTTGCATACTGCAACCAATAGTAACATCCTACCAGATAAATATTTAAATAGCCCAAAACGTGGAATATGACCCTGAACAGCATATATCACTATACATAAGCTCAATATTGAGTACCTGTTTAGTGTTGCAAACTAATCTAAATAGTGTAGCCACCAGTCGCCTCAATCGAGCTAGATTTTCATTTTAATTCTCTTTTAAAGAGAAAAACCTCTAAGCATAGCGGCGAAAATTTCGAATACAAAAGCAATGATCCGATGCACACATGTAAGACAGTAATGCGCACCATCTCATATACGAACCTAGTACACTGAAAGGAATGTCATTCATTCAGACAATGAAATGGTTTCATTAAACGTTCTTCATTATAGTAATGCAACTTTGCATTAATACAATGATAAATTACATTGCGTACATGAAATTCTTCAATATCTACTGTTCACAATAGTTCACATAAGTTTATTGTATTAATGAAAATTGTTACATTGTTTAAATGAATTTACTTTTTAGCGAATTTATGGAAAATATAAATAAGTCATAAATATTTTTTTAAACTCATTGTATACGATTTTTCAAACATAAGTACATCAACATTTATTTATTTCAAAAATGTTACCTACATATTTCTTATTTTTCAAATCTTTTTGAATTTCAAAGCAATATTGTCTTCATAAATGCAATGAAAATATTTCTTTTATACAATGTAATATTCTTCGTTGTATAAAACACATTGTTAGCTATACTTCTCCTTTTTTTTCTAACTATATTTCATTTATGTATGTATTTAAAATAATGAGAAATAAGAGTAGCTGTTGGCTGAAGTGGCTAGCGCGTTTACTACAAATGGTGAGGTGTTGCGTTCGAGACTAGTTTTAGGCAAGCCATCAACATTTATTGGTTACTGAGCAGTACAGAGAGCGGTTGACTGACATATACATACTAATGCACATTACAGCATATTAATTGCATGAGTGTGTTAATTCTCTTTTCTAAAATAAAAAATGATTAAATACCTTTGATCTAATGAAATAGATTCATTCCATTTATGTATGACATGGCTTGCCAAATGTAGTTCATAAATACAATGAAACATTCTTCATTAATCCAATGAAGGGCTTCATTAGCTTACTTTCAATAACAAATTTCATTAATAGAATGAAGAAATTCATTGTCTGAATGAAAGATTTCCTTAAGCGAGATACTGAAGTGTTCATCCACGAAAACATTTTCAACGCTTCTCTGAACACATTGTAAGCTGGCAGTAGGCAACTCGAATACAATTTCGCTTACTTTGTGAGCAGCTATAAGACGTCCTGAACAATTCTTCGAACACATTGCAAGTTAGCAGCAGGCATCTCAAATACAATCTCGCTTACTTTTTGTGCTGGTAAAAGACGCCTTGATACAAAAGATAAACGAAATTCATTCTTGTAAATTCCATACACTACCGTTGTACGCTGTGTAAGATAGCATTCATTGAACACAAATTGTAGCAAACATCATTAAAGAGATGTATTATGGTAGGCAGTGTTCGCCGCTGGCTACTTGATTTAATCTATTTTTTATTTTTGCTTTTTATTTGTGCAAAAACAATCGAATATTTACTAGTGTGTTTTACTTGTAGCTGAGAAAAAAACATACATGTATTTGTTTATTGGAGTTAGTAAGAAATTGATAATCCTATTACTCCTAAAGTACTGAACCGATTTCAATAAAATTATGATTGACCGGTTCTATGTAAAAAACCCTTTAAAAATATTAGACCAATGGTCATTACAAAATAAAAGGAAAAACAAATATTAGCCCTCAGAAACGGTACTCGGTAATGAATGAAAAAATGATCTACCTATACGACTGAAATCGAAATTAATCTAACTATAATAATAGGAGTATTATATATATATATATATATATATATATATATATATATATATATATATATATATATATATATATATATATATATATATATATATATATATATATATATATATATATATATATATATATATATATATATATATATATATATATATATATATATATATATATATATATATATATATATATATATATATATATATATATATATATATATATATATATATATATATATATATATATATATATATATATATATATACATATATATATATATATATATATATATATATATATATATATATATATATATATATATATATATATATATATATATATATATATATATATATATATATATGTGTATATATCATATAAAGCTCTATTAGCGATATTACTAAACATTAACCTTTATATTAACTAACATTTAAGATTCTTATGGAACTTCCCATGCGGTAGTAACTTAATTAACTAACATAGAGGATAACATGAATTTTTTTTTCGTATATAAATAACATTGACATCTGGTAACTAACATAAAGGGCAGCAAAAAGTATGTAATTTAAAGTTGACAAGTAACGAAAGGAAAACTAAATATATATTAAATAAATTCCCATCAACGAACTCTCGTGGAGCCCTTCACCAGTTCGAGTGATGCGGCACACAGAAAAAATTATCAGTAAAAAATTTTCAAACAACTGTTTGTCTAAATATACATTTAATATTCAGTAAATGTTCTGTACATAATCTATGAATTGTTTGCTTGACTCTTATTTAGGACGTAAACACCAAAAACAACAGAAAAACTGTGTCGTAAAAAAACAACACCGATAACGACATTCACACAAATAGCAACAACAACAATGATAGCAAGAGGAATGCGATTATACCAAGTTTGTTTACTGTAGTTTTTGAGTTAATCAATTCGTTAATGTCGTTGCATTAATTCTCATTCATTTTTTTAGAGTCTCTAGATAAACATCCAGACTTGAACACGTTTAACAAAGTGAAATTTCATAAATGATTAATGGATGATGATGATGATGATAAATGACCCAGACAAAAATTTTGTTTGATATATTACAAAAAATCCAGTAAATATTTTCGTTTAATTACGTAAACTATTTTCTTTAATATTTGCTAGTATTTTTAAACTAATTGTTTTATAAACTGAGACAAAAATATTGTTTGATTTTTTTCAGAAAATCCAAAAAATCTTTTTGTTTGATTTAGTAAATTGTTTTGTTTACAATTTGTAAATATTTTTAGACAATTTGTTTTGTAGATTTCAAGAATTTGCTCACTGACAAAAAACACATTTTTTTCAATGAAATTGTTGACATATATTTGTCTATATTTACAAATTTGTTTGTAGGTCCTGTTGGAGGATAAAAACCTTTTTTGCCCTTTATTAGTTGCAATAATTTGAACTAAATAAAAACTGGAATAATTTCCAGTGTTAAAACATCACTATAGATAATTTTACAAATTCAAATTTATCAATTAAGTTATGCGTTTCGTGGGTTTAAATTCAAAGACATTTTTTACTAATTATTTTGGCTTGAGTTCGGTTTTAATTTAATTTTTCAATTAAATTATATTTTTATTTAGAGATGAATATGAAGCATGTAGACAAAGAAAATTTTGACTGCGCGTAGGGTTGAACTGACGTTTCAATGGCTCCCGCTTATCTCATCAGAGTTCTTTAAAATAAATAAAAATATAATTTAATTGAAAAATCAAATTAAAATCGAACTTAAGCCAAAATAATTAAAATTTCTTTGAATATAAACCCATACAGTTCGACGAAACTCATAACTTAATTGTTAAACTCTAAAGGCACCTAGCAAAAGGATGTATATGTTCAAATAAAACTGAACAAACAAACATTCACACACACTAGTACTTGTAATTATCAATGATAATTCATTCTAGAATAGAGGAATAAAAAAAAGCAAGTTTAACACAAGACAAAGAAAAAACTGAATATCAATAACTATCAAATGAAATACAGCTCTTATAGTGACAGTAAAAATTGATTAAAGGTAGACGATATTCAGCTCTTGACTGCAACCACCCGACTTTGGTCGAGTGCTATAAGCGGTAAAGAACTCTGATGAGATTAGCGGGAGCTATCGAAACGTTAGTTCAACTCTCCGCGCAGTCATCTACATGCTTCATATTTATCTCTAAATAAAAATTCATATTTATTTTATTCAGTAATTCAACTTATTTAGTTAAAGGTAGAATAACAAGTAAGTAATTATTACAAGAGTATGCCTAAAAAATCTTTGAGTTAAATACCATCAAAAACTTCGAGCGATTGAACTACATTTTTTTAAACATATTTTTAATGCGTGTCGCGCTAAGCGGTTTTTGTGTACATTTTGTTGGCAGATGCATATTAAAGAAACATTTTAATTTGTTGTCATATAATGCAATATTAATTTGGGCAAGTTACCCAGTATTTACTATTTCATTGAATTCCTTTTCAGAAAATAAAATTTATTTTTTTCTGTGTAAGTCAGTTCAAGCTTATTTCATTCTATTTTATATATTAAGGAAAGATAAAAATCAGAAACAATAGCAATAACATAATGCCCAAAAGTGTAGAGTTATGTTAACTTGCATTACAGCGTTCAAAGCCCATACTCATTTGGAGTATGTAATAAATTACTGAAACTTTCTTATGTTCAGTAGTTTTCTTTCTCATGGTGTAACATGTTCGATCGAACTTGTTTGGTTAAAAGGATCTTATTTCTGTTGCATTTTTTTGTATTGCCCAAAGCAATATCTCATATTGATACGAAGTATTAACTTTTGAAATGTTTTTTATTAAAAATTTACCCCCTGTAATTGAGCATTATTTTCTTTCGCGGTTTAAGATTAATGCATTAAACACATTCGCCACAGCAGGCTACCGACTACAACCTGTCAAAAATAGAATACATGTGTGTATGTGAAAATGATTATTTTCACGACTGCACGGCTACACGACTGCAGGTTGTTGTCCATGCTACTTCTGTCGTGTAGTCAAATTAAACTAATTTCTATTTTTGTTGGCTACAAAACAAAAACAGTGTTGACAGTATAACAAAATATGTAAAGCAAATTAGTGATTAGAATTATTTTTTATTGAAAAATAAAGAAGAAAATTACTAAACTTAAATGTTAAAATATATATGCATCAAGATTTTTTAAATAAATAAATCTATTTTTTTTGTTATATAGAATATTGACTTAAGTCAAAAATACCAACTTCATTGAAAATTAAAAAAATCACAGGGTAAAAGCCCTTTTTAACCTAAAAATTTTAGTATAATTTATTTCGGTGCTCTCTCCTGATTCCAGAGTTACGGAGTTCAAAACTTTAATATATTATTGATCATAAGTCCTACAATATAGAACGGATTTAAACGATATATACTACGTTTATACGCACGGGTTATATGCAAATAAAACTGTAAATTGTTGCCATATAATTGTTTTATTGCGACTTATTAACTTACGAAAACTATTCACGATTAACGCAATATGTGCAAATAAAATGATTGGTGCTGGCTGCCCCGCTTTGGCAATAAAAGGCAATAAATAGAAAAATATTTCGCGAAAAATATTGATAGAAGAAAATAATGACAATTAAAACAAATAATTGTTTGTTCCTTTATACATTTCAACAATTTTTTTTGTAAAATACAAACGTCTTCTATAAAAGTGCTACGAAGTTTTTGTATTTTGATATGCCATATATACAGTGAACTAACTTATTTGCAAATATTTTTATTTGCAAATAGTCCGCGTATAAACGTAGTAATAGTTATCATTTCAAAATGTTTTAAAATACCTTTCTACTGGTATATACAATTTTTAAATCCATTAACACATTGCGAGCAAAATGGAATTTAAAACATTTTTTATATGACTTCTCACGTAAAAGAACCATTATCTTAAAAACTGGCCGATACAATCGTACTTAAATATGTATTTAGTTTAATAGAAAGCATTCCAAGCTTTCATTTGATGTATACTTGAAAGTTACCATCGATGAAATTCATCAGTTAATGCACTTTGAAAATAAATTAACTCATTTAACTCTTAAACTCGTCTTTAAAGTACCATAACCTACGTATTACATTGGTGACAGCTTTCAACTATACACCAATAAAAGCATGAAAAGTTCTCTATACAACTATACACATGCATATGTACCGTTGTATCGACCAGTTTTTACGATAACGGAGTTTCTGCGTGAAAAGTCAGGTAAAACAAATTAATTGTTTTAAAAAATGTGTATACCAGTAGAAAGGCATTTTAGAGAAGTTTAAAGTGATATCCATATGGCTTATATCCGTTCTATATTCTAGGAGTTATGGGTAATAAAAAAATAAAAGTTTTGAACCCATTAACTTCGGATCCAAAAGAGACCAAATAAAATTACACTAAAATTTTAAAGTTTAAAAAAGCTACTATCTCATGAGTTTTTTTTTTAATTTTCAACGATCCTGGTATTATTGACTTAAGTCAATATTCTATTTTATTAAACAGAAAAAATATCAAAAAATTTAAGTATGAAAAGTGCCATAACAATCAATAGGTTTTAAATAAATAAATTGATTTGTTTTTACATTTTGCGAGATGTAAGAACATTTTGAATAAGAAATTTTTTTATACAAGTAAAACTTTTAAAGTGGCACCACTGAAATATGTACTCCAAGAACAACATGTCAGCTGGTTACGATGTAGCTGCCGTGCTCAAAATAATTAAGTAGCTTACTACACGACGACGATTGCTGCCAACAGCATTTGTAGTCGTGTAGCCGTGTAGTCTGCTGTGGCGAATGTGTTTATAGCATTAGAATTAATAAATAATAAATAATGGGGGCAAGAATTATATTATTAAAACGAGATATATAGCCATTTTAGACCTTCGATCTAAAACGATGCGATAAATAGGGAGTCTATAATAATCGTTTGCAGAGCATCATGAATATAGCTAGGGAAGGACCGAACCACCCCAAGCCGACTCTTGCTAGCAACTCAAAGGCTCCCGTAGTCCTCTCTCTACTAGATTCTGAACGACCCAAATATTTCGTTTATCACTGAACGACTTTCTATTTCCGGATTGTTTTAAGCATATGCTTGGCATCTATGATGCCTGTTTGACTGTGGTCGTTACAAGTTATGAGACATAAAAACAGAAAAAGTGAATTTTTTTTTAACTTTGGTTATTTACCTGCATTTTTTTCAGGGTAGTTTTTTTTATAAATATCCATCGATTTTGTATATGAGACTTGAATAAATCCAAATTTCATTTTTTATGAACACTCTAATGGACTATTTTACATTGGAATTTTGTTTAAAAAAATTGTAACTTTGCCAATTTCCAAACGATATAAATAATTTAGAGCTTATTTTAATCGTAAAAAGATACACTTTTTAAGAGATGTAAAAGATGGTTAGGCTCTTAAGCAAAGTGTTGCAAAAGATGGCGGAAAATTTAAATAAATTAAAAAAAATTAAAAATTTTAGTTTTGCTTTGATAATATTTCCACGAAATATATGTCATAATAAAATCTTTTGAACACACACGGAAAACTTAAATCCTCCTCTATTCGGCACCGTTTAAGATTAAAAATCGGCATTGAAATAACGCAGTGAATTGCTTTTTGTCCGTGAAGTCCGAAAAAATAACTTTATGTCGATAACTTCCGATCTACAAAAAACCTTTTGTAATTTTTCCAGAAAGATATTTTATACGTTTTTTCATTGTGTTACTTTTGTCCACAAAATTATGTTTTTGGTTATATGTATGTTTCTGACTATGTAATTAATTTTCAATTTTTATGCTGTTTTAATTGTCCTTCGCCTTTGAGCCAAACACAAAGTTAGATATGTTACACCAGATATTGAAACTACCGCTTCTCTGCTTCGAAGATTGATTTCCTGTTACGTGATAAATGTTGTATTTATATATAAAATAAGCAAGATGTTCGCTTTTCGTTATTTAGCAACATGTTAAATATATTTTCAAAAACAAACTGGAAAATTTCTCTTAAAGAAAACAGAAAACCTTAAATAAAAAAAGTTTCGCTTTCATTCCCCTTTTATATTTTGTAACAACGAACAAATATCATGAAATGACAATTTTTTTCTCCTATTTTCATTTTTTTTTTGTTAATTTACATGGCTTAAAACATGCAAAATGTTGATTATGCAAATTTCGGTAGTAAGTTTTTCTTTCCTCAAAGCATTTCTTTATACGCAATAACTTTCTTAAAAAGAAACCAAAAATGCCAAGCAACAAATGATTTTAAGACTCGTAAGTGACTTGCGTTTGCAACCAAGAGTGAAAAGCGACATTATTTGTTACATTTGTCTAACATTAGATACTAACAGAGAGTTAGTCTTTTTGCGATCATTATAGCCATATAAATTGACATGTTTTCCCATTTTATTTTAATTTGTTTTTTCTTTATGCAATTAGTATGATGTTTAATCTATTAATTAAGTTTTTTTACAAACGAAATAGCCGTGGTAGTGCTTTTTCTTTAAAAAATTTATATAGTTTCTTCTTAATTACAAACCCAATAGCAAAACAATAATTTGATTTATGTTAACCAAAGCAAATAAGTATGTATTTTCTAACAGCTATCCAAGTGGCATATTTTTATAATTTATTTATGTTCATGTTGTGGAGTTTTAATTAAATGACTTGTTGTTTCTTTTAAAAATTTTGTGTTAAAGTAAATATTTACAAACAAATTTTTAAATATACCAATTTCACTCTATTAGTTAGTTGCTTTGTAAACATTTTGAAATCACCTCATAATTAGTGCCCAACTTAATTTAATAGTGAAAAATAAAGAGAAGTGTCACGGTGTTGGCTTTATCAAGCACAAACAAATACAAACTGCAAAGCTCTTTTGGCGCTTGGAAATAAGGCCCCATAGTGTTAAATGAAATATAGCCCTTAAATTTGGGATAATTTTTTTATTATAAAAAATAGCCTCAATATATATTTTTTTAAATATTTACCCAAATTAATGAAAAATTTCTCCAAATCTGAAATGAAATAAGGCATCAAATTTAGGACAATTTTTCACTATGAACAATCACCACAAATTGAGAATACATATGAAATTTTACGCCAATAGTAGCTTTTCCCGCAAGGGAGCAATCGTCCAAAGTTGTTTTGCTTAATCTTGAACCAAAGCAGCTAGTTTTGCTTATTGGTGTCTTCAATAGCGCCATCGCTGAGTAGACGTTTGCTGCATAGGCGGCCTTTGGTCAGGTTTAAGGATTTTCTCCTCCACATATTTCGAACAGTGGTTTCGCTGAATAAAGATTTTCCACTTAGGCGGCCGTCGGCATGGCTTAAGGCTTTTCTCCTCTGGATATGTCGAAAAACAGCTTCGCCTTTATCTTCAACGGTGCCGCTTTTCGACATACCCAGAGAAGGAAATTCATAAGTCCGGCGAAGACTGGCTGGGCGGAAAAACTTTAGTCAGCGAAGCAACTATTCGACATACATAGACAAGAAAATTTTTAAGTCCAGCGGAATGACGGCTAGGCGCAAATTCTTTGGTTCGATGGTTGGTTGGTTGGTATACGTGGCTGCCTAATGCACACAGGCAATCAAATAGAATCAATAAGATTCCGTTTTGATAGACCACTCCACTCGTCAGTGTCAACCTTTATAGGTTCGAGCCCAGATCTCGGATCCGGTTGTACGTACTAGATCCAATCCGTCGCATTGAGATACCTAATCAGGTCACCTAGACCGATTTCTGCTAGCTCTGCTAGATCGTCTAGCATATTACTGCCCAAGAATTTGTGACTCGATTGGTGCAAGGCCGAGCACTCGCAAAGAAAGTGAAAAACTGTTTCTTATTTACTTTGACCCCGGCAGCCACGGCAGAACGCATTGTAGAAAAGGCCTATCCTGCTAGCATGTCTGCCGATCGCTCAGTGCCCTGTCACTACTGCGACGAGCCACGAGATGTCCCTACAGTTTCTGTTAGTTAATTGTGTTGTGCGCTTTTCATTGTAGCAAATCCACATCTTCCTAGCCACCTTACACGTGCTCAACTTGCGCCACCTGTCTTCAGATTTCTACTGATAATGTTTGAAAATATGGTTTCTAATAGTGCCAAACGGCATCGCTACCGATTCAGTAGTGGAGGCGTCCATAGCAGAGCCAGCCCTGGCAAGCTCTTCCGCCAGTTCATTAACAAGAAAATTATTATGTGCAGGAACCCAGATGAGGGTGACGTCTGCCTGACCACCTAATCTGCATAGCATGTCCCTGCACTGGCTAACTAGAGTAGAATAAGTAGTGTGTGACCTAAGGTACAGAAGTGCCGCCTGACTGTCGACGAATATGCCGACTCTCCCCTTAACACTCCTGTCAATTAACACTCTGCCCGCCTCCCTTATAGCCAGGATTTTAGCCCGAAATACACTCGCTTCTTTGGGAAGTCAGAAGGAGAGTCTTACCCCAAGGTCATTCGAGAGGACTCCGGAGCCTACATCGCAGATCATTCTTGATCCATCAGTATACACCTTAAAGATGAAGTATTTTTCTATGTTACCTCCCTTTCACTCTCGTCTGGATTGAATAAGGACTTTGAAGGTGCTGTCAAAGTCCAGATGACGTATCATGTAGTCAGAGGGCTTCCTCATTGTCGGAGGTTCATTGATCTAAGATTCAGGCATGAGCATAAGTCCTTGATCTCCACCTTCAGATGCCGCTAGTCTGACCGCACTGCTCGAGGATGCTGCCAGTACATGAAGGTCAATCGGAGTTACGTTTAGTATAGCATTCAGAGCCTCTGAAGGATTAGTACGTAAACAACCTGTAATCCCGATGCAAGCAGATCGCTGTATTCTGTATAGTTGGTCTACCACGTATTTCTTGCTTGTGGCGATCCACCATACTACTGATGCGTAAGTCAATATGGGACAAACAATTGCTATGTACATCCATTTGAGCATGTTAGGACTAAGGCCCCATTCGGAAACGAACATCTTCCGACAGGAGTAATAGGCAACTGTGGCCTTTTTGACCCTGTGTTGCACATTTTGTTTCCACGATAGTTTAGTATCCAGGATAACTCCTAGATATTTTGCATTGTCCGATAGGGACAGTTCCAGATTATTCAGCCGAGGAAGTCTAAAGCTCTTAATTTCCCGCTTTTGTAGTAAATAGTACCAGTTCCGTTTTGCAAAGGTTCACTCCTAGACCACAACCTGTAGCCCATTTGCTGAGTGTATCCAAGGTGTTGTACATGATATCGCTTATCACGTTCGTGAACATCCCTGATACCATTATTACTACATCGTCCGCATATGCCAGAACTTTTACTCCCGCAGCGTCTAGTCTTAGAAGAATTGTCTTAACAACGAGAAGCCAAAGCAGAAATTCTTTACTTAGCGATGCCATTAATTGACATACCTGTAGAAGAAAAATATAAGGGCCGGCCGAAGGCTGGCTGGGCAGAATGTCGATTGTTCCTTGGGTCGTTATTTGTGCAGCCAGAAACAAATAAGCATGCAGACCACACATGAAATATCTACACCTAATTAAAGCGAAATATCGCCCCAAGAATTTTTTATTGTATGTTTGGGGCCATTTGTACCTTTTTTTTTTTTTTGAATTTTTGTATTATCTGAATAGCTGTCGAATGAAAAGGAGCCTCAAAATAAAAAATAGTAAAATTTTTGTGAGGCCCTTTCCCATTTTTCTTTTTGTGGTTATTTTTCATTGTAGAAGGACGAAAAATTGCCCCAAATCTAGAACTCAAGAAAGGCCCCAAAAAATTTGCAAAAACTCTCCAAAACTTTCTTGTTTTTGTTTTCTGTATAGTCCCTACGCTAAATGGAACTGACACAAAACAATTTACGTGAGCGATCCCCAGGTGGTAGGGACCAGTCCGAGTTCTAACACTTCCTATGAAACGGACCAGCCACTTTTACATGGGGATGGCCTACGATAGGGTTAATTGATACTTTGTATGTACCTTGTAACTTGTCTCTGAACTATCTTGTGGAGTCCTAATCGGTATAGAATAATATAGATTCAATATAAATATTATTCCAAAATTCAGCTGAAATTATCGACTAATATATTTTTTTATTGTTACAAATCCAAGTAGAAATTGTATTTTATTTTTTAGCGGTGTCTTTGATACGATTCGAACCGACAACCTCCGGCATGACAGGCTAGTACATTACCCACTCCACCACAGGGGAACTTATATTTCAATGTTATAAATACCAGTTAAGCTGAAGTTAATATCTGAATATAGTTAGTTACGAAACAGGTTCCTGAGTGGCATAGCAGTCTCATTGAACGGAGACAATTAATATTATATAGATATTATGTGATAGGACTTAGATCCAGGTGCATCGAATTTGTTCAGTGCTGTTTACTAGCTACAATACTAGCCGGAGTACCAACTAAATTGAATGAAAATGGTTAATATGTGACCATTTACACAATATGTCTTTTTTCACCATTCACTACGCCTTATTTTTGGTACCAGTTTCATTTTCTCAAGTCATACTTTTGGATCATTTGTCACCAAATTTTCCGCAGGGATTTTAGTGGTTATTTCATTTTACACTCTTGGGCCTTATTTTGCAGCGCCAGCATTTTTAATTTTTAGTGTGTAAGTTTTAAATGGATGTTTTGTTTAATTATTTACCAATGAGTTAAAATAACTAAAACCTCAAGTATGAATAATATTAATTTGAGATATTAGTAAGCCTTGGCAAAGTATTTTTGTTTATGGCACTTAAGAAAATCTCTTTTAGTATTCGGCTTCCCTTTGATTCTTACCAAAGAAATAAAAAAAAAGACTTATGTTAATCAACGAAGCTGAAACTTTTGTTTTTCCATTATTTATTAATTAAAGGTAAAAAAATTTTAAGCTCTGAGACTCATCTGATGCCTACCAGCTCCATTAAAGTCTACGGAAATAATTTGCACGACACCAAGGACTCTCTAGGTGGAGCTTGTGGTAGACCGGCAATACTAATTAAATCGCCGCTAAAACCCCGTTTGGAGGATGAAGTTTGTAAAGATTTTCTTCAAGCAATAAGCAGCTGACAGACAGCTTGTTAGATATAGTAAAATTTATTCTTTAGATGTGGAATGGCTTTTGTCTAAAAAATGGGTATGAAACATACATATATGGTTTAAAAGGTAGTTTTCTCTAGATATAAACAATATATTGTTTTGCTTCAAAAACCCGGTTACGGACCAAGCGGTGTAATTAAAAAGTTAAATTTAAAAAATCAAAAAACCCAACTGCGTAAAAAACTAAAAGAAATCAAATCAAGTGCGCGGAACATAATGACTTTTACATTCGGGAAGCATTATTGTTACCAGAATTCCTATAATTCTACTCATGCGTTAATTGCTTAGAAGCACAATTTGATTAAAACGCCAGGTAATCGTTTGTCATTGGATTGAAAATATTTAAAATTATATAAAAATTCTGTGTTTAACAAACCCTTTATTTAGGTTTTGCTAATTAATAGACTCAATCAATTGCTGTACATTATCTTATACATAAATATCATGCTTTAATTACTATATTCAAACTTTTAATTAGGCTAAAGTTGAAAGTAATTGTAAAAAGGTTTATTATATTTATACTCTCATACTGACGGCACATTTGTATTTCTATTGTTTGGCTAATTTTTTGCATGCCATAAATATCAATAAAACTCATACTCGTGGCGTAATACAAAAAAAAGCAAAAAAAGTAAAAGTATTTATATTAGTGTTTTGTGTTTTAAAATGATTGATTAAAATCATTTTTGGCTTATTGAGTAAGATTTTTGCTTTGCGGTATTTTTAGGCTTTTTTAATTACATGATGAATTTTAGCTTAAGCCGAAATGTTACTTATTTTTGTATCATCGTAATGAATCAAGATGATTTATTTGATTTACATATATGCGTTTACACGATGAGTATTTTTATATTGAATGGTATAGTTTGTTTTACAAATATTTTTTCAAGCAGCATGCGAATGCTTTCTAATATCGCTGTCCTATTTTTTTATGTTTAAAATGTGCATGATATGATAAACTGCCTCACAGCAACTGCTTAAGCAATTTGTTCTATTAAGAGAAAATAAAAACGTAAAATTTATATTCCAAATGATCCAAAAGTACTCGTCCTATGACTTGAGAAAATGAGACTGGTACCAAAAATAAGGAGTAGTGAATGGTGAAAAAAGACATATTGTGTAAGTGGTCACATATTAAGCATATTCAGTTAAGCACTGAACATCTGGATCTAAGCCCTATCGCATAGTATCTATTTAATATTAATTGTCTGTCTTTAATGAGACTGCCAACGCCACTCAGGAACCTGTTCCATATCTATATTCAGATATTAACTCTAGCTTAACTGGTATTTATAACATTGAAATATAAGTGCCCCTGTGGTCGAGTGGGTAGTGTACTAGCCTTTCATAGCGGAGGTTATCGGTTCGAATCCTATCAAAGACACCGCTTAAAAATAAACTACAATTTCCACTTGGATTTGTAACATAAAGAAATAAATTAATCGATAATAACAGCTGAATTTTGGAGTAATATTTATATATAATCTTTATTATTCGACACCGACTAGGACCCCATAAGATAGTTCAGAGATAGGTTACAAGGTGCATATAAAGTATCAATTAACCCCAGCCTAGGCCATCCCCATGTAAAAGTGGGTGGTCCGCTTCATAGGAAGTATTAGAACTCGGACTGGTCCCTACCACCTGGGGACCGGTCACATGACTTGTTTTGTGTCAGTTCCATTTTCCGTAGGGATACGATATCACAACAATACTTCACGCAGAAAATTAAGATTTCGAAAGGTTCTAAAAATTGCTCTTTTGTATGAAGCGCTGTTCTCATTTAAGGGGATGTTTACATACTACGCAGCATACTACGAAACATGCATGCATGTTTGAAAATCATATAGTTTTTCACAGCATGAGACGACATTGGATCTTATTTTGTTTGTCGTTTTTCGACTTTAACTTCGACATTTTGTTATAGATTCGAGAAAAAGCGTAACAATTTTCTACTATATAGAGATATATTAAGGTTAGCCTTCGGCAGGGTTTAAGGACTTTCTCGTCTCGATATATCAAAAAGTGGCCTCGCTGTGTGAAGATTTTTCTACTTAGCCGGCCTTCGGTGGGGCTTTAGGATTTCCTTCTCTTGGTGTATCGAAAAGCGGCTTCGCCGAGTAAAGATTTTCTGCTTATCAACCTTAAGGATTTTCTGCTCTCTGCGTGTCTTAAAGGCAATAATTGTTCGTCTGGCTTTTTGGGCTATTGTTCAAAACATATTTGGGTAATGACTATGGTATTCATTTAACTGGGCTTCTGCTTTACACGTTTAATCGCTCGATTAATTAACCGAGGTTTTGGCTTAATCCGTTAATAATCGGTTATTTTCGGTACTAACCGGTTAACTGATTAATACAGTTTTTTTCATAAATCAAGTAATTTCAACAAATAAAAATGCATAAATTAGTTATTATTTTGAGTTTATTAGTAAAAAAAAAAAATCGGTAACATAGCAAACATAACAATTTTTGAATCAAGCAAAAAAAAAATCTGAAATATGTATTCGTTTAAAAATGAACAGGTTTGTGAGATCATTATATCAGTTATTTCAATAGTTTAAGGAGATTTTCTAAAACAATCTTTCAGAAAAATAATTTGGTTTAAATGTTTAGGATTTAAGAGATTATCTTTCTTTAGTTTTGATAAAACTTGACTTGGAAAAATAATTTCACTTATCGGGAAATATCATTTCTCAGTAGTTTTCCTTGATTTCTCAAAATATATAAAACCTTCCATTATGCCATTAGAGTCTTGTGTTATTTTTTTCTAACTCTTAACATTTGTAATTGTTTAGGTTAATTATGTTAAACATTTCTTGTAATACTATCGATAGACTCCTCTCTTGTGAGATCATCATCCTGGCAGAGCTCAGCGATGAGCATTCTGCGAAAAAGTTTTTTTCCGAAATCCTTAGTTTTCGTTTTTGTACAGTATTTTAAAACACTGTTGCTAGAAGGAAATATTCTTGCATAGAGGTATAAATAGTTGAATTCGTCTGTCATTAAATCTAATCCTTAGACTTTTAATTAAATCGTTGGCAACAGTATTATTGACTTTTATTAAATTATTAAACAAAAATTTAATAATTCCCTCAAGTTTAATTAGAGTAGGACATTCTTTACTAAGCTCTTTTATATCCATATTCAACGGTTTTAAACTTTTACTTAAGTTAAGATCACTGACCACACTTCTTTGTTTGTATGAAAAAGTAATTTCTAAACACATACCTTTTGTATATGAGACGAAACAAATAATTAAATACTCAAAAATACCTTATGATAGTGCAAAAAATAAGAAAAAAATTGTTACGTCGGTTAATCGACTGATATTAACCGTTTTAACCGTTAATCGAAAATAACCGATTTTAAATTAACCGATCAGTTAATCAGGTAGTATTTAGCCGGTTAATCGATTAACGGTTAACCGAATGAATACCCTAGTAATGACCCAAACAGATGGGCGATTGTTCATTTTGATACGGAATGATTGATTCTACAGAACATTTTTGGGCGACTTGAACTTTTTTTGTCTTTGTTCACTCAGAATAACAAAAAACAAAAAAAAGAAACAAAAAAAAACAGTTGGGCAATTGTACATTTAGGCGTTTTTGCTCTTGGGCGATTTTTCATACACCCATTCAATGCACCCTTCTGGAAAAATTATAGTCTCGAGCCAAGACAATGCAAAATATTTTAAATTGCTTGTTTTTTGGGGATTATTTATAACAACTTTGTGTGAAATAATAAAATTGTTCCCTTTTTGACTTGAAATTTCAGGTGATTTGAACATCTATAAAATCTGACAAAGATCAAAGCGAATGGATAACATGCTGCTTTATGCCCTATCGTATAAAAATTTTTTAAAATCGGTCCATAAATGGTGGAGCTATGCGATAACACTGGTAAAATAAAAAATTTCGGGAGGGCGAATTGCCCATCCAATTTGGGGGAAAAAAAATTATGGATTCAGCCGCAAGCAAATCTTTCAAAAAATAAAAATGTATAAATAACTAAATGAAGAATTTTGAAAATCGTTTCATAAATGCACGAGTTATGCGATAATCAATAGGGGCATGTAGACTGTTCGTCCGATTTTCAAATAAAAACTATGTGCCAGAACTGCAGGTAATCCCTTTCTAACAAAAAAAACAATTTTGAAAATCGGTTCAATATGATAGAATTTATAAATAAAAAAATTGAGTTTGATTCAGGAATCAGCAACTTTGAAGCATAATTATTGCTTTTCAGCCACTCAGTTATAGTTTCTTAAGCTAAAGAACTTAGAGCAAATAAGCATGTAAGCCATACAATTTCAAAAGTTAGTTTTCTACATTAGTTCTACAGTTGGGTAGCAAATCATTTAACATATTACTTAACGTTAAAGCTAAAAACATTTCAATTTAAACTTTTTTAAATTTGAGAGTTGATTTCTTCAAAATTTTTATTCTACATATTACGTGGTTCCTGCAATATGCTGCAACTTATTGTAACAAAAACAAATGTTTTAATCATTTATTTAATAAAATCAGTTTTTGAAATAATTCGAAAATTAAATTTTTTAAACAATGTGCTGCAGCCTTTACTGACTTATATTGTTATTTTCAAAAAAAACGGGCTGCTAAATATTTTTTGAAATATTTTTTCTATGTACGAGTATACACACGTCTTCTCTTCCTTTTTTAAATTGACATTTAAAAATGATTTATTCTAAATCACGTTTTCTCTAGCTTTGTACTAGAGGGCTGCACGAATATATTCGAAAGTACTCATAAGTATGTTTGTGTGTGTATGAATGTATGTTTTTTGTATATATGTGTGTATATATGTATGTTTATATGTATATTTGGTCGTGGCTATGTATGTACACACATATACATGCATGTATACATAAGTATATACATAAGAACATACATCTATGCACACACGAAATTCTTACGAGTACATTCTACGAATACATTTGAGTACACTTTGCAGCCCTCTACTTTGTACACCACATCATACCATTTTTGAAAGAAAAAACATAAAAATGCACTAGCATGAATATCACATTTGTGTTTTAAGTCTTTTGTTTTTTTAACAATAGTTTTTTTTTGCCAATATTTTGACATATTTTTGCTAAATTCACACTACAATAATTACTCAGCATGTCGTTTTCTTTCTAACAAGTGTCATTTAAACAAACTCGTATGACATATTTTTCCGCTAACTAGCAAACTTTTCAATATTTTGAAAAAAAACTGCAACACAAGAGACAAATAACACACTAGAGCGTATGTTTTCCTACTATTTAAATGACAAATGCTTGTAGAATTATAAAATAAAAACAAAAGTTAGATCTAAAAAAAAATAGCAGACAGACGGTTTCGTATGATAACATTGGCTTTTATTTTTAAAAAATGTTAAAAATACATATGAATTAACAATTTAAAAAATTCATATTAGTTTGATAAGATCCATAATAAATTTATTATCAAATTGGAGCAATGTTGTTTTCTCAAAGCTTACTTCTTAAAATTTTCATTACTTTTATTCAAATTAACTTGCAGGCATCTAAATATATTACTTGTTAACAACTACCGTGCTGTACATAAATATATTGCAATAATTTATTTATTAACTCTGTTGATTTTCGCAGCTCGTCTACTGTACAATTTTAAACAAATTTATTTTGACTTTTGTTTAATTTTAATTCCAACAATGAGTATGATTTTATTTTTTTATTTTCAACTATTTTATATACATATTCATCAAGTCAATTCTTTACTGGTGTTAAACACTAAATATATTTTGCTTTTCGAAATAAATGTAGCATAAATAATTTTGTAATTTTTTCCAGATGTTTATTTTTAGATTTAACGTTTGAAATTGGAAAAGCATGAAAAATATTTGTTATTAAATAAAATAAAATAACATAAAATAGATCAAGAGTTTGAGGGCAAATCATATTTTTTTCGTCATGTTGAGATATATGTACATAGGTACGAGTATGTATGTATAAAGTTGTATAAAAATATTCAATTTTGTATAAAATGTAATATACAAAAATTGTACACAAAAAGTCAGTATAATAAACTATCATACTCCCAAACATATTCAGATGATGAAATATACTCCCTTCATATTAAAACTTTCAAACAATTATTTTTCTGCCAGACTTCAGAGACTAGAGTTTGAAATCAAATCAATAAAATAATTGAGCAACTGCTCTTTAAGCAATTATTCTAAGTTATTGCAGATTATTTGTAGCACAGGGGAACAAAAAGCTATTTGTTTGGTGTAATAAATACTATAACTGATGTAAAAGTTTGAGGCATAACATTGTTAAACTTAACTTTATATTTTTACAGCAATGGTTTGTTAAAAATCACAGTTTTTATTCTAGGGTTATTTGTCGCATATTTTTTTTCCTTGCTTAATTTTTTCCAAATGATGATCAAAGTCGTAGATTTTTTTAATGATTATTAGTCTACACAAAATTTTCATTGAAAGAAACTCTTTGTATTATAAAAATCATTTTTTAAGATTTTTGTGCCCTGTAGGTTATCAGGTCGCTGGTGAAAATTATAAAGAAAGGGTTCCAGCCCACTTGGGTCCAATAATAATGGTCCCTTTGTGCCCTGTAACTCATACAGGATCTTTAGGATCTTATATTTAAATGTTTGGTTGGTTGGTTGGTTTACGTTGCTGCCTGTTACGCACAAGCATCTAAGTAGAATCAATAGGATTCCGTTTTGTCAGATCAATCCACTCGTCAGTGTCAACCTATGTAGGTTTGAGCCCAGGCCTCGGATTCGGTATTAGATACTAGATGCAAACTATTGCATTGAGATACCTAATCAGGCCACCCAGACCTATCCCTGATAGCTCCGAAAGTTTGTCTAGTATGCTGTTGGCCAAGAATTTGTGTCTCAAGAGGTGTAAGGCCAGGCATTCGCAAAGAAAGTGGAAGACTATTTGGCCTTTGCTTTGATCTCGGCAACTACTCAGAACGCATTGTAGAAAAGGCATATCCTGCTAGCATGTTTGCTGATTGCCTAGTGCCACGTCACTACTGCGACGAGCCTCGAGATGTCCTCACGATTTCTGCCAATTAGTTATGTTGTGCGCTTATCGTTGTAGCATGGCCACATTTTCCTAGCTACCTTACACGTGCTCAAGTTGCGCCACCTACCTTCAGTTTTCTGCCGGTAATATTTGAGAATGCAATTTCTAATAGTGCCAAACGGCATGCCTACCGATTCAGAAGTGTAGACGTCCATGCCAGATCCAGCCACCTGTTCGATGCCTGGGAAGTTGCTATGTGCGGGAACACAGATGAGGGTGACGCCAGTCTGACCATTTAATCTGGATAACACGTCTTTGCACTGGCTAACTAAAGTAAAAAAATTGTGTGATATTAGAGACAGAAGCGCCGCCTGGCTGTAGACAAAGATGGCAACTCTTACTTACCCGCCTCCCTTATAGCCAAACTTTCAGCCTGAAATACACTAGCTTCATCAGGAAGTCGGAAGGGGAGTTTTATTCCAAGACCCTTCGAGAAGACTTCAGAGCCCACACCGCATATCATTCTTGATCTATCAGTGTACATCCTGAAGTTAAAGTCTTTTTCTATGTTTCCCTCCTACCACTCCCGTCTGGATGGAATAAGGACTTTGAACGTACTGTCAAAGCCCAGAGGCAGGCTAGGCGGAAAATCTTTCCTCAGCGAAGCCACTATTTGACATACGTGGAGGAGAAAACTCTTCAGCCCGGCCGAAGGCTGACTAGGCGAAAAATCTTTACTCAGCGAAGCCGCTATTAGACGTACCCAAACAATTGTATATTGTTAATATGATTATTTCGAACGTACTTGCTTGTGAATCAAAATTGATTTTTAGGTTAAGGTTCGTAACGTTTAATTCAGAAAGAATTGGGACTGATTAATATTTCAAAGCGACGCTACTCTGTTCTACTGTGTGCGTTGCAAAATTAAGTTCATGTTAATTTTTCCCTTGTTCCTTTCCTTCTGTATTAAACGTTACGAACCTTAGCCAAACATCAATTTTGTCTGTGTATCTGTGTGTCTGTACGAGTCCACGTACAGACCAAATGGCTGGACCGCTTTTGATTTAGTTTCTTCTGCTGGAAAGGTGACTTGATCGAGAGTATTCTTAGCTATGTTTGAAGAAAATCGGTCCAGCCATTTAGAAGATATCACATCTTTTCTAGATATATTCTGTTGAATCTGTGTGTCTTCAACGCCATATCTCCCAAACGCGTCAATCTATTTTAATTTAGTAAATTTTGTTTGATCAAAAAAAGTCTAACATATGTTTGAAGAAAATTGCTATAGTCGTTTGTTTTGTAGCTATCATCTATTTTCTTCGGGGATTTTTAACATTTTTAATTTAGTGTTATTACTTTATTCTTTTCTGTATCACCGTTTTATTTCAAAACCTATTCAAAACCTATTCAAAAACTATTTGTTAGTTTGTTTTTGGTAATAAGTTTTCATCAACACAAACAACAAATAATGCAAATTTAGTGCAGCAAAAATTGTGTTGCCCTGTGTAATAAATACTCCCACATAACTAGTGTTATTGTAATCAAATATTAAACTGATGATGCAGTAGTTCATATCTCATGCAGTTAAATATAAAAAATTAAACAAAAAAACTCAAGAAATAAGCACAAAAAATATAAAAAAAAACTATTATTTATTAAAAGCACTGCTGCAGACTTAAAGAATCCAACACTGATGACATAAAAAAGAAGCAATTTATACACTCCTTATTGCTAAACAAATACCAAATCATTTAATGTTAAATATATGCCATGGAAGACAAAGAACACTCCTTATTGTCACACTTACATATAAAAAGCTATACAAATGTTTGATTTATTATTTTACTTTTATTATTTTATTTAATAAACAAATTGTTAACATTTCTTCTTCAAGCCTGAAAACAAAAGCATTATATTTTCAGTTAAAGTTCAAGTTAGTCATATTTCGTGCAATTACCAATAAAATGAGACAAACAAACCAAATAAAAAATATAATAAAATATTATAAATGATGTTGGAAAATGATAAATAAAGTTTAAATATTTATTTAAAAGCAGATGCACTTTTAGTAAACCAACAGATAGATGGGTGCAGTGATCATGATATTAACGCATTTATTAGTGCCACTGCTAAAATTACCGACTATTTTAAACAATAATGCATAAAAGGAAAAAGGTTAATGTCAGCCAATGCAACAATAAAAATGATTTTTTTTGCTGCTTGGCATTGACTTTAACTTCTATGCAGTCATAAAAATTAAATGTTTTTTTAGTGTTTGTTGAGAGAAGTTTCAAATGATCTAACTAAAAACTTAAATAAATTTTACAACTTATATACAAATGTAATAGAAGATTTGTTGACCAGATGTTCTATAATACAGCAAAATGTTTTTATTACTTATTATCTAGCCTAATCATTATTAAATCATTTGTAATTTCGACTCACAAGTCGAAGCTTTAAAGGCGTTTCGTTTAAGTTAAGTGAAAAATTTTAATAACATGCTGTTAAAATTTTAAACGAAAAAATCTTATTTAAAAATAATAAAATAATATTACTAAAGCAAACGTGTCAGGTATTTAAAAACAAACCGACAATTAAACTTGACCCTACCCCTTGATAAAAATAATTTTTATACACACATGTGAGAAAATTGTTTGTGAAGGTTTTTTTGTCATTTGGATTTAAGAGTTAGAAGAAAACAAATAAGCTATTAGTAAAAAACATTTTAAAACAACGTTTTATTTAAATGCTTTAACTCTATATGGGCGCAACACTGTCCACTTTTCTAATCATAATGTTGTATTGTTATGGGAAAACAATGTGTATGGAAAGAAAAGAATACATTACTCTAGTATACTGGCAAAAACAAGTGGTGTTGAATCGTGCGCGAAACAGATGAAATACAAGCATTCTGGTGCAATATTAATTTCTTTAAAAACTCTATACGGAATGATTTCTTTTATTTCAAAAATACCCATAGGGAAAAAGGAACTGACACAGAATATTTCACGTGACTAGTCCTTTGGGGATAGGGATTGGTTCGAGTTCTAATACTTTGCATGAAGGGAACCTATCACTTTAATATGGCTTCGTCATAGGAGGGATCAATTAATACCTCTTAGACACTTTGTGATGAGTCACTAAATTGATCAAAAGAATACTACAGTTACTGATTGGTCGTAGTATTCTATAAAAACTTTTTGTAAATATATTATTTTATATATATAAAAACACTAAAATTTTTAAAATTTTTACACATTTTTGGAACATTTATACCGTCTAAGTAATACTTTCTGTTTAAAAGTTATCACTAGCTTAAAATATATTTTGACATTTAGCATTTGCATAATTTATTCCACTTTTTGTAATATTCTCTTCATATTTCAGGAATTGTCCTCCAAATTTGAATTTACTCTCTGGATTACTAATCTTCACAAAAGTCTCTTTCGTTTGGGTCTAGCCACATTGAAGAGTATTTCAAGATATTGTACTGTTATTGCAAGGATACTAAAAATCGTGTGTTTTTGGTGTAGTACTTAAAACTTTTTTTTTTATTTTCATTTTTTTAAATTAAAATAACTGATGCTTACATATTTTCGTTCGCTGATTACAAAAATAGCTAGTTGCAGAGATATTGTGCATTATATAAAAACAAATTTGAATTTTTTTTACTCACTTTACTCACATCCAAAAAAATTTGTTTTCTTTATTATATTTGTCAATTTACAAGTCAGTAGTACAATGGTTACGTATAAAAGATATTGTATGATCAACCCAGAAGATTCTTGTGTTATTAAAGTATCGTATGTTTGAAATATGCAGTCTTACGAAATCAAGAAAAAAATTATTAAAGAAAAAATTATATATGGCAAAACAAAAATATTAGAATATGATCACAATGTTTCAAAAACTATGGGCCAGATTTCAAATCACTGACCTTATATTATAATAAATTAAGTAAAGTGCGACATTGAATCGCACACGAAAGGTTCCGTACGAATACTCATATGTATATTCTTTTCGTTTTTTACCCTTTTTTTTATTTCGGCAGTTTTTTCGCTGCGCTTTTTTGTTTAATTTTGTTTTTTATTTTCTAAAAATTTTTCGTTGTTTTTGGCGTTTTTTTTTTGTTATTTTTCGTTTTATGCTATTTTTTGTTTTTGCCGATTTATTTTAGTTTTTGCGATTTTTGGGCTTAGGCGCTTTTAACGCTATTTTTCACTTTTTGACGATATTTCTAGTTTTAGCAATTTATTTTAGTTGTTGCGATTTTTTTTAGTTTTGGCACTTTTTGGGTTTTTGGTGATTTTTTAGTTTTAGCGATTTTTTTTTTGATTATGACACTTCTTTCGTTCTGGCGATTTGTTTCATTTTATGGCAATTTTTCATTTATTTTGTTTTTGTTTTTTTTGCCGATTTTTTTACTTTTTGCCTTTTTTTACTTTCGCGTTTTTTTTGTTTTAACGTTTTTTTCGCTTTTTGACGATATTTTTAGTTTTAACGATTTGCTTTAGCTTTGGCGCTTATTTCAGTTTTAGCGCTTTTTTCGGTTTTTAGGATTTTTTCGGTTTCTTGTGATTTTTTTAGTTTTAGCGATTTTTTTTGTTTTGACACTTTTTTTCGTTCTTGGCGATTTTTTTCGTTTTAGCGATTTTTTAGTTTTAGTGTTTTTTTTTCATTTTTGGCGATATTTCCGTTTTTTGATGATATTTTTAGTTTAAGCGTTTTAGTGTTTTGGCGATTTTTTTAGTTTTGGTTATCTGTTGCGTTGTAGCAATTTTTTTTATTTTGGTTCTTTTTTCCTTTAAGCACTTTTTCATTTTGACGATTTTTCGTTTTGAAATTTTTTTTATAATAAGAATTTTTTAGTCTTAGCGTTTTTGAAAATTTCAAGCGTTTACCTCTTACGGTTTCCAATATACATCATATTGTCTAAATTACATAGTAAAATTACATTAACTGATAGAACACCCTTTAATTTTTATTGTTTAAAATGTCAGTGTTAATTGGTGTAGGCTATTCTACAGACCACACTAATTAGCACGAACTTTGAAAATTTAAAGTGTCTGTATATAAGTGTCTGCATATTAAATTACTATTTAAAAATTTTTCGTTGCTCGCTATATAACACCCTTTAATTTTTAGCTGTCACATATTTGTTGTTGTAGCGGCCAAAGTTTTACATATTCTGTGAAATTTTCAGATCCGTAGCTCTTACGGTTCCTGAGCCTGTGACAGACAGACAGACAGCGGAAACATTAGAGTACCTTTACACTTTTGGTGTACGGAACCCTAAAAAGAAAGTTTTTTTTTGGATGGCGTGAGAAAAGAAAATTTTAAAGTATTTTTTTTGTTCCACAATACCACTGAAACTAAAGATGCTAGCAAAATAAAAAAGCTATTTTTGTAATCAGCGGATAAAAATACATAAGGATCAGTTATTTTAATTTAAAAATTTAAATAAAGAAAGTTTTAAGGACCAAAAATAAATGATTTTCAACATCCTTGTAATAACAGTAAGATATCCTGATATTTTTATCTGTGACTCAATCCAAATGAAAGATACTTTTGTGTCGAATAATAATCTAGAAAGTATTTTCAAGTTTGGAGGACCATTCGTGATATATTAAGCGAATAATACAAAAAGTGGTATAAATTACGCAAATGCTAAATGTAACTATATCTTTTAAACTAGAGCTGATGGCGAAAAACTAATGACGTCATCATAATCAGGAAATAAAAATACATAAGGGCCAGCTATTTTTATTTAAACAACACCAAAAACTTCCATTTTTTGTGCGGTGTGATAAATGGAAGTCACCTAATTTTTACAAAAATTGCGAATATTTACACTGTACAACAAATTCAATTTTTTTAAATAGAAAGGTTACTACAACTGATTCTGCTAGAGGTCGAAGGAAAAGTCGAGTTACCCCATTTCTCACATAGTTGTACTCACTCAGCATAGAATATCTTGTTTATTAATTTTGTTCATATACTAATATTTGCTTATATAATTAACTAGCTATACCCGGCGTGCTTCGCTAACCCATTGTTGTGCAAATATAGAAAAATTAATTAACTCATTTAAAAACAACCATAAAATTGGTTAGTTTTTTGGCGATCTTTTTAGTTTTGGCGAATTTTTGCGTTTTAGCGATTTTTTCATATTGGCGATTTTTCGTTTTGACTTTTTTAATTTTGGAATTTTTTCTTAGAGTTTTTTAAAATTTCAAGAGTTTGCCTGTTTTGGTTCCCAAAATACAGCAAACTGTTTAAACTACATAGTCAAAATTACATTAACTTTCAAAACACCCTTTAAGTTTTGTTGTGCTAAATATTCTACAGACTACACCAATTAACACTAAATTTGAAAATTTCAAGAGTCTATATAAAAGTGTCTATATATTACATTAGTATTTCAACATATTTCGTTGCTCGCTTTAGAACACCCTTTAGTCTTTAGCCCATAGATCTTACGGTTCTCGAGAAAACAGCCTGTGACAGACAGAAAGACAGACGGACTGACGGACAGCGTATCGAAAACAATAAGATTAATTTACACTTTTGGTGTACAAAGCGCTAAAGAGAACCTTTTCCAAAAAGTAACTTTTCAAAAAGTAACCATTTTCAAAAGAGTACCATTTTCAAAAAGTATCCCTTTCCAAAAAACATTTTTCAAGAAGTACCATTTCTTAGAACTACATTTTCAAAAAAGTAGGTTTTCGAAAAAGTACCTTTACTTAAAAATATAAACTGTTAACAAAAAAGTACCAAATTATATTTTTACCCTTTTTCGGCCCCTAAATGTACAAATTTCAAAAAAAGTACAAAACACCTATCCACTCATTTTTCTATCTTATTATGACGCCTTTGGAATTTTATGTCGAACTTACTTAGATTTGGAGATATAAGAACACCGAGTTTACCCGTTTTTACCCCTTTTTAATCCCGTTAGAATTTAAGTTTTCAAAAATTCGTTCTTAGAGAATATACACAAACATATGCATTCAGTATATGTATCAATGTGCATAAGAAATAGTTGTATGGAAAAAAGTACCAAAAAGTGCTACCAATTTTACCCATTATATATTCAAATTTGAAGAAATACAAAATTGTTTTGAGGACTTTTTAAGGAGAGAAAAATGAATTTCAAGTTTAGTTTATAACTATATTACTTTAGGAGATAAACTGTTAACAAAAAAAGTACCAAAAATATATTTTCACCCTTTTTTGCCCCCTAAACGTACATTGTGCTCATTTTTCTATCTTATTATGATGCTTTTAGAATTTTATGTCTACCTTACTTAGATTCGAAGATAAGAGGTTACCGATTTTACCCGTTTTTACCGCTTTTAATCCTGTTAGAATTAAAATTTTCAAAAATCCATCCTTAGTGAAAATATACAAACATATCCATTCACTGTGTATATCAATTTGCATAAAAAATAGTTGTATGGAAAAAAGTACCAAAAAGAGCAACCAATCTTACACTTTATATATTCGAATTACAAAAAAGTACCAAATCAAGTTTGAGGGCTTCGTAAGAATAGAAGAATGCATTTTAAATTTAAATTCTGTCTTCATTACTTTAGTAGATAAAAGGTTAACAAAAAAGTACCAAAACTATATTTTTACCCTTTTTCGGCCCCTAAATGTAAAAATTTTAAAAAAGTACCAAACACCCCTCCGCTTATTTTTTGACCTTATTATGCTGTTTTTGGAATTTTATGTCTACCTTAGTTAGCTCCGGAGATATAAGGTTACCGAATTTGCCCGTTTTTACCCGCTTTTACCCCCTTAGCGTTTGAATTTCCAAAAACCCCGTCTTAGTGGATCTATATATCCTGAGGGGAGCCCACATAAGAAATTTCAACTCTCTAGCTTTAGTGGTTTGGGCTGTGCAATGATGAATCAGTCAGTCAGTCAGTCAGTCAGTCACTCAATAACGTTACTCTTTTATTTATATACTAATATTTGCTTATATAATTAATATATGAACTTGTTTATCCAAGGGAACGGCTCATCTTCAGTTATTAATTTTTTTGCCTAATATCTTATCAGGCCTATTGAAAATTGTTCAGGATAAATAGGTTTTACAAAATCTAATCTGTAGTTAGGGAGCTATAGCCGTTTAAAGTTGCTACTAATACATGCACACATACGAGTAGTCCACAGACGTAGCTTTTTACCAAATTTGTCACATTATTTTTCAGTATAAAACTTTCGCCAAATACATGAAAATTTACCCTATAAGTGAGCACAAAATAAGTGTTAAACATGACTAATTTATATTAAATCTCAACAGGCGGTTTAAATAAAATTCTCCAACGTTTTTTTCTTTCTTTCAAAGCTCACCTTAACAAAATCTTGTTTGTTTTATTTACTAATAACGAAATAAGCAATTTACAACATAAAAAAAAACTTTTACTATAATTGCTGGCAAATATTTAACAATAACTAAAAAAAATAGAAGCGAGTTTTGTTAAAATTGTTTATTCCTCAACTGACAATAATTTATCGAGAAATCTTGATTTAAAATCTCTAATACTCTATCGCTTCAATCATCAATAGTATTTTGCCACGTTTATTTGCTTTGATATTTCTATTTAGTACTCATGTGGTCTTAAAAATGGTTTGGAGAAAAATACCAAGTCGTTACATTAATAAATTAAATTTTAAATCATTTGTTAAGCGAAGCTGTTATTGTCTAATAGGAGTCGCTAAAAAAGAGCACTACCGTAAATCGTATAACAAAAATATCAGAAATCACAAACAATATAGAAAAACTGTAACAAACGAAACTTATTAAAATTTTGTTAAATTCCAGGTTAAAGGCATCTAACCAATTATATGAAACAAAAAAAATATATAAAAATATATTAAATATACAAAATTTGTATTCAAGGCAAAACGAAAGACTCAAGACACACACTTCTTATAATACTACGATTTTCGAATTATACTGTGAAACTCAGGACAAGAATATCTATATTTTTGATAATATAATAGAGCACATTTCTATCCCTTAGAGCCCAATTATCATAAGCGACAAAATTTTTAATTTCTCAACGGAAGATTTTTTTTTAATTATATAAGAGAGTGTTTTATATAGAGAAACGATATTAGAAAAAAATTATTTCAAAAATGTTAAAAATACATGAGAACGAAAAAAAACTGTTTAATTCGAAAAATATTGAACAAACAGATAATGCCTTTTTTCTAATATTCTTTATATATAAAATCGTTTGTGTGTTTGTTAGTAACGTATAATCTTCGGAACTATAAGAGCTGTCGTGCTGAAATTTTTAGCACAGGTTCGGATTTCTGTTTGGTTTTTGAGCCAATAGGTGGCCAGGCGATGGAGTTATTTAAAAGAAACTATTTGAAGTTAAAAAACGATATATTTGGAGGTAAGACAACGTTTGCTGGGCTCATCTATTATACTATATATTAAACAATTTTGTTAATAGGCACGAACATCAGAACATTAATATTGTGCACGCTCAAAGTTTGGATGTTTGTTAGTTATTCATACAAAAACGGCAAAGCGGATTCGAATAAAATTTGGCAAGCATATTTTTATAATATTTTCTTTTTATTTCTAATTCTGAAGTCTTGATGATAAAAATTATGGACAGACGCTCAGAAATAATGAATGAAAAAAAAAATTATGGAAACTTATTTTGTTATAAGTTCTTAAAGCTCTTTATAAGAAGTTGACAATACTTATTATAACTTCCCTCGTAATTTTCCATACATAGATTTTTGCAATGGTCTATAAAGTTTTAAAACGATTAATGGTATATAATCAAACATTTATGACTACAATATATTGTAGGGTATTAGCACAAAAAGCAGAACAGATTTGTAAAGATTTATTCTTAGCGATTGTAAATAATGTTTGATGATTATATAAACGAACTGCAATCAGACAATTCTAATGGGTTAGTACTTAAAGAGAGATTTAAATTAATGTGTTATATTAAAAGAGTAGAACAAATGAATATATTTTAAAATATTTTCTTAGCGTGTATAAATATAGCTGCCTGTGCTGTAAACCGAATAGATTTAACAATGCTTGATTTAGACAAATTAAATCCACTAATAGCAAAATTTTTTCAGATATTTTGCAGTTTCATATTTATTAGAGCTTAAGATATCATATCTAAAATTTATTTACTACATATATATATATATGATTTAAAATACATCAATGGGAGCATTATTTATTTAAAAAAAAACGAGAAATTTTCTCGGATTCGGTTGACAGAACAGAGCCGATAATATAAATTAGTTTTAATTTGTTTTATTGAAAACTAAGCCGGCATCATTTTGCTCAGAGATCAATAACATTTAAATTTTTACCGCGAAAAGTTCAAAGGTCATATGTAGGGGTCATGAGATGAAAGACCTATAACTCAAAGATTATTTTTTTTAGATCCGAAAAAAATTTTATGTTATTTATATAACTCATTCTTATACATTCGGGAAGTTTTAAGGTGGTGTCGCTTCCATTTTGGTAGTTATAGAACAAAAGATGACCCAAAGTTTGAGATATGTTTATTAAATACAATTATACTGCTTTCCAATTTGTTATTTTTGGAATTTCAACATTTCACAGTACAAATATTTTCTTTTTTATTTAGGCCATTAACGGCAAATTCGTGATCTTTGATCTACATTTGTCTTTAAAACGCCATCTAGAGTCAAACGGTGATTCGATTAAAATTAATTACATCTTTTTTGTAAGGTTGCTAAATTTCGCTTCAAATAGTGTAAAAAAATGGTTGGGCGGTAGTAGATTAAATTGAATATTTTATGAAATTTTTAACGATTTTCTCCAGTTATTGCAAGTTATTCAAATTTGGTAAAAAATGTATGTACAAGCAAAAGACAAAATGAAAAAATTAAATTAATAATTTGCTAATAAATTAAAATGCTTATGTTTCCGTTTTCCATTGAAGCATTTTTACTTTTTATACGATTGCGGTCCATTATGACTTAAATTTTTTGAGATCGAATTGACCATGCAAAATAAAATTATAAAACTATGGATTTTATTATTATTTGTTGTACAAATCATCTTCCGAAATGATAGCAACTAGAGAAAATCAATAAAAATGTGATAAAAGTTTAAATATGATCAAGTATAACCCCGTAATTTTTTATCCGATCAAAGCAAATGATCCACTATTCGAATAATAATAACTGAGTCAGCCCTTTACTCTAGATGGTGCTTTAAAAATAAGTGCAGATTGAAAAACATGAATGGACCGTTATCAGGACAGTGGACGAACTGTATACGAAAATATTTTTTTTTCTTGTTCAGCACATCGTAATTGTTTTAAAAAATACATTAAAAATGTAAACATTTAAAAAATTAAAGAATTTGAAAGCAGTTTAATTGTATTTATTAAACTTAAATCAAACTTTGGGTCATGTTTTGCTCTATAACTCCGAAACTAGAAAAAGTACCACCATAAAACTTTTCGAATGTGTAGAAAAGGGTTTTCTAGCTGAAATATATTTTTAAAGTTTTTTTTTTAAGTTTTTTTTAAAAACTTTTTTTTGAGATACAGCCCTTTGATCTCAAGACTTCCACAAATGAGCTTTTGAGCAACTCGCGGAAAAAAAAAACGAGATGTAATTCATTTCAAAAGCGTTATTTTAACCTGCTAAATAACATAAAATAAAACTTTTTCAGCTTTGAAGCTTAGAAGTTATAGTTGGTTTTTATGGCCACTTTAGTCAAATTTTTAAAATTTTTCCAAATTTGATCATATTATGTTTCAGAAACGGGAGGGGTTCGAGGTCTGAGAATTGAAATTTTTTTAATACCTTTAATGGATAGCATTTGTAGCGTATATCATCGAAATCGGAGTTGGTGTTTCCGCTTGCTACATTGCCGCTGAAGGAGAGTTGTTGTCCAATTTTTAATAAAAGAACAAAAAGATGCATACAATGACGAGTTAGACGCTTAAAATATTTCACAATAATATTTCTCATGGTGTTTTGCTTATAAGTGCTGAACACATCTTATACATTAAATGCAAGATTTTCATATATCTATTCATATATCTATTCTATCACAACCAACAAATTTCATTCATGTCTATTCACAGCTAATAATTTTAGTTCGTTCCAGGTCTTCGACATTTACGTTATTTGGCTATCGAGTTGCCTCCTGCATGTATTAGCTGGCCTTTCTCTTCTATGGCTTCCTCGAAGTATGCGCTCAACCCAATTCCAGTTGCGATTGAAGATTTTCATGTTTCAAATCCATATAAGAAGGTCATTTTAATGTTAATGTTAAAGATTTTTAGTTTTGTTTTTCTTAATATGCTTATTTAGTTACACATGGGGCTCAGGACTCCATATATGCGTTTAGCGTAATTTATGCGCTCCGAAACGTCAGTGCTAGACTCGCCTTTGCTATCAATAATACTTTCTAACTAACAGAAGCTGAGGGTGCTGTTGGCTGAGTAGTTATCGCGCTTAACTACAAACCCTGAGGTCTTGAGTTAGAGACATGCATTTTTCTGATGTGGATTGGTGTATAATTGTGTTGATTGTTATTGGACTGTTAAAGTGATGAAGGCATAGCACTGATCACTTTGGCAGTACCGGCAGCGATTAATGCTAATCTAATGCTATTGCTATTGTACATGAGGGAAACTATACAAAAAAAGCTGACGTTTCACTGCTGACACAGTGCAGGTTTTTAAGCGAGAAAGTTCCATATATTTGCAGCTGCAGTGCTAAAAATGATGATAAATTTCAATGCTTCAGAAAGCGTCATACAAAAATCAGCAGCGATATCGGCAGGTCTGTAAGCTCTATATTTATTCTCTCATAGTAAAAAACTGCTTCTTTTTAAACAAATTTTTTACTGGATTATTATATGTGCTATTATTTTATTCGCCATGCATAGCAGAGTGTTTACCCTCAGGTTTGCACAGTCGGACAAGTTTCCTTACTTCGGAATTTTAACGATGATGCCTTCTTTAAATTTTCGATCCAGACATTCAGTTTGCCAAAACTTCTTTATAATAGGCAGGCGTAGTTGCGAACTTACTTGAGGATCAGCCTTTAGTATTTCTGACGAAATGTTGTCTGTGCCTGGAGCTTTATTGTTTTTTAGAATTTTGATTGCATCTACTACTTCATCGAATGATGGACTCTGCGTAGGGATGTCCGTTGTTACAGTATTTTTCTTGACATTTGCATATGGTTTGAGATGATGTTGAGAGCATTTCTGAATAGATCGCTATTAGGTCTGGCTTTGACGTCACCATTTCGCCAACGCTGTTTTTTTGAGGCACGCGAGGATGTGGTGGTTGTGTTTGCCAGCTTCTTTTTTCTACGGTGAATTTCCGCTGCAACTTGTGCTTCTTTTGCCAGCCAATCTGCATACGTTATTTTATATTTGCCAGGGATGAAAGGTTCTTTAAGTTTACTAACGTCATACTTTCGACCGGAAAAACCAGTGGTTTGCTTACCTAATTGTAATATGATAGTTTAAAGTTAATTTTATTATGGTATAAGTTTAGTACTTTAGTTTCAGTTTTATCTCCTACACATAATGACACACTTCTACCATGGCTTGTAAGATATCAATATTTTTAGAACGATTTTGCCCCAACCTACCTGTGGTTTATACTTTTGTTTGTACTTTTAACTAAAAAACAACCATTATTAGTTTAATTCGACGCACCCCTTGACATGGCCTACAATAACAGAATAAAGTTTTAATTGTAAAATATTATTTCAAAACAAATTAACAGAACATTTTGTAAAGTTCTGTTTAACTCAGAGTATCTTATAAATAAAGCGTTTATTCTTTTTTTTTACCAAACTCCCGCATAGTTTAAGGTGGAAGGTGATATAAGTTACACAACAAACTTGGTTGGAATTAAGACAACATGTACGTATGTATGTGTGTCTTTACATTTGTATACATGTATAACTGCTTCTTAGTTTGGCGATATGTGTGATGTTATATCATGGAATACTCTAGATCTCAGCATGCCAGATTCTCATAAGATTGCAGAACACATAGTTGATCACTTCTAATCTATTGCCATAAAGAATTAACAAGTTCACATTAGAATTCAATTTGTGTATCTGTCGACGACGATTACGATGTTTGTATATGGATCAGTTTTACTTCAGTTTAAACGTTTTTGTCGATCGCATTTGTCTTATTTGCTACAAATTCCACCATATAAATTTGTTGCCTGCATACAAATACTTATGGCTTATAGTATTTGTGGCTTTAAACGGATTTCATTTAAGTTCAGACCATTTAAGTTCAGACTGTTTGAATTTATTTTTTGCTTAGATTTTTTTTCTTAAGTTATTTATTGTTTCAATAAAAGTATAATATATGTTAGTTTTTCTGCTTGATATACATTCTTGCTTTTAATCGGTCAATTTAGATTTTTATTACACTAATCACCTACATTTAGTAAAAATGTTCTGATTTTATTTTTTGTCTTTAGTTTCAAGCAAGATTTTAAGCTTTTTTGTGGCAAATTTTATCTTGCCTTGTTAAAATAGATTCCATTATTGTTCGTTTGGATGCCATTTGTATCAGTGTTTAAGGTGCCATTAAAAAGTTTTTAATTGCTTTTTATTAATATAACATTTTTGTAAAAATTTGTTTTAGTGTTTGCTTATCTCAAGAAAGATATTTATTTATTGTGTAACAGTGTTCTTTTAAAAATTCTTTGTATCTGGAAAGCTTGTACAGAATCTAGCAATTTCTTGTTCAAGGGTTTTTATATCAATTTCTATCCATTTTTTTTAAATTTAATTCATAAAACTTGTTGATTTATTTCTTTGGTTTTCATTACGTTTCTAGAATTCTCCAGAGCCGAACTATACCTGTTCAGTTGCATCCAGCAACGTTTAACTGTCGAATGTCATCCATCCCTTTTATTTATTTCCAAACCATTTAATGAATATTTATTACGTTTTTTTATCTTAAATGTATGATTTTGATTATGCACATAATTGAGTCGTAATGAGCATATTAACCTGAATTGATTTAATTTAATTTAAAATAACGACTAAATAAATTGTTGTCACGTTTCATTGTTATTTCTAAAAGAATGCAGAACAAATGTGGTTCCTTTTTTTCTTAATTGAGTTGTATATTTAGAAAAAACATTACTTGCTCTAATTCATTTTGAACCTTTGGCTTTTTAACATTAAGTAAACTTATAATCACAATGTGTTCTATTGTCTTTGTTTGGCCTCACCATTACGGAGGTAGTAGATTGCAAAACTAGCAGAATATAATATATTTACTATGCTGCTACTCGTTTCGTCAGTACTATTTTTTGTTATATATCGAGAGTTTCGCTGATATCTGGGCTACTTCTCCGCCAATTTTTGGTCAGGTCTTTATCTGAATTCGTACCTGGAAATTCAACCTAACCACCCTGCGGGAAATTTTGTACCAATTGTCTTCATCGTACTTGTCCTACGAATGGTGGAAATGGGAGTGGTATAATATGTTCCAGAGTCGCGAGCAGTGCAAGGCGAACGTATCGCTTAACTAGAACTAAAATATTAAGAAAATATTTTCACTGTAAAAGCAGATTTTTCCAAATCAAAAATACTGTAAATGGACTGTAAGTTTGGATCTAGAGCCTATCACTTAGTATCTTAACACTTGTCGAAATGAAGAAATTTATAACGTTAAAGGACGGTGTACCTTCATACATTTATAACTGCATATATATATTTTTCATACCAAAAAGATTAAATTGGTATATAGTTACAAATTTATAAATAAAATTACACTATGCAACAAAAAAATTTAACCATAAAAAAATTTATTTTTTATTATGATATTCGCAAAATATTGTTTTTTTGCAGTTTTTAAGCTATTTCCAAAAATATTGAGAACGGTTCATTATAATTATACAAAGTTTAAACAGTTGCATAAATATTTTTGTTCCTCTATCAGCCAATGCAAATACCGTAAAGATCGGATAAAAATTCATTGAGTCACATGTGCTAAGATTCAAAAAAATTTAAATTTTTTAGGTTTTTTAAAATTTACCATTTCCAATCGCTTTTAAATTGCAAAAAAATATTATCTAAAATTTTTTTAGCCCATATCCTAAAGATAATTTTATTTCCAGCGAATTGTTATCATCAGGCGGAAATTTAAAAATTTTACTGGAAAAACTACATTTCATTTTCTGTAGAGGAATTCAATGAAATAGTAAATATTTTGTCTAGGAACGGACCTGTACAAACAAATCTGTATATATAGACAAAATTATGTCAACAATTTCATTTAAGAAAACGTGCTTTTTTCAGGGAACAAATTGTGTAAATCTATAAAAGAATTTGGCTAAAAATATTTACAAATTGTAAACAAAACAATTTACTAAATCAAACAAAAAGATTTACTGGATTTTCTGAAAAGTGTCAATCAATATTTTTGTCTGAATTTATAAAACAATTAGTCTAAAAATACTAACAAATATTAAACAAAATATTTACTGGATTTTTTGTAATATATAAAACAAAACTTTTGTTCGGGTCGTCATCATAATCATCAATTAAGCATTTATGAAATATCACTTTGTTAAATGTGCTCAATTCTGAATGTTTATCTAAAGACTCCAAAAGAATGAATGAGAATTAATGCAACTACATTAACGAATTGATTCACTCAAAAACTTCAGTAAACAAACTTGGTACAATCGCATTCCTTTTGCTATCATTGTCGTTGTTGTTATTTGTGTGAAAGTCGTCATCGGGGTTGTTTTTTTACGACACAGTTTTTCGTGTTGTTTTTGGTGTTTACGTCCTAAATAAGAGTCAAAGAAACAATTCATTGATTATGTAAAGAACATTTACTGAAAATTAATTTTATTTTTAGACAAACTTTTGTTTGAAAATTTTTTTGGTGATAATTTTTTCTGTGTTACAACATATTTCATTAAAACATCAGAATTTTAGTTTTAATAAAAATTTGTTTGTATGGAGTATAAGAACAATATATATGAACTATTTCTAAGCCGATAGACCAATCAGTAAAAAATTTCACTCAAAGATAACAGAGAAGTATTCAGACTTTATAGAGAAAGATGAGCTTTGCATATTGCTCACGAGTAGAGCAATGAAGTGGAAAGTGGTGGACTTTTGGGCAAGTAAAATTTTTCAACGCTTCCCATTTCTCCGTTTCTCGCCCGATTCCAAAGTTTTTTAAGCCATTGTAGATCTTGTAAAGTTCTAAAAAATAGTTTTGATTAAACAATTATATTGTATATTTAGGGCCAAGCTCATAGTGTGTAGTTAACCAACGCCGCTGGTTTAACTAATGATTTTTCGTATTTTTTCGAACCCACGACCTCTGGACCGGCAGGCCAGCATCGCTACCACTCATCCATAGTGGCACCCATAAATGTCATTTGCTAAACCGCTATCATTAGTTAACTAAAGACTGTGAATTTTAGCCTTACTTACTTTAAAATAAAAAACTTTAAATTTTTTAAAACTCAAGATCAGTATTTTCAAGATATCGGACCCAAATAACAGCCGATTGCTACAATTGTTCCTTTTTTAGTTGCACAACATAATTTTGGATAGTTAAAAAACAGCTGATAGAAATATTCTTTTTGGGTTAGAAAGTCTACAATTTTTAATTTTAAAATTGAAAAATGTTGAATTTTTGAACATTTGTATCCAAAACAGCGTCATCATTATTTTCTCTGTTGGAATATGTAACTTATGGATCAGAAAATTATTATATATATGACTAAAAGGTATCTTCACAGACTTGATTTTAGGAAAAAGATAATCCAATTTATTATTTTTGGTGGGCCCGCATATATCCCTTTCGAATTTGAGCTATTTTTGGGATTTGTTTAAACTTTCTTAGGAATTTTAATGATTCTCAGATGCAAATCATAGTTTTCTTTAAATGATGTGTGTTAAATACGGAAATTCCTATATAACTACAAATTTTCATTAGAAAATATCAATAATTAAAATTTTTTATCATTAAGAAATATTTATAAATGGAATTTATTTACTGATGGTTACGTATTATCTATATGCATTTCATTGCTGCTTTACCAAATAGTCAGTAGACTTCAACCATACTTTTGAACACCTATAAACATTTGATCATATGTACAGACTTTCAAAAACCATTTGAGAATTAAATTTTAACTGATAAAATCTGAAAACAATGCACCAAAAGAAATTTTAGCTCAAGCGAATTTTCCCTTTAAAGAACAGTTTGCTTATGACAATAATTACTAGTTTTAAAATAATTTCATTAAATTAACGGATTTTTTATGACAATAAGAATATCTTAAAATATCTTAGCGCCAAACAAACATGCGTTGTCTTATAGGAAACAACAGTCCACTACAATCCTATATAGCCAATATTAAGGCTCTACTTCGATTTAAATCAAGGATAATTAAAAAATACTTCTACGGTAAAATTTAATTTTTGGCGCTTAAGCTTTTTTAACGCTTATAACGCGGTATATATGAGCTACTCGCCCTTGAAAGTTTATTATAATCTAGTACCTTATTCAAATCTTAGTTTAAATAAATATGTTTACAAATTTTAGAAGGCTTGTTCAAAGCTCCATATTTCCTATTTTCTAGTTTTTTCTTCAACACATTCTTAAAATTTAACAAATCAGAAAATAATTATTTAACATTTATTGAATATATGAAAACAAACGCAAATTTTTCTTAATCATTTTTGACAACTTCACAAAAGAACAAAAATCACACATGTAAAAGTTTATAAATGTCAACTTAGATTTGGAGTTAACTTAGCTTAAGAAAAAATAAAAAAACCACACACAATTGTTACTATTATCGCACATACTTATAAAGTCAATATACATTTACGTTTTTTATTATTATTTACAAATGATTGATTTGTTACCATGAGTGGTAATATTAAGGTAAATAAAGAAAAGTATAGAATATACTATATAATTATTAGGGTGGCATAAGGTTAACAAGTGTGCAGATATTTATTTCGTCAAATTCTAATATCAATGGTATACATATATCTTAAAAATACTTTTTTCAGTACAGCAAAAAAAATAGTTGAGAACTTAAGTTGAAGTTAATTTTCCCCTTGTTTCTGAATTCTCTCTGAATATAACGTTAAGAGCCTAATAATCAATTTGGATTGACAAAAAAAAGTCTTTGAAATTAAGGCCACATTTCTCGAACTCTTCTTTTTTAACATTTTGTAAATATATGCCAAAAGAAGTTTGTGTAAAAATTTCAGACAAAAACAATGGAAGAAAGAGATCTAGCAAAGATTAACATAAAACCCTTATGTCTACATAAGTCACACAACACTCAAGAACTATTTGGCTTTATCCTAAAGATAGTAGAACTGCAACTAGTAAATTCAATTTTAATTTTTACGTCATGTATGCTTTTTTTGCGTTCTCTCTATATTTTGAAGACATTTACCTAAAATCATAAAATATTTTTCAACATTTTGATTACGAATGTTGAAAGCGACCTTTCTTTTGAGTATAATTTTAATGGAATATTTGTTTCAGGATAACTAAGTAATATTGTAAGGAGTTCCAAAATACCCTTTTTTTAGTTTTATCCCTACTAATTTGAGATTAATGCACATTTTTTTTAGGAATTTCAGCATCATGCGTACATTTACCATACCACTGAACATATTTTTGTTAAAAAATTCGAAGTCCTTTTAAAAGGTGCAGAAATATTTTAAAAATAACTTTAACGTTTCCCTTTCTATGAAACCTAAAAAAGGTGTAGTTATATTTTTATAACTTTAGGTCAAAATATCATGTATATATGTATTGCTTACAATGTCATTTAGTTACGCAAAAACATATTCCAACAAAATTATATGCAAAAGAAGTACATATGTGTATATCATAGCAGAAACATTATCTATGGACAATTCTAAGATATATTCTGCCACGAACTTAAGGGCGAAAATGAATTCCTAGCCACATAAATGATTTATATAGGCTAAAACAAATAATACCAACAACCCAGTAGTCCTTGGACTTCTTATTTTTATAAAATTTGGTACGAGTGCTGCCTATGTCATAACTAGTGTTAGTGAAAAAAAGCACGATCTATTTTCTATATCAAAAAATATATATACTAATCCGATTTTACAAAATTATGTATATATTTGAACCTACTTATCCTAGATGTTCCATTTTGGTGTCATATTATAGGGCACAAAGTGAACTTTACTATTAAAGTACAAAGTGGACTTTCTTGTGCAGTCCTCAATGCTCAAATTATCTAGACATAAGGTCAGTAAAAAACAGATATTTTCTAACCTAATTTGCGGTCTCTGAGCACGAGTATGGCATTCTTTTATTTTTCTTAACAAGCGTTTTCGAGATATTCGAGAAAAGCGTGTTTTTCTGCAGTTGTCTTAGCTATTTGCAAAATTCTCGAGAACTGTTCAACTGAATTGTACAAAATTTAAACTAATGCATAGATATATCTTTTGTCTTTCAGCCAATATACAAACTGTCTTGATCAGATTAAGATTTGAAAAAATTTGGCTTAAGTTCATTTTCGATTTAATCTTTCTATCAAACTATTTTTTATTTAAGAAAGAAATTTTAAAGCATGTAAATATTGAACATTCAAAGAAAAATTTTGGATGTACGGAAGGTTGAACTGACACCTGGTTTGAGACTACCACAGTCTACTCAGCAGAGCCCTTTACATACACTACCAGCGACAGTAGCAACAACACTGTACCGAAAATCCTACTAATTTTAGTAAGCTCAATTAACAAACTGTCGCCATCTCGCGGCGAGTCGCACCTATTAATGAAATTTTTCTAAATGTTCGGAGCTTAACTAACTGTCTCTTCCTAGCATGTTCAACTATTTTAAGCTTTTTTCATGTCCATCTTACCAGCGTGGAATATGAATACATATTTTATTTTAATGAGTATAAACATATTATCGACAGGAAGTTATTGGTTCCGAAACCTAACCTATAAACAAAAAGGGATTATTATTGCTTCAAATTTGTAAGAAAAAATATACGCTAAGTATTTCTGTTAAACTCCGTATCAGCAATTTAGCGATGCTCACATCCATGAATATCAGGAGACTCAAAAATACGTGCAAACACCGACGGCAGTTCGCCAATCATGTCAGTGGCTAACATGCCACGTCCATGCTTCTGAAATGCCGCGGCATTGCACTGCTTTACTAAATAGCTCGCTGCGAAGGCGGCCAAAAATGCAGGATTTGCTTGATTTGATTCTAAAGACCAGTGAAAAATATCGATACAGCACCACATAATAAATCTCCCTGGCCACCGCAGCGTCTGCCAGAACCACCTGGTGGCAATGCATAAATCTCCGTGGTATTGGGTATATGAATACGATCGTTCGCACCTTTTTCCAATACAATAACTCCCTCGCCCAATGAAGTCATGCGTTCTTTACAAAATTTATCACTCTCACTGGCTGGCGAAGCTACTGTACCAAACAGGCGACGAAATTCTGTAGCATTAGGTGTTAAAATAATATTACGTTGACCCTCAATAAGATCTAAATGATCATTTAAAATGGCTAAACCATCGGCGTCGATAATCAAGGGTTTTTCAATTTGTAGACAAACCTTTATTAGCTCTATAACATCTTTTGTATTATTGGACAACGACCCAAACCAGGACCAATAACCTGAAATTTAGAAATAATATATCTTTCATATTGTTTTAAGCATTTTACTTACAATTACGTGCAGCCGTTCCAACCAGGGTGCTATTTGTTCTACAGCATTTTCAGCATCGAGTAGTGGATGAACAATTAACTCGGGACTGTACGACTTGATTACTACTGCCGAAATCGCAGCAAAGTATGGAGCACCCGTATATTCCAATGAGCCGCCAACTACCCCAATTCGGCCATACTGACAACAGTTTATTGAGATTTTAGCAATTTATTTTTATTTTTTGCTTTTAAAGACTTCTTGCAAAAAAAGAGAAAAATTGTATTATGTGGTGCTTTTTTCGCATATTAAATTTTTTCCTAATGCTATAAAATCATTATTTATTAATATTTTCTAATGAAATTTTGTAGTTAGTTAGGAATTTATATACTAAATAAAGGAATTTATATACTCAAATAAGGAAAATTATTATTTACTACTGAGAATCATCAGAATTTCTAAGAAAGATCCAACAAATTCCAAAAATAGGTCGAATTCGAAAGGGTACACACCCGCCAAAGATTGGAAATTGGATTCTATTTTTTTTAGAGATGTATATAATAATAATATTATGATCCTCAAGAACATTTTTTATAGAAGCAAGATGATGCTGCTTGTTTGGGCAAACTTTTTTAAAGTTTCAAAATAAAAATTGTATACTTTATAACTCAGAAAAAATATTTTCATTAGCTTTTTGTTTCCTATTCGAAATTTTGTGTTGTAACTATCAAAGAAACAATTGTGACAATAGCTTGTTATTTGGATCCATTAACTTGAAAATACTGGACCAAGGTTTTGTCAATTTAATAAATTTTAGTTTTAAGATGAGTATACCTCACTAGCTATACAAGATAATTGTTTACCCAAAGATATTTTTTTAGAGCCTTATGATTTCATATGGACGAAGTACACTACTTTGCACTTTATTCATCCGCTCCTGAGCAATATGGGAGGCTCATGTTCCGAAATTAGATCTCCCCCTTTGCTATCTTCATGTGAAAATTATAGTGATATATTTCAAAAATATTTTGATTCGGCCGCACTGACATTGTTTTCGCTAAATATGTTGTAACTTTCTAATTTTTTTTTAAATATAGGTTCCAAAAAATGTAGCCTTAAGGAGCTATTCACAATACTTAACGCTATTTTCAGAGTTTCTTATTGAGGGCTTTGGAAGATTTTCATTGCCATTTTATGGGATACGTTTGCGCGTTATTTAAGCCACATAATTATTTATTATCTATTTCACTTATGCATACACAATGGAATGGTCGTACAAAATTAGACAACATTTTTAATTTTTTTATGAAATTTTGAATCTTTAAATATAGACAAAAAATATTTCAACAATTTCATTGAAAAAAAGTGTTTTCTTTTAGTAAACAAATTGTTTAATTCTATAAAACAATTTGCCTAAAAATATTTACAAATTCTAAACAAAATAAATTACTAAATCAAACGAAAAGATTCACTGGATTCTCTGAAAAATTTCAGACCATATTTTTGTCTGAATTTATAAAACAATTAGTCTAAAAATACTTGCAATTATTTAACAAAATAGTTTACTTATGCAAACAAAAATATTTACTGTATTTTTTGTAATATATCAAACAACATTTTTGTCTGGGTTCATCATCATCATCATCCATTCAGCATTTATAAAATTTCACTTTGTTAAATATGTTCAAGTCTGAATATTTATCTAAAGACTCTAAAAAAATTAATAAGAATTAATGCAACGGCATTAACGAATTGATTCACTAAAAAATCTTCAGTAAACAAACTTGATACAATCGCATTCCTTTTGCTATCATTGTTGTTGTTGTTGTTGCTATTTGTGTGTTTGTCGTCATTGGGATTGTTTTCTGCGACACAGTTTTTCTTGTTGTTTTTGGTGTTGCGTCCTAAATAAGAGCCAAACAAAGAATTCAGTGATTATGTAAAGAACATTTAACTGAAAATGAAATTTATATTTAGACAAACTTTTGTTTGAAAATTTTTTGGTGATAATTTGTTCTGTATAGGCTCAAACTTTTGCGATATCTCTGTTTTTTTAATTAAATAATTAATGTGTTACCTTCTTTTGGGAAAGGGATAATAGTGTAGAGAGAACAGGTGGTGAAGTGGGAGAGAGCTAGAAAGTTTAATTCATTTAAAACCCAGCTTTGCGCGTTTTTTTTTTGTATAGCAGTGTTGCAAGCCCCTTTGGTGTCAAGTAGAGGTATTAAGATGTTTTTAAGCTGTGTATCCATTTTATTAGTTCTTTTACTTCGCCGACGGTTCTGCTACAATACGGACCAAGGAGGGTGCTGTGAATTGCATTAGGATATGTTAGTATTAATCGCTGCCGGTATTACCAAAGTGATCAGTGCTATGCCTTTATCACTTTAACAGTCCAACAACAACCAACACTACAACACACCAATGTACATGAGAAAACTGCATGATGTAGTTGGTTTGCCTGAAACTAGTCTTGAACTCAAGACCTCAGGGTTTGTAGTCAAACGCGCTAACTACTCAGCCAACAGCACCCTCATGGCTTGATTGAACTGAACATTTTTTGGTTAGATTTTTATGAGTACCAATCGATTTTTGGAATGAGACTTGAAGAAATCAAAATTTTAATTTTTTACGGCCACTCTAATGTACACTTTTGCAATTGTCTGAATTATTGTCTTGTATATTTTAATTACAGTAATTCGGACAGTGATTTGACTTAAGTTGACAGTAATCTTAAGCTTTATGCATGTAAGAAGAAAAATTCAAAAGGGAAGAACTTATAACAACGTAAGATACACTAATTTTGATTTGCTTGTCTTGTTTTAAGTGAGTCAGAAAATGTTAAGCTCTCGCAAAACGCCCATTTCTAAAACACGCAATACAACGTTTATGTTCGATATTTTCCTAAAACGTTTTCTTTGGATTATAAACTACAAATATTATACATATTCACAAAATATCCATTTAAGAATGTCAACAATAAATACTATATATTTTCAAATATGTTTCTGCTAACTTCATATGTATCTGGTCAATTTAAACGGCCCTAATGTTGTTCTTAGTCTACGTCCATACGAGTCAATTTTTGCTGCGCAACTTTTGAGTTTATGGGAAAGAGAGATGAGAAGATTGGAAAGGCGAACACTGCTTCATGTACATGCAACTCTCTTTTGTTTTATTGTTCGTAATATGAAGCAAAAACAAATTCTATATAAAAATAAACAAAAGCTGCGCAACAAGAATTTCATTATATGGACTCGAATGTAACTTCAAAAGAAAATTTAAGAAAGTTTTAGAAGCAATAGCTGACTCGTATGGACATGGACTTACTTTTCCTACTTTATATAAATGTATGAAAAACATCAAATATTAGTTAATCCATAAGTATAACGAATTTTTATTTTCATTTTGTATATTTCATAATATTCTTTTTATTTAAAACTATTCTTAACGTTATTGTTTAGTTTTATATTTATTTTTCTTAGTTTTTGTCGGACTATTGTGTTTTTTCCTTCAAATTTAATATTCTTTAAACGTTGTGTCCATTGTCATTATTTGCGTTCAAGATTAATGTCATTGTTGTTTAAATTAGGGATGTAACGAATACCGATACCGATACCGATATATCGGCGATACTTCAGATTTTCCGATACATCGGTATCGGCGATATTTTACTGCCGATACGACGATACTTTCAAACATTTTTTCAGAGTTTTTTTTTAACAAATAATTTATTTTTGTTCGATTTTACCATGAATTAAATACACTTCATTATTTTTTAAATCTTATTAATATCAATTTTAAAAATTAATAATATTTTATGCTGTTATTTTGTAAAAAAAATTATTTATTTTTTGTTAATTTTACCATGAATTCAAATTCAAGCCGTTGTTTTTTAAATCTTATTCCAATAAAAAAGAGATACTCCAAAGAAGTCATGAAAATGTAGAATTCGCGATCTGGAAGTATTGCAAATTTGGATAATTTCTAATTAGTTTTAAATATCCTTGCCACTGCAAGAAGTTCTTTTTTTTTACCAATCACCGAATTGGAAGCGATGCTAGGACAAATTTCTTTTTCGGTATTCTATAATGATTTTTCCTTAAGGAAAAAGGATAAACAAGTACCCATTTTCACAATTTTTTTATGCGAATTTAAACTCAGAACTGTATTTTCATGTAAATTTAAGTGAATAAATATAAACTTAGAAGTCTTTTAATAATTAAGCTTTTAAGTTATTTAGATGAATATTAGTTGATAAATGTCCTTTAAAAAAAATCGATTTTTTAAAAAGCATGGCGAGTATTTTTTTAAATTATAAAGGAATTAAAAATTTTTTCTTGATTTTCTACTAATTATCTGCATATTTTTAATATAGATTTGTTGGAAGCAAAGAAAATGTAGCTCCTTAAAAATTACTTACAATGTTTTATCAATTTTAAATATTCTCTCTTATAATGTAATTTTGTATAATAAAAAATTGCACTTGAGTTTTGTTAATCTAAACTTGAACTCAATTTAAATATTCGTATCGGTATCGGAATCGGTATCGGCGATATTTATTTTTAAATATCGGTATCGGTATCGGATCGGCTAAACGGCGTATCGTTACATCCCTAGTTTAAATTTTGCCAGCAAATTTGATTTCAAGGCTTCACATACTTTATGAAATTTAATGAAATTTAAAAAAAAAACTTATCAGATTTTATTGGTTTATTTTGTAGTGTGCAAAAATACTAAATTAAATTTTTATTTATATGGATTTTTTTTATACAATTTTAAATAAAAAGGTAGATTTAAATTGGTAAATTGGCATGTAGAGGATAAAGTGGCTCTTCTTTTATGTAAATGTATCAGGATTAAAGTTTGAAGGCTACTAATGGATAAATAGACAGTTTGTTATCATAAAAATTACAAAAATATCTAAAAAGTTGTGTCTATGCTCAGTTCAAATAGCCAAGAAAAAATATTCCTTAAAGATCACTTGCCACTATAAGACTTTCGCAACTCAATATTTCTTTCTATTTAAAATATTTTTATTTCATTCTTTTGCTAAAATATTTACAATTTAAGACTTAAAACTGTTATTATCATAAAAAATAAATAGAATGTAATGTGATTCGCTTATGTAATAAAATCTTCATGTTTCTATTGTTATTTGCTCACAAGTCTGTCTAATGAAATCGAAAGTTCATAAAAAGTTCAATGTCGCTTTAGAACACTATAATTGAATAAGAAGATTATATTATTCTTTATTGTTTTGTTTTTAACAATGCATGATTATGCAATAGTTGTTGCATGATCTTCTATGTTTCAGTTTACATTTTTTGTTATTGATATTAACAAATAAGAAAAATAATTTGTTAATTGAAATGAAATGTCAAATTGTGCTATTTAACAATTAGTAACGATATTTAATGGGAATATTGTTAAGTTGATTATAGCAATAAATATAGAAGTTGTAATTAATACGAGTTATATAATAATCTGCTGAATGAGCAAAAAAGTGTCTGAAACAAAAGATATGAAATTTATTTCTATAGGTGTGAAATAAACTACAACGAGTCACATTTTGTAAATTTTACAGAAGGACGCAAAAACATGTTGAAATCACAAATGCTATTACTATATCTATAGTACGAGTATTAACAATTTGACTTATCCCAAATATTTTATAAAACTCTAATTTAATTTATTTATATCGAAGATGTCCTTAATAAAATTGCTTCATTTAATATTACCATCACTTATTAAGAAGGCCTTGGGGTTCTTTACGCCGGAAACTGGTTTCGAGCAGAACTTTCTACGTCGCACAGTGATTACAATTAAAAAAAGGTAATAAATCTGTATCTTTGAATCTTTCAATCCGATTACAAAACGAAGTATATAAAAATCATAGAGAAAGATTTCAGCTTTAAGAACGTTGCATGTTTGGTCATCCTGTTGAAACACACGTTGCGGTACAGGGTATCAAAGTTGGCCCCCTCATGCATGACGACCTTATAACTTTAACAAATATTATCTGATTTTAATTAATTTAAATTTGTTGTAAAGTTTATAAGGAGAAAGAGACAACATAATTTATTTCTTAATATTATTATTTCGAACGTATTTGCTTGTGAATCCAAATTGATTATTAGGCCAAGATTCATAACGTTTAATTCAGAAAGAATTGGGCATGATTAATATTCCAGGGAACAAGGGAAAAACTTAACATCGACTTAATTTTTCAACGTATACAGAGTAGCGCCACTTTCGGATGCCGCTACATCATCCATCGTCACATGTATTTTGCTTATCACCTCTTATCAGGTGGATCTATTGAATGCGATTTCAGTTCTTATATATACAAATTTTTCGTTAAAATTTAATACGAGAATTAAATCACTTTTAAGTTGATATTGATTTAATTCTTGTATGGAACAAATTTCGGGACATCGAATGTTGCCTCAACGCTTTGAATACAGCATGAAAGTAGTCCTTTGTAAATACAAAATTGCCAAGGGGTTTGGTCAAGTTGGTTCGGAAAAAAGTTATGGCTACTTAAATTTTTTAATTTCTCTTACATTTTTTTTACTATGAACATTTTTATTTCATTTTTCGCCTTCTACTGCTTATAAAAGACTATTTTATGTTTTCTTTTTGCAAAAACACAATTCAATTTTTTGATTATACACCCGAAATTTTTTTATTAAAAAAATTTAGATTTTTTGTTGAAAAAATACAAAATTTACAAAAAAGTTTAAGGTTGTTATTGAAAGCTAAATTAAAATATTTACCACCATAAAATAAGCGTAGTAGGCTTGGAAACTTATACAGAACCCAGCAAATAGTTTATATTCGATATGAAATTAAATAAAGTTTATTTGCTGATAGTTAAGAATTGTCTATATGCATTTTATTGGCGCTTTACCAAATCGTCAGTAGACTTCTTTTGTGATTTTCAAAAATATTATCATTTTTAAATTCTCAAATGGTTTTTGAAAGTCTGTGCATAAGATAAGAGGTTTGTAACTGTTCAAAGTTGTGGTTGAAGTCCACTGACGATTTGGTAAAGCACCTATTAAATGCATATATACAATGCTTAATTATCAACAAATAAACTTCATTTAAAATAACATTATGACAATATGTCAAATAATAAATTTCTTAAAAATTTAATTTTGGTTTTTTTTTTCATTTTGCCTAATAAATACTTTTGCCTAACAATACCAATGGATTTTTAATTGTATAAAGGTGTAGAAAAATAAAATAGATTCATATCGAATACAAATTATTTGCTGGGGTTTGTTTAAGTTTCTAAGCCTACTTATTTTATTCTTTTTTGTGATTTTCAAAAATATTATCATTTGCAAATTCTGAAATGGTTTTTGAAAGTTTTTGCATGAGAAGAGGTTTGTAACTGTTCAAAGTTGTGATTGAAGTCTACTGACGATTTGGTAAAGCGCCAATGAAATGCTATCAGCAAAATAAACTTCATTTAAAATTAAATTATGACAATATGTCAAATAATAAATTTCTTAATTTCTTATGCCTTAATTCACAAAATATTTTTCTGACTTATAAGAGACTAATAAAACAAATTTTCATACAAAAATTTGTTTAATAAGTCTCTTATTAATCAAAATTTTTTTTGTGAATTAAGGCATTATTTTATAAATTTTTTTTATAAAAGAATCTATATAACTTTTTCTTCGAACCAACTTCACCAAACCCCTTAGGGATTTTCTTTTTCTAATGGTATACTTTCATACTCTGCTTAACATATTCCTGTTGCACTGTGTAATTTGTGGCTGTTGAACACGAATATGAAATTGATTTATTTTTCTTAAGGAACGGTTTTGAGATATTAGCGAAAAATGTGTTTTTTGCAATTTCTTAAGCTGTTTCCAAAAATCTTAAAAATTGTTTATTGGAATTATTCAGATTTTGCACAGTTGCATAGATATGTTTTCCTGTTTCAGCCGATACATATGTTGTAATGATCGGATAAAAATTCATTGAGTCACAGACGTTAAGGTTTGAAAATTTTTAATTTCTTAGGTTTTTTCAAAATTCACCTCGTCTGCCTTTATTATTTACAAGCAATTCTCACATGGCGGAAAGCAATCAACCACTGCCCATGCTTGAAGCAGTATCTGTAACTGTGCCAAAAATATCCGGATGGTATTCCATCACTGGTCTTGAAGCAGTACTCTTCGACAATGGCGCGCTCATTGGCAATCCTCGTCAGCACTTTGTATCATGCTGCCGAACTCTCATCGTGTTGAAGGAGACCCTGAAAATTACCGCCCAATTGCAGTATGTTCTGCACTTTCCAAAGTAATGGGAAATATGGCGAATTTTCATCTTGTGATGTATTTGGAGTCCAAAAGCTTATTCAGCGAGCGCCAGTATGGCTTTCGTCCAGGACGCTCTACGAGTGACTTACAGGCGTTCCTTTGGGAAAAATTGGGCCACGCCATACACTATTTCGGCGAGAGTAAGTTGGCGGTTCTGGATATTTCTAAGGCGTTTGATAGAGTGTGGCATGATGCAGTTTTAGCGAAACTTGCTGCTTTTGGTGTCGGTGATGACTTCTTCCGATTTATATCGAGCTTTCTCAGTGATCGCTCTATACGAGTTGTTATAGATGGGATCTCATCAAACGAGTTTAAGATTAATTCAGGGCTACTACAAGGCTCCGTTCTTTCCCCTACCCTATTTCTTATTTTTCTTAATGATATTTTCGGTCAAAGTTTCAATCCTATCCGCTCTTTTGCAGATGACAGCAGCCTCTGCATTTCATAGTCATTCAGTAATAAACCAAGGATTGGGGCCACGAGGCAAAACATGAATGATACACTTAATGGTGATCTTGTAACAATCTCTGAATGGGGTCGTGTGACTAGGTTCGATTTTAATGCCCAGTTTTGTATGCTTACGCACACACGTATGACGTATGATGAAAATACAGTGCAGTGTTCGCTGGACGGACCACATTTTACAAGCTGCAAAAGAAGCCTTCAAGTGCCTCGGTTTCCTAAGACAATGTCAGAGATTCTTTACCCCATCTGATCTCCTTAATATTTATATCGCCTATATCCATCCAAAAATTTAATACAACTTTCATGCTGGTGCTTCTAAGTCTATTTTGAAGTTATTCAACCGCATACAGGAGAGGGCGAAGGGTAGCCAACTCTATTGACTTGCTGGAGTATGGACGAAATTTTGGGTGGTGTTTCGCTGTTTTATCGTTATTACAATCAATGGAGTGTGTTCTGATGAAATCAGGGAACTTGTTCCCGAAACTCACTCATTTTTTCAAGCAACACGTTTTTCATTAGGAACACATCCATTAGTAGTCCATACGCCAGCAAATCGTACTGCGCATTACAGACAAAATTTGTTCTTTGGCCGAACAGTTTGTTTGTGGAATACTCTTCTTGCAGAGGTCTTTTCTGTTATTTTCAATCTGGGAAAGTTTAAATCAAATATCGATAAACACTACTCCCTCTAACCTCCTTCCCATAACCAATTTTACTAATTATGGCACAATGCATTGCATTAGTAGCGGCCATCCCCTGAGTGCTGGTCTTATTTAAAAACAAATTATATGCGATATGTTGACATTTCGCTTTCAAACGTATAAAATTAATTTACTTATAAGTAAAACCTCATACTGATCTGAGGACCAACAAATGAAAATTTAAATTTGGTTGTCTCTAACATAATTTTTTTTTTCATTTTATTTTGCGACCTAAAATGGTGAAATTTGAAAAACGTAATTATAAAATTTTTTCAAATGCTTTCTGTAACTCAATGAATTTTGATTTGAACAAAACAGCCTGTATAAAACTTGAAAGAGAAAATACATATCTTTGCAATAGTGAAAATTTAATGCAATTCAGATAAACAGTTCTTGAGATTTTTGGAAATAGCTATAATAACTGCAGAAAAATACGTTTCTTCTTTCTTAAGAAAAATAAATGGAAAAAAACAAATGAAGAAAAATAAATTAATGCCATATTCGTGTTCAGCGGCCATAAATTATTTTAGAAAATATACATATATTTTTTGAGGTTCTGTTAAAAAGTTGAAAATTTGTGAACCAGTGTAATCACTGTGAAACCCTTTTCTTTTTTGTATACAAACATGACTCACTTTAATAAAATTTCTTAACATATTTTTAACATTTGTTTTATTTGTTTTTTAAATGCGGTTTAATGTTTCATTGTTGTCTCTTTGTACTTCATAATTTTTTTTCTTTATAAGTTGGGTGTGTATAATTGCTGTTATAGGACTGCTAGTAATATTATATTTTCACACGATATGAAATTACGTAAACTGATTACTACTGAATTTTATACAGAAATAAACCATAAAAAGACTAAATTTATAAGTACAAATTGTAAGCTTGTAAAAAGTAGTTGTAACAAAGTGCAAAACAAATAATATTTAAACAATAAAAATAACAAGCAACTGTAACTTATAATGAAAGTAATTAAAATTCTTATTTGAATTTATTTTAAAGAACGAAACCATAATTTTATTTAATTAAAATTTTAATTTCAGAATATTATCAAGCAAATTAATATTAATAAGAAGTAGTAGAAAAATTATTTTTTGTTAACTTATCTTACATTTAACTTTAAACTTAAGTCGCAATTATTTCACAAAAAATATAAATAATTAAATATGTGCCCACAAGGAATAACATCTAAAGTCGAGTTGGGACAAAAATGATTTATTACTATCATTATACTCCTTGCACTCAAATGCTCCTCCACTCAAAATTTTATCTTTGTAGCTAAAAAAATAACATTTTATACCCAAAAATCTAAACAACCAAAGTTGATATTCCACTTCCATGGTTTTGGAATAACAGGCTATCTCAAGTTTGTTCAAAAAAATTTTTTCTTAAATAGTCTCTTAAGTAGAACTGGGATTTTATTGCAAACAATGCCGTGAAAATTCTGCCTAACTCGAGTTAAGCCATTGTTCTGTTTGATAAATTGGTCTTGTTTTTTAATTGGGGTTGATTACTAAACTCAAGTTTATTCATTATTGAGTAATTTTTGAAGTTCACTCAAAATATTCTGTACTTAAAATTGACTGAAATTGCAATATCAAATCAGTTAAACCTCATTTAAAAACCGGTATCATTTAAGTTTAACAAAAAGTTTATTCAACTTTAAATGTTGAAAGCTTAACACACTTAAAACTATAAGAACTTATTGATTCCTTATTTGTTCGGACTAATTTAACTGTCTAAAGAACTAATAGCAGCTTCCGTAAAAATAAAAGAGGTTTCCTTGTTTCCCCTATTTCTACTGTTAAATAATCAACCCCAAGTTCCGTAAAAATCATTGATTTTTGCTTTATTTTTATATGTTAGAAGCATATATTTCGTATCTTTATCTTTAATTATTATTATTATATTAAATTTATATATTTACTCACTGGTTGTTATATTGACTTTTACTGGGAATCGAACAAAGCCCGTTCAGGCTTGAAATCCAACATAGCGGCCACTCAGCTAGAGCATAGTATGAAAAGTTTCTGCACGAAGACAACATAAACTTACTCAATTTTATGCATTTAACATAACAAATTAAAAAACACACACGCATAGTCTTGAAATTGAACATGTGACGTCTCATTTAATAGTGTAACGTAGTAACCACTACACCACTGATTTTAAATGTTTATTTATATATTTTTAATTGCAATTTCGGTTAATTTTACGTACAGAATATTTTGATTATTTGTGTGTGTGTGCTATTGCTATGTACCCAGCGGTAAAACTTACGAGGCATTCACTAAACAGGCCTTTTTACAGGCCTTCCAAAACCTGAATTTAAGATCCAAAAGTAATTATTTTCTGCCTTCTCAGGCAGGCCTTCTAGAAGGCCTCTACACTGGCTTCTTTTGGAAGGAGTATTCTATTTTTAGATCTTTCGTTTTTTTAAATAAAAAATGTTCTTTAGAAATAACAGACATTCTCGTATTCTTTTTTCGCAAATAATTTGTGTATAACACTGAAATTTACGTACAAGAGGCATTATACATGCTGCTATTATGTCGTTTATGTTGTAACTACTACATCATGTTCAATTCGTTCCAAATAAATACATGCAATTTAGCCTCCCTCATATGGTTAAAAAATTGCTTTGGATGAAAAGGAGTTCAAAATAAATAAAACATCACGATAATCAAAAATATAGAAGCCGCTATAAAAATACCCAGATTAAATAATGTACCTCCATTTCATTTTTAACAGACCTTACCAGACCCATTACTCAGCATGCCTTCTATCAGGCCTGCTGAATAATGGGTCGAGGAAGGTCTTGGTCCGCAATGACATCGCGTGTAAAAAAGAAAGGAGCATGTAATGGGAGTGGAAGTACTACAGACTGCTAAATAAGGCCTTAAAGAAGGCTTCTTTACTCCTTCTATTTACCGCTGGGTATGTACTTTTTTGGTACTTCTACCATAAGAAACGGACAATATTAAAAGTAACAGAAAATCTCTATTAACGTGTACTTAGTTTTTTTTTATTAAATGTTAGAATCAGTTAAAAATTAGATTTCTTAGATTTTTAAATGTTTACTCTTTTAAAAACGATTGCACGGAATACTTCTTGAACAAAATACATTCCGTTGCTGTCATAATATTGTGAGTGTTATATTCGATGAGTGAGTGGTTATGTTTGGAATAACAGCTTAAGTAGAGCTAGGATCTAGAAATTGAAAAACAACGAAAAGGAAAGAAAGCGAAACTGTTTGTTTTGTTTATATATCTTAAGTTAAATGTATTTTTATTAAAAATTATATTACAAATTAAAACATGGTAAAATTGTTAAGATCGAACATAGAAAGGCTAGCTTAATGTAAATTACCTCATTTCAGACAACGATTTCAAACTTAAAAATGCTCTCTTGAAAACTTGCAAAAATCGAGTTTGGCTGTTATTCCTTGTGTGCACAGAAATTATGAATTTAGTCGAACCCTATTGTTTTTAGCAAAGTTATTTAAATATTTTGGCTTTAGTTCTTTTATTTTTATATTTCACTTAAACTAATTTTATTTTAAAAAGAAATTCGAAACCAAGTAATAATTGGAAATCTAAAAATAAATTTTGGCTGCACGGAAGGTTGAACTTACATCATGATGTTTCGAGAACACCAAAGTCTACTTATCAGAACTATTTTGCACTTAAACATAAGTGCCAATAATGTCAGTTAGTGTGATGAAAATTTGCCACCGAAATTGATCTAAATGATATTTATACAATCAATCAGTCATCAGATATTCATAATGGTGATTCTGCTTTCAAATGCTTTTTTCGTGTTCCTTGAAAGTATATTATACTTTATAAAATAAACTCATAAATTCGAAAATGAATAATACTTTAGCTTGATTTTATATCTAATAAATAAATGTACATAAGTGTTTTTGTCTAAGACTGTGTTAAAAACGCAGAACGAATATACTGTTTATAGTCTCTTCATACAAAGTTGCGAGTGTGTAAGGCATACTGCTGGTTTTTTTTTCATTAAGAGAGTATAAAATATTTTCAAAAACGAAATTAGATTTATATCTGTTTTTGGAATTTTTGCATTTGCTTCTCTCATTTCAAACATAAAATTTTTGAAAAATATTAGAAATTATAATTTTTTTAAATTATTGTTGTCTGCAGTCTCGTGTATTGAGCGTTAGCCTTTTTTAATACGCTTCATTACTCAGTACAATTATTGAAATTCCATTAATAATATATAGGTATACTAAAGTAACAGCGTAGCATTGTACTTACCAATATTTATAAGTTTTGTAACCTTTGTTAAATAGTATTACATTAAAAAATGTTTCATCAATCATGGTTTGTATCAAAAAAATGTATTGAGCGTTATTCATATTTTTTTAATATAATTGAAATTTTTAGTGAATAGCTAAGTAGTTTACATTGAAAAGGAATTGTTTTAAATTCAAATAATAGTGTTTGTTTTGAAAAAATATAAAATTCGTATAAAAATGTATTGAGCGTTACGTTAACAATATTCTTAAATAGAATTTATCTATAAATTTTAGGACGGAAAAAAAGTAAACAGAAGCTCAAGGGCAGAAATGATATAAAGAACATTTTCCCTTTAGAAATTTCTGATTTGATTTGTAAAAACTTTGCACTGTGGGTTGTTATATTTTCGAAGAATGCATTAGATAGGTCGTATTTTGCTACGAATAAATATTTAAAATAAACATAATTTTTAACATTGTTATTCGATTTTATTGAAATTAGTCTTGTTTTAAAGAAGACTTAGTCTTCCTTTTGCTCGTGTATACATTTTTGTAAAGAACTATTGAGCCGATGTGAGCCCATTTCAAAATTCAAAAAGTGCTCATAACTTTAAATTTCGTCCTGTGATTATTATAATTTTTTGTTTTTAGGTAGTAGATGTATAGTGCTTTCAAGCCCTGTACTAATTGTTTGTAGTATATTTCTTTGCAAAAGCAACCGCGAAAGCAAATGTAATGTTCAATGCACAAACCAGTTAAGAAATGGAAAAATATAATTTTATTTCAGGATCTATTGAATGAAGCGAAAAATATAACATGAATCCTACATTCTCATATGTCTATTAGTTATATTGGTAAATAACAAATAACACTAAATGTACATTTAAAATGAGAATCGCCCATAAACTTTTTTCATCACGAGTTACAAAGTTTTATTTACCTTGCAATATTCAAAGTATATTCTAGTCATTTCCTCATCAGCATGCAGTGCTAGTGCATTTTTGTCAAGTGCCATCAATCATTACCATTGACGAACTCAATTTGTTTTTGTCACATTAGTGGCAGTCAAAAACAGCAACATAATTACAAAATGCAAAAGTCAATTAAAGTAAATTATGAGTCGTCTTAACTAAATTATAAACAATTAAAGTAGCAAAATAGAAGAAGTTTATTTTTCTTAACTAAGATTTATCTAAACTAAAACTGAAATGCAGTAAAGAAGAGATGGCAATCACAAAACCTTGACAGCATTTTATTTAATTTTTCATCTTGTTTCATTTATTGTCATTTGCTGATGTTGCCAATGTTATTGAAGCTCAGTATATAGCAGAGATTTTTATGTAAAGTCATCGTTATCATCGGCTTGAGCAGTCAGTAGGAACAAAAAAGTCAACTCAAGAAAACTTCATGACAATTGCTGACATACTCAGCATATGTTTTGTTTATATACTTCAATACACTTCAACAGCCTGAGCATCATTATTGTCCTCGTAATCATCATTATTTTAGTCAGCGTCATGCTAAACAATTGTTTAGAATGTTTTGGCTTTTTTTTTGTTTCTTAAGCACTTGAGAAAATAAAAATAAATATGTACAATACAAAAACATTATCGAAAATACTTTGTCAATGTTAATCATAGTTTCAATTTAGGTTTCTTTTTAAGAATCTTGATCTCACCAAAAAAAAAAAAAAACATCTTAAGAAATAATTAAGAACTTCACAATGAAAACCCTTCAGTAAGAATGAAGGTTTCTTTGAAAAGAGGACGAGTATTTTTAATTCATTTAAATAGATAAGGGCAAAATTATTTGCACATTTCGCAATATTGAAAAACATATTAAATATTAGTGAGCAAATAAAATTTAAGTAAAATAATAAGACCGGCACAAAAAAAGTGAAGTGCACATTTGACTAGAGCAAATTACCAACATTTATTTCGACGCACTGGGCACTACACCTGCAACATTTTGTATAAATTACGAAAGAATGCAGTTTTTGGAGATTTTAAGCAGTTTTTCGCAATTTACTCGAGATTTTGGAGGCGCGTCGATATATATGTCAGTAGGTGGCTCCAGTAAATGTACACTTTACTAAATTATTATTAAATTATCTTCTTAATAGTCTTAATTTCATTTCTGTTCTATTCCATTAAAAACTTTCTAAGCAAAAAAAAAAACACCCTATATTTGTTTGCATTTAAATATTTTGAATAGTAGTTTAATTAATATTTCTTCCACACCTTCCCACAAACATTTATTAAAGTAAAATGAATTTAATTTTTGTTTCACTGTCAAATCTTTATAAACATATTTAAATAATGAAAAAATTAAAGGTGTGCTATAAAAAACATATTTAATTATAATTAAGTTAGATGTAAGACATTTTTTATTTATATATTTATATTTTGCTTAAAATCTGGACACAAGCTCATAAGATTGAACACTTTATAAGAGTATACATTTTTTCTTAAAATCATTTCTACAAAATTAATAATAATCAGGGAAACCGCAAATATGCAATTGCATTTTGTTCCTGTGTAATGTATGTATTCACAAATAAGATATTTATACGTTTTAAAACTTTTTATGAATTCTGGCATAGATTTTTTAGTGCATATTTTACCCTTTTCAGCACGATTTTGCATATTTCCTACTTTTACGCATTTTAAGCGCATTTATATGGTTTTTGTGGCATATTTAGCTCTTTTTTCTGCATATTTTAGCATTATTAAATTTTAATATGAATATTTAAAGAAAATAATAAAATTTGTTTAGTGAAAAATATTTAAGTTTTTCAATAATTTTTCCAAATTTATATTTTTTTCTCTATTGATTTAAGCTTTTTCCCCTAATTTCTTAAAAATTTCTCTCATTACATAAATTTATTCTGACTATATGCACAGCTTTAACAATTTTTAATTAAAAAGTTCTTTTTTTTTGGGAATTATTAAATGACATTAATTTTAATTTTTAATGTGCTTTTTCCCAACTTAATATTTTACTTTCTAAATAAAATATTAAATTTTTGTTAAAATACATTGAAATTGATTATGGAGGGGTATTAGCTAGTTCCTATGGCCATTTCATTGGGGCTAATGCAAATCGTCAAGGATCCTTTACCCAAAAATCTCACAGAAAAAGTAAAGATGTTATATTAAACTCCTAATCATAAGAATAAGCAGTTTATAATATCAAAGTTGAAACATGAGCTCCATAATCAATCATATTTTTTACTTTCTTTACTTGCGTAAAATAATGGGTGATTTTATAAGAACTATCGGAAAGTAAAAAAAAAACACACATAAAATTCAGAAAAATGCATTAAATATTTATTTGGATCGATAGTTGGGTCGATATAATTTAATGTTTGAAGATTATTTCATGCAAATGTTGGCCGCGGCTGCGCCTCAAATGGTCCATCCGCTTAGTCCAATTTTGGCATACTCTTTCCAACATTTCGGCCGGTATCTCACGAATAATGTTGGCAATGTTGGCTTCCAGTGCGTCAATCGAAGCGGGCTTGTCGCTATAGTCATTAGCCTTAACATAGCCCCACAAAAAATAGTCTAGAGGCGTTAAATCGCACGATCTGGGCGGCCAATTGACTGGTCCCAAGCGTGAAATAAACTGTTCACCGAACTTGCCTCTCAATTGGTCCATTGTTTCGCGTGCTGTGTGGCATGTGGCACCGTCTTGTTGAAACCACATGTCATGCAAGTCAAGCTCTTCCATTTTGGGCAGAAAAAAGTTTGTTATCATCGCACGGTAGCGCTCACCATTCACAGTAACGTTGTGATTCGCATCATCTTTGAAGAAATACGGCCCAATGATGCCGCCAGCCCATAATCCGCACCAAACGGTTGTTTTTTGTGGATGCATTGGTAGCTCTTGCAATGCTTCTGGCTGCTCTTCACTCCAAATACGGCAGTTTTGCTTGTTCACGTATCCATTCAACCAGAAATGAGCCTCGTCGCTGAACACAATTCTTCGATAAAAAAGTGGATCTTCATCTAACTTTTCAAGAGCCCATTCACCAAAAATTTGGCGTTGTGGTAGGTCGTTTGGCTTCAATTCTTGCACCAGCTGTATCTTATAAGGCTTCACACCCAAATCCTTCTGCAAAATTTTCCACGTAGTGGAGTAACAGAGGCCCAATTGCTACGAACGGCGCCGAATCGATAATTCACGGTCATCACCAACACTGGCCGATACGGCTGCGATATTTTCTTCAGTTCGCACTCTACGTAAACGTGTTGGTGGTTTAATGTCCAACAATGTAAATTTGGTGCGAAATTTTTTTACAATAGCCCGAATAGAAGCCTCAGTAGGTCGATTAAACTGACCATAAAATGGAAGAAGCGCGCGATGAACTTTCTTAACAGAGCACGCATTTTGGTAATAAAATTCAATAATTTGCAAGCGTTGTTCGTTTGTAAGACGATTCATGATTAAATTATAGACCAAACTGAAGATGTTTGACAGTGACAAAAGATACAAAACGTGCGTGAGCTGTCAAAACTAGTGTTGCCAAAAAGATAATAGCAAAAAAGTCACTCGTTATTAAGTTGGGAAAAAGCAGGTTAAAAATTTAAATTAATGTAATTTTTAATTACTTTCGATGATTTTCTCAACAATAGAAAAATTTTTCGAGATTGTTGCTTGATTGTATGCAACAACGTTCAAGGAATGGGGATTACTTCCACTTCGAAAAGGAAACATTATCTATGTACATTATTTCCTTTTCAAAAAGTAATATCTGTCGAATTAAGAAATAACATTTATGGATCTTATTTCTACTATGAGTTTAAAATAATGTTAATTTTTTTCCTGTGGGTTATAAAATAGTGGCTGGATGAACAGTTTCTGCTTATAGGCCTACGGCCGGGCTTAAAGATTTTTACCTCTTATATGTCGAATAGTGGCTTCGCTGAATAAAAATTTTCTGCCTAGCTTGCGTTTAAATCTAGTTCAGAAAATCCTTATGCCAAGCCGGGGAGAAAACTCTTCATAGCGTGCGTTGGTTATGTAGACAGAAAATCTTAACTCATATGAAGAGGAGAAAATCCTTAAGGCCGGTCGTAGACCAATAAACAGCAACTATTTACATAGTGAAGCTACTATTGGATATACATGAAGGAGATAGTTCTTAAGGTCGGCCGAAGGACGGTCACGCTTTCATTGTTTTTCGAAAGAAATAAGTTCATAATTCCATATTATCGACAAATAATAAAAAATATTCAAAATGTTTAGCAATAAAGATAAAATTTAACCAATAAATTTTTTCCTAAAAATAAATAATGTCTATTGGAATTTTATTCCATTTCAAAAAGTACACTGAAAAAAATCCATGCAATATATGCACGAAAACGATCGTAGTTTTTATGAAATATTTCGTAATTTCGAACCACGATATTCTGTAGTAAAATATACGAAGTGCACGAAAATAATTAAAAAATAAAAGTAAAGAAGTGTGGGACACGAACAGGCAATACTCATATTTCTAGGCAAATACTCTACCCACTCAGACACTTTCCACACAGAAAAATGATCACCAAAAATTTTTCAAACAAACGTTTTTCCAAAAATTAATTTAATTTTCAGTAAATGTTCTGTACATAATCTATGAATTGTTTGTTTGACTCTTATTTAGGACGTAAACACCAAAAGTCACAAGAACAACTGTGTCGTAAAAAACAACCCCGATGACGATATTCAAACAAATAACAATAACAACAATAATAATAGCAAAAGGAATGCTATTGTACCAAGTTTGTTTACTGAAGATTTTGTGTGAATCAATTCGTTAATATCGTTGCGTTAATTCTCATTCATTCTTTTAGTGTCTTTAGATATTCAGTCAGACTTGAACACATTTAACAAAGTGAGATTTCATAAATGCTTAATGGATGATGATAATGACCCAAACAAAAATTTTGTTTGATATATTACAAAACACCCAGTAAAATTTTTTTTTTGATTAAGTAAACTATTTAGTTTAATGTTTGTTAGTGTTTTTAGAATAATTGTTTTATAAATTCAGACAAAAATATTGTTTGATATTTTGCAAACAATCCAGTAAATCTTTTTGTTTGATTTAGTAAATTATTTTGTTTACAATTTTTAAATATTTTTAGACAAATTGTTTTATAGATTTAAACAATTTGTTCACTGAAAAAAACACGTTTTTTTTCAATGAAATTGTTGATATATTTTTTTCTATATTTACAAATTCGTTTGTAGGTCCGTTCCTAGACAGAATATTTACTATTTCATTGAATTCCTTTACAGAAAATTAAATTTAGTTTTTTCTGTGCACTTATTTTATAAGAGCTAAAAATTTGTTTTATTTACTTGCATCTGATAAATATATCAATTTATAAACATTATTTGAATTTATTTTTTATTTCAAATATATTTTTTAACAAGGAAAAAGGTTTACGAAAGGATTCCGGTACTTTCGCAGCTTTGTAATATTTACAAAAATTTCGTATATTCTACGAACAAAGTAGCTACGTAAGTTTTTTTCGTAAAATGTTTCATGGATTATTTGCAGTATAGATAATGTTCAGAGACATTACTTCCTTTTTTTCTAAGTGGAAATTATATTCGCGTTTTTATGCAATTTTACTGATTTATAGAAAAAATAATGAAAAGATATGCGATACATTAGTAAAAATTTAAGTCCAAAATTTTTTTTGTGGTTTTGCTGGGCAAAATTTTAATTCTGTCAGATAAAAAGACAGGTTGGTATTGTCAAATCGATTTCCATACCTATTAGGAACCAGAATATGAATACTTCTTGGTGTCAGAAATTAATATTATAAAAATTATAAGCGAAATGATTAAGTCTTAAGAGCATATTTTTTTTAAATTTTGAGAGCATATTTTTAATATTTTAATACGCTTAAAACACTTTTTTATGGCATATTTCCGGTTTCCCTAATAATAATAATATATTTAAATAATAAATCTATCAATTAATTAACTTAAATTTAGAAACTGTTTGTCGAAAAAATACATATATACATATTATTTATATGCAGCTTGTGCCATTGTCTTGCAAAATTATTCAATCAATCTCCCTCCCGTAAAAAAAATGTTTCAATTAAATGAGTCATTTTAATATCCAGGTGTCAATTGAGATACGAACATTTGTAAAGTGGCAACCAAATATCTTAATGAAATTAAATTGTTACTTTTTGTCGAACATGCATTTATAAGTTTTTCACATTTTATTGGAAACTTTTATAGGATTTAATAATACAAAATTTTAATGCAACAATATCTGGATGGTCTTACCGTATGAAGGGATACAATGCATGTACCATCGACCCTGCACGCCTTATGGCATACTGGTTGTAATTTTTGCAAGAGCACACAAACATTACTCCAAAAGACAACTGTTAGTATGTCCAAGTGTGTCAATTGCGCAAACATGAACTATTATGCCAACATATGTATACTTATAGTATATTCCTCTTCCAGCTACAATCGAGAAGCCTCACCAATACCAATAATAAGACCAGGAAAATACCGTGAGAGCATAACAGTACGTAGAGCCACATATTACACCAGCCACTTGCGAGTAAAATTATTTTAAAATCTCTTCAATTGAGGAATTAGCACTTAATTGTTTCATAAACAGAACAGCTAGAACAGCTGACTATCTATTCGTTACTCGCTTAAACGACAAACTTAAATAAAATTTAAATAAATATATAAATGTAAAACTTGCAAAAATACCTAAAAACAAATATAAAAATTTGTTGCTTGTATCGCAAAAATTAATATGACAACAAAAGTAGTAGTCACCTCTGCTACTGATTCCACCTGTTAGTTATGCCTTCAAATACTATTGAGTAAGTTATATTTCATATGTATGAACACGAAAATTCATAACTCAATTTATAGCTGGTAAGAATATATTTTTTTGCAGTGTATAATTACTCTAATCATACTGTATTTCTAAGCAATAATAATATGCTTGCGCTTGATCATATTTGTATTGTATGTAACGAATTTTTAAAACAAAAGGATCTTATACACAGGAGCTGATCCAGCTTGAGCTTTTTAAACATACTATTTAGGAGTATTTCTTTTAGAAACTCAGTAGTAATGAGGTATATTTTTATTCGTTTTGGGGAGGGGCGGTAGGAAAAATCTCATTTTCATTCCCCCTGTATCCGCGCCTGCTTATGAATAAATCTTTCTGAAGCAAATAATATTAAAGTACGTTAAATGAGTAGAATGATTGCGAATGATTGAGCTGGCGTCAAGCTCAATCATCCATAAACCCAATTATACCGCAAATAAAATAAGCTTTATTTGACGAAAATCGATGGATAAATATTGATTTTATTTACAATAAAGTGAAATTAAATGGAAAATCGATTTTTAAATAGGCTGCTCTAGCCATATTATAATAACTTTGAAAGAGATTGTCAAATTTTAACACAAATACCACTAAAAAACTTTAAACAAAACTACCTTTAAGCTGCATCAATAATATTGTAAAAACTCAATAGCTGGAATTATGAAAAATATTAACAAACCGTAAAGCCACTTATATCAAATTAAATAAATTTCTACATAATTTTATTTTGAACGGAATAGGTATAATTCTGAAATTGTATTATATCGGCTTTTTAGCTCAATATTTGAATTAATGTAAATTCAAACTATTATTATTAAGAGTGGAGTGTTGAAATATTCAAGTCAGATTAGCTGAACGGATCAGTACTACTGATTTCGACAGGTCGCTACACCGTCTCATCAGCGTTCTTGTTCACTTTTACTACTCTTGAAGGTGGATGCTTTTTACAAGGAAACATCAGCTATTTAACAAATTTTTTATCGCGAAATAGAATACAATACTGTTTTTTCATGCCAATTCTTGCATTAATTTTTATTGCAACTCAACTTAGTTTTGCCGAAATATTGAACTAAATTTTAACTAAAAAGCCGAAATAATAAAATTTCAGTAAAATAAGCTTCTCGATAAATGTTAATTTTATTCATGATAAAGTGAAATCTCCTGAGTTTTGAAAAATTGAGAATGTAAACAGTCTACGACAAACTCAGTTTTATTTTCAAATAACTACCACAAAAATAGATTCCAGATGTAAAATTTCAAATCGCCTATACCCGTTTTTATTTTTTGGTGGCCTCTAGCGGAATCAGTTTATAGAACCTTGTTATTTAAAAAAAATCATTTTGTTGTACAGTGTAAATATTCGAAATTTTTGCAAATAACAATTGAGTTAAATTTATTATGAATAAAATCAATGTCTATTCACCGATTTTCGTGAAATATAGCTTATTTTATTTGTGGTATATGGGCATTTCCATATCAGCGTACGTGACATTTGTACGCCCACAAAGTGAAATAGATTTTGCAAAAATTAGTCGTAACTGAAAAAAATTGTGTCATTATGTTCCATTAGGAGTGTACTGTATGTAAAAAAATATCATATTTGGAACCCTGTTCTCCAATATATGGAGAGAAATAAAGGCACATCGTACGCGACATAGAATAGAAGTGATGTAAAGATGCATGTAAAAATATGCGAAAGCCTGCGAATTGTGTATTTTTCCTCCTTTTAAATTTCTTACTCTAAGCCAACTATTTTTCCTTTATTATATGTAAATTTGAAATCAAAAGAACTTTTGGATGATTTTTGAATGAACAAAATTCAATAGCGTACGTGACATACCTTACATGACAGATTTTTCTCTTATAGTATTCTTAAGTAATGAAATTTATGTTTTGGAAATATATGTAAGACAATCAAGACTCAAGCTCACTTCATACTGCATACCATGTACTTGGGCGCTGAGTTTACGGCGTCACCTTTGTCTACAGAGTAGTACATACTAATTAATTAAAAATTTTTTCGTTTAGTGAATACGCAGTTCGAGAATCATTTATATGCTAAATATCATGATATGAAAACGTATCAAGTTATTTTTGAAATTTGATGGCAATTTTGCCATTTTTCATTTGCATTTAGTTTGCATTTGTAGTACTACTACATTAGCGTACGTGACGAACTTTAAATGCTTATAAAATTTTTATTTCACCAAATTGGAAAAAATGCCGTTCAATTTTGGTTTGTGACAAATATCTCGCTTTAGACTTTTATTTTGAAAGATTTGCGACCGGAAAAATTCAAATGACGTAGGCAAATAATTATGTTTGCACTACGTACGTGACATAAGAATAGCGTCCAAAGAAAATAAAAAAAATATTCAGCTAATAAAACTCTATTTTTTATCTTTTCTCACGAACCTTGTGCTTTAATCTTGGAACATTAATTTTAAAGTATAATTGCAGTATTACAAATAACTTAATTTAGTCGCTAGAAAAGCTAAAGTAGTTTATTACAATGTCCTAAAATTAGTTAAAGAGATATTTAGTTTAAGCTATAATTTTTGATATTTACATATTGTAGTTAGGTATAATTACCTCTGTATAGTAAAATTTGACTGTTTTATTCCTCTTTACCATATCTTAAAAAAAAGTTTTAATGGTTTTATTTTTTTCAGTCGCGGTTGTAATTTTCATGGAAATGCCCATATCAGTTAATAAAAACGGTAAGTTTTTGCATTTTCGATTTCTTATAAATTTTTAAAATAAAAGTTTTCCAATATTGTATAAAAAAAATTTATTATTCATTATTTCGAATAATTCAGATACCATTAAGTCAATAAAAAATAATATTAGAGCGGCCTAAAGATAATTTTATTCCAAGTTTGTTAGTGTTTTTTGTAATTAAATTGGAGTACCCGTTCCAAAGTTATGATGAAACCGGTGTAGCTGCCTCTACAAAAATCCAAAAATTTGAGAAAACTTAAAAAAAACAAATCTCAATTTTGATTGTTTTTAAAGTTAGGGGACCATAACACATCAACAAAATATAGCGGTGATCGAAGGTCATGACAGAAGTTTTATTTTGTTGCATAGTGTTGTATAATATCACGTCTCAAGTACCTATTTAAATTTGCATTGATACCACCAATTTTGAAACCAATATTTTCTATTAAGACTGTAAACAAACCTTTAAAGCTATAAAAAATACAGAAAAACACACCAGCTAACAATGCCACAATTAGGAGGACCATTTCTAACAAAACACTTCTGTTAAATTCATTGCTTTGCAATAACATAACATTTTTTATCTCGACCTTTCATTAAACATCTCTTCTAGTTGAACAATTTAGAAATAAAAATCCTTAGGAAATTTATGGCAATCATCAGTTATTGAAAAATATACGCAAAAATACTAAGTGGCTGCAAACAAAAAACTAAGAAATAAAAATACGATTAAACATTTTTAAAGGTAAATTGGCGGCATGTTTTTAAATGCTAAAGATATATACACATCATAGACATCATACTGCGTTGCTACCCTTTAAATTTTGATTTAATGAATGTGGTAATACGTACTTATTGCTTATATATTTTAAATTTATCCATAATCCATTTAAATCAAATGTATATGCGGTTTATAATTTACTCCGGGCACTTTTTTATGTTTGTAACAGAACGCTAAACTTATGGTTAATTTACTTTGATTTTAAAAAAACCTTATTGGAAATATTGAATTGAATCGGAAATGCCATATAATTAGAATGATTCAAGGGTGCGAAGCTATAATACTCATTATTTTCATTTGATTTGCTTAAAATGCAATGGGCAGTCATGGCAAAAAGGACTCGAATAAACAGGATAATTTACTGATTATTCTACTAGTTGTTTGCACCCAACAATTAACTCAGTAATAATCTACTTACGTACACCATAGAAATATCGGGATTTTTTTTATATATTTATATATAAATAATCCATTAAAATATTTGCCGGAAATTTGTATCACTTACTATTTTCTATATCTCAATATTTACTTCAAAAAATCGAACTATTTGCAACTGGCATATTTGTTATTAAAAAGCTAATTATTAGTTACATGCCAACGATATAAGTAAATTACTTTTATTGAAAAAATATTCATTTTAATTAAAAACATAATTGAATAATAAAAAAACACTTTAATTTGCATAATGTTGAAAATATTCAATAAAAAAAATTAAATAATGACCGAAGCACTCAAGGACATATTTTTTAATGATTAAGTAATAAACATAAAGGATTCTAATTGGTCTGTTTCTACACTTAATAATCGCAATAGTTAATATTAATAACTAGATGTGCCTGTAGAGACTTGTGCTTAAAATTCTGTTTATGACTATAAGATGTTAAAAACATAATATACTTTACAATAACTACTATCTCAATTTAGTGTAAGCAAGTTTTTTTTTGCAGCATTAAAAAAAATATGATTAACTTTTGCTTGCAAACAGCAAACTTTTGTATTCCTACTATAAGTTAGAGTCTCACTTAAGAGCTGCTTTTCAGTGTTCCGTACACCAAAAGTGTAAAGAAACCCTATTGTTTTCGCTACGCTGTCCGTCTGTCTGTCCGTTCGTCTGTCTATGTGCTACGGACCTAAACTTTTTACAGAATATGTAAAACTTTGGCCGCTACAACAACAAATATATGTCAGTTAAAAATTAAAGGTGTTCTAAAGCGAGGGACGAAAAATTTTAAAATTCTACTGTAATATACAGGCACTTATATAGAGACACTTGAGATTTTCAAAGTTAGTGTGAGTTGGTCTAGTCTGTAGAATAGACTACACCAACTAACACAGATATTTAAAACAATAAAAATTAAAGCGTGTTCTATCAGTTAATGTAATTTTACTATGTAATTTAGATAATATGCTGTATCTTGGAAACTGTAAGAGGTAAACTCTTGAAATTTTCAAAAACGCTGAAAATAAAAAATTCCAAAATTAAAAAAAATTTCAAAACGAAAAATCGCCAAAATGAAATAAGCGCTTAAAGGAAAAAAGTACCAAAATTAAAAAAAAAATCACTAAAACGTTAAAAATCAACAAAGCTAAAAAGCAGGGACCGAAAATAGCAGCTATTATCAAAATTTCAGTTCAAAAAGTCAGACAAATAGGATTTATCTATACGATATTCGAGTATAGCATTGTGATGGTCATGAGGTAAGGAATAAAAATCTAAAACTACTTTTATTTTTTTACTTAAAAAAAAGTGTCACAATATAACTGTTATATTTTGATTTATGCTTTTTCGGACAAAAATAAATATCCTACTAATCAACATCGATTTAACTTGTAAGTGAATATAAGGAGGTCAATAGTTCTTATATACAAATTCGTTAAATAAATTGGTTCAATAGTTGATGCTCCTGCTCACAAATATCAAGCATCACAAGTGGCTAAAATGAACAAATAATGCTACGGTAGTTAGCGACTTCTAAATCTGTTTAAATTTTAACTTTTCTTTTTGACCAAAAAAATATCGGTCAAAATATAACTTATATTTTGAATCAAAAAAATAGCGGTCAAATTTGAACTTTTATTTTTGACCGAAAAAGTATGAGTCACAAACTAACAGTTATATTTTGCCTTTTTGTTTAAAAAGTAAAATAAAAAAGGTATTTTTAGATTTTTATTCCTTAGCTCACGAACAGCACAATACTATACTCAAATATCGTATAAACAAATTCTTTCTGTTTGACTTTTTGAACTGAAATTTTGACAAATTAAAATATTAATAATTAAAAATATTAATTCAAGTCTGCTGCAGAATTAAATAAATATAAATAAGCCTGATTTAATCCAAAAAGATCTTAGTTCAGGTAATATTTCATCAATGTTATACCTAGACAAACACTTGTGCAGTTTTTATGGCAAAAATGCAAAAGTTCTTAAAAAAACTAGAGCATTAGACACCTGTGTAGTACATATATCGAGTTATATTAGCAAAGAAAAATTACAAGAAAAAAAAATGGGATTTTCCACGGTCTTAAAGTCTTATTGGTCTACTTTCGTATAACCATCACTTACATTTTTTAATCAGTTTGTTTAAAATATTCACAAAAGTTTATTGTCTACTTGTTGTAGAAATTTTAATACCAACACTTATCATACAACATGAGAAATATCATTTACATAGTAATCTATAACATCATCAAGCCTTTTGTAATATTGCAATGTAATATTTCATTAGTTTAACAAAACTTTGTATTTTCTCAAGTGTTTTTATAACACAATCCTAATAGCTTTCTTTATGTCTTGATAATTTATCTTTTGATTTTTATAATGATAGGTTTGATATTGCACAAAGTCTAGCATAACAACCATTAAAAGTGTTAAGCAAGTTAGTATGTAAATTACAAAGCACATATACATAATTGATTTATTTTTGTTATTGTTGTTGAAGTTTTCCCTTTTAAAGTACGAGTAACGAAGCCTAAAGCTTTAAATTAATGATTTTTCTTAGATTTTTACATAACAAATGCTCTAAACAATTGTTTAAAGTGAAAGATAATGACACGTTAACTATATTGTACACTCTAGTAAGCGGATAGATCAGACACTTTTAGTAGACGTAATTAAGTAAATTGTATGAAAAATAAGACAAACGATGAAAACAAAAAAGAATTATAATAATGAATTGTTAACATGACTCTTAGCATATGCATGTTAACTTGGGAAAAGAAGTTGGTTGGTAACTGTTTTGCAACATAGGACTCAAAATAAGAGACACAAAACTGAAGTGAATTATAACAAAATGTTACTTTGCAAGAAAAAAATCCAGATACATCAAAGCTAAAATTGGTAAATATTTGATAAAATAGTTTCTTACGAAATAACACATTTAGTGTAGGTCTTTGTATAAAATTATGTATAAAACTTGTTTCATTTTCTATATTTCATGTCGACTTCGACATACACAAGGAGTTGGTAGTCTCCCATCGGGCGCGTCCCCAGGTGGCGGATAGGGGGAGGCATGTCAACGGCCCACTTAATACGCTGCACAAGCGGTTACCTGTGCCGCTGGCATGGCTCGGGTCAGTCCTAGGGCTGAGTGGTCTCAATAAACCAGGGGAACACGCAGAGCTAAGCCTGGCCAAGGCCCTATACTCATGAATCAATCTCACACATGGTATCTCCCCGGAGAGGCGCGCAACTCTACTAGGTTGCCGTCTGGTCCGGATGAAACCATACGAGAGGGGGCATTCCTAAAGCGACTCCCGACCGCGATCGACATTCCACCATGAATGAGCTCTCGGAAGGGAATCGCCCTTTGAAGTCAAGGGAGCCATATGATACACCTTTAGGTGGTCATAGGGCTCACCTGACGCCAAGGGAATGTACCCACACTGCACTCGGGAGTGCTCCAAACAGGTACTCTCGTTCGAGACCGACATTCCGCCATAAATGAGCTCTCGATGGGGAGTCTGCCTGTTGGTACCCTGCGAGTCGTGTGATACACCTACAGGTGATCACAGGGCCCACTGGGAGCCAATGGAATGACGCGCTTCCCTGTGTAGTGTTGTTTCTGTATAGGACCCGCGGACCAAAACTACCCCACTTGTAAGGCAAGGTGGTAGGCAGCTGTGCCGAGGTCCTGGATGGCTGGTCAGTGGTTAAAGAAGACTCAGTCGCTAACAGCTCCCCTCCGACGCCAGGGCACGGGTCGGTTGTAATAGTCAGTCGCCCAATCCATGTACGCCGTCCATGCATGGATGGTCCAACCCCTTACGCGCTTACTCGTGGGAATTATATGAATAACACAAAAATAAAAACAAAAACAAAACAAACAAAAACATCTGGGGCAAGCAGCCGAGCGGACAAAACCGTACCGGCTGGCTGTCCCAAACCCCTTGCGATTCCACTCGGAAAAGCAAGGTTACTGCGCAGCGTGTCCTTGGACGTAAGCCCAAGTACATCAGCTGCACACAAAAACCGCGCTGACGACAAATCAGTGGCCTTGAAACCGGGTGCGCCGGCTGGGAAAATCTCAGCTGTGCCACATGCACCCTCCCTAAAATCTACCGCGGGTGCGCCTGCTGAACCAAGTTCAGTTGTGCCACATGCACCTGCCAACAAACAACAACCCGGTGCGCCGGCTGGACCAATTCCAGCTGTGCCACATGCACCCACACAAACTATGACAGCGGATGCGCCGGTTGTATCAACTGTGCCAAGTTCATCTGCCACAACAACAACAGAGACTCAACCACGTGATCGGAGTTTCCTGTCACGTAAGGCCTTCTCCGTATTACGGGCTGCTCGACGCTACATCGAGCAGTTAGGCAACAAACCGGCCGAGACCATGACTGGTGAAGAAAAATCTTCGCTAGCCTGGGCTAGGGCCCACTTAGCTGCGCTGGAAGGTTCCTCCCACGGTGGTGCCGCAACATCTGTGCCGAAACGGCAAAGATCGGGGGATGAATCGCTCCAGCAACGTACGCAGCCCACTAGCAAGCGTCCCAGACAGGGGGCAAATAGGGTCATAAACAGACCTTACAGCGAGGTTGCTAGAAACCCGCTGATAAGGGCTGTTCTTGACCGCAGCAACGCTGACGGAGCAATCAACCATGAAAAGTGGGGATTGATCTGTCAGAAATTGCTAGATGCCTACCTGCAGGATCTCAGCGAGAGCCAGGGACCCTCGCCACAATTTAATGACGCCGGCTGGTTTCAAGGGCACGTGAAACTAGTTTCGTGCATGGATGAACGGTCGGCATCCAAGCTTAAGCTCGTAACAGAAGCATTAGGGGAAGTGTGGCCCGGCGCGAGACTGGAATTGGTCTCGGTCAGCGAAATACCTCGCAGGCCGAGAGCAATTGCAATCATTCCGGCGGAACCACACGACCCAGCGGCGATCCTGGACATCTTCCGGAGAGCTAACCCTGATCTGCCAACCAGTGACTGGAGGGTAATCAGGGTTTTCGATTCGGTAGGTGCCCGCAGGAAGGTGATCGTGATCCTTAATAAGGAGACGTTGCCGTTGCTCCGGGAGAGGCAGGGCCTGGTATACTATGGGTTCATGGGTATCAGGCTTCGCTTATACCGAGGCGATGACAAACGCGATCCCGAAGCCACCAGCGGCCAACTGGTAGGGCCGCAAATTGAAGGCTCTGAGGGCACAGTCAACTCGGAGGCCATAGTTGAACCCGCGGAGTCGGTCACTTCGGGGTGCTCGCAATCAGACTCATGTCTGGTTGGAGAGCTCCTCGAGGGACTAGTGTTCGCGGACGACGAGGACGCTCTCCTGAATCCAGGAGATGACGAAGTCGATGTCAACTATGACCCCGATGTTGACAATGGCGAAGATAGTGCAAATTAACCTGCACCACTCCAAGGCAGCCTCAGCTGCCCTAACCCTCCGCCTAGCAGAGAAAGGGGAGGATATTGCGCTAGTCCAGGAGCCGTGGACCAATAACGGCAAGATTCTTGGACTCAGCGCCAGTGGCTACAAACTACTGTACGCAGCAAACTCAGGTAACAATGACAAAACCATTAGATCCTGTATTTTAGCGAAAGCCAACCTTAACATCTTCATTCTCTCTAATTACAGTGATGAAGATACGGTTACTGCAGCATGGGAGACAGGGGAATCCACCATATGGATTCTGTCCTGCTATATGGCTCACGACCACATGGACCCACCACCTCACACCTTGGTCCATAAGATGGCGGGAGCAGCTAAAGAGAGGGGCATACCCATTCTAATGGGCGCCGACGCAAACGCGCACCACCATATCTGGGGCAGCTCAGATACCAACGCAAGAGGTGAGTGCATTTTTGACTTCATTCTAGATAACAATCTAGTAGTTCTAAATCGGGGTTCAGAACCCACCTTTGCGGTCTCTAACAGGCAGGAGGTCTTAGACATAACACTTGCCAGCATGAGACACGCACATCTGATTCAGGGGTGGAGAGTCTCAACAGACTGCTCCTTTTCTGATCACCGCTATGTGGTATTTTCCATCAGCATAGCCAACAGAGTTACAAGATCTTATTTAAACAGACGTAGAACGAACTGGGAGGAACACAACAGCATTCTTACCAGTCTAATCGCGCGCCCTCCAACCATAGAGGTAGTAGCAGACATTGATAAAGTAGTAGACAAATTAACCAATGCGTTTAAGGAGGCCACAAGCCTATCTTGTAGACCATCCATTCAACGTCCTAACCGCAGACCACCATGGTGGTCTGATAATATTGCAGAATCTCGTAAGAACTGCCGAAGGCTGTTCAATGAGGCTAAGAGAACAGGCAACTGGACACTCTATAAGTCCTCCGTGAACAAATTTAAGAACCTTGTCAGGAACGCTAAACGCAAGTCTTGGAAGGAATTCTGCAGCAATGTAGAATCCTTCTCCGAGACTAGCAGACTGCGTAAAATCCTAGCTAAACAGCCATCCATACCTGGATTTATCCAGAAATCGGACGGCAACTGGACCAACAGCTCCTTGGAGACTCTGGAGGTCCTGGTTGACACCCACTTTCCAGGTTGTCAACACTACACGGAAGCGCGAAATGCGGCTCTCCCTACTAGCCAGTCCCCTGTAGCCATAGAAATCACTGTGGACATGTTACACTGGGCTATTAAAAGTTTCCATCCGTACAAATCACCTGGTCCGGATGGCATAATCCCTGCAGATCTGCAACACAACTTAGATCTTGCTACCCCCTGGCTAATTAGCATATACAGGGCCTGCCTTTCATGGTCATATATTCCAAACCAATGGACAAACTGCGATGTTATCTTCATCCCGAAAGGGGGAAAAGCATCGCACTCCAAGGCGAAGGACTTTAGACCCATCAGCCTTACCTCCTTCCTTCTAAAGACACTGGAGCGGCTGATCGACGTTCATATCAGAACAACTGTCGACAGTACTCTCCTCTCAGCCTCTCAGCACGCCTATACCAAGGGGAAATCAGTTGAGACGGCCCTGCACTCGCTCGTAGGATACATAGAAAAATCACTCGAGCATAAAAACTTCACACTGGTAGCCTTCATGGATATTGAAGGCGCCTTCAACAATATTAACTCGGCGGCAATCATCCAGGCTCTCATGGAGCTAGGGATTGACCGATCCATATATCAGCTCATAAAGAATATGCTTCAAAGTAGAACGATCACATCCACTTTGGGTGTAGCACGCATCACCAGGCACGCACGTAAAGGCACGCCGCAAGGTGGAGTACTATCACCCCTCCTGTGGAATGTGACGGTAAACGCTTTGCTTAAGAAATTGGAATCCATGTATATCAAAACCGTTGCATACGCAGACGATGTTGCGGTGGCGATATCTGGCTTCCATCTAGACACGTTAACACAAAGGCTGGAGACGGCACTTAACGAGGTCAGTGACTGGTGTTCACAGAATGGCCTAAGTGTCAATCCTACCAAAACGGAGTTAGTACTCTTCTCAAGAAGATACAAAATTCCAGCTTTCACGCTACCAAAATTAAATGGCACCACACTAGCCCTTTCGGACAACGCCAAATATCTCGGTGTAGTCCTTGACAGCAAGTTAACATGGAGGGACAATCTTCATGCAAGAGCAGCTAAAGCCTTAACGGCAATTTATGTTTGCAGAAACGCCATTGGCCCCTCCTGGGGTATATATCCCAAAGGGGTCAATTGGATATTAGAGACAGTGATCAAGCCTATACTTTTTTACGGCATATCCGTCTGGTGGAAAGCACTGGACTTGGCGAGCAATCGATCTCGTATAGAGAGGGTTCTTCGCATAATGGCAATCATGATAACTGGTGCCCTAAGATCCACACCAACAAAGGCTCTTTTCGCTGCGTTGTGCTGGCTACCGGTGGATCTGCTGGCCAGAAAGCAAGCACTACGTACAGCAATTAGGCTTAACGCAATCGGCGCATGGAACCATCTATCGTGGGGTCATGCTAGCATTCTAGAGACTACCGATACCATTCCGGATCTCATTGACTACTGCACTCCGAAGCCCTCCTTCAGGAAAGAATTCCGATACTCCTTGACGGGGGACTTTTCCCCAACACCACACGGGGCCATACACATTTATACCGATGGCTCCAAATGGGGAACGAGAGTTGGCGGGGGTGTCTATATCGCTGAGTTCGGGATCAAAATGTCTTTCAGACTCCCGGACGAATGTAGCATCCTACAAGCAGAAATATCTGCCATCAAACGAGCAATATACTGGCTAAGGTTTTACCGGATATCAAATGCCGACGTTCAGATCATAACTGACAGTCAACCGGCGATTAAAGCACTCACTGGTGTGTACACCACATCCAGCCTAGTCCTGGAATGCCGCACAGCACTAAACACGATGGCGAGCAATCTAGGTATCACCCTCAGATGGGTAAGGGGACACGAGTCCGTTTCAGGCAACATCATTGCGGATGATCTGGCTAAGAGGGGAACCTTGCTTCGGGATGTCGATATTGACGATCTCTGCGGGATCCCACTCTCATCTTGCTGGAGACGAATTGACGCTGCCTTCTTGCAGTTGGCTCAAACCAGATGGTACAATGAACCAACTTGCTCTATTGCGAGAACAATATGGCCTCGCCTTGACATAAACAGAACTAAACAACTTCTAGATTTCACTAAACCACACCTACGCAACCTCATGGCCACGGTCACGGGGCACTGCACCTTTGGAACCCACGCTAGACGTATGGGTCTCCCATTCAATGACTACTGCACAGGCTGCAATGACGTAGAAGAAGAAGAGAATGTAATGCACCTTTTATGCCTTTGTCCAGCTCTGGAGGACCACCGCCTTCGCCTACTGGGCAAAAGTTTCTTCGGTAGCCTCTCCGAGTTCTCAGAAATAGAACTCAAGAACATAAGTTCCTTTATTAGGAGCAGCGGGTGGTTCACTCGCTGACTACCCAAATGGCGTTTCTAAAACACGAACGACCCTTCCTGCACGGAACTCCGTACGCCTTACCTCTTTCTCTCTTCTCTTTGAACTAATTTCTAATACCTCTATTAACTCCTCTCCTTTCACTCTATTTGATACACTGTTCTGTTCTCTCTTTCCTTTCCTTTCCTTTACAGGTATCACAAAAGGACCATTATTATTGGACCCAAGTGGGCTGGAACCCTTTCTTATAATTTTCACCAGCGACCTGATAACCTAACCTAACCTTGTTAATTTGACAAAAGTTATAAACTATGAAAAACTATATAGAGAGAGAGATAAGATAGTTAGCACTAATTTGTCAACAATTTGTTTGAAACTGTTCAAAAACATAAATATTCCATGAGCGATAGATAATATTATATACATTTTAATAACTCATAGAGAAATATAAAGTATCTTGCTTAAGTCTTTTGTTTTTTTCCCTCATTTAAATGATGTTTGTTGCGTAAGTTTTTCTTTTTATATTCAATATTTTTCAATTTAGCATTAAAGAAAAAGGAAAAAATGAGATCTAATTTATTTTAATGTTTAATCTTAATAATTTTGCCAGTAATCAAACATTATAATTTTAGTTTAAAATCATCTACTATATAATTTTTATAATTTCCTTTGTTTATTATAGACATTAAATTCATTTAAACTGGAACCATTGTTTGTTTTAAAACTCTTTAATAATGTTATTTACGTGCATGAGTTTATGTTTGAGCATAAAGTCTCTATTGTTTTGTTGTGTTGTGTTGCATATGAATGTATAACATCCATACATACATATGCATATTCTTATCATTATTTATAAATTAAGTTGTTGTTGTTGCTTGCTCATTTACCGTAAAGTAAGTTGCTTGTCAAAATGTCAAGAAAATTTCAAGAGTTTTAATGTTACTCGCGGTAAGTTTATTTTTTTTTTCTTATTCAAACAAGCCTGCAATCTTTCACACTCCCACAAAAATGTTTAACAATTGTTTTTCTTCCCATTTTTTTTAAATGTTTTGTAATGTCTGAGAGATTGAAATGGTAAGCTAACGCATAATTACATGTGCAGTTTTCAGGTTTTCGTTAAATTATTGTTGATTTATTACAGTTATTTTTGATTCATAATAAAACTGGGTGGCCAAGTTGTATAAACTGATAAAAATAAAATTGATTTTTTATGAAATTTATATATAAAATATGTATGTGGGATAAGTGTTATTAACCAAGTGGGTTTTATTGCAGGTAGCATTAAAAACTGTGAAAAATATTGAGCTTTCATTTTAGATATTAAAAAACTTTTTCTAGAGGTGATAACCATTTGAAAGTATAGAGAAAAAAAATTTATTACATGTTCTATAACTAAAAGCATTTTCTTTTCTACAAAAAAAATATTACATTGTTTGTACTTTTCAAGAAAAATTTGCAATATAATCATTTTTCGAGGGAGTGAATTTATTATAAATTATTGTATCATCCCCTCCGAAGGTAAATTTTTGCTTTAAAGTGTTCGGAATTGCTTATTTTTTTAATAAAAATTAAAAAATATTATATATTTTCTAGAAAAGAAAACACCATAAATGCAACAATTAGAAAATGTTTTATTTTTTAAATAAACAAACACAACCCGCAAAGCGACTAGCTTGTCTGCGAAAACACCCGGGGTCTATGGCGGGAATCGAACCCGCAACCTTTGAACTCACAGGACAGCATCGCTACCACTCAGCCATAGGGGCACCCTGAACTAGGACTAACCACGGCATTCGTAAAACTAAATTTTTGTTGCACAACTTTTATTTTCTATTTCATTACTCTGCCACAAAAGAAAGTTGCTGCAACAAAAGATGCATGGACAGCGTCCAAATAGTTGAAAGTATTTAATAAGAAAATAACACTTTTTTTATTAAAATAATACAATGCACAGTAGTTTGTGGGGAAAAATGGAAATAATTCAGTATCTTCGTAACTGCTGAAGCCAGTGACATGAAATCTGACATGTTAATAGCTGAGGTGTTGTCCGTCTTAAGTTTGAAGAGTTTGGGGTGCTGGCCTATTAAGCTGCATCACTGCAAAACTTTCTGCACGAACTCAACGCAACACCATAAATGGCTTATTCGTTATGGAGAGTAACCATTTGTCTTATATGTAAACCTCTAATACGAAGTTCGTATGGAGACCACTTTCATTTACCAATTTATTTACTTCAAACACATCTACTGATATAGTTGAGCTGACACCAGTTGTCGCTAGAACCGTCATTCCATTGAAATTTTGTATTCGGGAGATTGCTGATGTTATTGTTGGCTTAAATTCGAATAAAGCCCCAGGTGCTGATTAAATTCATGACAAAATACTTCTAGAGCTACCCCATATAGTAAAACGGATAATTCTTTTCATGTTTAATGTTATTTCACGTCTAGAATACTATCCAACGGAATGGAAGATTTAATTGATAACCATAATACCTAAGCTCGGAAAAAGATTTCGGTATAACAGAAATCAACAATAGTAACCATTTTATCAATTACGCACTTGTTTTTAGCGAATTTAATATAACACGCTTAAAAAATTATGGTATTGCGTGGTAAAAATAATGTACTACCACACAATTAATACAACTGAAAAGATTTTTAATGTTACTATGAAATGTTTTAGAAATGGCTCAAGCAAAAATATAATTACCAAAAGTAATGTAATGCCATTATACGATAAAGTTAAAATTTTGCACCGCTTGAAAAATGGAGAAAAGTCTACAGTTCTAGCTAAATCTCCTGATTGAAATGAATCAACAATAAGAACAAGTCAAAATAAAAAATTCAGTAAAGTGCGACTTTCACTCGCACACGAAGGGTTCCGTACGAATACACATATATCCCATTTCGTGTTTGCCCTTTTTTTCGTTTTGGGAATTTTTTCGATCTGCTTTTTTGTTCTATTTCAGGTTCTTTATTTTTAAGTTTTTCTTGTTAATTTAGCGTTATTTTGTGGATTTGTGGTTATTTCCGCTTTAACGTTTTTTTTTCGATTTTTCCATTATTTTTGGTTTTAGCGAACTTTTTAGTTATGGTGCTTTTTCAGTTTTGGCGTTTTTTCGGTTTTGTGGATTTTTTCCGGTTTTTTTGTGATTTTTTTTAGTTTCAGCGACTTTTTAAAGTTTTAGTGCTTTTTCTTTTTTGACGACTTTCTTAGGTTTTTGTCGTTTTTTTTTAATTTTTTTGTGATTTTTTTAGTATTGGTGATTCTTTGCGTTTTAGCGATTTTTTTTGTTAGTTTCGGTGCTTTATTCCTTTGAGCGCTTTTTCCATTTTGGCGACTTTTCCTTTTGATATTTTCTTAATTTCGAATTTTTTTAGTTTTAGCGATTACAAAATTTCAAGAGTTTGCCTCTTACGGTTTCCAAGATACAGCATATTGTCTAAATTACATTGTCAAAATTACATTAACTGATAGAACACCCTCTATTCTACAGACTACACCCATTAACACTAACTTTAAAAATTTAAAATGTCTATATATACATAAGTGTCTGTATATTCCATCAGCATTTCAATATGTTTCGATGCTCACTTTAGAACACCATTTAATTTTAAACTGTCATATATTTGTTGTTTTAGCGGCCAAAGTTATATATATGCTGTGAAAATTTCAGGTCCGTAGCTCTTATGGTTCCCGAGAAAACAGCCTGTGTGACAGACAGACAGCGTAGCGAAAGTATTAGGCTTCCTTTACAATTTTGATGTACGGAACCCTAAACCTTAAAACAAAATTCGAAGTATTGTTTTATGTTTGAGATACTGTTGCAACAAAACACGTATCCTACGCCAGCGATAACTTAATAGAAAAAAATGGACAAAGCCTTATTAATTTGGATCGATCAACATGTTCGTAGGACACTAATAAAAAAAGCATTGATTTTATAAAACTATAACACACAAGCTTTATTTCAATAACATTTGTACAACATAGAATTCCTACAAATGGTAAAGACCTTTATAATTGTTGTTAGGTCCCAAAATTAAATTTTTTATGTATCTCATGTTTTGATTTGTACCAATCCTGAACATAACTTTACGCGCATTTGATTTACACGTACGTAAATCGAGGCTTACCTATATAGGAATAGCAGCCGGTTCGATGTTTGGAACTTTGTTAGAGAGGTTTCTTTAAACCTTATGTGCGCACTTGGTTAACCGGTTACCTTTGGCGGTTTCAACCAAAATTTTTTCATTGAAATTGATAATCTGCATATCTGAAACTGCTTTAGAACTACAGAAAATTTTTTTTTTGTATTTTATATGAGAAATCAATTTACTCTTAACACACTTAAATACGCAGCAAGGTACCTGGGTACCTGTACGTCTTTTAAATGGGAATGCGGCCATTGTAAGTACATATATTTTTTGTTAGTTATTAGTAGCTCTGCATAAATAAATAAAAGTCTATATAAACGATCTAGACGGAGAAATTTCTAATCAAATAAGAAAATATATATGTGCACGAAGAAAAAACAACTTCTGTTGCGGTACAAGGTACCCTGGTACCAATTTGTTACGTGGAAAACAAGCATTTTCGCACTAAATATCAAGTTAAAACGTTGTAAAATATATATGAAATTGGTAACAGATATATATTTTCAATCCCAAAAATATTTCACAACTACATATTAAGTGGGAAATGCTTTTTTTCCACGTAGATTGCGCATAGGTACCCGGGGGTAGCTTACAGCGCAATATAAGGTGTTTTTTTGCACCGCACATACGGGTTGATACTAGTAAAATTACTTGTTTGAAGACTAAGTTGTACTGTATAACTTCCATTCAACCTTTAGTTCATGCAATACTACTGTTCATCCAAAACTCAATTTATATAGAAACATTTATCCTTTTTATCATTTGTTTTTTACAGCTTTCATTTTCATGATCAGATAAGCTACTTGCTTTTCAATAGCTTTTTTTAATTGCACATTTTACATTAAAGCTTACATATTGACAATAAAAATATATGTTTAGCTATTTCACCCATAACATTTTAGTAGTAATTTAACGTTAAATTGCTACTGTTATTTTTGACAATGATTTGTTTTTTTTTTCAATTTTTGAACCAAATTTATATTACACAATTGAATGTAAATGTATAACTTGTATATTATTGTAGATACACCATTTCTATTCATGACTATCGACCCTGTTCTGTAAACCGAATCCGAGTAAATTTCTCGTTTTCCAAAAATAAATAATGGCTCCATCAATATATTTTCAATTATATATATTAAAATAATTGCAGATATAACAATTATAAAAATACATGAAAGTGCCCAAAAATTAGCAAAAATGCTATTAGTCGAGCGCTTAGAAATCGACTCGATTTACAGAACAGGCAAGTATGGCTAACAATAAGAGTTTAAGAAAATAACAAGAATTAGATAAAAAAGTCTATTTGAAATCTATAATGAAAATAACCGACACTTAAAATTTAACTGACAATAGTTTGTGAGGAAGTATTGTAATAAAAACACAGCATAAAACAATTCCACTTAACGCTAAATAAATATTAAAAAAAAAAACATTAAACTAACGCCTACGTATAATTTTTCTTTGTAATAATTATAAGAAACCTTCAACCTTACAATATTATACTAAAAACCAAAAATATTATTATAAATTTACTGAAGTCAAAAGCATAACATAAAGTACAATAACAAAAGACTTAGAACACAAACATAACTACCTATTTGCTGCAAGCATACATGTCTCAACCAATCAGTTGTAAGTCAGTCAAACAACCAGTCAACCAGACATTTTCACATTAACAAATTTTTATATTTACAACACTCATAAATTTGTCGCTATTCATAGAATTTTATTCCACATAAAGTAAATCATTTTCTGCACACACCACAGAAACAGTAACAAATTCTTTAAGTTTGTTTTTTATTTTTCTTTGTATAACGCTGCTTTATTTGAGCCACTAGCATACGCATTTAAGGTGATTTAAAATTTGCAGCGGTTATAACAGCTAATCAAAGCTAATAATCATGACAATGAACGTTAACATACAACATATAACAAATTCGTTTTTTATGATTATTGTCAATAAGAGTTGACACTTTAGGAAAATTGAAAACCAAATGCCCACCTTGGCCATTAAAAAATTGATCTACGCCTTTAGCAACATTTTATAGTTTTTATTTATGTATTTTTTTATTATTTAATTATTATGTAGGAAAAAATTTAAGAGTTATATATAAAATTGTCAGCAAAATCGAGCTGAATATTTAGACATGCGTTTTAGTGTAATCAAAATTTTTCTATAAATAAAGGTGTGTTATTTGCTTTTTTTTCCTATTCAAATGCTATTAATAATAAGATTTAATTATATTAATGATTATTTATTAAGTTTGATTAAAGAAAAATTTTAAAATAGCTTTTTTATTTAAACTCACATAAATGTCATTATTATATTGATAATTATTTGATTTTTATTAATTTTTAAAATTTACGCGAACATGTTCTAAGATACATAAATTATTTTTATGTATTTTTTATTTATGCACTTTGCTGATGATAGTCGTATGTTGTTCGGTGTGGTAGCGACAAATATTATATTTCAACTTTCTTCCTTCTGGTAAATGTGTCAAAAGACTATATAAATAATATGTGCTAAACTTGAATGCAATTCTATGAAAATCTTTAAAATATTTACATACTTATGCACATACATACATGTGTAGTTATACATACATGTATGAGTGGTATATAATCAAAAGAAGCAGTCTCTCTCTACTTGTTTCACGAACGTGTCTAACAATGCTATTTGTTGTGTTGGATGAATGCTTGTGTCCAGTGAAAATAAGAACTCAAAATATGTTTTCAGTCAATATAAATCCATAGTCAAAGCTACTAATTATAAAAAAAGACTGGAATATCTATTCGAGATACAGTAATCCCTCGATTTATGTCGCAATTGGCTCCGGAAAATGACGCCGTAAATCGAATTTGATATTGCACATAATAAAAATTGGATTTCCATGTATTTTTTCTTTTAATAATTGAGGCGACTTAAATCGAAATGACGACGCAAATCGGAATGGGAATGAACAAAAATTTCGCCGACCGCATAAAAATACCGGAAAAGCAAAGATTTTAACTAAACTCTGGGATTTCCCGAGTTTTGCTACTAGCTTGTAAGCAACTGAGGCGACGCAAATCGAATGGCGAAGTAAATCGAATTTGGAAGGCACAAAAAATTTACCAACGCAAATCGAATGTAGACAAATTTGATAGTTAAATTTGATAGTTAAAAAAAATTTGGCGCCGTTACCCAAAGCAACGTAAATCGAGGCGACTTAAAAGGGACTACTGTAGTCTCTTTTGTTCAAGCCAACGGTTGACTCAATCGGCCGCATTTGAGAGATTCTTAAGGAGAGAAGGAACCAATTTAAATAAAATTTCTACCTTTATTATTTTTGGAGATAAATGGGTTACCAAAAAAGTACCAAAATTATGTTTTCACCCTTATTTAGGATTCCGTACACCAAAAGTGTAAAGGAACCCTATTGTTTTCTCTAATCGCTAAAACCAAAACTATCGTTAAAAAGCAAAAAAAAAACGAAAAAAAACGTCAAAACCAAAACATCACCAAAACAAAAGAGCTAGGGACCTAATATTTTTCCAGAATATGTAAAAATTTGGCCGCTACAACAACAAATATATGACAGCTTAATATTAAAGGGTGTTCTAAAGCAAGCAATGAAACATGTTGAAATGCTAATGAAATACATACACTTATAGTAGACACTTTAGATTTTCAAAGTTACCGTTAATAGGTGTAGTCTGTAGAATAGACTACACTAATTAACACTGATATTTAAAACAATAAAAATTAAAGGGTCTTCTATCATTTAACGTAATTTTGACTATGTAATTTAGACAATTTGCTGTTATCTTGGAAATGTTGAAACTTAAAAAATTTCAAAATTAAAAAAATGTCTAAACGAAAGATCACCAAAATAAAAAAGCGCTTAAAGGAAAAAAAAGCACTAAACTTAAAAAAAATCTCTAAAACGCAAGAAATCACCAAAACTAAAAACATCGCAAAAAAAACAAAAAAAAAGCGCCAAAATCCTAAAAAAGTCGTAAAAGCGAAAAAATTACTTAAAAATCGCAAAAACTAAAAATATCGTAAAATAAACGAAAATCACCAAAAATGGAAAAAAAATCACTAAAACGAAAAAAAATTCGAAACAAAAAAAAAATATTGCTTAAACTAAAAACAAATCACCAAAAAAACCGAAAGAAATCTCCTAACCGAAGAAATTTCGAAACCCCAAAAAAGCGCTAAAACTAAGAAAAATCGCAGAAACTAAAAGTATCGCCAAAAAGCGAAAAATAAGGTTAAAGCAAAAAAAAAAACTCCAAAAAAAAGAATTAAACGTAAAATCAAAACGAAAAATATGCCAAAATGAATAATGGGAAAAGAAAGTACGGAACCCTTCGTATACGAGCAAAAGTCGCACTGAATTTATTCTATTTGTTTTCAGGTTGCCTCGGAAATACATTTTGTTCTGTTATACGTTTTATAACCGACAGTTTTTTCACATGCTTCCTTCAATTCTTGTTTTATATCAGCTCTTACCTTTGCGTTCGGCAAGTCGTAGTATATCTTTATGTCTGATCTTGTTGGCGATCTGTGATTATTTAGTGTCCCTTTTTATTCTTTCCGTATCGAAACTTCTTTGGTTGGTGCTACTCGTCGGTTTTGGGATATGTTTTATATATAACTCGCAAGTTTCTAAGTAATGGTTGCTGGCTATTTCGCTTCTTCTATTTCTTACGTCCTAGCACGGGATTTACAGATGTGATCGATCTAGGGCTGAAAATTGCCATTAAGGTATTTCCAAGTTATTTTGTGGGGATTCGTTTATGTGGAAAAACGGTGCCGGCGATCTTTAGGTAATGGTTGTTGTACACTTCTAAAAAGAGTTCTCTGTTTTCGTTAAAAGAAACTGGAGCATTTTTGTCAATGATTTTCTAAAGTTCTTCATTAACTGCAACAATCTGTGTATTTAGGTCACCCATTAGTATCGCAATATCGCTTGTAGGAAGTTCAGTTAGCGTTTTATCCAGAGTGCTGCAAAATACTTATTTCTCCATATAGCCGTATCCTCAGTAGGTGCATAGTACTGGACTATAGATATGATTTTATGTTTGGATCTGATTCTCGCTGGGATAGTATTGGATACACTTAAAATTAAAAATTTTACAATTACGATTTTAATACTTATTGCTAGATCTATTTATAACTAAAACTAAACGAGAAAAAAATGTTTCTTTCATAAAAAAGTTCAATTTGGTTGATATATGATGAAGACCACACGGAATACAAATTAAAAAAAATGTTACGAATTGATAATTTTCTCTTAGTTTTGAAGTCCATTAAATTACGACTCATTAATTAAACAAGTTGAAAACTTATACGTGTATAAGTTATCAACTTAATTCTCTTTTCTTTTCTTAGCATATTAAGCAAGCTAATTAATTTCTTTTTTAAAAACGAATTTTAATATTGTTGTTTAGAATTTGCTAAAGTAAAACCCACAGAAAACAAAAAACTTAAGATACAAACCTTTTTTGATACAAAACAAATTACTTAAAAATGTCAGACAATTTGTTGTTTGCTAATGACATTTAAGCCTTAAATATTTCAAAACTATTTTTTACTCTTTTCTTTACATTATCGTTGATTTTTTTTGCAGAATTGTGGTTTTACATGGTTTTTGTTTGTAGTTCATAGTAAAAAGTAACAAAAAAAAATTAACAAATTCCAAGTTAACACCATCACCTTTTATGGTATAATTGTCTATTGGTAATTGTAATTCAAAGTTATTGACAGCCTTACTATGAATGTAAGAACGCTGTGTGTAACTATACAAAGAATATTGACTGATGGCATGCTATTCGAATTAATAGAGTGAGCCGAATTTCAGAAACGTTGTAAAATATTTACAAACATATTTTTTAAGAAAATTTTAAGCAAAAATTATGATTAAAAATGGCATAGCCTATTGGTGGTTTGTATTACATTTTTTTTTGTTTCTTTACATCTAGTGTTTTTGATATTCAGTTTCTTGTTTATAGTTTTGTGTTTATTAACTGGAGTTTTAGTATTCTGCTTTTATTTAAAATTTATTGTTTCATATTTTAAAGTGCATAAAATTAGCAAAAAAAAAACAACATTAAAAACCTTAAGAAATCTAGACGAAATGATTTGCGCTAGAACACAAAAGCTTAATAAACATTATTTATTACTGGTGTCTGTCTGTTGTAGCTTTTTTTTGTTGTTAAAAATTCATAAATTTATTTTCATATATTGTATTTTATAGTTTAAGTCTTCATTCATTGTATTTATAACTCATTGTATAGTTTATGATTCATTTGAAGTAAAACGCATAAAGTTTGAATGGATTTTTTGTTAATCGCAATTTTTCGCATTTATTTCTATTCTCTACAAAACAAACGCCTTCGCACAACATCGCAATTTTGCTTTATCGCATTATAAAAAGTTTCCTTTTCATGGTTAGCTGAGTATTGCAATGCAATGAAGATGAGTAATTAATGTTGATAATTACGTAAAATAGCTTAAGAAAATATATTTTATAAAATAAAATAAAAAAAAGTTTCATACGATTATTTCAAAGAGCTTAAGAGTATATTATGGCATTATATGTAAAGCAAGCGAACAATTAGTAAAAAAATAAATAAATTTGTTAAATTTTTCTAGTAACTTCTGCAAAATGCATTAAGTAGTCTTGAAGAGTATAAAATAAAATAAAAGTTCAGTTCATATTCAATTGACTAGGAATTGAACTTTGAGTAAAAATTAGGGGGTTTTCCCCGGACTTTTTTGTTTTCCGGGAGAGCGGGAAAAAAAGAAATGCCCGGGATCGCGTAATAATAATAATTACCAACAATTTTAAATTTCCGTATGCATTGATTTTTATATGAACAAAATGATTCATTGAACCATTCTTTATTTTAAACTGAGCTTTATTTTCAAAGTATTTCACAAACATAAAAAAATCAAAGTAAATTAGGTAAAAAAAAGAACAATTTTTTTATCAGAATTCTAAGGAAACTTCGCATTTAAAATCTATTTTTAGCCCGACCGAAAAGAGAGCATACCAATTTTACTCATGATCACTGATGAACTGAAATAGAAGTAGTTTTATTTCTGGTTTTTCAACAATAATTTTAACACGTGGTTGTTGGAGGGCGGAAGTGATCAAAAGAACGATTAAAAAGCTGTCTAGGATAAATGTTGCAATCTTAGAATATTAAATTCAGTCCAATGAAAATTGTCTGCATTTAAAAAATTTTTACTTTTATATTCTTTATTGAAAATGGCTTTTTAAAACAGTCAATAGCGGATTTTAGTGTTTGATGCAAATGGTCTTGCGAAAGTGCAAATGCAAAATATAGTAGCTTTTTTATGAAATTTTGTGTACCTTGCTGTTGGATTCCATAAAAAAGCTACGATATTTTGCATTTGCTCTTTCGCAAGATCATGTACATCAAATACGGAGCGCCGCTAATGTATTAATTGTTTCATCTTACAATCGGTTTCTTATTTAAGTAACATAATTTTCAGTTCTAGAGAAAAGCCTTTCGCCCTCTGCAGCAGTTGGCCGGATAGTTAAGAGGACGTTGTACAAACTATTAATATTTTTCGTAATTTTTCCGCTCTCTTTTTGTTCGAAAGTAATATCGATTTCCCATTTTATTTGTTATAAATGCATCAAACAAACGTGCATAAAGATTTTCTGCATTTTGAGTCATATTGAAGATATTGCAGTGGCTTTTACTAACAACATTTGGTTATTTTAATTAATTAATTGAAGACACAGCGTTTTTGCTCTTTAAAACCGCCCAAAAAATACGTGAAATGTACTCTATACCCGTGCACTCAAAAACTGATTTTTAAGAATAACCACAGAATAACAAATATTTTGTTCAGCAAAGTCAAAACGCAGCTAAGATTGAATTTTTGTTGGAAAATAGTTTTAAAGGCATTTATCCTATAACAATTTAAAGAAAAAAAACATTTTTTTATGTATATAAATAGATTTTTAATCCCGGGAACTCCTGGATAAAATTCCCGGAAAATTCGGGACACGAAAATAAGCGAATTTAGTTTGAATAAACTTAGAGAGACACAGTTTAGCATAAAATTCTATGAGTCACTTTTTGCTCAGCATTCATTTTTCTATTAAAATATGAAGGAAACATGTAGAATCTACATTGTAGATTCCAGCATTAGTTCATGAGATACAACATTTGTAATAAAACATAAAAACTTCCTATGTAATATATATTAAATACTAACATTAAGAGGTCCGCATTTAACAATCATCTTTTCACATGTGAAAAAATTAATTTTTATTAAATTTTTTTCGCAGAAATTTAAAAAAATAGTTGAAATGATTTTGAATGTAAATAACTTTGCTATGAGAAAGTTTAGCAAAAAATGTAATGATACACTTTTTGTACAGCATTCAGTTTTCTATGAAAATATGTATGAGTCATGTACATTGGATCATAAGTTCGTGAGATGCAACATTTTTGAGAAAACACAAAAATTTCTCCACGTAATTTGTATGGGAAATAGAAATCCGCGATGAGAGACATCTAAATACTAAAATTAACATCTCCGCTTCCAATAGTTATTCTGTCTCAATCCTCTAAAATTATTTCGTTGCGGATTGTAAAAAAATAAAATAATTATACTTTTTTCAACTGCTCTAATTTATACATATAATAAAAATATGATGATAATATCATTGTTATACATTAAGCCGGGTCGAAAAAAATTTAAAAAATTACATTTCCAAAAATAAAAAAATTACAAATTTCAGTTAGCAATAACTTTAGACTGAGTATATCCCACTAAAAAACAGAATATTTGGCACCAGTCACCCGCTACAATAGAAAGTATATCAATGATTTTCTAAAGCTGTAAAAAATTTTTTTGGCACGCCCCAAAACACAGTAATTTTATTATTTTATAAATTGCACCGCCATTTAAAATCTGACCGCATAAAAAAGTTTCTGACAATGGCTTCATTGTCAGAGACTTCTTTATATTGGCTGCACTGCACACATCTGCTTTTTAGGGAAAAAGGAATGTAAAAGAAACTATGCAGCCAAAATAGTTAAAATTGCTTCTTTATGTTTAATACTAATTTATGTTTTTACTTTTTAAAGTAAACACAAGCACAGATAATAAATAATTGATAATTTCTGTTAAATGTTCTGAGTCTGGCAGCGCCAAACAACAGATCTGACAATTTTTCCATCTGACAATCATGCAAACTTCCAATTTGCTTACTGACAATATTATCAGAAAGATTTATTGTCAGAAAATTGTCTGCCAATAAATTGTAAGCTTGCTTTTCAAACAACTTTGACACAACCGTGTCAACTAACAATATACCTTGTGCTGACATTTTTTATTGTGAGTGCATCGTCAGCACATTGGCAGATCTGACAATATTGTAAGATCTGACAACCGTCTGTACAGGGCTTGAGAAACTTAATTGTATCAATTGAGCGCCTCCAATTACAACTACACGTAAAAGTATCAAATCTTTCCCATATAAAGTTTAAGAACTCGATATAGTTGCTGGTGCTTGGCAACCAGTCACATGACTTGTGTTGTGACAGGTCATTTAGGGATGATTTAACTGGAACCATACAACGAAATCATGTGTTGCTCTTATATTATAGATGTATCAACCATGTTTTGTCTTCGTGTGTATAATAGCTTTACATAATACTCGTAAAGAGATTGTGGAAAAGCTCTAGCATTTTTTAAATATTTGTGGCACATTTTAAACATTCTTCTAATCTGAAAGTTATACTTTGTGGCTTATATGATTACTACAGCAAACCTCTCAATCACAATAAAAATTTGCTTTAATGATTTGCACTTTATTTTACGAGAAAATCGTATAGATCTGTAGCAAAAATATTTAATTTTTAAAAGATATTACAATGCTTTTATCAGTTTAGTATTATTTAATTCAAGCCATAAAACATTATAACAAACAAATATTTGCAATTTCCAATCACCTAACTACCTCAAAAAAAGCATCATCACTATCATCATCATCTAAAAAGACCGATTAAAATTTGCAATGGCATGCACGAAAATGTATGCACATGACGTTTCCGCATCTTTTATGAGCAGATTTGTTAAGTCACCATAAACTAATGATTTATTTGAAGAAACAATATCTTTCTTCGTTTACTTTACTCTTTTGTTAACATGTATTTCCATTTAAGGAAAATTGAAAATATTCGTAAAATATAATGTAATATTTTTCCGCAACTTATTTTCTATTAACCTTTTTATTATGTATGAAATGGTATTTGTATTTAAAAGAAAACAATGATATCGTTTCTTTTATTTATTTGAGTTGAACTATGTTTACAATGCATAATATGATTATTTTCCTTCCACACAAGCTACTCATCTTGAAAATATTATGTAAAAGTTAACAAAACTAAATCGTGATGTTGAACAAAATGTTTTTTTTCTGGTTTTTATTGAAGTTGAAAACGATTTTCGTATTTCGCTAAAGAAAATCAATATTTAGTGCATAAGTGGGAAATTTTTTAATGTCATTACAGCTGCAAGAAGCTCAGGTTTGCAAACAATGTTGAAAACCGTTCGATATTATTTATGGAAATCTATTGATTTTTGTATTTTCAATAGCGAAAGATATTGAACTGCTTAAATAAATAACTTATACACAGAGAAAACAGATTCATTGTGATAACTAAATTTGTGGGCAATCGAATTTGTTCGGTTCTGTGTACTAGCATATAATTCGATAACGATTACTAACCTAATTGAATATATAGCATTTTGCATTATGAAAAATATCCCTAAAATGTTTTTAAAATATTGCCCCAAATTAATCAAAAATTGCCCGAAATCTGCAATGAAAATGATCCCAAATTTAGATAAAAATTGTTCACTATGAAAAATAACCCCAATTAAGACACTGAAATTTGATCCAAAAATCAACTTTTGCTCCAAGGAACAATCGCCCAAAACAATTGATGTTTGGCTTAACCTTGAACCCACAAGTTTTGTCCAGTGGTATTTCCAATAGCACCTTCGCAGAGTGCGCGTATGCTGCATAGGCGCCCTTCAGCCGGGCTTAAGGGTTTCTTCTCCAGATATGTCGCATAGCGGCTTAGCTGAGTAAAGGGTTTTTAAGCCTAGCCGGCCTTCGGCCGTTTTTAAGGGTTTTACCCTCCTTCCGCTTACGCGGCAGAAGATAAAGATTTTGTTTAATATCGTAAATTAATTTTTTTTTAATTTGGCTATGATATTACCGGAGATATCTACAAAATCGGGAACAAAATCGTGGCCAAAAGTAAAAATTTAAAAATTTAAAGTCAAATATCTCTGCCAAGCGTGGATTCAGCTTCAGCTTTTGGGAGGGGAACTTTTAAATGAAACGTAGCACTTTATAAAGTTTAATTTAGGAACTCCATAGAAATGATGTATGTTTTATTCGTTTTGGAGGGGGAAATATCCCTTTTTCCCTTCCCCTGGATCCACGCCTGATCTCTGAAAATGCTTAAGATATCGTAATTAAATAAAGTTTATTTTCTTTGCCTCCTTATATGCTTTACAACCAGTTTGAATTCATTAAAATCAGATCCGTAAAATTGATGAGGCCCAATTCGGCACCCTGTACATCACCTTGTGTTTCAAAAGGGTGGTCCAAGTTCCATTATTCTGAAAGCTTAGGTTCTCCTCTCTGGTTCTTACATACGTCATTTTGTAATCGGTTCTCAAGTATCAAATATACAGATTTATTACCTTTTTTTCAAATTGGAACCACTGTGCGTCAGGGCCATGTGTTAATTTTCTATTTATTCAAAATTAGTACTCGGCATAGAAAGTGTTGTAAGCTGTAGGTTATCAGGGGTTCCACCCCACTTGGGTGCAATAATAATGGTCCCTTTTGTAAGCTGTAGAAGCAACAAAAATTTTTGGAATATTGGAATAATATCTTTATATAATAGTACTTCAACAGAGTAATTGCTTATTAATCTTTATTATTGAGCCGTGTTGCTTTAATGATTCTAATTGACGTAATTAAATAGTTATAAATTATTAAATTATACTTATGTATATGTATGCAAAACCAATTAATTTAAAGTTATATTTCGGAAATTTATTAACTGGTTTATAAGGTTAATAGTCACAAATAGTATTCACCGCTTAGACGCAGCACATGATTCATAAAAAGAAAAAAAAAATAGTCAAGAATTTAAAATGTAATAAATTGTTGTTTGATATAGATTGCATGTATGTCTATAAATTTTTGCGATATATTTTCTTCTCAACAGTTGTATAAATAATTTTATGCATGTGTTTTTCTATGTATGCATATAAAGTTGATACAAATGGTGAAAATTTGAATAAGTACGAACAATGGATACCCTATACCCTATCGTGATAATAACCCAATAAAAAATGGAGCTTGCATATAGGCAGGCTTGTAAGAGAGAGACAAGCAATACTTCTGCTTACAAACCTGCTTACAAAAGGCATGATTTTTATGTAGAGAATTCCCTCTTCGAAGCAAATAAATAGGGGTAATCACTCTTCGTAGGAAACTGCTATTGCAAACCTTGCACCTCTTGCAAGTCTAGGATATATGCTACCATATGCAACACAGCAAGAACAAAATATAAGAAACTTACATTTCCTACATAGTAGCAGATATGCAATACTAAAAACTGTAGGAAACTTGTCTAGAATATATGCAATTAGCAAAATTACTCAGAGAGACTCTCTGAGAGTGTATAAAACATAAATATGAAAATAAAATACAAACTAATAGTAGGCCTGCTTGTTTAATTTTTCAATAAATCCATTGAATAAGAAGACACTCATTCTTTGTAGCAGAAAATGATAGTTTATATCCTAGAGGTGCATATATGGTACCAAGAGTGATTTCCGCTAATATTTTGTTAGTGATTTGAAAGTTTTTTCAATACCTCATGCTTTCCTGTAAGCAAGACGTGTAAGCACGAAAATCAAGAAAGGGCTTACAAAAGCGCTTTCGTTCTTCACATTCTTCGAAAACCCTAACAATTTTTTACTGGGAAATTGCTAAATATTCGATTCAATTTATTGATTTTACCAATAATACTTAGTCGAGTTAAGTGTTCAAGAAAGTTGATGAGCGAATGTAGCAGTCTCTTAAAAAGGCATCTTCAACAACTCCTTGAATAACTAAAAATAGTTAAATAGTGTACATTAAACTATTGGACTAAAACCTTAAGGTACGGTTACATTTGGCAAATATTTGCCCAAAAAAACGTAACCACTACTTTTGCTAAGACTTAGTGTGATTTGACTTGATTTTTATATCACAAAATTAAATAAAGCCCAAATTGCCCGGGTGCACCCATATGGTAACGCAAAAGGCCGTTACATTGGAAGCTTGACAGGAATCCAAATGTACAAAATTTTTACACAAAATCACTTGTATTGCATCATAGAGACACCTGTTAACATTTACAAATTGTTTGTAGGTAGTGTTTTGTGTGTTGTATTCCAAAGTTAGTAGGTCTTTTCAAAAACCTTTAAAAAAAAGTTGACAAATAGTGAAAAATGTATTACATGAACAAGTAAGTTACCCTTTCTTTTTACCTGTGTTGTGCTTACGAAAAATATTTTATTATAAATATACAACCGAATAGTCATATTTAGTTTTGACATAAATCAACATATTACAAAATATATATCTTACCCACTTTTGACGCGTTACATTGTTCCGTTACCATATGGGTGCATTAGGCGCTATATGGAAATTTTTCGTGTAATACTTTCTTTTGTAGATATTCTGTGGAAAACATTTATGATTTATATGGAATGTTCTTTGTTGGCAACACTTACCCTTATTGAAGCCATTGGCATAGACAGGCATTTCTGGTGAGGGATACGCCCTCTTTCCTTCAAGAAGTTCAAAATATTAGAGTAAGTTTGGTAATATGTGTGCACTAGAAGATTACTTTTTGACTTTAGCCCCCCTTGCCACCAGGAAATATTCAAGCAACACTTATGAGTGAAGCATTGGACTTTTTAGATGAACTTGATACTAAAAATGATGAAAGTATCGTATAGTTAAGTTCTGCAAGTTCAATTGCAACATTTCCTGAATTAAATTATATAGACTGCAGCAGTCTTTCTCCACATGAATAGCTTGGAATATATTTTTTGCCTCTAGGTTAAATGAAGATGTTGTTTTACGCGGAAAAACACACTAATAACGAAAGAAGATATAAGGGTGTAATAAGAAAACATACTCGTAACGGGAGTTAATCGATCATCAAGATATCGATCTGCTAACGGCGATTAATTTAATTTAAGAAATATATGTACTTACATATTTATAGTAGTTTTTGTAATCATTTTGCAATAAAAACACATATTTATTGAGAACTTCTAACAATTTTCTTTGCACAAAAAAACCTTATGTAGTGCCGGACGTGACCATATGGTAACGGACTATTATGCCCGGTCCAGAGGCTGTATAGAAATTTTAGGTACTAAGTTAACATTCTTAGGTCCTACAAGTATAGATTTAATAAATTTTATTTAAATTTAAAACAAAACATATTCCCGGACAATATGGGAGAACCCATATTTAAACTTTTTTTTTATTAAAGGAACTACAATTTTAGCTTCTCTGTTGGTTATGTTTTTTTTCGGCAAATATTTGCCAAGTGTGACCGTACATTAGTCGAAAAGAAAGCTTTTGGTCAGTCTAAAACAAAAACTAATTAACGCTAATTGAATGGTACAATTTATATGCATTTAATCTTATATTAAAACTTTAAAAAGGTAATACAAATTAATTGTTATACTTAGCTCTGTTACAAATTCCATAGCAAACTCGGTATAGACATTAAAGTTACTGAATATGCAGTAAAGGTTCAACCAAGAACGCAATTTATTTTCAAATTAATAATTCTTATTTAACTTCAAAAATGAAAGGTGTTACGTTTGACACCCATTGTGAAAACATGTGTCATAGGTTTTCTAAAATCCCACAGTGTGTGTGTATATTTTATTGTCACTTTGTCAAGCGTTCTCATGTTTATAAATATTTGATTTATTTTTATCCATAATATCAGCACCCTTTAATTACGAGTATCTTGTATGCACGTTTATCTTTCTTTGTTCGATTCAGATCTATTGTATGTTTTTTCAAGTCTATAATTTATCTTAACATCGTAGCCACCTTATTTTTGTTAAATTAATGTTTGCTGACATGTATTTACTGTCAACATTTTAATGGCACCCACATATTTTTATCATGAAATACAGTGAGCTCGTGGTAGTGTGAATTTATAAAAACTAAAGCTGTTTAATCTATGCGATTTATGTATATTTTAAAAGTGTGGAAATGCAAACTATATCTTTGGGCTCTGTAAAGTCTGCATAAAATAAAAATATCGAGCAGGAGTAAAAAACAAAATAACAGAATTTTCGCTATTGTATATGAACTTAACTCTTAAAAACGGTCTCATCGATAGTGTGAATATTTTTTATGCAATAATCAAAAAGTACACAGTAAGTTTTATTCACTAATATTATAAAACAATTTCGAACTCTTTTCAAAATTACTTAGTTATGACAATCGATTCTTGTGGAGGAGACCATCATCTTATAGCTTAAACGGAAGACTTACAAGATTTTCCTATGCCGAGTACTAATTGTAAATAAGTATGAAGTTAACTCTTAAAAATAGTTTAAGTTTTTAAATATTTCTGACGTACAAGCTGAGTCTAAAGCTTGGTTGTCTTTAAAGTAAAATTTTATGGCCAACATTTTGGTAGAATAATTTATCCCCGCACTCCCCATTTTTAGGAGTGTTTTTTACGACTTGTTGAAAAAGAGCCCAATATGACTGTTATGTGTGGGAGTTAGGGGGTTAATAAGTTCCACAAAAATATTTCCAAGAATATTTTCTACAAATTTGCTGAGCACATGTTATACCTCAGATGTACAGAACACATAGTTTCATGCACCGATATGCTGCACGAACAGGCCAAAAGGTGGAAAGTTTAACCCCCTCAAAAATAAAATTCCCACGTGATCGTGCAAAATGCCGACACATGAATATATATTTTTTTTTGGTCTCCTCTATCAGTACAATTAAAAGATTAATATTTTTATGTGAGTCTTTTGATTCAGATTATAGTTGACTATATACCAGCAGATTTTTACTATGATAGTATAAAATTAATGCTAAGAAACCTTGTGATAGGAGGCCTGATTTTTGCATGACATGCTTCCGGTTGAATACTCTCGTTTTGGTTTGTAAAAAGTGATTTTCGAAGCGTTGAAAATCATAAAAATTTTTCAGTACTAAAACTGAAAATATTTGAAAAAATTTTACAATTTGGGTTGGAGAGGATGTGGATGGATGTGTTCCAAATGCGGTGACGTCATACTTATTACATATATTACATATTTGCCATTAATAATAATTGCAATTACTCACGGTTTGTAATTTTGATTTCAACTGGGAATCGAACCACGCTCCTTGACGTTTGAAATCGTATGATCCAACCACTCAATCAAAGCACTATCTACAAGACTGACAGCACAAAGTTAACATAAACTTTACTGTTTCGCTCTCACGAGATCTGAAATGTATACACTAGAGGGTTGCACAAGATGTGTTGATTTGTGCTTAAGACATTACTGCTTCAGTCAAAGCAGGTTTAAGAGCGGAAGAAGCTGGTTGTTTTTATTTTTCTTGCTTCGAAAAGCGCTTCGAATATGCATGATTTTCGTTCGCGATATCCCACTTTGGAGCTCTTGTTTTTGATATCAAACAGCGCTTCTTTCGAAGCATCAAAAACGCTTTAAAATCACGTCTCTTTGTCTTATTCTCTCTTATATGCAATAGGTGGGAAATGTACAGAGTTTACTTTAAATATGTTTTGAGTTTTTAAATCTGTTAGTGTTTATTTGAAACAATGCTGCGACAATTCTTTAGAGCCTAGTTTTGTTGAAAGCTGCAATGCCACTAAATAGGATTTAGTTTATTTTCGAGTTTGCATTGATTAAATGTAAAGTGCTGATTAACTTCGTAATTAAAACATTATGAATTCTTAGAGATCTCTGCCTTCTTTACGAGCATCCTCGGAGGCGCTTCACAACATCGCATGTGGAAGGCACAACATTTTTTTACCGCGTCCAGAAACATGCTATTTTTTGCTGGGCTTGGTTTGGTTCAAACAGTTTCGCTACACTAATGCTGCGAGCAATATGTACCAGAAAGCGCAATTGAAATTTTTTGAACTTGTATAATGTGTGGAAACCATCTTCGCATCCTGCAAGTTCATTAATAATGTATTTTAAAAAGTCCTTTTCAAATCATGCTCGGCACAACGTCACTGTTGTGAAAGTGTTTGAAAAACACCTTAAAGCCAACTTTTGCTAATCTCTAGTATTAACCTTTGAATGCTTTGCTACAACAGCTCGTTGAAGTTATTGTTGTTGTACAAATTCGCTGTCACGTGTATTTGTGTACATTTCTATGTGTACCCTTTACAATGAAGCACTCCAAAAAGCGCTGATCCAGCTGGAAAAATAGAGTGTACTTCTCCCTTCAAGTTTTCTTAGAAGTAATTGTACCCTTTACAATGAAGCACTCTAAAAAGCGCTGATCCAGCGGTAAAAATAGAGTGTATATCTCCCTTCAAGTCTTCTTAGAAGGAATTGTACCCTTTACAATGAAGCACTCCAAAAAGCGCTGATCCAGCGGTAAAAATAGAGTGTACTTCTCCCTTCAAGTCTTCTTAGAAGGAAGTGGCCCTTCCTAAAAAAAATCTTATTCTTTTAAAATCGGGTATCGTAGAATTATTCTATTTTTAGATTTCTCATTCTGTTTAAAAAAAATTTATTTTAGAAATAAAAAATTCTCGTATTCTGTTTTTCGCAAGTATTTGGTGTTATTATTATTCCGTAGAAACTATATCATGAAATAGTTCGAAATAAAAAACCGCATTAATCAAAAATGCAAAAGCCGCTATAAAAATATCAAGATAAAAAATTTACATCCCTTTGATTTTTAGCAGGCCTTCCTTAGAAAACCTTTAAAATGGCCTTCGTTACAAGATATTTTGTCAACCAATGTACTATGGCCGGAAATCGCAGAGGTGCATCAGCAAACTTACATGCTTGCAATGCTTACAACTGGGTTGTTAACATCCTTTTTGAAGTGGCGCACCTATAAGGGGGACTTGAACATAGTTAAAGTGACTCGGCATAAGATATCTTGTAAGCCTGACGTTTGTGGTATAAAATATGCTTAGCACTTTTATGTAAAACATAACGATAAAAATTTTTGTAGAACATTTTAGCTCTCTAACTTTACGCTGTATGGTTCATTTTATCAATATAAAAAAAGGTGCAAAAGGGGCCCCCTATATTGCCACTGAAGTGGATCTTTTTCCGATTTTTAGCTAAGGGCCAAAACGGGCCATACAACGAAGAGTTAGAGAGTTAATTTGTTTGACAAAAATGTTTCCCGTGGTGTTTTACATAAAAACGCAGAGCAGGTCTTTAGCTTAAACGTAAGAATTACAAGATTTATAAAGCCGATAGATTTTAACTATGTGCAAAAGTGTATATATTCGGAGTTTTTGACCTTGAATGTTTCTAACGAAATATTTAATTCTAGTTAGTGTGCAGTCGTCTGCAAATAATTTTAACATGACATAAAATTTAAGTTTTCCTAGAATAACTACATGTAGCAATCGGCTTTGAAGTTACTTACTTCCAGTAAGTTTACTCCACAGAAAATGATTAAAAATTTTAAACAATTAAGTACCAAAAACAAACATTTATCAAATAAGTTTTACAACAGTTGAAAATACATAGCACGAGTATTTGAATACATATTGACAAGTTTTTAATAAAAATACATTTTCGAAAACAATTTTATAATTATTTTTTTTGCTTCACAGCTGATAACACGTATTATAAAAAGGTTAATAGTGGCAGCTTTCTTTGTATACATAAACAGGCTCATGAACTGTCATCTCTTTTTCAGTTTTCTTCTAATATATTGGGAATTGAGCCCTGTTAAAAAAATTTTTATTTAAAGTTGAAAAATTTACTTTTTGCTGCAGAGTTTGGAAATTCGGCCATAGTGCAATGCTCTGGAAAGCCTTCTAAGAAGCATTCCAGAAGGCAATGCGAAAGCAACAACCCCGCTATGACAACGAGTGTAAAAAGATGTGGGTATGGAGTGGATCGTGAAATACTTGTGCATCCAAGAGAAGGTGTAAAGATGCCTTCGGTAAGGCCTCCATAGTGCTGGGAAATTTTTAAAATGTAATCGTACTGCTTCGAAAAACATGGAAATTGTTTACTGGTCAGATTAATTTTTCAATAAATAGTTCACTATGTCTGCATTGAAAAATTAGAATCTGTGTAATTGGCATTACCGCAATTCCACTGTAGAAGTCTCTGCTGTAATTTATGTGATTTTATGTGCTTTGTATCAAGTACTTGCTAAAAAAATTTAGAACATTTTATTTGTTTTCAAAATGTTAAAATATGAGTAAAAAAACGTGTTTTTTTTAAACATTAGTTAAAGTCAACAACTGTTTAAAAAAATATATAAGAATTATTTTGCTAACATAATCATCTTTAAGCTTGCCGCAATTTAGCTAGTGATTATTTCTAATAATAAGCTTATGTTGCAGAGATAATACAAACCTTTTTCACCAAGTCATTTGTTTGGGAATATCCGAGATTTTTTGAATAAAAATTTAAGCCTCATCTCGGGAATTTTGGCCATCAAGACTCTACAAGTTTGAACACGAGTATTAGCTTTGTGCAAATGTGCATAGTTCCATACACATTCCACGACACTATGACCATACCCAGCAAAAGTAAAAAGTTCTTGAAACATTTAAACAGCGACTTAGAAATTGATCTATAGTTTTTTTAAACGATTTAATTTTTTCCGAAATGCTAACAAATACTATAATTACAAATCAATTCCAAAATTAATATATCAGACCTATTTTATCACACACTACATTACAATTTACAAAAAAAATTTAACAAATGTGTTACAAGACAAGCTGCCTTCTACTACCAACAGAAAGAATAAAGCAAAAATAATAATAAAGATTCAATATGATTGACATTTTTAAAATATTTAATACACTTTTTGGATAACAATTACCTACACTGTTCAAACTAATGACAATGAGATCAAAGTTTTAAATTGTTATTGTCTGTTGCTCTTGCGTAGGATACTCGCAAAGACTTAATAGATTTTACATTACATGAACAATACTAACAATAATCGCTTACAGGATTTGTTACGGTTGTTTGGAAAGACAATAGAGATCTCTATCTACACTTCAACAAAATAATTTGTCTTAGATACACCCATACGACAATAAATACACAGAATAACTTAAACACAAAACTAAATACCATTTCAAATAATGTTTAATGGTCTCTCAAGTATGAATTCATGTTTTGTAAGGCACGAGACCATTAAGTGCAATAAAATATGTTGTGAAAAGTGATTGTGGCATATGATGACTTTTTGTACCATACTTTTTTTTTTGTTTAATAACGTTCAATTAAAAATTTAAGAAACCCCCAAAGAAAGAGAAAGTGGACCGATTATTTCTAAATAGGTGCCGTATATAAATATATAAAAACCATCTAGAAAAATCTGAAAAATTGCACTTTTCATCTGGGGGACTAGGGTACCCCTATTTGTATGGGTCACTTCCACTATAGCTAGAAACCTGCAATTTGGTGCACAGGTAGCCCCAGGTGAGAAAGTAATTAGATAAATCAAAAAACGGTACACAGGTAGATTCTGGTAAGAAAATAATCGGACAGATCTGAAAATTTTTGCTCACAAACCAAACAAAACAACAAATACACTGTTCACAAATCTTAAAACAAAAATAAACAAAAAAGACCAAAGTAATGTTGTATATGAAATCAAATGCAATGGAAACTCAAACGAAAGCTGCAAACAAGTTTATATCGGGACAACAAAAAGAAATTTGGGGGTAAGAGTAGCTGAGCATGAGACTGACATTAAAAAAGGACGACAATCAACTGCATTAGCGCAACATTGTTTGGATTATTCTCACACAGCTGATCTGGAAAATGTAAAAATATTACACAAAGAAAGAAAATACAATAAAAGATACACTTTGGAAAGCTTAAGTATTCAACAAAAAATGGACATAGCAATGAACAGCAAGACTGACAAAGACAACACTAATGCTACTTATAGCATTGTATTAGGTTAAACTTTAGTGTAACTCCAGCTGTGATATTAGAACGTTAAGAATAAGCTTATACTGTGATATTTACCAATTTTTAATTATTTTTGCAATTATTTTTTTAAATTATGTGTTTTATGTCGTATGTAGTCATGTCGCGTCAAATTACATTAACAAAATTTAAGTGCAAATTTTATTAAGAGAGTAAATATGTAAGTTTAACTAAAATATTAATTGTTGTATTATCGCTATTGTCATTACATTAAAATTGTTCTTTTTTATTTATTTATGAATGTTACCAGATTTCAATAAAAACTATTATCCCTGAAGATGTTGGAAAATCCCAACGAAACGTCGGATATGAATAAATGAAATAAAATTGTCTTTTATTTGCATTTAAATCAAATTTTAATGACCTTAGAAGCCTGAATAGAAACAATTCTATAAAAACTAATTTATATGAAAATGGGCACTTTTTATATGCACGACTAGGGTGCTCCTCATTCGTACGGGGCACTTCGACTAAACCTAGAGAGCTGAAATTAGGTACACAGTTAGGTCTTGGTGTGAAAGTACTAAGAAAAATATAAAAATTTACATTTGCATCTAGGAGTACTAAGTTGCCTCTTATTTGTATGGGGTGGCTCTTATTGTATGTCTTGGTGAGAAAATAATAATAATAAAAGTCTGAAAACTTTTCTTACCTTCCTAATATGGGAAAGAATTATGGGACACAAGTAGTCAAGCTAACAGTTTGCCTAGAAATGAGATGCTAATATACGTATCAAGAACTTGGTCCTCATTTTGATCTCAGTACTTTTTACGGCCGCAATATTTGGCATTATTATCACATGTTTTTGTGCGGAATATATCTACAGTTGTCTTTTGTGTTATATTTTCTATACTGTTCTATTTTTAATACAAACTACCCTCATAAAGTCCGGCTTTGTGTCATATTTTAGCACTAATTATGAATAAGTACGAAATTAACACTTAAGCACATATTAAGTTTTGACTTATCTCTGGCGTTACAGTTTATTTTTTACTGTCGTTGAAGGCTTACAGTAAGTAGTATTTTATGACAAATATATTTGTAGGAGAGGTTTAAGCAGAAAGAGGCGATTTTGTCATAGAACATGACGCTTGTCAGCTATTTGTCGACTAATTACATTTACGCAACACGAACACAAAAAAAACAATAAACAAAATAACAACAATAGCACTTGTGATCCTGTGTTGGGGATGGTGCAATCCTTGGCCAGGGCGTATTTGCCTGCGTCGATCCCGTGACATAGATCAGACTGGTACTGAAAACATGGACTAAAGTGGTAAATCGGGAGCTTAACGTCCACATCCATCGACAAAGCATTCCTACCATCAAAAACCGCAAAGTAGTCGGCGTTTTGTTTGACAAACTCTTCACCTTCTCAAAACAAACCGAAGGAGTGGCAAAGAAGGTTGGCTAAATTGATGAAATGACCAGTTTTTGATGGAAAGCTTCAATGCAGATGTTAGTTGCTTGAAGATAGTCTTCACAATGATTTCATATTCTCTTTCCTATTCTCTTTTTTCCTCTATGTACGAAACCTCTAGGGGTCAGGACAACAACAATAATGACAAAACAAAGCAAATAAACACCAACACACTTGAATAAGAAATTATTTCTTATATATTTAGTTTTCTCTTCGCCGCGCATTAGTTTAAAACAGTGGTCTTCATAAAGAGACACGCCTAAAATGGGAAGGTATTGGTGCTGTTTTTCAAGTTTCATAAAACAAGGAGACCGGAAACTACTGAGCTGAGATCATTTGATTTCTTCTCAATATGAACTATTTTATCGTAAAAAAAAACCAAGACGACTTTTTTGTTCTAAAGCTAGCATACAACTGGATGAACCCAGCAAAAAATTTTTGCCGATTTCGGTCCAAAGTCGGTCAGAAAGTCTGCACAAGATGCCGGATTCGTATCCGATGTCGGTCAGAAAACGTACCGAAAATCATATGAGTGGTTGACAAGAAACCGGATCTCTTTGTCTGAAGAAATTCTAAAAACTATACTGAAAGGTCTAACAGAGTTCTGTACGAGCTCCGACGAATTTCCTAGGGAGATTCTAATGGAATTTTCGACATGTCTTATAAATGTCGGAATAATGTCTGACAAAACATCAGAAAATTTTCTTATTTATCTGATACGTTTTACGTCCTGGCGTATTAATATCAGAGAAAAGTCGGAGCAAAAATTAGAAATTTATCAGAAATGTCGTTTAAAATTCTCCAGGCATTGTTATGCTGCTTATGGCAGCTCATCAGAAAACATTTAACCATATTTTATAAGTTTAAGAACTCAAATATTTGTGCGTATGAACTCAAGAGATAAATGATAATTGTAACGAAAACTATAATAAGACAATGTGCAGAAGGGACTGCTAAAAGTCGTAAGACGTACATCAGAAAATGTGCGGACTACTCTGTTAAATGCCTTAAAGGAAATTAAATTACCTTTGGATAATGTATAGACTATTCTGATATTGATCGGATAATATTTCAAACAATGTGCAGAAATGTCGTACCAGAAAACTGAATACTATTCCGCAAAATGTCTGAGGGACTTTTAGACAACTCGGCTGATTGTCTGGTAAAGTCTTGATTTTTTCTGATGTTAGACATGTCGGCCAAAATTGTTTCCTGGGAAATTATAGTTTCCTAAACTCTTTGTAGTGAGTTTAGTTAACAGTCGTGTTGTGTATGTGAAAATTACGAAAAGTACTCGGCCCCCATGCCATAGCGTGATGATATCTGGCTTAAAATGTTTGAAAAATATTTCTGGTATATCTTTTTTTTTTCGTCTACCATAATCAGTCTTAACGGCATTTGTATTTAAATTTTTTTGTACAGTGCTATTATAAATACATGTATATATCTCAACTCCTAGGAGGTAGTAGTAGGGTCACTCACAGAAAGACCATTCATTGAATTCCCAAGGCAAGAACGGCTTTTGGCATCTCCAGAACTCAAATCATACTGTATATTACTCTGCAGGCGGAAATCCCTAACCGATATTTTAGAAATAAGAAAAATTAAAAAATGTCTTATAGCAAAGTTTTCGTTTTTTCAGGAGTTACAAATGCCTTCATAGTTCTAGAAGTCAATGTATTCCAATATAACGTATGGCTTTAAATTACAGTAATTTTCTTTTTGCACAAATTGTGTTTAAACGATCTTAAGTAATTTTTTGTGCCAAACAATAACAGCAAAAATAATAATATGCAGGTATTTGATTATGTCACACCTCAATAAATGTCTTGACAAACGTACAAAAATATTTAATACAAAAAGATAACATTGCAAATCAAGGTAAGGAAATAAGAGATCTAAATAAATACAAGGGAACGAGGAAAAGTTGACATGCTGATATTTGCGAATAAAATATTTCAAATGTTTTTTTTTAAACAAATTAAAATGTTAAAGTTTTCTTAATACTTAAAGCAATTTATATTGATATTTAATTAAAAGTTTAATTTATAAAATGTCGCCTAGAATTAAAATTAAGTAGTTGTCATTTTAAAAATATTCTAGCTTTACTATCCATCAATATTATTGGGCAACCCAGAAAAGCACAAATGCTGGACATTTAAAAATTTGTGTTGATTTGCTGTCATTTATTAGCATAAAAATTACTTATTAAATTGCTTGTTCATACATGTTCACGTAGTTACAGTTACCACGCCCTCACTTTCAATGTCTGACTGCATGTCCGTCTTTAATGTAAGTATGCATGTATGTACGTACGTTTGTTTGTCATGGAGTCTATGACACATTATGATAGATAACTACAACAGTTATTATCCTCTGGCTAAAATTGTTTTAAACGGTAAATTTTGCAGTATCGTATGAGTAACAAATAGCAACAACATATCAGCCAGTTCATAACGGCTTCTTGTTAGTCATGGTCATTGTCCGGTTAAGTTCTTTGTCTGAGACTTTTTGTCTTTATTAACTCACAAGTCCATGAGTGTTTAATATAAACACGAGTATGAACAATTTGAGTTTTTTTTTTGTATATTATATAACTTCTTTAATCATTTGCCTCGTTTGACTCGACAACACTTCTAGTATTATGTAAGAATAGAATGTTGTTTGATTTAATTATTGTGCGCAAAAGGTTTATGTAATAGTTTATATTGTTTAAAGGTAAATATTATTCATATTTTTATATTTAAATGTTGCACAGTGGGCTAGGTGTACAGCTTAATGGGTGCTACCAAAAGTTTAGTTCTAAAAAGAGAAAATCGAATGAAAAAAAATTAAAATAAATATTTTTTTGCGACCAAATTGATTATTAGGCGAAGGTTAGTTACGTTATATTCAGAAAGAATCAGTCATGATTAATATTCCCTGGAACCAGAAAAAACTAACATGAATTTAATTTTCAACATACACACCCGAACATAACAACACTACCTTCGGAAACCATTACATACAATTCTATCATCAGTGCTCATGTGTGTTTTTGCTTATCACCTCAAAACTGGTGTGGATCTGTTGAATGTGATTACAATTCTTATATATATATATATATATATATATATATATATATATATATATATATATATATATATATATATATATATATATATATATATATATATATATATATATACACTCTTTTCGTGAAAATTTCATATGAGAATTAAATCACTACTAAATTGTGTTAATAGGCTGTTTCACCACAGCACTTGCCAGTGTTGCCGTTGGTTTATTTTTCTTCATGTCTGTTTTTCTGATTTTTTGTTCTACTCATTGGCGTAGCTAGACATTTTTTATAAGGGGGAAGCGGCACACACTTTTTTTGTTGAAATTTTTTATCCAGCTATGCATTTTCCTAATACTACGATACCACTAAAAATCGATTGCTTTTAATAACACTGCTTTACAAATTTTTAATTTTAGCAAGTTTAAATTTTCTAATGCATATTTTATGATAGTAAAAATGTGCTAAACACAAAAAAGAATAAAAAACTTCATATGGTCATTTTCCAGATAACGCGATTCTTTGTGTCTTTCGATGTTTATTTCTCTTTAAAGTTCTATTTAAAGTCAAAAGCTGGTTTGATTAAAGAGAAATATATCTGATAACAAAGGTTAGTTAATCACGAGTAAAATAGTATCTAATTGTATAAAAAAATGACTAAGTAAAAGTGGATCAAAGTCTAAATTCTATGCAATTTTTAATGTTTATCACCAATTGTTGTCATTTCGGAAGCTGTTTTGTACCAAAAAGAATAAAAAAATCATAGTTTTATTTACTTGATATGATTTATTTACTTGATAGTATTCCAAGGAACAAGGCAAAGTCAACTTTCAATTTAATTTTTTAGCGTACGTTAAAATTTGCATTAGAAAATTTAAACATTTTCGTTGTAAGGGGCGTAATTCTTAGAATATATTTTTAGTGGAAAACTGACAACCTGTAAGAGTTGTTCTGTGTACTTTACATAGAATTATATTTAATTTATATTTGACATTATATATTTTCTGCAAATTTTCACATTCAATAAAATTGATGAATAATTTTTTCTATGTATTGATCAAAAGAAATTTTTCAGCCCACACGGCAGAACACAACAACGTTGTTTTTGGACATTTTTTCTCTCCCATCATTAATGGTCATGTGTATCTCTGTTTATCACCACTTATTATATGGCTCAGTTGAATGTGATCGCATTTTATCTTCGTGTTGGTTGAAAATTAATTGATGTTAATTTTTCCTTGTTCCTTGGAATATCGATATTGTCAAATTCTTTCTGAATATCGCGTTGCGGACTTTTAGGTAATAAAATCATTTAGACTCAAAAGCAATTTTTTTAATTTTTTTTCGGTTATATTTATTTATTGTATCTTCAATAAAATTGAACTAACAATAACTAATCAAATCTTAACTCTAAAATTTTAATTTTTAAGTCCAGCCAGTGCCAGGCAAAAATATTTGTTTCAGCAAGAGTGTCTCTCCTTCTCAGCCGATTGTGGCCTCTAAAGTTAATGATGTTTCGGGCTAGGGGATTTGGGTGCAACTCGAGATTTTTTATGCATCTTGTCACGTGTTTAGAAAACACTGTCTTAACCGGCGGCACATCTAGGTCTTTATGAATTCGCTTGTTTCTGACATACCATGGGGCTGCTGTAATCGTACGGAGTATTTTATTTTGTTGCCTTTGAATTTTGTCTACATTTGATGCCGAGGCAGTGCCCCATAACTGGATTCCGTAGGACCATATTGGTTTTAGAATGGAGTTGTATAGAAGAAGTTTACAATCTAGGCTTAGGGTAGAGTTCCTTCCAATGAGCCAATTCATTTGAGCTGCTTTTAATTTCATTTGGGTCACCTTTGCATTTATGTGTGATTTCCATTTTAGACGACGATCAAGATGAACACCGAGATATTTTACTTCAGTGTGTTGAGGTTATTTATTTGTATAGGTGGGCAGGTTTCTTTGCACAATGTAAAAGTAATGTGTAGACATTTTTGTTCGTTAATTTTTATCCGCCATTGTTTTAGCCATTGTTCCAACTGGGGTACATAATCTAGCAAATTGAGGGTGGCTTCTTGATGGCTTTTGTGAACACTTAGAAAAGCTGTATCATCAGCGAATATTGATATTTGTATGTTACTGCTTACCGGCAAATCAGAGGCATATACAAGATATAATACAGGGTCGAGAATGCTGATTTGAGGAACTCCGGCTTCAATCGGTTGCGGAGGGCTTAGAAAATTACTTTCCTTAACAACAAATTTTCACTCAGTTAAGTAGCTTTCTTAAAGCTTAAGCGTGTTTGCGGGTAGGTTTTGCTTTAGTTTATGTATTAAACCTTCGTGCCATACTTTATCAAATGCTTGAGAAACATCGATGAAGAGCGCAGAACAATATTTCTTTTCTTCGAAGGTTTTTCTAACCACGTTCACGAGTCTATGTGTTTGTTCAATCGTACTATGTTGTCTCCTAAAACCGAATTGGTAGTCTGGAATTCATCCAGTACGATTTAGTATATATATTCCTTGATGCATTACGTTTGCTGAAAAATATTTGTTATGACGGCCAAAAATCTTATCTACACAAGCATACGTTATCTTAAAAGCAATTCAGTAAAGCCTAAAGCATTTCATATACATATCAGCCAAAGTAAATGATATTTATTAAACGGCAATACTCAATATTAAAGAAATATTTCCTTTTAAAATAAGAATAATTTAAAAATAAAAGAAGTATGTATTTCAAATAAAATTTAGAATTTGTGAATTACGACTCTCTTGCGCTTAAGGGTCGATATAGCGTCTTTGATATCATATGAAGGCTTTTTAAATGTCTAAGACTTCTAAATATCTTATTACTGATGGGGCAATTGGAGTAATTCTCTGCTCAATTGGATCCAGCGTTAAAAAGTTTTCAAAATGTTATACTACTTTTGTTAAAGCAAATACAAAAATATATCATTATAATAAAAAAGAGTTCCGTATTTATTTACGTTTTTGTTAAGGATTTTTACGTAATAAACAAATATTAATTTCATAAATTTTTGGAATAAGTAAGTCAATACTAAAAATGAAATTTTGAGAAAAACTCTAGTGATTTCTGTAAGTAAATGGAATACATTTGCGTTATATATGCGATTTGAATAGTAAAATGTATGTATTTTTTTACACATATTTCTTTGGTTCTAACTAAGTCAAATCTTTTTGGTTTGATTTTTAAACTTAAGTATAGATGAGCCTGCAAGAATGTGAAAAGCGCCTCAAGCCAATAACTAATTGTTTATTTAATATGCTTATTTCGAACTTATTTGCTTAAAAATCCAAATTGATTTTTAGGCTAAGGCTCGTAATGGTGATTGATTTTAGTAACTTGAAAAATGTTCGGCACAAAAACAAGGGGTTGGATTTTTTTTATCGGGAACATAACGACAAAATTTTTTTTCAATTTCTCTAATTTTTGCAAAATCTACTCTAATTTGTAGCCGTAAAAATGTCACGTGCGCTGACATGGAAATGCCCATATGTTTGTCAATATTTGGCTTTTTTCTCTTGAAATAATGCTACTCGTGTCTTAAGTCTTTTGTTTTAATAGATGTTATTTTTATAATTATTTATAATGCATTGCAATGAAATTACGATAATTAAATTAATTTCTTCTTAACACTAGATAAGTAATATCTTGTTAGCTAATAATAGTTTATATATAATTAAATATTTATTGGAATTGTTTCCTGAAGAATAAATTGTCGCGATAAATAGTTATTATATAATAAGATGCTTGTGTTTTTTCTAGCAATATATTAAAATCAACGAATATAAATAAATTTAATAAAAATATAGAAAAAGTTAGGCTAGTCATTTAAAATTGAAATTAAATTTTTGTCATTAACGCAGAGATTGTGATTTTGTAATCAAGCATTTTAATAATTTTAGTTAGATTCCTTGGTACAAAAAGCAAACATAAGATAACTCAAAAAATTGTTTTGCATCAAATAATACCAGCAATATTTTCATGTTAAGGAGATCTTTAAAATTATAGTGCTTTTTCGAAAGGAAAAATCCGCGAAAAGAATACAAATTTGCTTAAGTTGACTGCTTGTTTATGCAGAACAGAATGCTAAAAATCTGTAGGTTATTATTGAGATTATTGAGACAAAAATTTAAAGCAAATAAATCTTAGCACGGTTCATGTGTTTTGTGAATTTCGACATTAATCTAAAAGAAAACTTCATTAAAATTTAACCAACGTCACGCAACGTTAGATTAACCAAAGAAGTTACGTTATAATTATATTAGTAAAAATTTATACGAACATATGGAGTAATTTCATTGATCCAATGTAAAAACTTCTTATGTAATATTTTGTTATTTTAACGAAATTTATTAACCATTTTAATGGAACTATTTCATTATGTTATTGAAACTATTTCATTATTATGTAGACTCGTTACCTTAAATTGTTTAATTTATTTTGAATTCAATGCTACAAATACGAACGATAGACACTTATGCATATCAGAAACATTTTTAATGACCGCTTACAGTATCTAACTCACACCGCGAAATTCTCATCACTTGCTTTGTAAGAAACTTCTTAACTACTTCAACCAACAGCACTCTCAATACAATGTGACTTTGAGTGTATAATAATAAAAAAAGGCACAACAACAACCATCATATAAAACTATTTCGTTGTTCGCTTGTAGTCGAGAAGTGTTGAAATAAATAAGGCTGTGTTTTTCATCGGTATTTCATAAATGCAATAAAAATTTTCATCAGAACTATGAATTACGTTTTATTGAAATTATTAAATTCAGAAACTTTTTTTAATTCTTAAGACTATAAGTAGTAGCAGGAAGTTGAACTTTTTAATCAAAACTCGATAAGAGGAGACTGAAACCTTTCTAATGACATCAATTTATTTTATATCCGATGACGCGTTCTAAAGTTATTCAATCTTCAATATGACGAAATTTTCCTTAAAATGGCCGAGATGCCCAAGTTTAGAAGCCCATAAAATAGAAACAAGAACGTTATGCACATAATAGCACATAATAGTGGAATGTACATACCGAATTGCATTAAAATTGGAGAGGATAAGATCCAGACCATGTCGACATGTATTTTCGCTTTTACCATAAAGTTATTAAAATCCGACGAAAAAAAAAACTTAGAGGATATTAAGTGAAAAAACCGACGAGAAAGCCAATCATTATAAGTAAAATGAGTCCAGATGTATACTATAAAAAGTCCGATACAGTGGTGCCCACTATTAGCACATGCCGTTAGAAACTTGTAAAAGAACTGTGATCATCCTCTTAAGCCTTATATGGTAAGTGGGTGTGACAACACAATGTTTCTGCCTATTCTTTCACCAAGATTTTTCATGGCTCCACAATAACTCTGTATTTATTTTACTAGATTTTTGGCCGCACAATGTGCGCTTTTAAGCCATAGTGCTTTATAACAAATAAAATACTTAAACACTCGTCCCCATTTTCCCTTGCAGTAATTCACTGCTTTGTATAATGTTTTTTCTTCTTTTTCTAGAATTCTTATTAAAAAAATATTTTGCTATTTATTTTAATATTTAGTTATAAAAATAGTTTACTTTCAATACATTAAATATTATCTAACAAACTAAGAAGTCTAAGATGTTAAACAAAACACTCTTAAATAACTATATGTATGTATATTGAAATATTTAATTAACTTGTGATAATAATTTACAATCAGAAAATGCATAGATAGTTACAAATCAAACGCTATAAAACTTGAGGAAATATCTAACTGCATTAAAAAATATACAACATTAAATTGCAATTAATATCTATATGTAACGTGTGTTTTTTTTAGAGGTATAGAACTTCGAATTGAAATAAAACACAAGAAAATCGTTTTAATGTCCATCAATTTGGCTTTATTGGAAGGATAATTTTATGCCATTAATGTTTAAATATGATTTCGGGCATGTGGCCGCCGCGGCTGGCTCGAATAAAGCCAATTCTACAGGTCCAATTTTCAATCACTTTTTCGAGCATATGGGGCCGTATGTTGGCAATAACGCCACGAATGTTGGCTTCCAAGTCCCCTAACGTTTCTGGTTTGTTGGCGTAGACGAGCGACTTCACATATCCCCAAAGAAAATAATCCAATGGTGTCAAATCACACGATCTTGGTGGCCAATTGACAGGTCCATTCCGCGAAATTATGCGCTCATCGAATGTTTCCTTCAATAAATCGATTGTGACGTGCGCTGTGTGGCATGTAGCGCCGTCTTGTTGGAACCACAACTTATCCACATTCATGCCATCCAATTCGGGAACAAAATAGTCGGTTATCATGGCTCTATACCGGTCTCCATTAACGGTAACTGACTCTCCAGCATTATTTCGGAAGAATTATGGCCCAATGACTCTACCAGCCCATAGAGCACACCAAACAGTCAGTTTTTGTGGATGTAATGGCGTCTCAAGGGTCTCATGTGGATTCTCTTCACTCCAAATGCGGCAATTTTGCTTGTTGACGTAGCCATTCAACCAAAATGAGCCTCATCACTGAACAAAATTTTGCGATGAAAATCAGCATCGAGATCAATCTCATTTTCGGCCCATACATCAAAATCACGACGCATTGCATGGTCTCGCGGCTTTAATTCTTGCACAAGCTGGATCTTGTAAGGTTGCAAGCCAAGATCTTTGCGCAAAATCTTCCATAAAGTTGATGGACAAAGCTCCAATTGCTGTGCACGGTGGCGAATCGATTCATTCGGGTCCTCTTCAACACTTTGCTCTACAGCGGCAATTGTTTCTTCGGTGCGCACTGTTCGACGTCTCTGCGGATGCGTATTATCACATAGAGTAAACGTAGTGCGAAAACGATCCATGGTTAACCGAATTAATGGCTCTGATGGACGATTATGTCGACCATAAAATGGACGGAGCTTGCGGTAAACTTCGCGAACTGAACCATTATTTTCGAAATAAATTTGCACGATTTGCAAGCGTTGTTCTTTTGTCAACCTGTTCATGATGAAATGGCAAACCAAACTAAATATTAATCACTTGACAGCTGACAAAATGGCCGCCAGTTAAAAAAGTGATGCCAACTTAAAGTTCTATACCTCAATAAAAAACACCCAATATATGCATATATATTTTTTGTAAATACTGCTTTTTAAAATCTGATTTCAAAATTGTCATTAGCTTGATTTTTATTAGAATTGTTTTTAAGCAATTTTCTCGATTGCAAATCCTCCAATAGGCTTAAGATTTTAAAAACGTATTATGATTTAAATTAAGAATTTTGCAACACCATTAATTAGCCATCAGCGCTAAGATCGTCATGATCAGCTTTAAATATTTACAGTTATAAGTTCTAAGTCTTTTCATATTTTTGAAGTTGTATTTAATTATCAAATATCAGTGCCTGCTTGCTGCTTTTAAGTATGAATCATGTTTCCATCGTTTTGCTATTGCCTTTAGTGTTGCTTCTTCAAACTAAAATCTCATAGAATTAAATTTAATTTGAATGATGACAATTTGCGTAATATTTGTAACAGTTTTCAATACTCGAATGCTCTTGGTTTGTATGCGCTTAAATGTATTACAACACCAGAAGTTAAACTTGTATACTTTGTCATCAACAATTTTCAGTTTCTTGACTTTTTTGAAAATCTTGTTTATTTGCGATCATCTGCCTCGTCATCGTAGTCGTTGTCAACGTCACCACCATCAAACATAAATATTTGCATTGCCATCATCTAAGTAGCAGGGTCTCAATGTCTGTAATTTAATTTATATTGATTTTGAAGTGCATCTGTTTTGAGGTGGCCAGGTGTTATCTAAATTCAAAATTATATTAAAATAAGATAAATTAAAGTTCCCTGCGGAAAATTTGGTGCCAATTGATCCAAAAGTACTCGTCCTATGACTTGAGCAAATGAGACTGGTACCAAAAATAAGGAGTAGTGAATGGTCAAAAAGACATATGGTGTAAATGGTCACATATTAACCATTTTCAGTCTATTTAGTTAGTATTCCTGCTAGTATTGTAGTAAACGGCACTGAACAAATTCGATGGACCTGGATCTAAGGCCTATCACATAGTAACTATAAAATATTAATTGTCTCACTTCAATGAGACTGCCATGCAACTCAGGAACCTGTTTCGTAACTATATTCAAATATTAACTCCAGCTTAACTGGTATTTATAACATTGAAATATAATCTCCCCTGTGGTCGAGTAGGTAGTGTACTAGCCTGTTATGACGAAGGTTGTTGGTTCGAATCCCATCAAAGACACCGCTTAAAAATAAAATACAATTTCTAGTTGGATTTGTAGCAATAAAAAAATAAATTAATCGATAATTACAGCTGAATTTTGGAATAATATTTATATATAATCTGTATTATTCGACACCGATTAGGACTCCATAAGATAGTTCAGAGACAAGTTACAAGGTGCATACAAAGTATTAATTGACCCAATCTTAGGCCAGCCCAATTTAAAAGTGGCTGGTCCGCTTCATAGGAAGTGTTAGAACTCGGTCTAGTCCCTACCGCCTGGGGACTGGTCACGTGACTTGTTTTGTGTCAGTTCCCTTTACCGTAGGGTATGTGTGCTCTCGGATAAAACTTATGTGTATATATATACATATATATATATATATATATATATATATATATATATATATATATATATATATATATATATATATATATATATATATATATATATATATATATATATATATATATATATATATATATATATATATATATATATATATATATATATATATATATATATATATATATATATATATATATATATATATATATATATATATATATATATATATATATATATATATATATATATATATATATATATATATATATATATATATATATATATATATATATATATATATATATATATATATATATATATATATATATATATATATATATATATATATATATATATATATATATATATATATATATATATATATATATATATATATATATATATATATATATATATATATATATATATATATATATATATATATATATATATATATATATATATATATATATATATATATATATATATATATATATATATATATATATATATGTATATATATACACATAAGTGCCGTATCAGCGCACAGAAAAACACTAAATCCTTTTTCACTAAAGAAATTCAATGAATTACACAGGGCAACAGTGCAAAAAATACACGGATTTGACAGTATAGGCTTGATTCTACTATTAAAAAGAAGTAAAACTCTGTACTCAGTTTGGCAAATTTGGTGACCAATATTTTTCATGGGCCCCAAAGTTTCTGAAAATCAGCGGGCCCTGAAAGAAAGATGTCATCAGTTTTTTGTCAACAGCTAATTCAGACTTGGTGATACCTCTTAACTATATATTACAATACAGTTCAACTAAAAGTCATAACACATCTGCTAAACAGATTTTATTAACATTTTATGGCAAAATATAACTTTTTCGTGCACTCTTTTGAAAACCAAATAATTTCTAAAAAAGAGTAAAATTTACTAATGGTATGTAAATATCCTTCAAACGATGGAATTTTTTATATGTTGTCTTGGAAGAAAATACGAAAATATGCAAAAAAAAAATTACAAAAATATAAATTTTTTATACAAGGCTCAGCTTACTGGCGGTCATCGCTAGATCCCGCAAATATTTTAGGAAACCGCATTAAAAAGACTGGTCTCCAATTTGAGAGGAGTAACTAAGAAACGTTTTTCATCTTCATACAAGTCGAGTCGCTCTAATGTACATATATACCTACATACAGCTGGTTGGCCATGTCTTTCAGACACGTGGAGGACCTGTTGGCAATAGCTCAAAGACATTAGGATATTTTCGAACAAATAGCTGCTAAGTTCATACATGACAACAAGAGCAACACTAACCCTGCTGCTGCACCCCTTAAAATGTCGTCAACAAGAGGCCCACCAAAACAAGACAACAAGAGCGACACTTTCGGTCATATTTTCTTCGTCCCTGTAGAACTGAAAAATTCTATAATATTTTCATTAATGATTATGTAAATAACAACATCCTTAGATATGACAACATTCGCAGTTTTGCTTAATTTTAGCACGCAGGGCTGTTAACTGGTGACCGGCTGGCCGACAATGTCCGCAAGGAGTTCGTTTGCTGGTATACGAAGAGTGGTGTTTTTCGTTGTAACGAAATTATACAACATTTTAAATTAAACGTTGCAACACTAGCTTGTGGACAATATCCAGCTAGTTTGATGCATGACCAGTTGAGTAGTTTTTCTTTTACACAGTCCTTGAGTACGGTTTCTGTTAGATTGTTTTAAAAATGGCGTCTGTTGGCCGCCATATTGAATTTTTACTACTGTCATATCTTTAGTGACAATACCCTTCTTTGCGTCGCGCAGTCAGGTAAAAAGATTGTGTGCTATAAATCGCAATCTTTTTTTTAGCCGAATTCAAAAAAGAAGTAGGTTATCAATTAGTGTGTATTTTTTGTTGTTGTTTATGTTTTCACAGGCATAATCTGTCATTTGCACACCGATTTTCAAAATTCTTTTTTTGTTTTAAAGAGTTTGCCTGCAGTTTGGTGCCATAATTTTTCTTCGAAAAGCGGAGGGGAGAAATTTGCTCCCACCATGCATAACTCTGATATTTGTCAACCGATTTTCAAAATTATTTTTTTGTATAAAAGAGTTCAGTCTGCTCCCAATTTTTTTTTTTTTTTTTTTGAAAATCGGTGGGGAAATTTTCAGCTTGTAATAAAAGTGGGCGTACCATGCCAATTTTTTCTAGAAACCTTCTGTTATGCATATACATTATCCATAGCAAGTCCGATATCTACTCCGGAACGAGAGTTATTCATTTTGGCCACCTAAAAGTGGCAAAAGTTACACTGTGCGTTATAGGGGCTATTTTCATATTTTACATGATACAGCAACAACTAAACATGCAAACGGTCTAAGGATTTGTAAGTTCTGACAAACCATATTACCAAATTTACAAATTATTTTACTGAAAAAAAAATTCGGAAATTTCGTTTTTGTATTCCACATTAAAAAAACCGAGCTCAAACAAACACGTTCGATGAATCAGATAAAATAATTGTCTAAAAATGTTTTTTTCAAAACCAGTAAAAATTTATTAATTCAGAAAAATTTTTTTACTGAAGTCGAGCCATTGTACGAGTTTTTAAAATCAAACGACATATATACTAAAAATGAGACTTAATTTCAAACAAACGTTTCTTTGAAAATTTTATGGCATTAATTTTTTATTCGAGCAAAAAAGATTTGATTTTGTACATCTGTCCACTCTGCCACCATAAATTTTTTTTAATCTTAAGCATGTCGCTTTAATGTTGACATTGAGTGTTCAACAAATGTGCGAAGCTAGACATCATATCAACAGGTTCTGGTTGTTTATTTGTTTGTCGAAGATTATTGCTGATTACTTGTATATTTACAATTCGCTAGTTTGATTTGATTTCAGTAATATGGTTTGCTGCTACAACATGACTATCTATAATCATATATATTCATGTCGCAGCAAAGTATATTAATTTAATTTTATTCTTAAGTTAAATAAAACTGCACAGCATGAAGCAACAACTAAATATTACGACACAAAACATCAAATGCAAATAAATAAAATTAATTTATTTGATTTTAACTGTAGAGCAGGTATTTTTGAAACATTTACTATTTCCTTAAATACACAGAAAAAAGTAAATTTCATTTTCAGTAAAGAAATTCAATGAATTAGTAAATATTGAGTCTACAAACGGACCTAGAAACAAATTTGTAAATATAGACAAAAATATCTCAATAATTTCATTGGAAAAAAACTTTTTCAGTAAATTCAGTAATTTGTCTAAAAATATTTACAAATTCTAGACAAATATATTTACTAAATTTTCTGTAATGTATCAAACAATATTTTTGTCTGAGTTTATAAAGTTTATAAAGTTTCTAAAAATAATAACAAATACTAGACAAAATAGTTTACTGAATCAAACAAAGTTATTTAGTGGATTTTTTTTAATATATCAAACAAACTTTTTGTCTGAATCATCATCATCATCCGTTAAGCATTTATGAAATCTCACTTTGTTAAATGTGTTCAACTCGGAATGTTTATCTAAAGACTCTAAAAAACTGAATGAGAATTAACACAACAACATTAACGAATTGATTCACTCAAAAATCTTCAGGAAACAACCTTGGTGAAATCGCATTCCTATTGATATCACTATTGTTGTTGTTATTTATGTATATATCATCGAAGTTGTGTTTTACGACACAGAAAACAGGGTTTTGTTGTTATTTTTGGTGTTTGCTTTCTAAATAATAGTTAAACAAAAAATTCATTGATTCAGTAAAGAGCATTTACTGAAAATGAAATTTATTTTTAGACAAACCTTTTTTTACTGTGTTAAAACATATAATTAAACAGAACTATTATTGTTTAATTAATCATATATAAAATATGTTTATACATATCAAGAGGTTATATTCAAAATGTTCAATCAAGACAAAATAACAATAGCAACAACCAAGAGAAATGCCTATATTACTGTTGTTGCTACAGAATGCCAAAAACCAGTAAATAAAAATGTACACTTTGCGTCAAAAGTATTCCACCGGGTACGCTCAAATTCAATGTCAATGACAGACAGTGATATAAAAATAAATTTTTTGAAATCAGCTTCACAGCAACAAACAAGTGCCAACAATATGAGCCCACAACTACCCGAAAAAGAAAAAAATGTCAGAAAATGAACCCCTGAAAAATGGTACAGAAAAACCAAAAATTCAAATGGGTATTGAGCATTACATGTATGTTATAAATAAGAAAAGAAAAATAATTCCAAAATCGAAAATGCCTAAAGATATTGAATCTGATGCGGCGCTTTCTGAAAGGCGCTTTTCAATTCTACAAAACGACGTATATGAAATCACCACTGTCAGGTTCAGCAAGAATCCCCCAAGTTACTTAAGGGAGAAAAGTCAAATTAGTTAATTAAAAGGCTAATACAATTAATCTGCAAAGAGGCGTTTTAGGTCATCCAGATAAAACGCGGCGCGATTGGTGAGACAAAAATTTAAATTAATGAAGAAAATAATTACCGCGCAGTAGTCTTGGAGTTTGAAAGACAAAATAAAAATTTTACTTACCAACTGAAAAGTGCAAAAGACATACAGGTAGTGATAGAAGTTATTGATTCATACGTGCATCCAGAAGAGATAAAATTGGGGCTGATAAATAATAATTTTAAAGTGAAAAATATTACAAATATCAAAAACAGAAAAAGAGTCGCACAGCCACTATTTCTGGTGGAACTTAAATCAGGTGACTTGAAATAAAAAACGAAATACACCCTATATATAATTTAAGATATTTGCTGCATCGAAGAGTTACCGCAGAGAAACCACATTAACGATCTGGGCCTTTACAATACCTGTATTGCCAAGAATATTGGAGAACTACACAGCACTGCCAATTGTGACAAATCAAAAGATAATTCAAAAATTAAAAAGTGCCGCAATTACCACGAAACCACACTGCAAACATGTCAAGCAGTCTTTTTCAAAAAGACATAATCATACCTATGGTCAACGTATTACTTTTGACAACACCAATTATCCACAGTTGCGGCAACCAGTCACCAGCCGGCCTTCATACGTTAACGTTTTTAAGGCTAACCAGGCCATAGCTCAAAACATACCTAACCGCCATTTCTCATACCGAAAGGCGTTGAAATCCAACCAGCCCACAGTTCAAAAACGGCCTCTTTCCAACGATAACACTGGTGTCAATTGTGATCGAACTGAGGCTTCAAATGATAATTTAATTCTAACAGTACATTTTTTTACAACCAACATGACCTGCATGATGCAGGAAGTGATGAAAATGCAGCCTACATTATTGCAGGCTGCATTAAACAAACCATGAACTTAAAAATCTGTTTCTGGGATGCAAACGGCATCCGCCAACATAAAAACGAACTCGAATACTTCATGATGGATAAAAAATTGATATTATGCTTATCTCTGAGACGCATTTGAAGGCTAGAAGTTTTCTTAAAATCAACGGATATACTCTGTACGACACAAAGGACCCCTAAGGTAGAGCTTGTGATGGAACGGCTATACCAAAAAAATCGCTATTAAAACACTACTTAATGGGTGATCATTGTGAAAACTATCTTCAAGCAACAAACATCTCCATTGAAAATGCTCATAAAAACTTGGTGATTTCGTCAAGTTACTCTCCTCCCAGGCATTCTATTACAAAAAGTCAATATAGTAGATTTTTTAATTCATTAGGCATACATTTTTTGGCCACCGGTGACTGTAACGCTAAGCATACGTGTTGAGGATCGCAGCTAATCACTCCTAAAGGGCGCGTTTTGTTCGACACAATTACTAAAATTGGTTTGAATGTTTTTTGAAGTGGTCAGCCAACTTATTGGCGAACAGATCGACAAAAAAGTTCATGATGTTATTGACTTCGGAGTAGGAAAAGGAGTTGACAGGAAAATAATTAAGGTTGCAGCTTCCTTTGACTTATCTTGAGACCACTCCCCCACTATTATTACTATATACTCACTCTTAACAACCTCACCCACTTTCAATTTAATGCACGCACCAATTAATTGGCTAAAGTCTAAAAAATATTTAAGTGCCCATTGCACGGTCAATTTGACACTAAGAACGGCTGTAGATATAGATGTCTCTATTACACAGTTGCTGAAAATGCTTCGTCTACCGTCCGACAGGTGAGGTTTAACAAAATTTATTCTGAAGATATGGAACGGCTATTGTTTGGAAAAAGAAGAGTACGAAGAGAATGGCAACGCTACTGATCCCCGCAGCTAAAAATTATGCTGAAGGAATGAACCTAGCAGCTTAAAAAATTATCAGAACTCCAAGACAGTGCTGTTGGCTGAGTAGTTAGTGCGTTTGAATACAAACCCTGAGGTCTTGTCTTCAATACTACTTTCAGGCAAGCTTACAACATCATGCATTTTTCTCATGTGCATTAGTGTGTTATTGTCTTGGTTGTTGTTGGACTGTTAAAGTGATGAAGCCATAGCACTGATCACTTTGACAGTACCGGCAGCGATTAATATTTTAATGCACTTCACAGCACCCTCCTTCATCGGTATTGCAGCAGAACTGTCGGCGAAGTAAAAGAACTAATAAAATGGTTACACAGCTTAAAAAAAACGATGCCTCTACTTGACACCAGAGAGGCTTGCAACACTGCTCTACAAAAAAAAAACGCGCAATCGCATGTACACAATTAAATAAAACCATTTTGCTTCCCCAGGTGTTGAACAGTTTATCGTCTGTATGATAAGCAGATACACTAGTACTCTGCCATTAAGGGAATAAATGGATTGTTTTATTACTACCAAGTAATTGTTCAACTACTGAAAAATATTTCAGACGGTATGTTATTTGTGGTTGAAAAGTATGTTGTTCTGTAATGGCAACTCATTACCAAGTTTTTGCTGGGTATCTATATTAAAATAGATAACATTTTTTATTTTAGTTTCAAAACATTTTATTTTATATTCAACCCTTAAGAGAACACCAGGTCCTAGCCAGGCATTTTTTAACTTTTTCTAAATTTTTTTTCCTAGATAGCATCGACAAACCCTCCCAATTTTTTATGAATTCCTCAATAATGGTGTTTTCTGTGGAAAAAGTGAGAGAAACAAACATTTTTTCTGTCTGTTGGCGCGGCAATAGCTTCCAAGAAATTTTTACTCATGTTTCTACCACTGTGGCTTAGCCAGCCCCAGCACTATTGTATATAGACTGTAGTACATAAGACCAAAACAAAATGTATAAAAAAGTACACGCAACACATAAGAACTCTCTTCTAAGTTTTATTTCGAAGAATGGAGATTTTTGATAACAGAATTTTCTTTCTGTTAGTGAGTGTGGAAGCAAAGTATGATAGTCAATTTTGTGCGTCTATATGAAAAGCAAAATCCCATTTTTGCAACGTTTTATCAATTAGTTATTTAGTTTTGTGTTGGCAATTGACAATTATAGTGTATTAGAATGAATGCTCGTTCCGACGACAATTGGATCTACGTTCCGGAGCGATTCGAGGCCCATTCGGATAAAGATTGTCAATCCAGTGACAGCAGTACAAATTGGAAGTTTTCTTGGAAAGAACTCTCGACAACAGTAGAACTGTTACAGCAACAACAACAATTACTACTGAAGTAGGTATAAATCTTGTCCTAACTTTTTTGAAAGGCTGGCAGAGGCAATTGACAATGTGACCCATGGAAATGAAGATAATAATATAGAAGATGAGTGAAGAAAATTGTTGAAAATAATAAAAACGAATACCAAAATCAGAAAATTTCAACTCAATGGTTTTTCGATCGAAAGCATGGAACAAAGTGGCATAAGTTGGCTCCAGGTTCCAGAAGATATATGGCTCAAGGCATTAATGTGTAGTGGTGGAGTGACAACTGAAGATATTATTGACCCAGAAATATTCAAGAGATTTTTTTTCAAGTGACATAAAGGAAATTATAGCGCGTGCAATACAGAAACATGCTAAAAAAATTATGAAATTGTCAACAAAAGTAATACAGATAAACAGCAAGTTTGGAATCCAATTATTATGGAAGAGGTAGCTGGTTTGTAGGAACCTTGATTTATGGTGGAGTAACCCAAAACAATACATACCCCACCTCAGAAGAGATTTTAAAATATCTTGGTGGTTATACGATTTGATGATAGCCATAGTAGGTCATTTCGGTCTCAATGTGATAAAGCAGGTCCAACACGCGATACATATTTGGTATTTATTAAATATAAACCTGAAAAATTATAATATAATGGTAGAATACCAACAAAATTACATACGCAACTAGATTCGAATGAAAAGGATCGACATAGAGGAATCCAAATTGATTGGAAGTCGAGCGACTAGCTTTCTTTCGATCACTTACATTTTCTATCGACATTGTGAAACAGGTTCTAAATTGATTTTTTTCTTTATTTAACTGTTATATTCGCTTGTTTTTAAAATATTTCGTTGTTTTTCTTGCACGAACATATCGTCATATAAAATGAAAAAGGGCCAATCTAAATTTTTTTAAAATTTTTACGACAGTTAAAAAACTTAATAAAAAGCAAACTATTGTGATTATCAAAACAGTTTGTTCTGAGTGGTATTGTTAATAATATGCTGAAAACAATTTTTTAATCACAATGGTTTACTTTTTATTCAGTTTCTTAGCTCTTCTGAAAATGTTAAAAAATGTAGATTGGCCCTTTTGCGTTTTATATGACGGTATAAATTCTTGTAAATATTAACATAATTGGTTTATTTAAAAAGCTAAGGGTACATTTTATTGATTTTCTTGCGGTAGCTATAAAATTCCATACAAAATAAAATCAGTCCCAGCCAGGCCCTGGAGTTCGTTTGTGTGAGCACACTTTGCTATTTGCTTAAGGGTTAATTTTAAAAATATTTTTAGCTGCTGTCAATTTTTAATCAAAATATGATTAAGAAAACAGTAAATTTTGGTTATATGGTTTTATAGAACCATGCTATTTTAATAAACAAATATAATATGATTAATTTAAATCATAGTATATTTACATTAAATTAAATATTAAGTTGTACGAATCATATTAGTGTTGTTTATGACAACAATATTACATTTAGAACAGATATATTTTCATAATAGTATGATTTGCGACATTTTGTAAGAAACTACATTTTTTATTGAAATAAAAATTTTATGAGTCTATCCATAGTTTAAAATCATTAACATGTAAAATTTGTTGATAACTTTTGAAATACAGGCTGTAAAAATGAATATAAATCATGTTTAAATATAATAAGAAACCCTTCTCCTGAAAAATTTAGTTTTTGTAGCTTACGATCATTTGGCGCAAGGGGTCGACATAATTAATCATAGTGTGTTGCTCTTAGATTATGTTTGCCTCAACCATGTTTTTACTATGCGTGTGTAATTTAAAACTTCGGAGGAGAATAAGTGGACGGTGATTCACCAGCTTTTGATAAACATTTTCAACGCAGCTCTGTGTTTTTTGATTATAGTAATGAAAAAGTTCTAAGTATAAAGTGTATCAGTGACCTTTAAAGTAGAACTAAGACGTCAGATAATTTTGAGAGATATGCATTATATAACAATTAAGAATAAATACGTACCTCAATTGCAGCCAAGAACATGGTTTTTTCTTACCATTGTTTTTTTTTTAATTAAAAATATATAACTTCTCTAAGTGCATAATTACAACTGCAGCCACCACGTAAAAACGTGAGATAACCCCGAAAAGAGTAAGACATATACATTAGATTTCATTGTGGCGACATTGTGGTCAGTATTTTGGCGTTTATTTGAGTTTCATGAAAAATGCATTTAATAAATTCATTAAAACTATGATTGTGGTACCAGTTATAATTGGGCACTTCTCGTTTTCTTTATTAATAAAAACAAATAATTTATTCAAGATTTATGAAAATGTGTTTTTACATGAAAGTTTTTACTTATTATCTAAATTATAATGTTTTTTTTTATTATAAAAAAAATTCTTAAAAAAACCATAACATAAAATCATCTTTCTATTTTCTTTTCTTTATATACATAACTAATATAAAAGTAATGTCACTATGTTAATGAGTATTTCTTTATTTTGTGGCTAAAATTATATTTTGAAAAATTTTTATAAAGAAAAAGCTAGTCGAAACGACTATATGTTAATGAATTATTAAAAAAAGAAAACTTCAAAAGGTTTGTGAAATGGAATGGCCACAAAAAAGCTATTTTTACGATATTTTAGGAGATCGAAATGACAAATGTTCACATATTATATTTAATTAAAAGAATATTTCAGCTGGTAAACAGATGTATGATGATCATTTACTGTATCTCTAAGTAATATTTGGCTTTGGAAAAAAATTTTGCAAAGTTAAAAATTTGTTTAAACTTTAAATGTAATCGACATTTATGACCATTCTCTGAAAAAGTAATAATTTTGAGCTTTAAAAAATATATTTAAAGTTAAGAATTAAAATGAAATGTGATAATATGTTCCTATTTCCTTATAATGATTTAAAGATCTTTCTTACTCTTTCTTTTTGTACATTTGAATTAAGCTTTCAATTTACAAAATAAGGGCATACATTAATAAAAATGCAGAATTAATTATTAATCTTTTTTCCTGTTAAGAAAAAAATTGGCACCATAATTATTGGTTGCTTTTCTTACAAAAAATCGTTTTGATTACTATTATTTAATGAATTGAATGTTTTAAAAAAGATAAGCTACGAAATGCTTGTGATGTGATGTTTTACGCTTTTCTTTTGTTTCTTTAAAATTAATAAATTAAGTTTAAAATAATGTACTTTTAGATTTTAAAGAATTTTGCACAATCCCTTAACCAGCAAAGCTTTTAACTTAAAGCCAGTAGAGGCTCTTCGTCCATATCCTTTAGCGCCGTTGCTGTTGTTGTTGTTAAATTTGCAGATTTTTTCTTGTATTTCTTTTGATGCAATTTCGTTTTGGCTAACTTCGTTTTCGACTTACTAGGCTGTTTGGATTTTTTCATTTTCTTCTCTTCATCTGCCTTCTCCTTGTCCAAAAGCTCCAATTGTTCGAAAATATTCTTCGGATGTGGATGTACAGCTGAACTGGTGGCATTCTTGGCTTGATAGACCACCACAAAGTGAGAGAAAGCCGTATCAACAGGTGTATTAATGTCAGCAAAATCTCGGAAATGAGCAAATTGTTCCTCTGGATAAGTGTATTTTTGTACAAAATCAATACTGTCTTCAGGATGATAAGGCATTTCCTCTTCGGGATAAAAAGTCCCACCACGTATGACACCAAAATCGCCTGAGCCCAAAATACTATGATCGAAACCGGCCGATCTTTGATGGGGTACTAGGCCGGGGCCTAAATTGCCTTCAGGCCTAGCTTCAGCGTATTTAGGTATAATAGGAGCATCACTTAGTGAGAAATATGGCCGAGAGTGTCCTAGTGGAGGTGCCTCCCTGAAAAAGGGCGGATAGTAATTTTGGGCAGCCTGTGTATGTGAATCGGTCGGATTTACATGTGTTACACTAGTAGTGTCCGATTTGGAAATGTATCTAGGATTTGATATGGGACGAAATTGTGTTGAGGGTGGTTCGTGAAATTGACGCTCTTGAGAGCGTAATATAGTTATGGGACCAAAGTCATTAGGTTCCATCAACATATCACTATCCTCTTCAGGAAACTCATCTGAAATTAGATGTAAAACACATAAGAAAATAAAAGTTATTTGTCTAGAAAAATGTTTGCTTGAAATATATAATGTATATTGGTAAAATTCATTTAACATTGAACAAAATCGAAAAGAAGCTGAAGAAATTTTAAAATATATATATAATGCATGAGCAATTGTCTGCAGAGATTGTGGATAGAGAAAAGTCGCTAAAAAACATGTATTTTATGTTTTTTTTAACCATTATATTTTTGTCATTCGTTACCTCACTTTAGGACGATAATGTGAAAAGGAAAAATCACGAATGACAAACAATTTATTGCCATACTTTTAAAATAAAAAACAAAGGCCCATACTCATAGTCAAAACAAAGCATAATTTAAGATTTAGAAACCAGTATTTTGTATGTCAATACTGGTTTTAAATACGTAAAGTATACTTTCTTTATGACTATGGGTATGAGCCAAAGTCTTTTATTTTGAGTTTGCCCTATTTGGTGAGAATGCGAAACAAAGCTGATACTTTTATTTATGGTTACTAATTTTTGTATTTGTTTTCCGTTTTTGTAAATAGTGCAATGCGTAAAACTACATCGAAGAAAAACAAATTGTATGAAATCAGACTGAGATATAATTTGGTATGAAGAAATATATCAAATATCAAAGTATCAAATACTGTAAAAAAAATAGTATTAACTGGCGGTCTACATTAGCCATGAACTTGGTATGAACATCATGTCGGATATCTCATATGGCTAATGCAGAACGCTCATGTCCATGTTTCGTCCATGCTCTGACATCGATGCCCGAACATATGGATGAGCATCCCTATTGCACTATCACAAAATACATTGAGAATATAGACATCGTAGGTATTCACCACAACAAGGAAGTTGATGAATTTTTACAGTTGCTCTGCCGGCGTCATGTTCATGTTAGGGATGGGCAAGTGAAAAAAATATATCGATATATATCGATATCGATATATATTTAAATATCGATCGATACTATGATTCGATATATATTGAATAAAAAATATCGATATATCGAAAAATCTATTATTTTTCAACAATGATAACACTGCGTGAGAAATTTTAATTTTTTCTATTTGGAACACCACTATATATCCATTAATCTAGAGACAAAATATAGTCAAATTGTGTGCTACGTTTTTCATTTCGTTATCTTTTGTCCTTTTTAAAGGACTTAACATTTTTCAAGAATGCTTTTTTTAAATAATTTTTTTTTTAATACTAGTATGTAATATTTCTTAGCGAACTCGGTACCAAATTAAAGGAAAGGCTCTGTAGAATTTAATAAAAAATATTTACTACAGTTCCCCTGAAAAAAAAATATTGAAAAAATGTCCTTTTAAAAATATATCCTTCCATATCTTGAAAAGTTTTCACAAAAAAATTTTTTTTTAATAATATGTTGTAGCCTTAAATTACCTCTATAAAATTTCGAAATTTTATGACATTATCTTCCTTAGTACAAAAGCTGTGATTATTTTTTTCCCGGCACAAAATTAATTTTTATAAAAATGTATGTAGAAAATTAATGTATAAAAAAAACATTAATTTTGAGCCGAGAGCGATAAAAACGTAAAATGTGTGTGCTTATTTAATGCTAATATATATTTTTATATACATATATTGCAAAGCAATAAATTAAAGATATTGCAGAAAATATTAAAACAATTGTTTGCAAGGACATCTTTTAAATGTTTGTTCAGTTGTTCTTCAACTTTTCTTCCATATCCTTGGCATAAAAGCAACTACATATCAATTAATCTAGAGACTAAACATAGGAAAATTCCATTCTTGGGTTTTCATTACTTCATCTTTTGTCCCTTTTTAAGGAGTACATTTTTTGAGAATGCTTATTTTGATACTTTTTTTATATTAATATGTAATTTTTTTTAGCAAGACGTAGTGGTAAAATAATGTATTAGAATGTATAGTAAACCTGTAACGTGGTGCTAAGGGGCTATTCACAGATTACGTAATGCTATTTTCGGAGTTTTTTGACTCCCCCCACCCCCCATTCGTAACGCTTTTTATAAAATGTTCAATATAAATTACATAGTTCGTAACAAATATTGAACCCCCCCACCCTCTTGGAGCGTTACGTAATATTGGAATAGCCCCATACGCGACGCTCAATTTTCTGATTTAGGTAGAGCTCTAAGAGAGACAAAATCACAACATTTTTAGGTCCCATAGGGTTAACTTAAGGCTACAAAATATAATTTTTAAAAGCTTTTTGATGAAAATTCTCAAGAATATAAAGGGATTTTTTGAAGACATTTTTTTTTGTTCAAGGCAAATGAACGAAATATTTTATAAAATTCTACAGAGCCTTCCCTTTTATTTGGTACTACTATTGCTAAAAAAAAATTTACATATTAATATGAAAACAAAAATTAAAATAAGTGTTCTCAAAAATGTAAAGTCCCTTAAAAAGGACAAGAGATGAGGAAATGAAAAACTCAGCACTCAGTTTAACTATGTTTAGTTTCTCGATTAATTGATATATAGTGGTTTTTATGCCAAGGATATGGAAGAATAGTTGTAGAGCAACTGAGCAAAAATTGTAAATATGTCATTGGAAACAATTTTTTAATATTTGCTTCAAAATCTTTAATTGATTGTTTTGCAATATATATAAAACTATATATTAACATTAAATAATCTCTAAAATGCACACCCTTTTTACGTTTTTATCGCTCTCGGCTCAAAATTAATTTTTTTTATAAATTAGCTTTCTACATACAATTTTTATACAAATTAATTTTGTGCCGGGAAAAAAATAGCCACAGCTTTTGTACTAAGGGAGATAATGTCATAAAATTTCGAAGTCTTATAGAGTTAATTTAAGGCTACAACATATAATTTTAAAAACATTTTTTTAGTGAAAACTTTTCAGGATATGGAAGGATATATCTTTAAAAGGTTATTTTTTCAATATTTTTGTTTACGGGAACTGAAGTAAGTAAACTTATAACATTCTACAGAGCCTTCCCTTTTATTTGGTACCAAGTTTGCTAAAAAATATTAGAAACTAATATAAAAAAAATTAGTTTTAATAAGCATGCTTAAAAAATGTTAAGTCCTTTAACAAGGATAAACGATGAGGAAATCAAAAACCAAGTACGCAGTTTGACTATGTTTTATCTCTAGATTATTGGATATATAGTCTCGTTTCTGCCAAAAAAATGCTGTCACGCAGTGTAATTCATATGTAGTCCCCAAATTTTTTTAATATAGAGCAAAAAAAGTACCTTATAAATAATTAAGCTACTTTCCAAGATGCTTAAGTAGAGGGCACACTGGCAAACTTGCGTTACAGTTTTGCTAAAATTTTTGCTTGCTTGATAGTGTAGGCGCAAAATGTCATCATTCAACCATAAATTTTTTTACGGTTGAGTGACACTCAGCCGCCATATTAGTTTTTGACTGATAGTGTGAACCAAAAAGTGTCAGTCAAGAATTATTTTTTGTAGCATAAACTTCACAACTTGGACGCGAAAAATTATATTTTGGAAGAATTCATATATTTTTATGAAATGCAAGGTCGTCTGTGTGAGATGTTAAGGCAAAATCGTACGAGAAGTTGTTAAATAATAAGAAATAAAATAATTTAATTAAAAAAAATCATTATGAAATTTTTTTTTATCAATAAACCGCATTCAATTTTTTTATTTTCTGTGTTTGCGTGTCAAATTTTATTCTTGAATGATGTTTTGAGTGTCGAGCATGATCGATAGTCTGTACAGTCAAAAGTATCCTTCAAAAATTATGAATTTTTTACTGTCACTCAAGTTTGCAAGTGTGGCCCCTGCTTTACTATTCCACCAATATTTCATGGAACATACATCAACAAAATTACACTAAAAAAATGATAATTTTTCGAACAGACAAAATATTATAAATAAAACAAAACATTTTTTTAGTAATATTCTATTGGATGAAGACTGAGAAAAACAAAACCAAGAGTAAAAAATATCAAATTTGATACTGTCGATACATTTGGAAAAATATATCGATATATCGAAATTAAAAATATGGACGATATATATCGATATATTTAAAAAAAATATCGATATATCGATATAGCGATATTATTGCCCATCCCTAGTTCATGTCATGTTCAAGTGGATGGCTCGTGAAGATGTAGGGTAAAGCCTGATGACACAATTGGTTTTGAATCAATTGGTTTTGAATCTACCCCTCGTTAATATTTAAACGAAACTGATTTGAAGCGAAAGACATTATGCTTCATTTTTTTATTTATTTTAAATATTATGCAACTTAACTTTGTTGATTTTCTTAACAAGCAATATCTGCTTTTAAATTAAGCATGAAGTTAAGAAAACAAATGTTACTTCCATCTCAGCACCAACTTTTATTCTAATGTCCATATAATTTGCTTACTTTTCGTTTAAACACTTGAGTTTTTTCTTAGATCATCACATTTGTTTTATCTATTCTATATCTTAAAGTTTTCTTTGTTTTATTAATTTATTCCATGCTAACTAACCGTGCATAAGTTTTAGTAGTAAATTATTTAAACATTAACTATTGTTTAATTATAATATATTCGTTAAGAATCTTTTTCGTTTTTTATTTGCTTATTTTTTCAATTTTCTTTATTTATGTTAGAATTTGCCAAGTTTTCATGACACTCATTCTTTGATAATTTTTATTGTAGTGATGATAATTATATTATTCGTATAGAATTCCTAATGAGATTTGTTGAATAAATAAAAATATAAGAACCATGAAAATCAAGGTTTTAAATGTGTCATCGTTTCAAAGGAAAACATATTTCCACATGATGACTTTATTTCCCCGAAAGTTTTAAGTTTTTTATTTTTTTAATTAATGAAAAATTTTTGGAACAGTGAAAATTTTTATGAGTCATAATAAGAAACAATTAAATAAAATAAGCGAAGTATTGCTTGAAGATTTGTTCCGGTTTAAGTAATTTATGGTGAGAATTTTTTAAAACATTTTACGAAAAACCGAAGTTTCTACACGTCGCATTCAAGCGAGAGAGAGTTACAGTGATGTCATATCGTACGCTTTTTTACGATATAAGAAAACTGAATGAGTCATACAGTGTTGTCATATTGTTAGTTTCTTACGATATTACAACACTGGGATATACATATACGTGTTATATCGTAAAAAACTTACGATATGACAAAACAGTATGACTATTTCAGTTTTGTTATATCGTAAAAAAACATACCATAAGACATCACTGGAGAGTTAGCCGATCAAGAGCCGAAGCAATTATCTTGTCGGATCGTAGAATTAAATTGCTGTAATTAGACGATCGAGAACTGAATATTTATCTCAACGTAAAGCACGTTTATACAACCAATCATATATATTTTGCCGACTTAGAGTCGCAGAATTTATGTCGTCGGATCGTATTATTCGTTTGTTGTCAAAAAGTCACACCAAAGTGGCCCTACGTCTGCAGTAAATAATATATAATAAATAGTATATAAAAAATTTGGTTTATATTGCTTTTACATGAACGTTGTTAGTTCAGAAATGCAACATAAGTAATCAGTTGTCATAATGGGTTTTCCAACCTGCACAGCACAATAATTAAAATAACAAGGTTCTGTCCACGGATTCCGGGAAAGGGGACTAAATAAAATATACGTCTATGCACGTTTTGTTAAACTTTTTAGGGTTCCGTACACCAAAAGTGTAAAGGAACCCTATTGTTTTTGCTACGCTATCCGTCCGTCTGTCTATCTGTCTGTCTGTCTGTCTGCCCGTCTGTCCGTCTGTCACAGGCTGTTTTCAGCTACGGACCTAAAATTATCATAGAACATGTAAAACTTTGGACCCTTCAACAACAAATATATGAGAGTTAAAAATTAAAGAGTGTTCTAAAGCGAGCAACGAAAAATGATGAAATACTTATGTAATATACAGACACTTTAAATTTTCAAAGTTAGTGTTAATTGATGTAGTCTGTAGAATAGACTACACCAATTAACACCGATATTTAAAACAATAAAAATTAAAGGGTGTTCTATCAGTTAATGTAATTTTGATTATGTAATTTAGACAATATGCTGTAGCTTGGAAACCGTAAGAGGTAAACTCTTGAAATTTTCAAAAACGCTAAAACTAAAAAATTAAAAATATGTCCAAACGAAAAATCGCCAAAATAAAAAAGAGCTTAAAGAAAAAAAAAACTCCAAAATTAAAAAAAAAACGCTAAAACCAAAAACTCACCAAAACTATGTATAAAGATCACCAAAAAAATCAAAAAAGCACCAAAAACTAAAACTAAAAATATCGTAAAAACAGAAAAAAATATTGCGAAAAATAGAAAAAAATCTCCAAAACAAAAAAGCGCCAAAATAAAAAATGCTCCAAAACTAAAAAAATTGCCAAAGACCGAAAAAATCGCCAATACGAAAAAAAGAAAACCAAAAAAAAATTGCTAAAACTAAAAAAACACCAAAAACCGAAAAAACACCAAAACTGACAAAACTGACAAAAAGCGCAAAAACTAAAATAAATCGTTAAAACTAAATACATATATCGTCAAAATGCGGAAAAAAACGTCAAAACGAAACAATACGCCATAACGAAAAAATCGCTACAAAAAATAGGCAAAACAAAAAAACAAAAAATGCAAAAAACGAAAAATCGCAAAAAAAAAACAAAAAAAAAAACAAAAAAAAAACATCAACTAAAAAACTTAAAAAATTAAGAAACTAAAATTAAACGAAAAACAAAACGAAAAAAATTGCCAAAATGAAAAAGGGCAAAAATGAAAAAGGATATACATGTGTGTATTCGTGCGGAACCCTTCGTGTGTGAGCTAAAGTCGCACTTTCCTTAATTTATTAGGGTTTCGTACACCAAAAGTAAAAAAGAACTCTCTTATTTTCGTTAAACTGTCCATGCGTTCATCTGTTCGTATGTCTGCCGCGGGCTGCTATCTAGAAAACCGAAAGAGCTACAACAACAAATACTAAAAGTTGATGAAATTTAAAAATTAACGGGTGCAACGAAACATCTTCCAATCCTAAGGTGATACATATAGACATTTGTGATTTTCACAGTTGGATTATTATTAAACTGATGACAAAATCAATAAATACTGAAATTTGAACAAAATAAAAACTAAAGGGTATTGTATCAGGTAATGTTATCTTGACTATGTAATTTTGACAACGAACTGCATCTCAGAAACCGTATGAGCCAATCTCTTGAAATTTTCAGAGCTAATGTCGCATTTTAAATGCAAGAGTAAAAAAAAACAAAATAAAAATTAAAGGTTATTCTATCAGGTAACGTAACTTAGAAATTAAGCTGTGTCTTATGAACACTAATAATAAAATTAATTACTAAAGAGCAATTTAATAACACTATGATACAAAACTTTGGAAAAAATTATGCAGGGGTTTGCATGTACCAATACTATTTTGTTGGAACTCATAAAGGAGGAAAATACCTTTAGTTTTCTAGGTCTAGTGTGATCTATAAACAGTCACAACTTCTTTATTTCAAAACAGATTGCAATAAAATCGTTTATATTTCAAAGACGAGATTCTTGTCTTTCAAGAAGGGCATGGCTTTTTCAATCAGTTAGTAAATGGCTAAGTTATGATGGTTTAAGTGGAAAAAAAACTAATTTTTCAACGAAATGTTTTTTCCATAAGCACTAATTTGTTTATGAGATACCAAAATACTATATATATTTAATTATTTATTTTTTTAGCAAAAAAGATTAAAGTAGCTTTCTAAACTGCATAAATACATTGTTAAAAAAATGAGTTATGGTATGTTTTGTGTTTTACGTTTTAATATCTTATTTGGAAATAAAGCGCTCACACTAATATATTTCATCGTTACTTGATAACGGCTTAACCAATTTATATAAATTAAACACTAAAAGATGCGGAACAAAGTCATCCATATTTCCAACTTTTTCGGGTTTATTAAGACATTACCGGCGAAAAATTAGTTTTTTCATGCAAATTTAATTTTTTTTTCATTTTTAGAAATCCCATAAAAAATTAAGAAGGTAAAAATTTTATAATTTTATCATTTATCAGAAAGGTGACCCAGAAAAACTAAAGGTATATTCTTCCTCTATAGGCTCGAACAAAACAGGAGTAGTACACGAGAACACCTGAATAATTTTAGTGCTTCACAGTGTAATTAAAGGATATGCCTTTAATGCACGAACGAACAATATCAAAAGTATATCGCCAAAAAAAAGTCCATAATAAAGAAATCGCGGAAATTAAAAAAAAATGTCAAAAGCCACAAAAAATAGAAAAAACTAAAAAAGTCTAAAAAGCGAAAATATTGCCAAAACTAATATTTCGCCCAAACAAAAAAAGCGCAAAAGCCAAAAAAATAAATGCTAAAAAAATAAAAAAGTCTGCGCAACAAAAAACCGCAAAAATGAAAAAAAGCTTTAAAGTAAAAAAAGCACTAAAACGAAAAGATAATGCTAAAACTAAAAATAATCGCTGAAATGAACAAAATTGTTTAAACGAAAAATAGAATATAACGCTAAAGAAAATAATCGTCATAACAAAAAAAGTCCTCAAAGCAATAACAAAAAAAGAAACGCCAAAATGAAGAATACAATGTAGTGCATGGACGTGTGCGGATCAAAGTCTTAATTTCCAGAACTTTTTATAAAGCCGCTAAGAACTATATAATGGTACTATAAACTTTATAGAGAAATATTCCTTTTAAAATGCTTACAATTATAATAAATAAAAATTAAAGTTTGTTTTGAATTTAAATCTTTCAAACTCTTGAAGTGTTTATGCAAATCACTCTTAATGAGATGGTGAAAAATTGTTTTATTCAAGCCAGTGAATCAAATTAATCCATAGAGTACATTTAATTACTTAAAATAAATTAATTTGCAACAGTAAAAAAAATTAAAACAATCTTAAATGTCGTTAGCTGTAATGTAAAACGATGTACCGGAAAAATATAAAACCCATTCAATATAAAATTGTATATTAAGCTTTCACTAAAGAAGAGTATTTGAAAGCTTGTTTCAACTTAAGTTAGCTGCTGCATGATCTAAAGTGGTAGTGTAGTAGCTTTCAAGTTTCCCCTAATATTTAGTGAAAGTGCAAATTTTTTCCACTTATATTGTTGATGTTTAGTGGTGAATTAAAAACTAGCAGCATCACCAAAATATTAGTGATGCTAAAAAATTTTGCACTAAAATAAATTAATTTTAAATCTAAATTGATTATTAGGCTAAGGTTCGTAACGTTATATTCAGAAAGAATTGGGTATGATTAATATTCCAAGGAACAAGGGAAAAATTAACATCAACTTAATTTTTCAACGTACACAGCAGAACAGAGTAGCGCCACTTTCGGAAGCCGCTACACTTCCATCGTCAGTGCTCACGTGTATTGGCTATCACCACTTGTCAGGTGGCTCTGTTGAATGTGATCTTAAATCTAATATATACAACTTTTTTCGAGAAAATTGAATACGAGAATTAAATCACTCTCAAGCTGATATTAAAGTGCACTTTCCCAGCGTTGCCATCGGTTTATTTTTCTTCATTCCCATTTTTCTGATTTCTGTTGTACTCAAGACAAACTTTTTTGGTTTGATTTTATACTTAAGTATATATGAACATGTAAACATGTGAAAAGCTCAAGCCAGTAGCTAATTGTTTATTTATATGATTATTTCGAACGTATTTGCTTTGTGAATCTAAATTGATTATTAGGCTAAGGTTCGTAACGTTATATTCAGAAAGAATTGGGTATGATTAATATTCCAAGGAACAAGGGAAAAATCACATTCAACAGAGCCACCTGACGATGGAAGTGTAGCGGCTTCCGAAAGTGGCGCTACTCTGTTCTGCTGTGTACGTTGGAAAATTAATGTTAATTTTTCCCTTGTTCCTTGGAATATTAATCATACCCAATTCTTTCTGAATATAACGTTACGAACCTTAGCCTAATAATCAATTTAGATTCACAAAGCAAATACGTTCGAAATAATCATATAAATAATTAATTTTAAATTTTATTATCTCTGCTTTTTAGTTTATTATTTGAATTAATGTAAATTCAAATTATTATTAAGAGTGGAATGTTCGAATAGTTAATCACATTAGCAGAAGGGATCAGTACTACTGATTACGACAGGCGGCTACACCGTCTCATCAACGTTCTTGTTCACTTTTACCACTAATGAAGGTGGGTACTTTTTATAAGGAACCATTAGCTATTTAAACAATTTTTGTCACGAAATAGTATACAAGATTTTCCTGTAAATTCTTTTATTTCAACTTAATTTATTTAGCCGAAGTCTCCTCTATCTGATTTAATAGAACACTCACAAAAGCTCTTATTATTTTTGTTTTTGCTTTGATGGGCACAATTCAAATAATGAACTAAAAAGCCGATATAATAAAATTTCAGACTTATACTTATTCAGTTCAAAAAATAAATTACGTTAAATAATTTTAGTTCAAGAATAGCAATACATATTAAGTTTCTTGCATTCTCTTCACCAATTTTAGTGCAAGGTGAAAATTTTGCGCAAAATTTTATGCTAAGATTTTCGAAAGTTTAGTTAGAGTAGTTTTTGTTAGTGCTTATTAAAATGTTGCATTAATTTAGTGCTTTTGCACTGATTTAGTGCTTTCGCACTAATATGCGTTTAATGATAATAAAAAAACTTAGCACTGCCACTAGTGAAAAATGGTTTATTGTCACTAACCTGGCAAAAAATAGTGCAAAATTAATTGTTTTTAAATTGTATATAGCGTAGTGCACTGCTTACAATATATACGTGACTCACATAACTCTAACAATTTGAAAAGTCTGCTACAAAACTGGCGTTATATTCGAAACGATGTTAAAAAGCAATAACTGCAAACCATCAATAACTGAAAAATTTTTGATTATAATTCACTTGCTTTTTAGCCAACGATATAATGTATGCTTAAAAAATTACATATGTGTTATTAAACCCTTTTTATTTCTGCAGCAACTATTTACCATTATTTATGCCATTAAAATCGTGTTGTTTAAAGCCCTGCATTCATGCATGACTAGTGCACCATTATATAAAACGGTGTTTTCATAAAATGTGAATTCTTTAAATTAATTAAAAGTGACACAGACAAATGGGTTCACTTAGCATATTGTTACTTTCGTTATTGTTAAGCTCTGTAGCAAGCAAAAACCCTAAACAAAGTACCCAACAGACCTAAACATTTTGATATTTCTCTGCAAAAACAGAATGTCTACTTGAATGATTGTCTGTCTGTCTGTCTGTCTGCCTGTCTGTTCAATTGAATTACATTTCGCTTATTTATTTAGAAATCGTGACAAGTTTAACTATTAACTATTTATGAGAATAACAATACATTTGTATTATTTTTAAATAAAAATAAGAAAGAACTATAAGGAAATATAAGAATATTCTCATTGTGGTATAAATACTAAAAACATATTTTTTTTAGATTAAAATAATAGAAAACATTACATAAGTTGTAAAACAAAGTTGCACTAAAATTGCAAAAAATGTGTGAAGCATGAAATATAAATACTCGTATATGAGTCATATAGCTGCGATGGATGACAGTAATGAATGACATAAATGAAAACATTTTTAAAAAGCTTTTATTAGCTTCACTTGTAACAAACTAACAATGTACTAAAATCTTGCAACGTAATTTTCTCCATTTTCTGTGAGCAGTATCACGCCTATATTGAATAAGTATATTGTATATGTCGAAGTCGAATTTGTCGTAATCATAAATTTGACTTCTGAACAAATAATCCGAGATATTATATCTTAAAAGCTGTAGCAATCAGAGTATTAACATACGGTATGGGGTATTTAGAGAGCAAGCTGCTAAGTCATTCAAAAATTTATGGAACAGGACCGGAGGAAAGAGTACTCCTATACAAAGTGTGGCAGCAAACTTCACGTATCAAATTATAGGCTAAGCTGAATGCTATTCCTAAACTTTTGGAAAAGATTTTAACAGACAGTTTATCTCACCAAACTTCTTCGCTATTATCCCCTTGTTAACATGGCTTCTGTAAGTCGCGTTCCACTACAACTAATATTCTAGAACTTACTACCTACCTTCTGTTATTTTCCATTCTAAAGTACAAATGTATGCAGACGATTTCAAGTGATTTAAAACTGTTAAGGACTCTAATGATCAACACATACTGCAGTCTGATATTGACAATCTTTCCCAATGGTGTAGAATTAATTTAATGGACCTAAACATTAAAAAATGTAAACATATGGCGTTCTACCGAACAAGCAAATTAGATCATTGCTATTATGTCAATGGAACACTACTGGAAAAAGTGCACAATATTACTGACCTGGGCTTGCTGTTAGATCACAAGATTGATTTTCGTGATCACATTGTGTTAACTGTCAACAAAGCTAATAGTGTTCTTGGTTTTATGAAACGATGGTCTAAAGAATTTTCCAATCCATATATCACGAAACAACTTTATACTTCTTTAGTTCGGCCTATTCTCGAATATGGATCAATTATATGGGATCCTTACTATTCCATTCATATCAACAGTATTGAATCGGTGCAAAAGCAATTTTTGATATTTTGTTTACGAGACCTCGGATGGAATTCATATGTTCTACCGTCATATGTTAGCAGACTTGGCCTTATTAAGCTACCAACTTTAAAAAGTCGTCGCATAATGCTGAGTATCTCTTTTCTGCTTGGACTAATTCGTGGTGATGTCGATTCTGAGTTCCGGCTTGGTAAAATTAACTTTAGTGTACCAATTAGGCCAACTCGTAACTTTCAGCTGATCAATCTAAATTACTACAGATCTGTTTATGCTAACAATGACTCTTTTCATCGCATTTGTGAAAATTTCAATAAATATTATCATATTATAGATATCTCTGAGAGTAATGATGTTATAAAACGTAAAATTATGTTGTATTTAAACAGTTAATGTAAATCGCTTTTGTATCATATCTTTTGTCTGGAAGGATTTACAATCTATAGAATAAATAAATAAATTTAATAATAATCCGCTATCTCGAAAGCTATAATAGTAAGAGTCTTCAAACTTGGTATGTGTTAATTCAAAGGCAAGATGGAAAGTCAGGTAAAAAACTGACGGGCACGTGCTAGGAACTGTTACTTCCCATAGAAGGTAATTAAGAATTATGTGCTATCCAAGAAGATTTAAAAGTAAGATTTTTTAAATGTGGTACGCGTTAATGACTAGATGTTAAGTAAGATAAAACTCTGACGGATTCTGTGAAGAGCAAAGGATTACTCTCCGTACAAAGTAATTAATAATTACCCTATGTAACAAGAAAAATTTTGGGAAGTACCACTGTATATATTTATTTTTATTTTTTGATGTGTTATAGTCCCTTGACTACAAAAACAGGCGAAATTTTAAATTCTATGGATACATTTTTTTATTAACTTTTTTTTAATATATATTAGGGATTTTTGAAGAGTCTGCTCTGCTCCGCTGATTTTAGCATAACTAATAAAGCAGTTGTCCAATTTTATTACAAAAATAGTAAAAAACTTTATATAAAATTACCTTTAAGCCGTGTAAACATTATTTTTTTTATATACGCAGTGGTTTCAGAATTATTCAGACCGCAAGGATGAAAAATATATATTTTTTTATGCAAAATTGGAAATTGCTAAATTTTACCATTTTTATTTATTAAGCGCTACATATATTACAAATAGAAAAAGCTTTACCTCACCGAAATCAATTGATAAATATTGATTTTTATTCACAGTAAAGTGAAATTGCCTGATTTTTGCAAAAAAAAAACCGAATTTTGGAAACGTTGCTCCACTGATTTTATCATAACTTAGAACAGAGTTATCCAATTTCTTTACAAGAAACACAAAAAAATTGCAACAAAATTACCTTTAAGCTATTTATACAAAAAATTTTTTTTTATACTCAATGATTTCGGAATTATTCATACCGCAATGATGAAAAATACATATTTTTTTAGGCAAAATAGGAACATATAAAAAATTTTAAGTTTTTTACGTAAAACTGTATAAAATAACTACAAAACAGTATTATATATATATATTAAGAACTATGATATATGTAGGCTGGATCCTCTCCTACATTTCTTATAGTTCTAAAATTGAACACAAGCTTTTTTTATATGTTTTTATAGGTTTGTGCATCAATTTTAGATAAGGTGGCGCAAAATTAATCATCCAATTTTATTTTTGATTAACTTTTTAACTAAATATACAAAAATTAATTTGAGTGATGAAAATCTTTATTTGGACCTTTAGAATTTTTTCTGTTAAGTGGAAAATGTAATAACGGTCAAGGGGCTGCCGCCCATGTTCATACACATTTGTGCCCATTTTATCGCAGTTTCCATGACTTCCGCTAGATTTCCGGTGATAACTGTTCGCATTCATGTCGAGTCTTCTCCTTAAACGATGCGATTGTGTGGGCCTTGTTAGTATAAGACCACGGCTTTCAAGTGGCCCCAAAGAAAGCTGGTTAAATCGGGCGATCTTGCTGGCTATGACAAATCATCAAAATGGGAAATTACTGGATCAGGAAACGCTTCCTTCACAATATCCAGTGTGGCTCCTGGTGTGTGTGCGGTTGCACTGTTTTATTTCAACGACATGTTCACCAAGCCACGCTCATTTAATTCTAGCAGTAAGAAGTCATTTATCATGGCCCTGTAGCGTTGCCAGTAGTAGTAACCGTATTGCCGATTGCGTCCTCGAAAAAATACGGCCCAATCACTCCTTCCGCGTGAATGCCGCAGCACACAATAGCTTAGAGTCGATGTAATGGCTTTTCGTGCACCACACGCGGATTTTCATGGAAAATCCATGACATACGGAAAGTCATGGAAAATTCGATAAACCGGGTACTAATTTGTATCAACACTAGCAGCAGTCAATTGGCGGATATCATCTTTTCCACTTAACAGAAAAAATTCCAAAGGTCCTAATAAAGATTTCCATTACTCAAAATCAATTTTGTTTAATTCATAAAAAAATTATTCAAAAACAAAATTGGATGATTAATTTTGCGCCACCTTGTATAAAACTCCACAAGAAATAATTGCATGGAACATTTTAACCCTTTAGCGATTTGGTGTACGGGTCTTTTTTACCCTTTCTGAAAAAGGGGCAAAAAACTCCTTTTCGACGGCGAGGTAGTTGGCATTTTATGAGGAGTTTTTTGTAGGCTATTTTAGCCCACTATCTCGCCCTCGAAGGGGAGCGTTTTTTTTGTAATTTTTTGGAGAAAAAATAAAAAAAGATACATTCAGCGAAGCGCTAGAGGGTTAGAATGTTGCAAAAAGTTAATTTTCATTGAGTTTTACATACAAATGTTGTACATACATAATATTTAATACTCTGGATGTTAGGTGGTAGTAAAAGGTATTGTACTTAGAATCAGCTACATAAAACCTTTATACCAGAGAATCACCGGCACCTGCTTCATATGAAAAAGTAAAAAAAAACCACTATAGGTAAAATATGTTAAATGTCAGGTAAAATGTATACGAAATATCATTTATCAAATAATAATTAAAGTCGTGATGTCAATAAAGAAGCACATAAATCAGCAAAATCTGATTTTTTTTGTATTTAACTTAAGCCCACAACAAAGTATAGCACCCAACCCAAAACCCTGTGTAGTAAACTAAGAATACTGTTTATGTCAATAACTGTTTTTTTTTCCTTCTAAAAATCTTACATAAAAAGCAATATTTTTTTTAAGAATTTTGCCTATAAAATCAAAAATTTGTAATCACGTTTTTCATATGCGGCTAGTCCGCACAGTTTTTTTTAATAAACATGTTTGGCTTAAACGACGAATCCTAACTAAAAGTCAAGGTTTTCTATTTTAAATTCTTCTTGAGTACTCGCACTTGTATTTGCAGATTTTTCTCTATATAATTTGGTATTATAAATTTAAAAAGAATAATACAAAATTAATCTTGCCATGAAATACGCCACCCCATAAGTCAATATATACAAAGATATACATACATACATACATATATATGGTTTAGTCGAATCTTATGTACACTTCGTTTGCATGATTTTCAATAAAAAGGAAGTACAGAGTACACTTTATAATATATAAATTGCAAATAAACTAGTGATTTATGTATACCACTACCACTGTCATGGTGAAGTGTGTAAAGTTTATGTTAAACTGTAAAGAATGCCAAACAAAAGACTTAGAAACTAAACTTGGTTTCTTAAGCAGAATCATACATGATGGCAAGTAACAAGGACAACTTCATGCATTTAGCCGTGAGGAATCATGGTTTTTCAGATTATCAATATAAATTCTCTATTTAAAAGAAGTAAAAATGAATACTTTATTCATTAGCCATAACCTGAATATAAATAAGTGTGATTGAAATTTATAATGATATTTGAAATAAAAAATTTAATTTCTGTGGAAAAACACACCAAGTGATTATTATTCTTTGCAGGAAAAGATACGATATAAACTCTTTTATGTGTTTTATAATTATTTTGAGTTTGAGAATAAAGTCATTTTAAATAGTAGATATATATGCCAAATGGCTTTTGTTTTTTTATTTTTTTATTATATAATAAGAAAAATTATAAATCTTTATTTCTTATTTTTTTCAATCCATATACGAGTAGGAAGGAGTGGCTTTCAAAACACAAAATATATAAAAAAAATAATCAAATGAAGATAAATTTTTAGTGTAAAACGTGGTATAAAATTAATTTTAATATTGATAACGTGCTTAAGGAGAGGACGCCGCAATATTGATAAGAGAAGTAAATTAATAAAGAGAAGACAGTAAATAAGTAAACACTGCCGTTTATATTTCTAAAATAAAGAGAAGAAAATTTGAAAGGCAAGGAGTTTTTTAAAAATAAGTAACCAACAACCATAAGAAGTAGACGATGCATTTCAATGAACTAAAGAGGAATGATGTTGTAATGAACACCATAAATAGATATAAGGGCATAAGAAATAAAATAGTTAAATGTAAAGCAGCAATAACTTTTTTTAATTAGATGCTGCAATTCAGGTATCATTCCAAAATTCATTAAGAATTCAAATAAAGATATTTCTAATCTTTTTGATATGAATGGTCCAATTTTTCAACAATCAGTTTCGAGATATATTCAAGGCCTACAAAACAAAATCTTAAATTTGGCTATGAAACAGAAGCATCAATTACTGAAGCTAGTCAAGATGACATAAAGTATTTTAGAAAATAGTTTAAGATATTATTTAAATTTCACTAAATATATCAGTGAATATAAAAGTGAAAATAACAATGAATATGAAGATAAATTTGTAATTACATGTAAAAGAAAAATTAAGGACACTAATAGAAGAAAGTTCAATTGTCTTAGGGAGTTACAGAAAAAAGAATTAGGAATTAGATTTAATCAGAATTGGTTTATTAATAAATCAAGTGTAGATAATCCATTAGATATACAGTGGGTCCTTTCTTTAGGACTAAAATTTACATTACCAGTAGAAAGGGAACATTTTCCAATGTTGAAGGTAATAGAAGAAGGACAAGATTTTATTCAGACAATTAGAGAAAAAGAGAGCCAGGAAATGGCTAGAACACAATTGACAACAATTATTGATTACCACATAAACAAAATGAGATAAGATAACAGAGATAAGTTCCTTTTAGACAAAGATAAAGGATACAGAAGGGAAACAAAAACTTATTAATCTTGGATGCTGATTTAAAGCAACTGTCGTATTACAGTTGCTTTAAATAGAGATGATTAAAATATTAGTATGAATAATATTATATGTGATACTGTCACGTACAGATTATTAGAAAAAGAGCCGATGAGCAGACTACAGAAGATAAATAAGGATTTCGTCGAAAGACTTTTTAAACTAAAAGTAATTTCCGAACAGAGAAAAATAAACTTAAAACATATGAAGCTATAGCCTCAATGTTATATGGTGTTCCAAAAATACACAAAGATAATTTTCCTTTAAGGCCAATTTGCTCATAAATAAATTCTCCATAACATGAACTTAGTAAATTTCTAACAATAATCCTTAAAAAGATAACAGAGAATTCCATTTATTATGTTAAGGACTCTATTCAATTTAAGGAGAAAATTATAGACATTAATTTCTTTAGATATTGTATCTCTTTTTCGTAGCATTCCTATAGATTTGGCAGTTAATATTATTGAAGAAAATTGGAATAAAATTGAAGCACAAATTAGCATTGAAAAAGATCTTTTTTCACGTATGTAGTCTCAAATTATTTTCACAACAGAAGGGACTTCCAATGGGCCGATATATTTGTTATGGAGAAATTATAGAGAAATTATCTGTCAGACCTAAGATCATCACTAAGTATGTTGATGATTTATTATGTATAATTTCAGAATCTCAAATAGAAAATGTATTAACAGTGTTTAAGTCTTTTCACTCAGACATTAAGTTTACTATTGAAAAGGAAAAAGATCTAAGACTCTCGTCTTTGGATACTTTAATAATAAGAAAAGGGAATAATTGATCAATTGACTGGCATCAGAAATCTACATCTTCAGGCAGGTTAATTAATTATTAATCAAAGCATCTAAAACGAGTTATTATAAACATTGCTAAGAATCTTATAAGAAGAGTGTTGGACATAAATTATAAAGAATTCCACAGAAATAATGAGAATAGAACTATAAATTTATTGAATGCTAATAATTTTCCAATACAACTTACTTACAACTTAATAGAACAATACAGACGAATTTAGAATAGTGTAGTTAATAATATATACAAATCATTAACTTATATACCTTTCATATCAGAAAGACTAAAAAAATCATATATGTTTGACAGAAATACATATATAAGATGGCACATAAAACATCCCAGTAAAAACTTAGCATACAATCCGTATTTGAACAGCTTCCTACACTCATTATTTCGTAGCTTGATTCACATTTAAATTCTATTTCCAAACTAAAATTTGTAAAAGCAATTATAATGTGAAACTTTAAACATGACAAACATAAATTAAAAAAAATTTATGTATTAGAAAATGTTCTAAAGAAAATTTTTCTAAAATAAAATCAATCATTTCGCATTAAACAAGTCTTACTACGTGTCATGGATCCAGAAAAAGGGCAAACGGACAATCCACTTTCAAAATGTATATGCAATTAAGATGTGTGCCATTTTCATGCGCTGGTAAAAGCAATCTCTTTGTGTTGTGTATGCATGGATATATGTATGTAAGTACTACATATAAAACAGCTTGAGATGGATCGGAGACTTCTGAAGACGAACTAGATATGTATGTATGTATGTATGTATGTATGTATGTATGTATGTATTTGAAATTTATTATTTTGCAAATGGACATTAAACATTTAATTATTTTTAGGAATTTTTGAAGTAAAAACATCCAAAGTATAATGGTTTCGTTTAGGGACTTCAAGAACAAAAATAAGTACTTTTTCTAGTAGAAGATTAATAAGTGTTAAAATTTTTTACTAATTACTTTTTTGGTGAATTGGTAAGTAAATTTTTGTTGGAATATAACACATTAGGTAGACTACACTATGCTACAAAAGTTGAGAAAAATATTATTCAGGGGTTCTCATGCACCAATACTATTTGGTTGGAGTCCATGGAGAAAGAAAATACCTATGATTCTTCTGGGTCACTTCTTAAAGTGATTTTATAACGGTAAATGTAGTTTGAAATTTAAACAGCCATAACTTCTTTGTTTCAAAACGGATTTCTATTATTTTTTTCAAATTTGAAGGATATAATTATCATCTTTCAAATAAGATATGATCTTTGAAAATCAGTTATTAAATGGCCAAGTTATGGTGGCTTAAGTATAAAAAAAACAAATTTTTCAACAAAATTTTTCTTTCCGCCAGCTCTAAGTTGCTTATGAGATACTAAACTTCTAAAGACATTAACTTTTGTGAAAAGCGGCATTAAAAGAGCTTTTTAAAATGTGCAATTACATTAAACTTGCTTAAAAACTAAATGAGTTATGGTATTTTTTTTTGCTTTGACTTTTTTGCTTCTTATTTAAAAATAGGGCAGTCATGCTAATCTATTTCATGATAACTTGAGAACGATTATTTCGATATTGAAATTAAAAGATTAAAAAGAAATTAAAAAGGAGAAGATGCGGAATAAAATTTTCGTTTAATCAACTGTAAACAAGTTTTATAAATTTTCAATTGTTTCGGAGTTATGCAGAAATCAACGGCGAAAAACTAGTTTTTTCATGCAATTACAGTTTTTTTTCATTTCCAAAAGCTCATAATAAAATAAGGAGGGCTAAAACTGAAAATTTTTGCAATACTACGAAAGCTGGGTGTATTTGGAATAAAATAAGCCATACATCATTGAAGTCTCTCGGCAAATGTCGATTTTATTTAAAATTAAGTGAAGTAACTCAGTTGATAAATATAACAATTTCCATATAACAGACACACTGGAATTATGTGCGTATGTATGTGTGTTATATAAATGTCACAATTTTTGTCAATTGAGCTACTTCGCTTAATATTTAATCATACCCGTTTATTCACTACATTTACCGTTATAAAATCACTTCACGAAGTGACCTAGAAAAATAATAGGTATTTTCTTTCTCTATGGGCTCTAACCAAACAGAATTGCTGCATGAGAACCCCCGAATAATTTTAGTGTAGCACAGTGTTATATAGTAAAATGAAGGATAGAATAGAAAAGTTAGATAGATCTTATATTGTTTGCCAAACTCCTTGCAAAAGGTAAGGATAATGAAACAAGCAATAATATATATGTAGGTACATCAAAGTATAAATTGAAGACTAAAATATAGAGATATAATATCTTCACAAAAAACAGCATTAGCATTTTATTGTTCTTAATTCAAAACATTATCCAGATTTTGAGAATGTCTCAGTATTAAATACAGAAAATAATTTGAAAATAGAGATATATGTTAGAGATGCTACAAATTATTAATATACCCATAGATCGTAGAATAAACTTTAAAGCAGATACTGATAGTGTTGCTAACAATAATAGATGAAAGGTGTTTATTTAAATTTTTCATAATATTAAGTTTTTTGTTGTGTTTGAAAATTATTTCAATATTAACTTCAAATAATTTTTAAAATATTTCTTTTTTTGACTATTTGTATTGTTAATATTTTTATTCAATTAAGGGCCATTATTACAACTTGACAATAGATAAAAGCAGGATTTTGTCGGACGAATAAACAGCTTATCATTATCTATATAACAAATTTAATTTAACCTACCAGGTAGTATGCACCTGACTTTAACTTCTCCCTCACTTTCATTTAAAGTAAAGTTCTAATAAAGATAAACCCTTTATTCGTCCTGCATTTAACTGTTGTCAAGTTGTAATAATGTCCCTTTTGTTTAAAATATTTATCCCTGAATAAGTTTCACAAACTGTAGCGAAATATTGGATAGTTAATAAACATTTTGTAAAAAACTGACCTCATTGCTTAAAACTCAGTAAATAATATTTTTAAAAAATAACAAGGTCGAAACAAATAGTGATTATAATATTTAAGTATGGTTTTTATACGTAAATTGTCGCTAAATATAAACCCTCATATTCAAAAATAAATAAAATATATTTGGAATCTATTTTAAGAAAATTTTGTATGAAAATTTTGTATTTTAAAAGTTATTAACAATTTTGGCATTTCGAAAAGTTTATTTTTTACAACATATCGCTTACGATTAAATAAAAAAGGGCTCGATTCATTGGCACGTGTTTTACAAACACAGTCTTTACCATCGGGATATCTAGGTCTTCGTGAATACGCGAATTTCTAATCTACTATGATAATCGCACGGAGGATTTTATATTGTCGCCTCTGAATTTTCTCTACATTTGATGCCGAGGCGGTACCCCATAGCAGAATTCTATAGCACGATATTGATTTTAATATCAAGTTGTATAGTAAAATTTTAAAATCTAGGCTTAGTGCAGAGTTTCTCCCAATAAACGAATTAAGTGGACGACCAGGTAGGCGGGCATCTTTCCTGCGTAATGTAAATTTGATATGTACACATTTTTGTTCATTAACACTTATTCTCCATTAAGTAAAACATTTTTCCAAATGCTATATGCTGGGAAACCGGAAATATGCCCTAAAAATTGTGTTATATTCGCATTAAATATGCACTAAAAACTTAAAAATATGCTACCAAAATGCAAAAAAATATGCTCGTAAAACTTTATCATTTCGTTTATAACTTATATGATATTCATTTCTAATACCATGAACTATTTCTATTTCAAAAAGCACATAATGTCCATGGGAATGTCGAATAGTGGCTTCGCAGATTAAAGGTTTTCTGCCTAGTCAAAAATCTGAACTCTGCGAAACCATTATTCGACATACCCTGAGAAGAAAACAATTATGCCCGTCTAAAGGCCGACTATGCAGTCAATCTTCATTCTGCAGTCTTATTTGTATGATCTCTATTTGCATTTCTTCGTGGTCATTATTTCCTTTTCAACGTGGAAATAACGTTCATGGACATAAATTCATGGGACGATATTGCATGCCACCTATATATATTCTGGTTCCTTATGTGTACGGGAGTTGATTTAACAATGCCAGCCTGGCCTGGCATCTGTCCGAATATCAAATGTAGGGTACCAATACATATTTTGTGGATCCTACACAGAAAAAACTAAATTTCATTTTCCGTACAGGAATTCAATAAAATAGTAAATATTTTGTATAGAAACGGACCTACAAACAAATTTGTAAACATAGGCAAAAATACCTCAACAATTTCATTGCAAAAAAAAAACATGTTCTTTTCAGTGAACAAATTTTTTAAGTCTATAAAAACTATTTTTTTAAAAATATCTACAACAAAAAATTATAATTATTTCTCTATTAATATAAAAAAAATTTTTTTTTATTTAAATCGACTTTAAAATAAATTTATGCACTAAAAAGGAAAGAATAACTAAAATATTATATGCGTTAACTAATCAAATATTTCCTTTCGGTTTGCTTTTTATTAAGGGCCAGATTTTGTGAATATATCCGTTTTTTCTTTTGAATTTTTATGGAAAAATTTTATATTGAAACGCTTTTGCGTTATTTTTCATACAAATTTGATACGTTTAAGAATGAAATTTTTACAAAATCTGTCTATAAAAAGTTTTTAATTGTTAATATTATAGTGCATATATTTTAAAGTCATTTTAAGTTTGTTTAAATAGGTTTTTAAATAATATATTGTATGGGAGGTACCCCTCTGTCCACTCCCATCCATTTAGTTTTGTGCTTTACTGCACATACTGGCTTCCAAGTAAATCACACCAAGACTAAAGGCATTCTTTAATATAGTTTTTCGGATACACGATAATTAACAATTATTTTATGTGGGAGGTTCCCTTCCCCCAGCTACTACCCCAGCAGTTTGCTGTTGAATTACATGCATTGACTATAAAGGAACTCATACCAAGTTTGAAGACTCCCACTTATATAATTAGTATTCCAAATATTCAATAATTAATTTGTTTGGGAGGTACCCTTCCCCATGCTCCACAGTATACTATTACTGATAAACATTGGACCACTTGTAGAGTCTACCAATTAATATAAGAGAATAATTTTTACAATCGCTTCACAAATGATGGAGAAATCGGTGAACATAGAAAGAAATACATGCATGACGAACATATAACCTTCTCCTTTTCTTAAGTTGGCTAAAACCAAACTCCTATTGTTAGGTGAAAGTGTTAACCTTAGAACGCTTGTGGATACCCTGGTACTTAAACTTAAAAAATTCAAGTCTTTTTGAGTCGTTTTACTGATCATTTAAAAAATTTCGGTTCAGTGGCTCCATAGCTCCAATCTTCCAAAGATGACACCTACGCAAACACATAACTGGGTTACCTGTGTAACCAATAGCTTTTGTATGAAAAAATGGGAGAATAAGAGGCTGTTAAAAGAGTTTATCATGAAATTTTTACTAAGGATTTTTAAATATACATTAACGTTATTTAAAATTAAATATTTTTTTCTGTGAAGCTGAAAATTATTAAAAATTATAATGAGGTACACGGGTACCCTGGTTATAGGTTTGTGTGGTATTTGTTGGTTATATGTTCTACGGTTAATGATGAGTTTTTGTCTAGTTAAATATCCTTCCAGCAGCTTGTCAGCGTTTGCTTGTAAGTTTTGATTCAATTTATGAATTAAATCTTAAACCATACTTTGTCAAAAGCTTGGGAAACAGCAATGAAGAGTGCAGAACTGCATTTATTGTCTTCGAACGTTCTTCTAACCACATTCACAAGTCTAGATGTTTTTTTTCGATAGTGCTTTCTTGCCTCCTGAAATCAAATAGATGATCTGATATATATTACCTCTCACTTAGTATATGAGTAAGGTTCTAGTAAGTAATTTTTCAATGTTTTATAAAAGGGTTCTAGGACGATAAGATTCCACTTCTGTATGGTATTTTGCAGGCTTAGGTATCATGGTAATTAAAAAATTCTTCCAATCCACAGGATAGTATTTTAGTCGCAAAATAGCATTAGAAACGAATTGTCCTTTTCACTGTATGTGGCAACTCCAAGAGCAAATTTTTTCTGAGCTTTCTTTGAACTTACGCCTGCGTCTGCATCAATCTCGCAAATATTAAACCTAACGAGAACGGTTGCTTCAGGTGACAACTGGTGGCCGCTCAATGTTATCAATTGTGTTTGATGAGAATGCTTGTTGCAAGTGTTTGACAGAATGAGTCCCTTTTTTTACAATGTAATTCTGTAATTTAAATTCTTGGAAGATAATAATAAATACATTAAATCACCAGGTTTTGATCGAAATTTTCAACGCAGATGTTTGTTGCTTGAAGATAATCTTTACAAAGTTCTCCAACTAAATAGTGTTTTAGTACCGATTTAATTAGTATTGCAGAGCAGCCACAAGTTCTACCTCAGGGATAATTGGTGTCGTATAAATTATATCCGAGGATTAAAGATAAGCTTCTGGCCGTCAGATAAGTGCCAGATGTAAGCATATGATATACTGAATAATTTCAATTAGAATACAACATCTGAAGAGTACGTTGCAAATAGAAATATTGAAGTATCACTTGCCTCATTTACATTCTTACTAAAAAAAACAATGATTTAATTTAAATATTGAATCAACATGATTTGCCATAATATTTTATTTTGGTTTAAATTAAACAAAAATAATTAATAATCACTTTGCATTCAATTGAAGTCTCTGATATATTTTATTTTGTTTTTCTTTGTATGAACAAGGTTAAGGTTAATTTGGTTATTATATTCAGTACTATACTTCACAAAATCGTTTTATTTTTCACTATTGCATGGTATTTGTATAATAATTGAACTAACATAAACACTTAGTTGACGTTGAAGTCTATATTTAAAAACGTAACATGTGCGTTAACAATTAGTAAGCACTTGCATTTAAAGCATAAACAGCTTAAATAAATTTAAACGTTAAACACTACTATATCATTTGTCGTTTTATTTAAGTGAACAAATGGCAAACAAAAATATTATTCAGTTCACGCATTGCCTAAGACGGCTATTAAATTGGTTATGCTGCTTTTTTGTAAGAAATATATTTTTGTTTAGATTGTTTTGTATTGCAGATACGAGTACTTAAAATAATCTAAATTATACGATTCGTTTAAAGTCTTTTGTTTTGCATCTAAACATGGGGAAAAAACCGTGTATACAGTGTTATTAAATTTGTTTTCTAATTTGTTTAAATTAATGCTTGACGGTGTTCTGTTTTAATGATCATTTAAGAGCATTTTTTTTTTTGAAAATAATTTTCAAATGATTGATTTAAATTATTGTTTAGGATAATAACTACTCCAATAGACGTTTCAATAGAATTAAAAAGTTAGGTTCGTGTTATGCCGTTTGCTGTATGACTGCCATATTTAATAGCAAATTATTAGCATTTTTTAGTACATTTATGTACTTTGCCAACAAAAATGGGAATTGAACATGGCTCACAGACAGATAAACTAGCATAACAAGGCACTAAGAATGCTCACAATCACACCTTATTTCAAATATGAATAGTAAACTAGATAAAGTTTAATATTTAAAAATACCTGAATTTTTACATTATATTTTCTAAGCTAAAAGGATTGCTTTTATATTATTAATGCTATGTTTGTTACGCATAGAACACTATCCAACAGAATGAATAGTTTCGTTCAATACCATGATACTTATGACAATATTGAATCTTATATCACATTACCCAACTTGTCGGAACAATTTGAGAAAGTACTTATGTTTAGGCTGGATAATCGATGCATCGCAGATCATCAATTTTGTTTCAAAACAAATTTCAAACGAAAACAAAACATTTTAATTTGCAAAATCTGACCCTAAGTGTAAAATTGTTGACATCGAACAAAAAATGAGAAAGTTACAACATAATTAGTTAAAACATTCGAATTTTAGTTTTCATGAAAAAAGCACAGTGGTGCAGAATCAAAATAGTTTGGAAAAAAATCGGCCATTTCTAAACGGATAGTCCGATCAGTATTAAGAGCCTTATTAATATGATTATTTCGAACGTATTTGCTTTATGAATCCAAATTGATTATTAGGCTAAGGTTCGTGACGTTATATTCAGAAAGAATTGGGCAAGATTAATATTCCACGGAACAAGGGAAAAATTAACATCAAATTAATGTTTCAACGTACACAGCAGAACAGAGTAGCGCCACTTTTGGAAGCCGCTACACTACCACCGACAGTGCTCCCGTGTATTTTGCTTATCACCACTTGTCAGGCGCCTCTGTTAAATGTGATTTCATTTCATTTGTATAAAACTTTTTGGTGAAAATTAAATACGAAAATTAAATCACTTTCAAGTTGATATTAACTGCACTTTCCCAGTGTTGCCATCCGATTATTTTTCTTCATTCCCATTTTTCTGATTTTTGTTCTACTCAAGTCAAACTTTTTTGCTTTGATTTTATACTTAAGTATACAGGGTGTCCCATTAATCAAAGTCAAGCAGAAAGCAGATGATAGTGACTGCTCCGAAAAAATTTAGAAAAAAATCTATGTCACTTATTTTAAAAGGTGTTGCCGTTTAAAAAAAACCAACCTGTGATGATCTTTCCATTGCAAATCTCCACTTTTCTTATTTTTTTCTCCTATATTAATGTGAGATATCCTTCTTCTGTAAATGACAGCTAAAAATTCGTACTCCAGTGGCCTGATTTTTAAGGAAAATCTTACGTTTTTCCAAATTATGTACTTAAAATTATTTCTACTCCATACTTTTACCGGCCGTGTTGAAAAAATATGTAGTATGTAAATATTTTTCCCACGAACTCCTAAATGGTATAATACTTGGCCGATTTGTTTTTCAAACTACGAAAAAAATATTTTCTTCCAACAGATCTATCTATTATTTTTTTTATTTAAGTAAAAAAAATTTTTAGTCAATATTATTCGAATGTTTTCTTGTTTAAATTGAAAAAACGTTCGAAAAACGACAAAAAAAATTTTTTTTTCTTAAAAATAATAGATATTTTTTTCCGAGTTTAAAAAAGAAATTGGCCAAGTATTATAGCATTTTGGAATTAGTGCTAAATGCGGCAACTTTTGATGTCACTTGCCAAAAGTACCTACTACATTTTTTTTCAACACGACGAATGAAAGTTGGAAGTAGATATAATTTTAAGGACATCATTTGGAAAAACGTAAGATTTTCGTTAAAAATCAGGCCACTCTAGGATGAATTTTTAACTGGCATCTACAGAAGGATATCTCTCAATAATATAGGAGAAACAAGAATAGAAAAGTGCAGATTTCGATGTAGTCAGAGCAATAGAAAGATCATCACAGGGTGATTTTTTCTTAAAATGGCAACACCTTTTAAAATAAGTGACATAGATTTTTTTTCTAAATTTTTTCAGAGCAGTCACTACTTGCCCTATCATCTGCTTTCGGCTTGGCGTTGATTAATTGGACACCCTTTATATGAGCATTTAAACAAGTGAAAAGTTCAAGCCAGTAGCCTATATACATAATATGATTACATATTTCTAACGTCTTTACTTTGTGAATACAAATTGCGGCTTCCGAAAGTGGCGCTACTCGGTTCTGCTGTGTACGTAAAAAATTAAGTACGTTAAAAAAGCAGAGTTGTAAGCTCATCGGCGGCTTCTGATTGACTATTTCAATTTTAAACAAATGTTTTGAGTAGAATAATATACTTTTTTAACTGAAAATATATGTGTATATATATTTTCAATTTTTGAATTTCACATGCAATTTTTGAATTTCAAAGGGAGTTTTTGAATTTCAATTGATATTTTTTTTTTAATTTCAATTGATATTTTTTTAAACTGAATTGATATTTTTTTAAACTTAATTGATATTTTTTAATTTCGAATGAAAATTTTCTAATTTCAATTGATATGTTTTAAGTAGGGATGTAACGAATACCGATACCGATACCGATATATCGGCGATACTTCAGATTTTCCGATACATCGGTATCGGCGATATTTTACTGTCGATACGACGATACTTTTAAACAATTTTTCAGAGTTTTTTTCTGACAAATTATTAATTTTTTGTTAATTTTACCATGAACTAAACTCATTTCGTTATTTTTTAAATCTTATTAATATCAATTTTAAAAACTAATGATATTTTATACTATTATTTTGTAAAAAAATTAGTTTTTTTTGTATATTTTGAAATGAGCTAATAAGGCCTAAAGATTCATAATGCAAATAAAACAAATTATTTTATTTAATTTTTCCCGACGTTTCGTCAATTATTTGTTGACTTTATCAAGGGATGGGAAATAATATTATTTTAATTTTCATTTTCACTTTGTGGCAATAAAGTAAACCTGTGATATAGTTTTTTAAGTTGTGTTCTTTGTTTATTTACTTTTTTTTTTTTTGTAAAAAAATGTTTAGTTTAAAATATGTATTGAACAAAATCCACCTAAATTGGGGTTTTAACAATAATTAATGAAAATTAAAATAATATTATTTCCCATCCCTTGATAAAGTCAACAAATAATTGATGAAACGTTGGGAAAAATTAAATAAAATAATTTGTTTTATTTGCATTATGAATCTTTAGGCCTTATTAGCTCATTTCAAAATATACAAAATACAAATTTACATTGGCCATACAACAAAAATAATATTTTTTTTTTTTAATTTTACCATGAATTTAAATTCAATTCGTTGTTTCTTAAATCTTATTCTAGCAAAAAAAGATACTCCAAAGAAGTCATGAAAATGTAGAATTCGCGATCCGGAAGTATTGCAAATTTGGATCATTTCTAATTAGTTTTACATATCCTTGCCATTGCAAGAAGTTCTGTTTTTGGATTACCAATCACCGAATTGGCAGCGATGCTCGGACAAATTTCTTTTTCGGTGTTCTATAATGATTTTTCGTCAAGAAAAAAGGATAAAAAATTACCAATTTTCACAATTTTTTCATGCGAGTATTGCGAGTATTTTTTAAAATTATAAAGGAATTAAAATTTTTTCTTGCCTTTCTACTAATTACACTATGCGACATATAAAGACTTTTGGAAAAACACAAGAACTGGTCAGTACAGGTTGGATTGTCCTACAATGGGGTAGTAAAACCCTTTACTCAGTTTGGCGAATTTGGTGACCAATTTTTTTATGGACCTCCAAAGTTTCTGAAAATCAGTGGGGCCTCAAAAAACGGTGTTATCAGTATTTGGCTAACAGCTAATTCAATCTTTATAATACCGCCTAACTATATATGGCAATAATGTAGCTAAGAGTCTGTTTAACAGATTTTTTTAACATTTCATGGCAAAAAATTTTTTTCGTGAACTTTTTGTTGACAAGATTAAGGAAAAAAAATTTTTTTCACTTTTTTCAGAATAACTTACAGGGACTTGTAATTTTTAACTAACAATATTTGGCAAACTTATAGCTACGGTAGAGCTGAACAACTTTTGTGAATATATCAATACAATCTGCACGTATCTAGGCATTCTAATAGCTCACACAGACCACTTTTTATCTTAAAAATTGTAGTTTTTCACTATTTTTTTATGCTAAAAAATATTTTTTTTTAAATAGTATATTCAATAGTATATGCATACTTCTGTTGTGTTTCACTAACAGTTTGTGCCCAGAAAAATAATATGTTCCTGTACTTTTTTTGAAAAAAAATTAAAAAAAATGATTTTATTCACTTTTTTCAGTATAACTTACAGGGACTCCAAATTTTTCATGACCATTATTTGGCAAAACAACAACAAACAATAAAATACTAAAATCAGCAACATAAGAAGTGATACAATAACAAAGAAAGCAAAAAAATGCAATAAAAATATAGCCTAACTCGTAAAAAACGAAAACTTTTGAGGTTGAAATTTGTTTTTCTGGGCTGCTTAGGGTGCCCAGATACATTCAGATTGTATTGACCTGCTCACAAAAGTTGTTCAGCTTTACCGTAGCTACAACTTTGCCAAATATTGTTAATAAAAAATTACGAGTCCCTGTAAGTTATTCTGGAAAAAGTGAAAAGAAAATTTTTTCCCTTAATTTTTCAAAAAAGGTGCACAAAAAAAATTTGTTTGGCATAAAATGGTAATAAAATCTGTTTAGCGAACTCTTAGCTACATTATTGCTATATATAGTTAAGCGGTATCAACAAGTTTGAATTTTCTGTTGGCCAAAAGCTGATGACACCTTTTTTTGAGGGCCCGCTGATTTTCCAAAACTTTGGAGGTCCATAAAACGAAATTGGTTACCAAATTCGCCAAGCTTAGTATAGGATTTTACTACCCCGTGGTAGTACAATCGAATCTATACTGTCAAGTTGGTGTGGTTTTTGGATTGTTGCACTGTGTTATCTTCATATTTTTAATATAGATTTTTTGGAAGCAAAGAAAATGTAGCTCCTGAAAAAATACTTCCAATTTTTCATATTGGATTAATATCAATTTTAAATATTAATAATCTCTTACACTGTAATTTTGTATAATAAAAAAATTGCACTTGAGTTTTGTTAATCGAAACTTGAACTCAATTTCAATATTCGTATCGGTATCGGAATCGGTATCGGCGATATTTATTTTTAAGTATCGGTATCGGTATCGGATCGGCAAAACTGCGTATCGTTACATACCTAGTTTTAAGCTACATTCGAAAAATGTATATAGCTTTTAAAAATATTTCTGTCTAAATAATTTAAAAATAACTTATTTAATTTTTAATAAAAATAAAATCAAAAAATATATATGTGTTTAATTATATTGCCCAAAACCCTTATAAAATTTTAGACGCACTAATTGTACTAGTGAATCTTTGGTTCTTATGTCTCCATATGGTCGTAAAAGAAGTACCTCGGTAATATCTAGTGCTAAAGTCTATTGATAGATTTGCAATGACAAGCCTATGTTATATGTCAATAGGCGATTACATTGGCTAGGGTACACTTGGTCAGTAGTAGTATTGACAATGTCACTAGTAAATCACTACAATTTCACTATCGGCATCGAGCGAGGAATTATCAGTATTGTAGACTAGAGCCCCTAAAATTTACTAGTGAATCTTTGGTGCCAATGTCTCCATGTGGTCCCAAAAGAACTACTTAGTCAGTAGTGCTTTAGTCTACTGGTGGATTTTCAATGACAAACTAATGTAAAAAGTCAATAGATGATTACATTGGCTGGGGTACACCTAGTCAGTGGTACTATTAACAATGACACTAGTAAATCACTACAATTTCACTATTCGTATTTTCTGCAGGGATATTTGATTGACACACGTACATGTGCCAAAAGTAAGCAAACAAAAAAAAATTGCCACTTACTTGTGTGCGTGTGCCAGATATTTTTGTGTGCTTAAATAAGCACATGTGCATGTGCCGCACATGTGTGAGCAAATCCGTAAGCTGCAATCCATATGTTGTTATTGCTGTCGATTAAAAACAATGCAAAACCAAACAATTTATGAAAGGGACAGAAAACGAGAATTTATAATTCTGTTCTCTGTAATTTATAAAACATTTAACATTTCGAAATTTCGAAACCACAGAAATTTTATCCCAAATTTTTCTGGAAAAATCTTAATTGTCGTTCTAAATTTAACTAAATTCGGAGAGGGAAAGGCTTTGGTTTATTTGTACAATCTCTTAAAATCTTTAAAGTACCTATCATTTAACACAACTCCGTTTGGTACTCAAGTGCAACATAGTGTGTACTAGAGATAGGCGCGTGTCGTTTTTTTCATGACACGCACACGCACAACTCAACATGAAGTGTTCGTGACAGAAAATCTGATTTAGTTCGAGTTCGTGTCGTGCCGTGTCGTGTTGAGCAAACTTGATACGAAAAAACACGAAACGATTTTCAGATTGAAATATGTATGAATTAGGGTATTCATTTTAACTTTTCAATTGTTCGATTAATCAATTAATCGAAATTGAGATTTTTATATTACTCGAGCAATCGAGTAAAACTTTTATTTCGTTCGAGTTATTCGAGTAAGCTGTACTGCTAAAAATTATTCGAGTTAATCGGAAAAGTTTGAATTTAATCGGTTTTTTGTAAATTTTTGTGGACAAAAATAAAACGAAACAAGTTTTTTCGCGTTTTTATATATTTTAATAATGAACACAAAAGAAATTCTTTACAATAGTTTTTCTTTTCACTTTTCAATGTTGCGCTTTGAGTAAATTTTGCGCCAGGAAATATTTAATAACATTCCGACCTGTCCTGTATTCAATGCAGAATAAAAATAATCAGAATTGGCATAGCACTATTGTTGTTATAAATATTAAGTTGTAACACTTGGGAAATATTTGCCTAAAAAACGTAACCACTACTTTTGCTCAAATTTAGTTTGATTAATTTTGTTTTTTCACATCACAAAATAAGGATAATTATGCTGCAAAAAGCTATTTTTATATTATTTTAATAAATGCGAACGCATATTTAAGAAAATATTGTAATTAATATTGTAATTAATTTTAACTTGTCTGTAGGCTACGGTTTTTCCGGCAAATATTTGCCAAATGTGACCGTACCTTAAGGCTTTTATAATTCCGAACATTACATTCTATATTTTAATACGAAACATCTAGTTTACTAATTGCTCTCGAAATATCTTCTTTATTTCAACTAATCTTTGTTTGGCGTTTATATATTCGATTTTTTTTAAAAGATATTTTAAGTTGGTTTCTTTCTCCCGATTATTGTTACTACATTATTTTCTTAACTTTTTGATCATGCGGACTATTAGTATGAAATAACGTTCGAATTCAATGGCAAATTTCATATGAATAAAAAATTTTTTCCACTTCTTATTAAGAAATCTACAAAAACTCATTAAGAAAAAGAAAATTTACATAAAATATTTTAATCGAGTTATTCGATTAATCGACCAAAATTACTCGAATAAATCTTTGATCGAAATAGCAATTTTTTGTTTGATCGAACATTATTTGACTTTAATTATTCGATTAATCGAGCAAACATTATTCGAGTGAATACCCTTGTATGAGTACATAAGCTTGCCGCACAATGTTATTAAGCGAAAATCTTGATAAGTTTCTGTTTCGGAACAAAAATATATAAATAAAAATACAAATAGAACATGAAACGGTAAAATAGAAGATAAATTTGCCTTTGAATATAAAAAAAATTTAGTTTTTTGCTTTTGGATTTGATTTCGTACGTCTTGTGTCGTGTTCGTGTTTTGAAAATTTTGGGCGCGCGTGTTTCGTATGTGTTGGACTTCCGGGATTCGTAGCGTTTCGTTTTGGAAAATGTCGACACGCGTCCATCTCTAGTATGTACAAATTAAAACAAAAAAATTCAGTGAACACACACAAAATAATTTAAAACAAATAACTTTTTAAATTCTAGCATTGACACGTGCATGAATGTATGAGACTTTCAAAAAATATATTTTTGCTCAATAAGTTTGAAAAATTAAATATAAGTAGTTAGTCTTTATCAACATATAATGCTTAACTCATTTATTTTAAAACTTATAATTAATGAATAATAAACATCATTATTTCCTTTCACAATAATTTTAGAGGTTACTATTAATTAAAGATGTTAGCTGAAAGCCCAAAAATACATTGGCCTACTATTTAGTAGCAGCTAAAAAAAACGAATTATGAACTATATTAATTAACTTAAACATTTTATTAGAAGCCATAAACTTATTTTATTACCACATAAGTAAGGGCTTAATTATGAAAAACACAAACTATTTCTAAATGTTTTGAGTTTTGAAGGGAAAATGTTAAATTTCAAGCATACAAAATTTCAAACTTTTCGAAATATTTTGTGTTAAAAAATGAGACCATTAAATTGTTTTAAAGGAAACAATTAATTATGCAAAAACCTAAATATTTCATAAGGCTTCTAGTAAAAATAAATTTTAAAAACACACTAAAAGTAAAGAAATAAATTGCGGTGAATAAATAGCAAGCAATTTAAAAAAGATTATCAATCAAAAATCAACCAAAAATATTATTGCACAAAAAAAAAAACACATTCTCTGAATAACTCTTCGAAATAAATAAATTAATCAAATTATTCATTTGTGCTAATAAACAATGCAATTAATATATAAAGAAAGGTTAATCAGTTTTACAAAAGAGCTACAAAATAAAACTCTTAATCGGAAACACATATGCACATATATAGTAAAAAAGTTATATCTTATTTATTTTTGCTTTTATTTCTAAGTTTATAAAAAGAAACTGTAAATAAATTTACATACTGATGTTAATTTTTGGCGGCTTGGAACACACATATGGTCTTACATAATCAAAATGTATATATATAAAAAATGCAAATAATAACCAAATTTTCAAAAATAAATAAATAAATCATTTAAATAAAGTCATTGGTGGATTTATTTTTTTATTTCCATTTATTTTTTTATTTACATTCAATAATATCTCTTGTCGCGTTTTATTTTGAATGCCGTTAACATTTTTGCTTAAAAGTCGGTGATAATTCTAAGATCAGGCTAAATTAAAAATCAAAATATGTAGTGCCCGCTGGGTACACTAAGTATACATAAAAAAATATCAATTGAGTTATGAATTTTAGTTAGTTATCCAAAGTTATTTTAATTAGTTTGGTTTAAGTTCGTTTTTTTAAATTTAATCTTTGGATTAAATTGCATTTATTAAAGAAATAAACTCTAAAACATATAAATGTTGAACATTCAAAGAAAAATTGGGCTGTACGGAAGATTGAACTGACATCAGATGTTTCGATACCACCACACTTTTCTCATCAGACCCCTTTAACCTACACTGCCAGCGACGGCAGCACGAACAGCCTATCGAAAATCCTATTTATTTAGTAAACCCAATTAATAGATCTATGGCGACCTCTTGACAATAACACCTTTTACTGAATTTTTGTAAATGTTCGGAACTTCACTAACTGTTTTTCTTAATCATGTATCAACTATTTTAAGCTTTTTGATTTCTAGCTTACCAGACTGAAATATCATCGATATTTTCAATGCTGGGATTTTTAATGCTTATTTTTTTAAGGAAAAATTTGTAAAGTAACCCTCATCCTGTATTCATGGGTCAAAATTGCCCAAACAGTTTTCATTGCTCATTATTTTCATAACTATTTAATGGATTTTTTTGAAATTGTTGTACAATTATTATTTTAGTGAATAGCAAATAAATATAAAATATAAATCCCTTGGCTCTTTTCGCAAAGTCTGTGTGAAGAAAATCACGCATTTGGTACACGTGGGTCAAAATTGCCCAATAGAATAAAGTCAAAGTGGTTCTTATAAAAGGATTACAAACATCAACAAAACTAAAAAAGATAAATTTATTCTTTACAAGTGCAACTGCTTGAGAGTATTAGAAGTTTTTTTTATATATTGTATAAAATTTTTTGATCATTCGCGAGTGTGTCGTTGCAATGAATATATCGTCCCTACTATGTGAAACTATTGAATAAGGAAATATGTACATATCAGAAGAGCACAAAAGCTTGTCAATAGTGAACTTAAGCTCAGCGTATTCTTAGAGGGCTACTTTTAAAATATTTCTTATTGAATTTTCAATCCTCCATGAGAAATGCAATATTTTATAACGAGGCGTATCGTGTAAATCGATGGACAATGGCAACGAATCTAAAAGAATTATTTGGCATATTCGATAGTTGGACATGATGGGGAAGATAGGTAATATAATGAAACGAGAAGAAATTATACAGACTGATTTGGAAGAAGAAACTCCTAATGATTCATCAAGTGAAGATGAACAAGATATCGGATGTTGGATTTATTATATATGATTCGGCATTTACATTATTCAATCAATAATTTTACGTCAATCAGTTTTTAGAAATAGCTGGGGACAATATCTAGACAATATCACAATCGAATAATATTTAGGACTTTTCTTATTGACTGGTCTATATCATTCTCATGGTGAAGCCTTGTGGTCTTTGTGGGATGACAGAAGGGCCAGCCATTATCCGAATCGACAATGTGTTTGCGAATATATCAAAATATATCGCGAGGGATGCGATTTGATAAGACAAAAGATGAGCCCATGGTAAACTGTCAAATATATGACAATGGATATGCAACTAGGTAAATTTCGTGGAGGTTGCCCTTTCAAACAGCCAGATATTATTCACTTTTACAATGAGACGAAGTCCGCGTTGATATATTAGATTAACTAATGAGAACATGTACACCGGCTGCAGCAAGTCTTAGTTGCACAAGAGTTTACACGCCGCATCTGCACAGAACTGGAGTCACACCAACAGCAGCCGAGTTGGAGTAATATAGCCGAAGAAAATGGCTCGTGCTGATCGACGACTATACCAAAAAAACATTGCAAGCTTAGCCGAATATGCAGCTTCTAGAGGAAATACACGCGAAACTTATAAAGCCATAAAACAGCTAAGCGGAACCAAACTCGCCACAACACCAAATATAAAGGATATAGACGGGCACATTCTCTTCAGCACCGAAGATCAGCTTGAAAGATGGAGGGAATTCTTTGAGTCGCCACCGCCAACAACAAACGCAAACAGCTCCCCTCCTCAGCGACAAATCAGAAGAAATCAAAGAAGAGACATCCCCAAATCACCACCGACCATTGAAGATATAAAAAGAGCGGTTGCTAAGCTGAAGAGCAATAAAGCGGCTGGCCCTGACATGTTACCACCTGAATTCTTTAAGGCATGTCCTGACCTAATAAATTATATATGGCCGCATATTAATGAAGCGTGGATGGCATGCAGATTTCCTAAGGAATGGAAAGAAGGCGCAATAATAACTCTGCCGAAAAAGGGCGATCTAACAGAATGTAAGAACTGGAGGGGCATAACTCTGCTGAATACTATCCAAAAGATTATAACAATGATCATCTTAGAACGCATCTCACCAGCCGTTGAAAAGTCTCTACGTAATGAACAGAGTGGATTTAGACCGAATCGATCATGTGTAGACCAAATCAACACATTGCGTATTATACTCGAGCAGTCCGCTGAATACAACTCCCCACTCTTCCTAGTATTTGTAGATTTCGAAAGAGCATTCGACACCATCAAAAGAGAGGTAATATGGGCCGCACTAGATAATATCGGTATTCCAGACGTCATTACATCCCTTATAAAGGAGCTATACAGAGATGCTCCATATAAAGCGCGTTTTAAAGGTCAAGAAAGTAAGGCCTTTGATATACACACCGGCGTCAGACAAGGATGTCAGCTATCGCCTTTACTCTTCCTCTTAGTTTTGGACACAGCTCTTTATCAAACCAACATCGAAGCCCGAAGCGGAATTCAATGGCACCTGAACCAACGGTTGCATGACCTTGACTATGCAGATGACATATGCTTAATGTCACATACGCTAGACGGCATCCAGAAAAAACTAAATAAACTGCAAGAGCACGGCATGCGGGTCGGGCTTAAGATCAACATAACCAAAAGAAAGTCGCTTAGAATCGCCACACCACAAGCAAGCCCACTTTTTCTAAACGGCATTGAGCTTGAAGATGTTGAAAAATTCACCTACCTCGGCAGCGTTATAAGTAAAGATGGCGGCGCAGATGAAAATGTGGCAAACAGAATAAACCGCGCCCGTGGCGCATATGCCGCCCTGAGTAAAGTCTGGAATTCTTCCCAAATCTCGAAGCGGCACAAAGTGAATATCTTCAACTCTAGTGTAAAGTCAGTTCTTCTGTACGGATGTGAAACGTGGAAAGTAACTGAGTCGATAACAACAAAGCTACAGGTGTTTGTTAACAAATGTCTGCGCAGAATAAACAAAATATTTTGGCCTGACCGCATCACAAACGCCGACCTCCTGTCAGTCAGCAATCAAGCTCCTAGCGCCCATGAAATCCGTCGTCGAAAATGGACTTGGATTGGCCACACGCTACGTAAGGACATCTCAAACATAGCGAAGGCAAGCTTACAGTGGAACCCTCAAGGAAAACGGAATGTTGGACGTCAAAGAATAACATGGAGAAGGTCCGTAGAAGCAGAACACCGACAACGAGGATTTACGTGGCCACAAATTCGCCATATGGCACAAGACAGACGCAGATGGAGAGCCTTCGTAAACACGTTTCCATAAACAAATAAAACCCATCAGAACTATTTTCTTTTGCTAACTTCTCTTTCTTTCTTTAAAAAATGAGAACATAGACCTGTACGAAAAACACCAATCGATGGCCCCAAGGAGTATTATACAATATTTTGGATATATCAGCCTACAATGCGTACGTAAAGATTGTTCCGGACTGGAATCGGAATAAGAAGTAAAAACGACGCATTTATTTGGAAGATTTGGTTGTGAAGCTAATAAGCGAGAAAATATATATCCATAAGTCGAATCTACTACAAAGCAGTCATACTTAAACAATCGTCAAAAGCGTTCAAAGTGACTTAACTAACAACTCAAAGGTAAAAAATTTGAAAAGTGGACGCTTCTTCTTTTACCCAAAATCGGTTCAGAGCCACGAAATGTGGGGTAATTTTTCCAGCTTGAGGAAAAATCGACCCAATGCAAAATGGCTTAAGACTGAAAAATTAAAAATGGCCTTGCTGCTTTTGGTGTTTGCGTCATTAATAAGACTCAAACAAACAATTCATTGATTATGTAAAGAACATTTACTGAAAATGAAATTTATTTTTAGACAAACGTTAGTTTGAACATTTTTTGGTGATAATTTTTTCTGTGTTAAAAAAATCTGTAAGTGATAAAAAAAATTTAAAACGGATTTTAATTTAGTGCTTTTAACTTTGTATATTCCATATATTTTTATATAAAGTCGATTTTTCTGCACACCCGTGCTATTTTCAAACAACAAATATCTGCGTTAAAAGTTTTAATCAAAAGCTGGCGAGTTAATCTTCAAAAGTTTTCAATTACTGAAAGTCAATATGGTACGTTTTATAAATCATAAAATAAAAATTTTATGTTGTATACTACTGTGTCTTATATATATATTAACTACAGTAATAGCTGCTTTAATGCTAATAATTTTCATTTAGTTTAAAATAAAGCCATGTTTTTTCTCATTATTAATTAAGCAATTTGGTAATTAAATAAAACTAACCAGCTGAAGACTAACTTTTTTGGTAATTTTATTTTCTGTTTTAAAGGAGATTTGGAAGGAACATTTAATTAATAATTGTTGTTGTTAGTCAATTATTTTTTTTTAAATAAATAAAGATTGCACAACCATAGTTTTGCCTTAATTTGTTTTAATTATTTTCGGTTATTTGCTCATTTTTAATACAAACAATAAAAAAACTAATGAAATATGATTACGAATGCAAACTTAAATATTCATATGTAAAATTTCAGTATTCATTGTATAATAGTTTCATTTTTCACGTTCAGATTCATTATTTGTTGTGAAATAAAATATGTACGTATCGTTCATTGGCTGCAAGAAGGTTATAACTTGAAAAAAAATCTAGATTTCTTAGGTCAACAATAATGAATTAATCGTCATATTGTTCTTTATAGTTCTTTAATTTTCGCTTAAGTTTTGAGAAAATTGAAAATACTTAAATCTATTTTTTAGGAGCAGTTTTTTTTAAGTTATAACATTCTCGCAGCAAATAAGCGATATGTCCGTTTTATTCTATGTCAGACTTGCACATGTGAGCTAGTTTTTTTTACATTTTCCCTGACCCTTTTTATAAGTGTGTTAATAAAACTTTTGATTTTCCTTTACATATAAATCATACCTAGTTTTTATATACATTTGCTTACATAAAACTCAACTTTCTTTTATTTTATGTGCTTTAGATATATGTATAGGGTAATTTTTTTCTGTTTGCTTTTAATAAATTTTTAGACAATAATTTTGGTACTCGTGATTCGTTTTAAAAATTACAAAAGTTGAAGGATAATTTCCATTTCAAAATGTAGCCACTTGCATCCATAATTATTGAATGCGTGTTCTTTGTGAAACGCTTTTCACGCCGTTAATAGGCAAGTCTTGATCTTTCAACACTGGAAAAATATGGCTTGATCTCAAAACCAAAGTATAAAATAATTACATTATATTTTTATTTTTTACCCTGCTCTTTTGTATAGTTTGTAAACTTTATAGTATTTTCTATTAAATGAAATCATAAAATAGCGTTTTATTTTGCTAAGCTTTCTTCGCTTAACTTGTTTGCGGTTGTTAGAAATTTTTTTAGTTTTTAGTAAATTTCTTGTGCTGCTGATTTTATAGAGGTGCATACAGATAATCAAATAAGCAGCGAGACAAAAATAAAGAAAACTCCACTAATGTTTGTTTTATTACTGTACAAGATCAACAACATTCCAACGACATCATCATCATCATCATTATTATTATTACTATGATTAAATTTTCATTTCAACCAACAGACCACTTTCTCCAGTAACATGCATGACAACAATAATTGTTATTATTATATTTTATACATATATGAAGTGTCTGGTTTTTGAAAAAAAAACTTGATCTTGCAAAGCTGCAATATTTTTTTTATAAAACAATAATATGCAACAAAATATATTGGGACCTCATAGTGGAGCTCAGGAGCACTCAATAATTCTTATGTCTTGAATTTGTAATGTTTTATATGAATTAAGCGCCTCGCACACTGTAACATCCATGTCGGAAAATCACTAGTCGAGTACAAAAATAATCAACTTAAAGTTAACTATTGCTTTTTTTTCTTTTAATTTTATTTTCCTTTACTCAAATCAAAGGTTTTGTTTAAAAAATAATGAAAATTTTTTGTGAGTGTGAGACTTTTAAAATAAAAGCAACTGAAAATACATTCTCAAAACAAAATAAATACTATTTCAAAACTGATACACCCGACGTGCTTAAACTGCCAATTTGTATGAAAAAGTACGTTGTTATGGGAAATAAGGCCCCAGTAAATAAGACCTCAAAACAGAAAACAAAAACTGGTCTCAAATTTGGGGTTATATTTCATTATCAAATATAGCCCCAATATTTTTCATGAAATTGCACCCGAAAATAATAAAAAATAGTCCCAAAGCAAAAATGAAATAGGGTCCTAAATTTGAGATAATTTTTCATTATGAAAAAACACCCCAATAGAGTAAATGAAATTAAGCCCCAAAAGTAACTTCTACTACAAAGTGGAAAAAAGTAGGAAATAATTGAGGAGGTTAGTGCAGCATGCATAGCGGCTATATCTTTGTTTGACAGATTTTTAATTAATTCTCACCTTTCTTTAATACTTACGCCGCGTATTTCCAATTGAAAAAAATTTACCCAATATTATTAAAAAAAAAACAAATGCATGTATTTCAGGGTCAAGATATAAAGAAAAAAAATTATTATTCTGCTGCATAGCCGACCTTCAGCCGGCAACAAAAATGAATAAAGGCCCCACAAAAAGCTACTTAGGGGCTCTTTTGCATTTGACAGACGGCTATTCACATAATAGGCAGGGTCTCTACTAGTCGGAAAATCTTTACTCAGCGAAGCCACTACGCGATATACCTGGAGGAGGAGAAAACCTTTAGCCCACCCGAAGGCCGGCTAGGCGAAAAATCTTTAATCAGCGAAGCCTCTACTCGACGTATCCAGACAAATATATTTTGGTTCTTTTGATATATTTGAAAATAGGGTGATCGTAAAAAGTCCCAACGCTATGAAAAAAAAACCCAAAATTGTGTTATACAAATTTTGAGTGATTGTGTCTTAGATCGTTAATCGTGCTGAAAAAAAAATAATTGAAGAATTTAATGCTGTAACCATCTAGGCCACGCACAAAATATTTACGTTAGATTAAATCGAAATATCGCCCAATAATTTGTATTACATTTTTGGGGTCATTTTTCATTTTTTGAATTTTTCTAATATGTGAATAAGCTGTCTGCCAAATGCCAAAGAGCACCAAGGTAACTTTTTGTGGGGCCTTTTTCAATTTTTGTTTCTTGGAATTATTTTTCATTTTAGACAAGAAAAAAAATCTATAAATAAAGAAAGATCTCAAAAAAATTTACAAAACGCCCCCAAATATTTCGTGTTTTTGTCCTCTGTACAATTTTTGGCGGTATACTTCATTTTACACTTCGCAGCTGTTTCTTCTGTTTCTTGACTTTGTCAAAGGAAAATAATACTGTCAGACTACGAGGACTAAACTTTTACATAAAAACATTTCTCGTAGTGTTTTGCTTATACCTAACATGCACGATTTACAAACATTTCCTATTTCGATTCACTATCGAAATCTGCAAAAAGGAGAAAATTTAATTCTCCATACACTAAATGCCAAATGTGAACTGTCGAAATGATTACACACGCATATATTTTACAATATATTTTCTCCCCTCTATGAGAATCAATCGTTAGTACCTTATAGAGTCTTATAAATCCTTATAAATATTTATTTCTAATCATAAACTTATCTGAACTATATCTATACTTACCATTATTTCTTTCTTCTTTAGTATCCACCTTATCCTTTGCATCCTGTGAAGGCTTAGCTTGTACGACATGTGATATTAAACATACAAACAAACCAATATATAATGTTTTCGATTTTGGCAACATTGTGTTAAATTAACTTTGTATTTTTAATTTTGCACTACAGCAAGAATAATATAGAGAAAAATATATATAAAGAGAAGAAAAGAAAACACTGAAAAGATATAATTTTAAAAGAGAAAAATGTATATGAAATTTATATTTGAATATGTTGAAAAACTAGTGATATTTCAATTCCTTCGAAATATCATTTTCATGGTATCATCAGCCATAGCTTCACTTTGGTGGGTGGGAGCTAAATTTTTCATGAATCATAAAAATTTTTTGATTTTATTTAAGCAACTCATAAATAATAACTATTTTATAATTATTTATGGAAAATCTTTTGTGGATCGAGCTTGCGTTACATTAGGCACCCAACTCAATCAATTTAATAAATATTTGTGTTAAAAGATGAAAGAGTAAAAAGTCTATGAAAACATAGTAAACTGAGTTGATATGATATTTTTTAATGAAAAAACAAAATCGATTTGTTTGAAATCTATGACAAAATATTAAAAATAAGTAACAAATATGATTGAAGGTTTTACTTATTAAAAATGTTAGTAAGTTGTGGCCCTATGCTCTTGGTAGGATTTGCAGGATATTAGAAATTATATGTCGGAGTACATAATAAGAACCTATTAGTTACAGTAATTTAAAAAAACCATGACAAGTGCACTCACAAAAAAAGTTAGTATAAAAATCTATTTAATTTTCTAATATTTATTTTAATTTATCTTTAAATTTAGAATTGAACGTTTTTCGCTTAATAAAAAATTCGAATAATTGAATCAGAGCACGTTTAATAGTCTCTTGTACTAATTTTTTTGTGTAGGTATAGAACTAGTCCATGATAATACAATTTCTCATTAATATTCCAACTTATTTCAAAATTATAGCTCATCTAACCCGAGCATTGTACTTTGAATGGATATTTTTTACTTTTTCAATTTAATTGCATTCTTCTTAAAACATTTGTTTTCGAAAAGTAGCTTATCCTCGTACAGGATAAATGGTGCAGTTTTATTCCTAAAAAAAAATAAAAAGCATGTTGTCGTTTATAAAATTCTCTACGAAAATGTTTAATTTTCTTAATTAATGGCTCATAACTTTCTTATTTTTTGTCAGATCTCCTCGATTTTAAGCTTCTTTTATTCGGCACAAAATTTTTATTTCTTTAAAAGAAATTATTAACAATTTTTTCTGTGTTAATGAAGCAACTTATAAAATTACTGTAACTTCCGGGCGTGGTAGAGATTTTTTTTAATATAATTTTGCTAAATGCAACATTCTGGATATATTCGAAATCGATTGGATGCCTTTTTTCAACTTCATACACCGACGCTACACCCTAATGGACATTGCTGTACTTGTTTTAATTAGTATTTTTTGACTCTCGTTTTATATTGGATAAAAGCATATTTCGAACCTCAATATTCACTAATCGCAAGCATTCATCAAATTCATGTGCTTCTATACTCCTTAATATGATGTACAGAAAATTACTTACAATTTAACATTCACAAACTTCCGTCTACAGGGATAGACAATTACTTTAGGGATTGATCCATCATAATCAAATTTTGTTTCAAAGGTTGGCTCACATTCACACTGCAAATTACAGGGGCTGCCCTGTTTTTATCTAAAAGACGTAATCACTCCTATGCTTAAGCCAATACTTTCGACAATACCAATTATCCCCAGTTGCGCCAACCAGCCGGCTTTCATACGCCAACATTTTGAAGGCTAACCACGCCATAGCGCAAAACATACAGTCAGCTCTCATACGCTAATGCTTTGAAGTCTAATCAGGTCACAGCTCAAAAACGGCCTCTTGCCAACGAAAACATTAGTTTAAATTTTGATCGAATTGGGGCCTCAATAGAAAATTTAGTACAAACAGTAAATTTTTTTACACCCAGGAAGTGTTAAAAATGCAGTCTACATTGTTACGGGCTGCATTAAACAAACCATGAACTTAAAAATCTGTTTCTGGAATGCAAACGACATATGCCAACATAAAAGCCAAATCGAGTACTTCCTGATGGATCAGCAAATTGATGTCATGCTTATCTCTGAAATGCATTTGACGGCTAGAAGCTTTTTTAAAATCTAAGGATATACTCTCTACGATACAAAGGATTACCAGAGCTGGTGGTGGCTCGGCTATACTGATAAAATGGGTGATCATTGTGAAGACTATCTTCAAGCAACTAACATCTGCATCTTCAAGCAACTAAAATCTGTTCATCAAAACCTAATGATTTCATCAATTTACTCTTTTCCCAGGTACTCTATTACAGAAAATCAATATAGTATATTTCTTAATCCCCTAGGCCCACGGTTTTTGGTCGCCGGTGACTACAACGCTAAGCACAAATTCTGGAGATCTCGCCTCATCACATCAAACGGTCGCATTTTGTTCGACACGATTTCTAAAATGCGATTTAATATTATATCAAGTAGGCAGCCAACTTACTGGTTAACAGATGGCCGAAAAATACATGATGTTATTGATTTTGGAGTGGTAAAGGGTGTGCCCAGCAAAATGACCCAAGTTGAAGCATCTTTAGATTTATCTTCAGATCACTCACCAACTATTGTCACTATATATTCACATACAACTTCTTCACCCACTTGCGATTTAATGATGACAGCCACACGTATTAATTGGTTGAAATACAAAAAAATATTTGAGTGCTCATTGCATAGAAAATATTCCATTAAAAATGCCTGCTGACATAGATGACTCTATTAGAATGTTTGAGGCAAATCTTCAGCAGGCTGCTCTAAATGCTACTACTACAAATCTTCAGGTGAGATAAAATAAAATTTATTCAGCAGATATAGAACGGCTTTTATCTGAAAAAAACAAGAGTTCGTAGAAAAAGGCAACGCTACAGATCCCCTCAGCTAAAATCTAGGCTGAAGGAATATACTAAACAGCTGAAAACTCTACTAGATAGAATATCAAAAAACCGCTCCTCTTCAAACATTTCTGAATGGGCTCGACGCAACACCTCAAACAGACTATTCGCTATGGAGCGAGACTAGTGATATAACGAGTGATTTTTTTGCTATTATCTTTTTGGCAACACTAGTTTTGACAGCTCACGCACGTTTTGTATCTTGTGTCACTGTCAAACATCTTCAGTTTGGTCTATAATTTAATCATGAATCGTCTTACAAACGAACAACGCTTGCAAATTATTGAATTTTATTACCAAAATGCGTGCTCTGTTAAGAAAGTTCATCGCGCGCTTCTTCCATTTTATGGTCAGTTTAATCGAGGCTCATTTCTGGTTGAATGGATACGTGAACAAGCAAAACTGCCGTATTTGGAGTGAAGAGCAGCCAGAAGCATTGCAAGAGCTACCAATGCATCCACAAAAAACAACCGTTTGGTGCGGATTATGGGCTGGCGGCATCATTGGGCCGTATTTCTTCAAAGTTGATGCGAATCACAACGTTACTGTGAATGGTGAGCGCTACCGTGCGATGATAACAAACTTTGTTCTGCCCAAAATGGAAGAGCTTGACTTGCATGACATGTGGTTTCAACAAGACGGTGCCACATGCCACACAGCACGCGAAACAATGGACCAATTGAGAGGCGAGTTCGGTGAACAGTTTATTTCACGCTTGGGACCAGTCAATTGGCCGCCCAGATCGTGCGATTTAACGCCTCTAGACTATTTTTTGTGGGGCTATGTTAAGGCTAATGTCTATAGCGACAAGCCCGCTTCGATTGACGCACTGGAAGCCAACATTGCCAACATTATTCGTGAGATACCGGCCGAAATGTTGGAAAGAGTATGCCAAAATTGGACTAAGCGGATGGACCATTTGAGGCGCAGCCGCGGCCAACATTTGCATGAAATAATCTTCAAACATTAAATTATATCGACCCAACTATCGATCCAAATAAATATTTCATGCATTTTTCTGAATTTTATGTGTTTTTTTTTTTACTTTCCGATAGTTCTTATAAAATCACCCATTATAAGCCTCCATTGCGAGCTTCGAATGGAGAGTTGGCAAGAACTGACGCTGAAAAAGGTACTTTGTTTGTAAACCACTTGCAGAATGTATTTACTCCAAATACGTCTGATACTATGGTTGAGATGCCACCAGTCCTCGCTATACCAGATGTTAACTTAAGATTCAATATTCGTGAGATTGAAAACTGTATTGCGGCCTTGAATTCGATAAAAGCTCCAGGGGCTGATAAAATAAGCAATAAAATGCTCTTAGAGCTACGCTATACTACAAAAAGGATAATATTATTTGTTTTCAACGGTATTTTGCGCCTCAAATGATATCCCACAGAATGGAAGGTTCCGTTTATTACCATGATACCTAAGCCAGGCAAAGATCATATGAAGGTGGACTCCTACAAGCTTATTATCCAACACGTCAAAACTATTTGATAAGCTACTTATGAGCTAACACAAATACTGAATCGTAGTGGCTGCATTTCAGACCACCAATTCGGTTTTAGGAGACAACATAGCACGATTGAACAAACGTATAGACTCGTAAATGTGGTTCGAAAAACCAACGAGGAAAATAAATATTGCCCTGCGCTTTTTTTCGATTTTTCTCAGGCATTTGATAAAGAATGGCACGAAGTTTTAATATATAAACTAAAGCAAAACCTACCAGAAAACATCCTTAAGCTTGTGGAAAGCTACTTAGCTGAGTGAAAATTTGTTGTTAAAGAAGGTAATTTTCTAAGCCCTCAGCAACCCATTAAAGCCGCAGTTCCTCAAGGCAGTATCCTCGGTCCTGTATTATATCTAATATATGCCTCTGACTTGCCGGTAAGCAGTAACATACACATATCAACATTCGCTGATGATACAGCTTTTCTAAGTTTTCACAAAAGCCATCAAGAAGCTTCCCGCATACTGCAAGATTATATATCCTAGTTGGAACAATGGCTAAAATTAACGAACAAAAATGTCTGCACATTACTTTTACATTATGCAGAGAAACCTGCTTACCTATACAAATAAATAACGAAACCATACCTCAATACACTGAAGTAAAATCTCTCGGTGTTCATCTTGATCGTCGTCTAACATGGAAGTCACACATAAATGCAAAGGTGACCCAAATGAAAATAAAAGCAGCTCAAATGAATTGGCTCATTGGAAGGAACTCTACTCTAAGCCTAGATTGCAAAATTCTTCTATATAACTCCATTCCAAAACCAATATGGTCCTACAGTATCCAGTAATGGGGTACTGCCTCGGCATCAAATGTAGAAAAAATTCAAAGGCGACAAAATAAAATACTCCATGCGATTACAGCAGCCCCATATGATATGTCAGAAACAAGTGAATTCATAAAGATTTAGATTTGTCGCTTGTTAAGACAGTGTTCTCTAAACACGCGGCAAGATACATAAAAAAATCGAGTTGCACCGAAATCCCTTAGCCCGAAACATCTTTAACTTTAAAGGCCACACGCGGCTAAGAAGTGGAAACACTCTTGCTCTCTGCCTAACACGAGAAACGTAGACAAGCAAAGAACCAATTGTTGAAACAAATATTATTGTCTGGCATTCGCTGGACTTAGAATTTTAAATTTTAGATTTAAAATTTGATTATTTATTGTTAGGTCATTTTTAAGATACAATAAATAAATATAACCGATAAAAAATTTAACATTAACCTACTTGGGCATTAATAGTGTGTTTGAAATGACGTAAAATTTGATTGTTTTGTAGTATACAATTCTTTCGTTATGCAAGTTAATGTTTTTTCTTTTTTATAAATGTGGTCACACTTTATTAAATTATTTAACAATATTTTAAATTATTTATTTTTCAGTTTGAAATTCTTTTTTTTTCACTATTTTTATGTATATTTTTCTTTAATTGCAATAGTTAAGTTTGTTTAGTTTCATTGAAAAAAAAACTTATGAAATAATTCATTTTTTCAGTTTTATTACACACTTAGAAAAATGTGTGGCTGACTATAACATTTTTATTTTATTTTTTTAGTTTCTACATTATTTTTTAACGATTTTCATATTATTTACTTTAAAGCCAGTTAAGTAATTAAATATTTATATTTATTTGTAAATAATAAAACTTAAGTTATTATTGTTTAGTTGTTTATTGCACGCAAACTTTATTGGAAGTTAGAAATATATCTAGATATTTTTGTTTGGTTTTGTTTTTATATACACGGATATTTGATATGATTTTGTGGTGTAAATTTAACCATTGAAAACTTTTGCAATAATAATATGGTCAGTTGGCTTAAATTTTTATTTTGCAGAGTGCAGCAATCATTACAGAATATAATTCCTATATAACACTTTATTTAAAGCTGGTCTTGTAGTTAACGATTTTTAGTTTTTTATATCTTGGCAGCGTTTCAAAAGCAAGTGGCTTTGAAAACTACTAGTGCAGAATAATAATATAATAATAATAATAATATAATAATGTATTGAATATTGAATTTTTTTATTACTTATTCATTATATGAACAACATGATTTAATCAGACCATTCCCAGCAAATAAACAATAAGAAAAATTATAACAATTGCATGTCTAAAATATGCCATATTGCCACCGCATTAAACAGTAGTCCAAAACACTTTTAATTTTTTTATTTTTTTATTTTTTTTTTAATTTATAACCACTTTTTAACAGCAGCTAAGTTTGAAAACGTATTTCATTTTTGAATTTTAATTAAAACTATATTTTTCAATTATCATATTTTTGTTCAAGTCAATTTTATTAGCAATATTTTTCAATTTATAGCTTAATATTGTAATAAATTTATGCGGAACTTTTTTCAACATTTTCTTATTTAATTTTCTCTTTGCGCTGGCCACACGAATTATAAAACATTTGATTAAAAAAAAAAATAGCCATAAACGAAGAAAGCAGTTAAAAATCGCTTTTTTACAAAAATAAACTGGTTGTGAAATTTATTTCCTTATACACAGCCACCATAGAGGCATCAATTTTGGCTTAAGCCGGAATTGCGTAACGTTTGGCGTTTGTAACGCATACATGTGTATGAGAGTATGCAACCAAAGTTTATAATTAAAACGAAAAAAGATTTTAGTTTTCTTTTAAAATCTTTTTAAGTTTACTATATATAACTTTATCAATGTTGTTATAAATTTTTATAGATATATTTGTGGCAAGCAACTTGCTTTGAACCAAATAAATAACACTGTTTAACTTGCACTTAAGAAAAAAGAAAACTTTTTAGAACGCAAACACACACACATACATCCACACACGCAGCTAACGATATTGTCCTATAAAAGTCAGAAAGGCTTAATCTACGTTACTAACAAGCACACAAACAAACGAAAAATCTAGTAAAAGTTTAAATATCTAATATTTAATTATTAAGTTTACGTAATTCACGTTATTATTTCTTGTTAATTAATTTAACGCGTTGTTTTTCCGCTTTTACCAAGTGTTAACCACGAATGTTACCAACAATCTGAAATGTGGTTTATTTGCAACAAACCATAAAACTAAACTCGGTTACCATAACATCATACTCCACTAACGATTGTAAAACAAAATGAATTATTTCTCTTAAATACAAAAGAAACAAAAAAAACTCTCATACTTTTAATCTCTTTTCGTGTGTGTGTGGCAAAAATGAACCATTTGCTGGCCTAAACAGCTGTTTGAATGAACTTCTTTATTTTTCTTTGTATATTTTCATTTGTTGTTAGTTATTGAAGCCGGCTTTTGCTCGGTCAGCTGTTTTAATAACTTAACAGCAAAACAAAAAAAAAGTTTATATAAACAAAAGCCGGTAGTATGTTTGGTCATTTTGTGAGACACACACACTGTTACCAGTTAATAATTGTTTGTGAAACCAGTTGTTTTTTTTAATTTCTTTCTAGTATTTGTAAATTGATTTGTTTATACTGGTGATTTCTTTTATTTGTGTAAGAAAAAATCTATTCGGTACTCGGTTACCAGGTTCAAATAATTATTTAAATTGGTTTAACTCAGAAGTCCAAAAAAATTATGACATGTTTGTTGACATTTTGTTGGACATATTGTCATGTTTGTTGATATGTTTTTTTTTGCCTTTTTATCGATGTCGAAGAAATTCTTTCCTTCTTACAAGAACAAAATTTTAGAATTTGTTTTTGTTGAAATGAAATTGTAAGAATGAAAAATTTCGAGTTTCTGCTTTAATCGGTTAATCGCTCGATTAATTAATCGAGGTTTTGGCTTAATGGGTTGATAATCGGTTAATTATGGTATTAACAGTTTAACCGGTTAAATTGTCTATTATTTTGTATTTATTAGTAACAAAAAAATAACACAACAAACATAACAATTCTTAAACTAACAATGTCACTCTCGAATTCGTGATAACTATCACTCAAATGCTTCAAGTAACATATTTCTTGTCACAGGTCTTCTATTCTAGAATTGCTGCTTTAATGTTAAAGATTTTTTTGTATTAAAATTTATAGCATTATTACCAAAATAAAAAATATAATTTGAAAACTTTTATGTTTGTTGAAAAAGTATAAAATTCATATTTTTTTAATATGGCAAGACCTTATATTTGATAACATGTTTAACCCTTTATATCTCGATGTTACAGATATCTTACAAGTTTTTAATTTTTATAAAATCTTAAATAAAAGTAATTAATTGCATTACTAAATTAATTATGTGTTAGCCAAAGTCGTCGGCAAATATTTGGTATAGCTTTCTTCTGTTTAAGTAATAATTATTACCAAAGAATTGTTTATTAACTTTTATAAAATTATTGGACTGGAGAAAACAAATGGCGAACTGCTATTTTTGTAATTTTAGTGAACTATGCCATCCGCAGGTTTTGTAACAGTAGTTTCGTTCGGACATAATATTAATCATAAGGTTTGCAAGAAGTTATTCTAAAATTCTATTGTCAGTCCTGATGTAAAGTAAATATGGAATAACAGCATTGTTGTTACAAATAAATATTTCTAACAATAATGATATGACAATTCCGAACGTTTTGACATGAAATACAAAAAAGGCTGATTTGAAACTAATTTTTTTCTTTTTCTGGCATTGATTGGTTTCTTTTAGAATTAAGTAAAAGTGATATATTTTCTGTTAAAGAAAAAATATTTTTATAAACTTTTTTAATGGCTTGTAATCGACGTGAAAGTTAGCAAATATTTCTGAACTAACTTTCAATATTCCATGCGAAATTCAACATTTTCCAACGAAGCGTATCGCGCCCATAGGAGAATCAGGGTAATGAATCTAAAAAAATCTTGCATATTGGATAGTTTGACATGGTAGGGACGATATTTGCAGTTCAATCAATATCTAGAATGAAGTGAGTTTGCTCAAGGCCATTGATGCCTATGCCACATTATTTTAGCCTGGTGTAAAGATCATCTATAATTGAACAATTAGGTATATAAAAAATATTTTGAAAATTTTGGTAACAAAGGGTTAAATTTAACTTTTTCAAATATATTTTTTAATTATTTGAAATGCCAATCAAATATGAATATTCTGGTACAATATAACACCACACATATCAATGATTTCTACAGAAGACTACAAAAACATCTAGTTTCGTTCTAGATTTATCAGAAAAAAGTAAACTTTTTTCTGAATTTTTACAACAAATTTTTATTGTCATATACTGTTGTGTACATGATAGATAGCTATCTTTGAAAATTAATAAAAAAAAAGTTTTTACTTGAAATCCAGAATAGGTATTTGTGACTATTGTCACAAATGTTTTTACTATCACAAAAATTTTGTTATAACTGGTTCGAGAATAGCACTGTAAGGCTTCCCTTCGAATACTGTAATCACATTTCCTTTAGTATTTTTTTTTTGTTTTGGCGATTTTTCTTTGTTGTGGGGACTTTTCCTCGTTTTGAGTTTTTTTTTTGCTTTAGATTTTTTTCGTTTTAACAAATTTATTTTTTTGCGATTTATTTAGTTTTTTTCGATTTTTTTGTTTTTGCGTTTTTCCCATTTTGGCATTTTTTTAATTTTAGTGATTCTTTGGGCTTAGCGTCTTTTTTCTTTTTTATTTTGGCAATGTTTTGGTTTTGGCTTTTTTATCTTAGCGATTTTTTGTATTTTTTTTTTGTTTAACCACTTTTTAATTTTGGCATGTTTTGCAATTATTTTTTAATATTGGCGTTTTTTTTCGTTGTGATGCAATTATTTAGTACTGTCTACTTACTTAACTTAGATGTTTTTTTTCGTTTAGGTGCTTTTTTGTTTTAGCGATCTTTTAATTTTTGGCGATTTTTTTTTTCATATTGGTGATTTTTTTAGCTTAAGCGTTTTTTAAATTTTGGTGTTTTTTTTTGTTTTAGCACTTTTTTCCATTCTGACGATTTTTTAAATGTTGTCTATTTTTTTAGTCTTGCTGCCTATTTCTCAATGTCGAAAGAATTCTTTCTTTCTTACAATTACATTTGAAATAAAAACAAAATTTTAAAATTTGTTTTTGTTTTAAATGTATTTATACGAAAGAAAGAACTCTGTCGACATTGTGAAATAGGCAGTTCATGTTTTTTGTTTTGGTGATCTTTCTAATTTTTGGTGATTTGTTTAGTTCTCATGTTTTTTTTTTTGTTTGGCGATATTTTTAGTTTACGTGGCTTTTGTTTTTGCTATTTTTTCGTTAATCCGTTAATTATTAATTTGGTTTGTTCTAATTGTTTAATTATTTCGGTTCATAAGATTCACTTTAATTTGAAAATAACATTACCTAATAGAATACCCTTAAAGTTTTAGTTATTGTTAAGCATTCTTTTCATTCTTTGTTAAGCATGCCTTTAAAATAATGCACTAAATTTTAAAACTTTAAAAGTTTGCCTCTTACGGTTTCCAAGATACAGCTCATTGACAAAAGTACATCATAAAAATTACATTAGCTGATAGAATACCTTTTTAAATTTTATATTGTTTAAATTTCAGTAGTTATTCGTGTATTCTGTATAATAATACACTAAATCTGAATATGTCACGTGTCTATGTATTACATTAGGATAAAAAACACGTTTCGTTGTGATCTTTAGAACACCATTTACTTTTTAACTTTCATGAACTTTTAGTAGTTTTTGTTGTAGCAGACAAATTTACACATATTCTGTGAAAATTTCAGTTAGTTGCTCAAATGCTTATAGCTCCAAAAATACTGAAACGACTTTAAGAAAATTGGAATTGTACACATCTGTGAAGAAATATGCTTCAAACTATGCAAGTCCGCTGTATAATGTGAGCATAAACTACTCCTTCACAACGAATCGGCTTACCTACTAGTTATACAGATGAAGAAACACGTAGCAACTTTTAAAGAGAATTTAAACAATTTCATCGTGTAAATTTAGTCGTCAGTCAAACGAGCTTTTGTATTATTAAAAAAAAACATTGATAATTTGTATATCCAAGAGACAACAGGATTATAATACAAATTTCTGATATGAATCAAAATAAATTTGGCGGTCACGTACGCCATTTTATAAATATGTGCCAAAAAAGTTCATATATTTATGAAATAACGTGTACTTTTAATTTCCCGTTTTCCAAAAAAAAATCTCAAAAATTTCCCGGGAGTATTAGGCAGACTTTTCGTGGGAATTCCCGGACGGGAATATCAGATAGAATTTTCCCGGGAGTTCTCGCCCGGGCATTCCCGATTCCCAAACCCTAGTCATAATATGTAAATATGCTAAAATTGAAGGCTGTTATAATGTTTTTGGAATTTATGCAAAAAAGATATTGCTTTGGGGCCAGTATGAAATGGTAGAAGTATCATTTAAAGCAGCTTGCTTAAGGTTTACTGTCTTCGCTCAAGTATTTTTTGTATTTCAATCAATTAATACGAGCGTGCATTAGATCGCAAGTGGGTGATAAGGTTTCATGTGAGTATATGGTAATAATAGTGAGTGAGTGGCCTTAAATTAAACCTAAAGAAGCTTCTGTTTTCACTGGATTATTATACTGTTCATACATTTTCTACTTTCAAATCGATAACATCAGTGAATCTTCATCGACCTGTTGGCCAGTAGATCGCCTTTTCTATTAAAATTACTTTCAAACCCACCTTAGAGGTTGGATCAAACAAAATGCGAACTTTCGGTGTGATGAGACGAGATTCCCAGAATGTATGCTTTGCACAGTAGTCGTCAGCTGCTAGAAAACGTTAGCTTAATGACTTATAAAACACATTGACTATCTGTAATTGAAAACCTGGGAAGAGAATAAATCGATTAAATGACAAGTTTGAAAATTTTCAATGAAGCTGTTTGTTGCTTGAAGATAATCTCTATAAATTTCACCCATCAAATAGCGATTTAATTAGTATAGTCAAGCCAACACAAGGTCTACCTGAGGGGTCCTTGATGTCATATAAAGCATATCCGTGTTATTTAAAGGAATTCATAGATTATTACTAACTTTAATTTTCATGCTGACCGCCTCTAACGGTCTGGGCAAAAGACTTTGTATTTTTTTTTTGTTTTTGAAGAATAAAAAATCTATTATAGTTTATTATACTCTTTCTTCAGAAGTCATAAGTACTACAAAGTTAACTCAAATCAAGCTATTAAACATATATACTGACATCAAAAACTCACTCTTCTTAGTGGCATGATCATATTTCCACTAAAATTATTTCACTAATGTTTACAATGTCACCACACATCTTATCATATTTAATGGAAATTGCTGTAATTATATAATTTTTAGTTAGAAGCTAAAGAATTGTTTGTTGAATCATATAAAAGCAGATTTGATTTCATTTGAAGTGCTTAATTATAAAGCAATTATTCTATTTTAGCTTATGATAACAGAATGCGGAAGTCTGAAATTTTTTTTCAATGTCCCATTGCCAATACAATTTCCTAGTTAATAAGTCTTTTTGATTATGTAACGATAGATAGATTTTTAACACACTCCAGCAAAAATAAAATGATTTATAACAGCATGATAGATATATTTTCAAAAGGTTCGGTTAGAATGATAATTGTAGTGCAAAAGCGTTAAATATTTTTTGATTACAATCGTAAATTTTATTCAATTTATTTTAAATTTATATTTTGATTACTTGAAATTCGTTTTAGTAAATTTTGTTCCCACATACAAAATTTATATTTTACTAAACTTTAGCTGGTTTGTTATTATTAATAATATAATTGCTAAACATTTTTCTATAAAATAACAATAATTTATTTTGATTATTTTGATTTGGTTTTGAGTTATTTTTAATATTCTTATATCAATTTTACGGTAAATATCAACGAAATTGTATTCATCTGTATAACACATAAACAAGAGGTTTCTCGTTTAAGTCTTTTGTTTCAGTATCTTGAACATGCTACAATTCTTATTATATTATTATTGCTTTTTCCAAATTCAAATACAATACGATTGTACAACAATCCATCATTCTTCGTTAATTATTGTAGTTCACTTTTGATGTTTTTTTTTTAGATATATTTTCATACATATAAATAAGAATAATTGAAAAATTCTAATTAACCTTTTAACTTCCTGTATTCATTAATCATATAACTAAAGCAACATTGCATGGTATTTAAAAAGTCTTCAAATAAATCTTTTTAAAAGATTCTTTATCTTCATTTAAAGATACTTATTTTCGTATTAAAAAACTTTTAATATGTTTAAGAAAAAAAGTGTGGGTGTCTTTTGTTCAAATCTTGTACTTCAAATTATTATATAGAAACTTAAGTACATTTATTTTATGCCTTAAAAAAGTTTTAGTTGCTTAAAAGTAGAAGTTAAAAATGAAAATAGCAAGTCATACCAGCATATTATTTTCGTAGTTTTTAAGGAGTGCTTATAAACGTTTTTATACAGTTGTTGTATACAAAAGTATAAAATTTTGGTGTACGATCTATAAAATTGTATTGTAGATTTCTTGCTGAGTATTTGTTCTTAAGGTTTATCGATTATATCTGAAAAAAAAATATTATGTGCTAGCTGTCAAATTTATGTTAATCTATGAAAAAGTGTAATATATGATGTTATTATAAGAATTTGTAAGATTATTTTTTATATTTAACCTTGGGCATAGAATTTTATTCTGTTACCATTAAAGTACTTTGAAATGAACAGTTAAGAAAAAATTTTATTTAAAATTATAAAAACTTAAGAATAAAAAATTGGAGGGCTACGCAAACCTTTATCTAAGAATTCCATTACATGAGATTTTCTGATGAAAGATGATATTGGCTTTACAGAACTTAATCAAGAAATAGCAGACCCTCTGATAGAGAACCATTTCCCTGGCTGGCAGAGAGTTGCTGCAAAAAACGTATCTGATAAAAACAACACTGCATGCCTAAGTGAGCGATCTCATCAGCGATATGCGCAACCGGAGTAAAATAGCATAGTGGGTTCGAGCACTACAGCTACAATAACTAGCTGAACCGGACGGTAAATTGCTAACACTTTTACATGAGTAAGTTGAAGCAATTCTACCATGCTAAAAAGGAGTTTTTTCACCTGCCTGTTATGGTAATAATGTGGTATTTGCGGATATATCTCAAAGTAGGTCGACAAAAACAGCCCTACACTATGCTATTAGTTACGTTGAGAATACTTTTCCGTACTTTACTTTTTTTTGTAATTCACTATGGTGTAAAAATGTCTTCGACCATCACAGCTCGAAACCACTTCGTGGAGCTTCACGCCATAATTCAGTGGAGGGCAATATTCTAAAAGGCAAATTATTAACTCGTCTCTGGGTGAAGACATGATAAGGTAATGTGCCTACTGGGCACACCGCAAAGAGGGGTGATATCGTCGATGCCATTAAGCTATCATATTGAATCCAAACATAGGAGGGATGTAATCGGTGGCGTGTGCTGTTAGTCCACAGAAACGTCTTACCAACAATTATTGAGATCATTGAAGGGCTACTGAAAAGAGTTTCAATATTTGCAACTGAAAATGGCTTAGCTGTTAACCGAGGCAAGTCAAAAGTATTTCTGGTGACCAGACTTCAAACCATTTGACTACAAACTCTCCTGGAAACGGAATAGTGTCTTAGTTTCTCGTTGGCGAATTGTGTTGCATGTGTGCCATGAGTGCATTATGTTCACAGTGCAATTATTATAAGGTGATTTTCATCTTTTACACTGTACAACTAAAAAACATGGTTTTAAGGACTGATTCTGACAGAGGACAGGAGATATAAATATATGCACTTGCTTCGGTGCTTTAAAAGTTGAAATCTGGGATTAATTTTTGGGGAAGTTAAAGTTCCTCCTCTTTTACACATAGTCTTGCAAGCCTAATAATTTCAGTACAATAATAACAGAATATCATTAAAATAATGACAGAATTTAATTAAAATAATGAAATAATTTCATTAAAGTGATGAAACAATATAATTAAAGTTAGCAAACAATTTCACCAAAATAATAAATTATGTTCATTAGCTTCGCGAAATTATTATATTGGATCAATGAAATTATTTCATATATGTAATAAAATGTTCATTCAAATAGTTTTAACGAAACTTGTTTCATTAACCCAACTAAGCGTGACGTTGGTTGAGTTTTCATGAAGTTTTCTAATAAATTAATGTCGAAATTTACAGAATTTATAACCAAAATTCTTTGAATATAAGCCTTGCAAAATTTCCTATGTGTATTCACTATAAGTATATGAAAAACGGGTGGAAATTTAACTCCATACAAAGCGAATCCCAGATATAAACTTTTAAACCGCCGAGATAAGCATATTTTTTTTGTGGCTGATTGCCTTCCGGCAAGGGCAAACTACTTGCAACTAATTCCAGAAGTTCAGCTTTATCAGCCGGGTCAGTGAATATATGACCACCCTTTAAAACTGTCGGAACTGAGAAACCAGCTTTGTCCTTTACTCTTTTAACGAATGACCAAAAGCTCTTGCTCCCTAGAGGGACGGCAAGGACTTTAGTACGAAGACGCTGATCGTGCAAAACTTTTTCATGCCTTAGTACTCTAGCACACGAAGATCTTGCCCTTTTGCGCAGCCAATCAGTATCTGCGTTTTCGTTTCTACGGCAGATACTGAATTAAATTTGATGGAATGAAATTTTCATTCCTATCAAAATTGCTTTTACGACCATTTCCATAAGTTTGAGTCTAGAGCCTATCACAGAGTATTTTAATTATGTCAGTTGACCCCCTGAAATGACAACGTCATGTAAAAGTTACCAGTCCATTTCGTATAAAGTTCCTGAACTCGAACTTGTTTCTAGTCCTGAGAAACCAGTCATGTGAGCAGTCTTGTGACAGGTTGTCTTCCCTGTAAGTTACCCAGGCAGAAAAAGAGAATCAGCACGACGTTGGATCGATGGTCTGAGGGTACAACTAACAATAGTACAACACCTTGCTTACCAAAATGTTAATGTACTAATAACATTAAAATGATAACGCCGAATGACCGTCTTGTTTGCAATATTGCCACAACACTGTAAACTTAAATTCACAGTGTACACTCTAAAATATTACTTCAAATTTCTACATTCGTGTTCGTCTAAATTTGTGTTGAAAATGTTTCCTTGTCTAAAATTACATCGATTTTGTAGTTATTTTATTAAAGAAAAAACCTTTCAAATTAAACATATTTCGTCCAAGTGGAAAAAACTTAACATAAAGTATAATACGGCTATGGCTGAATGGTAGATACGTCTGACTATCAGTCAGGAGGTCGCGGTTCAAAGCTACACGCAGCCAATCGCTTTTTTGGTAAAAATATCTTGTTCACAAATAATGTGTGTCAAATTTTATGTCGATAATAATGGGTAAAGTGTTGCCGACTATTATCGATCTAATTTTCAACAAAAGTGTTTTAGAGTGTACTCACAATGTTGTAAATACAAATTTACAGCATTTATTAAAAAAACGATACTGCTATTTTTTATATGCAATTTTTTTATATTTGAGTTTTATAGTTGATTTTAAAAATTTCTTTTTTTTATATTGTCCGACTTGAATGGCTATGGATTTGAACCTGTACACTACATCCCAGTAAAATTTTTTATGGCAAAGTAATGAGTTAAAATGCTAAGAAACATACCCTTCACTACATCTACTTTGGCATTTTAACCAATTACTTTAACATGGCGATGTCATTGGAAGCAAGTACTTACCACATTTGATTACAAGAAACAAGTTATAAATTTCAATATTTAGAAGGCATTGAATACACAAAACACAATAAAAATTAAATGTATCTGCTAAGCATTGAACTCATGACATTTTGTTATTTTATGCCGAGTGTTTTACTTACTAGGCCACTGCACAACTATTTTGTTACTGGCTTAAAACTTGTTTTCACAAACATTAATACAATTTAAAAAATCTATTTTGCTTCCCCAGGGGTTGAACACTTTATCGTCTGTATGATAAGCAGGTACACTCGTAGTCTGCCAATAAGAAAATAAATGGCTTGTTTAATTACTAGTAAGTAATTGTTCAACTACTGTAAAGTAATTCAGATGGTATGTTGTTTGTGGTTGAAAAGTACGTTGCTCTGTAATGACAACTTATTACCAAGTTTTTGCTGGGATCTTCACAAGCAAACGTCAGAGCATTTGAGAGAGAGTTAAATTTATTTGTGAACTGAAGTCGCATTTTTTGTTTTACAGTATTGTTGTGGTATATGATTATTGTAAATATGATATTTCGACAGTTAAGCCATAATTTTGAATTTGCAATGTTGTGGTGGTATTAGATTACCAAGAAGACAGTATTGGGAAATTAAAGTCATATTTTTGTGTATACAGTACTGTGGTGTCACAAAACTTTTGGAAGAATCGTAATTTTATATTTGTAGCGTTGTGGTGGTACATATTTCTAGCATAAAGTCGCAATTTCTGCCTGTGTAGTTAAATTAATATACGTTTTGCTAAAAATATGCTTGTGCATTTCTTGGGTATTTTCTTCTTCTATTTTTAAGATACGTTCTCATTTTACCCGTCACCACTTAGGAATATATTGTACAATTCCCATTTTTACCAGTCATAGGACAATTACGTTCAAGATAATTATATTTATTTTATTCTATTTATTTTACGTATTCTGATATTTTTCTGGGTGGTGTGATGATACCCTTATTTAAAATTTTTATATTGAATATATAATTTTCATTTGTCTTAGAAGGGCGTGACACTTGTGTTGTTAAAATCAGATCTTTAGGCAACTAAACACACCTCAGAACGAAATATCTTTAAACAAAAACAAGGAAAATGCATTTTCTAAGCTTGTGTTTTCCTAACAACCAACATTTATGCTCAATTCAAATAAAACTTTAAACCATAAAGGGTTCAGAGTTTAAATCAATATTTTATGGTCATAACATGTTTAAGAATGAATCACTAATAGATAAAAATATATATGTAAAATGTTGCAAAAAATAGCAAAATATTTTTCTTTACTACAGAAATTCAAGGCTTAATAAAGCATTAATCCAAATGCTGCAAATAAATCAATTTAAATTATAATGCATTTTTCAAAATTACAAATAGAAAAACCAAATTTAACTACACAAATGCCGCCACATAAAAACCAACCAGTGTCAACTTATGACATTTTTTCATTGTAACATAAAATCTTTAAATAAAAAACAGCAAACATTTACATATGAACAAACAAGTATTGAAAATCAACACAAAATTTACGTTAAAATTTTAACAATGTATAGATTTTAAGCTGCAAGATATGCAAAATAACTTATGTCCAGTTGTTGGAAATTTTTTTTTTTTTTAGAAAAAAAGCGATTTTGCTGAAATTAAACTAAAACAAAGGGAACAAGTAGCAGCAAATTTATGGGTTTCTTAAACGCGTGCTGTTCAGCACGCAGTGATGATTTTTTTTATTTCTAAAGCCAAGTCTTTGATCTTTTTCTTGAACAAAAATCTTTAGACAAACCAAAAACAGTCAAATCAACTTGATGTTTGATTATTTTTATGTTTTTCAAACACAATGAATTATGTTACATTTTCATATTAAATTGATTTTTTGGTTTGTTCGAAAAATAAGTTTTTTTTTGTAGCATGCTTTGTCATCATAAACCAAAAGGTGTTGATGGAAAATAATATTTTTGTCCTCAAAAACATTGAAATTTACTCAAATTGTTTGCAAACACGCGATTTCAATATTTTAGATTTTGTTTTATAGCTGAATTGTTTTCTTGTAAATAAAATCAATTTGATATTTGCTTTAAAAAAGTTGATATGATTTTTCTTCAATACAAAAATGCTAATAACACTATGCAACAAGAAAAATGACAAGGAGTTCCACTGTAATTTTTTGATGTGCTATGGTCGCTTAACTACCAAAACAGCACGAAATTTTAAATTCAAGGATAGCTTTTTTTCTTATAAAATTTGCGATTTTTGATTTTATCATAACTTGGAAAGCAGTTGCCCCATTTTATTACAAAAACCACTGAAAAACTTGAAGCAAAATTACCCTTACCAGTTTAGATATTATTTTTTATAAGCCTTAGAAGCAAAAGACCCAGTCAGAAGACAGGTCACGTGACTGGTTCCCAAGGACTAGCAACCGATTAGAGTACCGGAACTTAATATGAAAGGCACCGGTAACTTTTACATGGCGTTGTCATTGGAGGCGGTCCATTGACATAATTAAGATACCCAGTGATACGTTCTAGACCCAAACTAATGCTACTTGTCCTGTGATGGATTCTTTAATATTAGCTGAATTACTGTACTTTAGACAAATATTTTTAATTTGGAAAAAGTCTGCTTGTGCATATGTTGTAATATAATTCTTCTCACCGGTCACCACTCAGGAATATTTCGTACCATTCCCATTTTCACCAGTTATAGGACAAGTACGTGCAAGACAATTGGTAAAATATTTCCCGCAGGGAACTAACAGATTTTAGAATTGTTTAGATCACAATTATGAAAAATTTATATTTTTTTGTGCAAAATTAAAAAGTTTATAAAAAAACGAAAAAGGCAAAAAACTTACCATTTTGATAAACTGATCAGAAAGACACATATACCTTAAATAAAATAAGCTTTATTCAATGAAAATTTATGAATAAATAAATATTGATTTTATTCACCATAAAGTAAAATTAGCTGATTTTTGCAACAAAAAAAAATCCAGTGTTGAAGAGGCTCCTCCACCGATTTTGTAATTACTTAAAAAGGCCTTAGCCAGTTTTATTACAAAATCCACAAAATAATATAAAACGAAATTAACTCTAAGTGGTTTGAATACTATTTTTTATATAATTAATATTTTAGAATTATTCAGACAGCAAGATGAAAAAATATTTTTTTAAGCCCGATTTGGCTTAAAAAATATCATTAAATTAAATTAAATTAAATTAAATTAAATTAAATTTTAGTAAATTAAATTACGTAATTTTATTTTTGAACTGAATAGGTATAAGTCTGATATTTTATTATTTCGGCTTTTTAGTTCAATATATGAATTAATGTAAATTGAAATTATTTTATTAAGAGTGAAGTGTTCGAATATTCAAATCAGATAAGCAGAACGGATCAGTACTACTGATTTCGATAGGACACTACACCGTCTCATGAGCGTTCTTGTTCACTTTTACCACTTATAAAACTGGATGCTTCTTATAAGGAAACATCAGCTATTTAACTAATTATTGTCACGAAAGAGCATACAAGACTTTTTCATGTAAATTCTTGCATTCATTTTATTTTCAACTCAATTTTAGTTAGCCAAAATCTCCTCTATCGGATTTAGTTCAACACCCCAAAGACCAATTTTACCGATAAAATTCTTTAATCTCATTCTTCCAAATTAATAAACTTATCTACAAAAAAATTTATGGATGAATTATAGGCAGGATGTAGGCTTTTAGGTCCGTATATGTTGTTGTATAAGACCAATTTTATTAACAAATTCTTAAGTATTCGAAAAACTCATATCTTCCAAACTAATAGTCTGATCCACAAAAATGTATAGATAAGATATAGCTAAGGATGTAGGCTCGAAATTATATAAAAATTTTAAAGCTGTTTTTAACACTGTCGACCAATTTTACCGCTAAAACTCTTTAGTCGTCGGAAAGCTTATATCTTCCAAGCTAATAGTCTGATCCACAAAAAAGACATGCAGGAATTGTAGGAAAGGGTGTAAGCTATAAGTTCTGTAAAAAATTAAGCGGCTCACCCATTATACAATATTATTGCATATGTTATTGTACATACTATTTTCGCTTTGACCTATACTATGCAATAAATGGCATAATATTGTCAAAGAATATATTGCCTAATTTTCCTGACAGTGACAAAGTAAACATAACATTGAACAATGTTGCCACCACATTACACAATTTACTTGATTGTACAATAAAAACCAAATGTCTTTTGATTTTTCCCAATATATTGTGCCACCTTCTAATATGACATGCACATTGGCGATATTATTCTACAAAACGAAAAATTGCACAATTATATTGCAAGTGGGTGGGCCGCTTTAGGCAGCTATTTTTAACACAGTGGGCGGGCGCTATATGTTGTTATATAAGACCAATTATAAAAATTCAAATTGCTACCCCGTATAGCAAGAAGGATAATTCTATTCATTTTTAAAGCAGTTTTACGAATAGAATACTATCTTGCGGAATGGAAGATGTCATTGGTCACCATGATACATAAGCCTGGAAAAGACCATACCAAAGTGGAATCTTATAGCCCTATAAGCTTATTGTCAAATACATCAAAACACTTTGAGAAACTGCTTATGAGTAAGTTGACCCCCATACTAAATGAGAGTGGACGCATCCCAGATCATGAGTTTGACTTCAGAAGACTATCTAGGCTTGTCAATGCAGTTAGAAAAACGTTCGAAGAAAATAAATGTTGTTTTGCTCTCTTCACTGACATATCTCAGGCTTTTGATAGAGTATGGCATGAAGGATGAATCCAGAAATGAAAGCAAAATTTTCACTCTAACACTAACAAGCTATTAGAAAGCTAACTGGACGAAAATTCATAATCAAGGAAGGTCATTTTCCAAGCACATCACAGATGATTCAAGCTGGGGATCCTCAGGGTAGCATTTTGGGTCCCCTATAGTACCTGCTATATATATTTCCGACATGCCAACAGGCTATGACATTGACATATCAACATTTGCTGACGATACAGCTTTTCTAAGCGTAAGTGCAAGTCCACAAGAAGCATTCGAAAAATTCCAGAAATATATATTGCATCTGGAAAAATGGTTAAAGCAGTGGAGAATAAAAATAAACGAACAGAAATGTGTACATGTTACGTTTACATTACGCAGGGAAACATGTCCGCCTATTTATATCAATAATCATATCATACTGCAGCACTTTGAGAATAAATACCTAGGAATTCACCTTGATCGTCGTCTAACATGGAAGACCCATATAGATTCAAAGCTGACCCAAATGAAATTGAAAGCAGTTCAACTTAATTGGATAATAGGAAGAAATTCAACCGTTAGTATAGATTGTAAACTTCTTCTATACAACACAATACTTAAACCTCTTTGGTGCTATGGTATTCAGTTATGGGGTACTGCCCCTGCATCAAATATAGAGAAAATTCAAAGGCGACAAAACACAATTCTGCGTTTGATTACAGCGGCACCTTGGTATGTTAGAAACCAGCGCATCCATATAGATCTTGATGTTCCATTAGTAAAAATTGTGTTTTCAAAACATGTGACAACATATATGAAAAAAATCGAACAGCATCCAAATCCCTTAGCCCGCAACATCATTAATTTTAGAGGGCACACTCGTCTGAGAAGGAGGGACACTCTCGCTCTCAGCCGAACACGAGAGACGCAAGACATATATTTCATCTAGCAGTGGCAATTAAAAATTGATCTTGTATTTTAAAACATTGAAAACGACTACTTCATTGGTATTTTAATTTAATATCAAGCGCTTTCGGATGCAAACTGGAACAAAATTATATAAAAATACATACTAGTAGGAAAATTTTAAAAAGATGTATAGTTACAAAAACTGATGTAAAAGTCGCATACGCAAGTCCCCGCAGCTAATTTTTGGAACATTATTACTCGATAATATCTATATTAAGAAGCTACTAAATATTCAAGGACTCTTCTGAGAAACATCGATGAAAAGCGCAGAACAATATTTCTCTTCCTCGAAGGTTTTTCTAATCACATTTGCGAGTCTATGTGTTTGTTCAATCGTGCTATATTGTCTCCTAAGACAGAATTAGTGGTCTGGAGTGCATCCATTACGATTCAGTATGGGTGTTAGCTTACTTATAGGAAGCTTATCAAATAGCTTTGACATGTTAGATAGTAGGCTTATAGGCCTATATGACTCCACCTTCGTATGATCTTTGCATGGTTTAGGTATCATGGTAATTAGCATAACTTTGCATTCTGCGGGATAGCATTTGAAGCGCAAAATGACGTTGAAAATAAATAGAATTATCCTTTTGCACCATTTTATTGCTTATTTTATTTTTTTTTCGAATTTAAGCCCGCAATACAGTGTTCAAACTCACGATTATTGAAGCTCAAGGTAACATTTGGTATAGAGACGACTGGTGGCAGCTCAACTATTTATCAGACGTATTTGGAGCAAATACTTTCTGCAAGTGGTTTACAAACAGAGTACCTTTTTTGTCGTCAGTTCTTGCCCAATCTCCATTTGAAGCTTGCAATGAAGGCTTATATATCAATGGCCTCGGGCTGCTCTCCATAGCGAATAGTCTTTTGAGGTGTTACGTCGAGCCCATTCAGGAATTTTTGAAGAAAAGCGGCTTTTTGATACTCTAGTAGAGTTTTAAGCTGTTTAGTATATTCCTTCAGCCTAGAGGTGATCTGTAGCGCTGCCATTCTCAACGAAGTTGTCTTTTTCAGATAAAAGGAGTTCTACATCTGCTGAATAAATTTTATTGTATCTCACCTGAAGATTTGTAGTAGTAGCATTTAGAGCAGCTTGCTTGATATAGAAATCAATAAAGCATTACAACCTAATTTTATCTCAATGTTTAAAAGGCCATAATTTCTGAATATAGTGATAAATAAATTTGATTTTTAAATAAACTAATTTGTCCGCTTTGAAACTGCGTTAAAATTATTTTTTTTTGAAATTCAATCATTTTTGGCTGTTTTTCCCTCTGTGTGGTGTTCTGAATAATTCTGAAACCATTGAGTATATAATAATGCAATAAAATTGGGCTACCCCTCCCAAGTTATGATAAATTCGAAGAAGCATCCTCTTGAAAAATATCCAAAATAGCCATAGAATTTTAAATTTGGACTGTTTTTGTATTTAGCGGTGGACCATCGAAAGAATATACTGGTGATCAAAGGTCATGGTTAAAGTTTCTTTTTGTTGCATAGTGTAAAAAATAGTTGCGCTACAATTACGAAATAATATTTCATAAATTCAATGAAATTATTTCATTGGGCTGGGTTTCGATGACAGCTTGTGATAGAATAGCTTGTGAACATTAAAAGCTCCAGTTATTTTCTAGTAAACAGCATTTCTTCAGCCTTTCTGGATATAATAACAATGGATTACTTATTATCTGTGCTCCTGTATACTACGCAGCACTCCCTATATATTTTCTACTTGAGTTACATTGAAACTTACAAGGGTTTGATGCCAAAGCTAAAGACCTTTAAGTGTAGCATACCATTGCTGACAGCTATAAGCTATATTTTTCTTGCATTTGCAATAAAAAAGCATGAGATTTTTATTTACACATGCTTTTGTGTGAGAGTACTAAAAAAATTTTCCTCTTTACCTCTTGTTGATGTTTTCTAGAGTTTCAGTATTTTTCTGCCACCGCAGTAAACACAAAAAGTTTATTGACTGAAACTAAAAATAGTAAACAAAAACACCAATACCATTGAAATATTTATTAAAAACTGTGTCGAGCTATTGGAAGTCTGCTTAAAAAACTCTTGCCATGAAAATTGATCTTTTTGACATTATTTTTTAGATTTTCTGTTGAGTTTTTATTTTTTTTCACTCAGATGTTTTAATGCTACTGCAACTTTATTTTATTTTATTTTTCTGAGATTACATAAAATAATAGACTGAGAATTAGAAATCTATGCCCTTGGGTGGTCAAAGGTTTTATTTTCTACAAAATTGTGTCAACAAGTTTTTAGGAGGGAGATAAACAAGAGGTTGATCTTTTTTCCATTTTTGGCAATAAGTAAGTAGTGTAAATGTTAAAATTGAATTTTATACATGAATAATTTTAGTTAATTATTAAGAGGTAATATTATAATGATTTACTTATTTAATGTCAAAATATGAAGTAGCTTATGCCTTCCCTATCAAAAAAATAAATAGTCCTTACTCTGAAAGATAGAAATTTAGGGCTGTGATCAATTTTTAGACAAGAGAGTTGTTTTTACCCGACTACGGCAACGCACAGTGGCTCCACTTGAAAAAAGGTAATAAATCTGTATGTTTGAAACTTGCGATCTGATTACAAAATAATATAACTAAAAATTTAAGAGGAGAACATAAGCATTAAAAAGTTAGGAATTTATAAAATCTGCTCTGTTAGCCTCATTTTTGAGCGGGAGGGTACCAATTGAAAGCTAGATTAATTACACAGCGGAACAGAAGACTTTTTGGTACATGAAATTTGTTCTCACAGTTGTACGTATTGATGAACCCTCAATAATATGATAGACTAGTTTTTTTTCAATCACCTCGCGTTGTAGAAATATCGCAGTTTTTGTATTCACATTACGTACCCTTTTTTGGTAGTTTGCATCTAAATTTCGAGTGCTACACCTTAAAACGAGAATTCCTTTTAGCAAGAAATTAGTCAACGCAAACATATGTTTCTCTTGAGTATAATAATTCAGTTGGTTGTTTCGAGATATCTGTCTGATCTTCCAAGGAAGTTCAAATATAGCTGTTTTGGTTTTAACCATAATATAGTTGTTTATAACAAAAATTTTCACAAACAAATTTATACATCATGCACAAGGCGGTCGTTACAGGGAACAAAGTTTTTAATTAAAATAAGAAATTAGTTCAAAATGTAGCGAATCATTTAGAGATTAGCTTGAAATTTGAACTTATATTCACACATCCTAAATACATAAATAAGCAAATATCATTTTTTAAGTGATAATTCTTTTTATTTTTTAATATTTATTGATATTCTGAGTCCAAATAGAGAGAGAGAGAGAGAAAAAAATTCCTCGTTTGCAGTTTTTCAAATATCACGAATTTTATATTAACGTGATATACCCCATTTTTTTTTTGGAGTAAATATCTTTCTGTCGAATGTTTCTTATCGAATTACTAATGTATACAAAAATATCTTTCGCTTGGGTATAATAACGCAGCTGCTTTTGGAATTAGACTTTGCTAGTATTTTAAGGACATGTAGTTCTTAATTTTTTTCCTGTTTTATTCTTATTTCAGCACGTTTTTAATGTATTTAAATTTTTTTCATAAAAATGTGTTTACTGTAGTATTATGTATGTGCGTGGTAAAAATATTTTAAAATTGTAAACCTATGTAAAATTTATAAGGATAAAACTGAAAATAGTTAACATTCATTATACTTGCATAATTTTATTTAAAAGAACGATAATTTTGTGTATATTAATAATCTAAAAAGTCTTATTGAACTTTAACGTTCAGTTTGGAAAAATTAGGCAAAGAAGCAAAAAAGAGATTGAATGACTAAGAAAATAAAAACTGCGAAATTTTTAAAAGCTGATAAAATTGCTGGCAATTTGGATTCTCAAAAATTTCGATTTAGTTTTGAAAAGGGTTTCCCATATATGTTTTATCAATTATATGCACCAAACCAAAATATTAATTTTGTTTGTCTGTATGTGAAATATGTTTTGAAAATTTTTATTGTGGCGTAAACAGTAATCGATGTAGAGAACAAAAATCTAAATTTTGGAGTTTTTGTCTGTCTGTCTGTCCGAACACGCTTCACGCAAAAACCACTGAAGCGATTTTCCTGAAATTTGGTATAAAGGTATTTTAGAGTCCTGATTCAAATATAGAGTTAAAATAGAAAAATAGTAAAATATACCCTATTTTACTAATATAAATTTTGTTGGAAATTAGAAAGATGTTTTTGTTTTTTTTTTTAACGTTGGTAGCACTGTTTATTTTGTATACCGGGAACATTAAAAAATATGCAAAGAACGTTATATCATTATATTTTACAGACACCTTATTAGACATAAAGCGAACTTTAAGCGTGCGAAGCGGGGGGGGAACATCTAGTATTATACATATCTGATACTATATGTGTCCGCACGCTTCGCTGCCTTAAAGTTCACTTTATTACTATAAGGTGCCTGTAAAATATAATAATATAGTAAAATATAATAATATATAATAATATATATTAAAAACTTAGGTTGATGTTAACAATCAATTTGGATTTATAATAATTATTATATTAGAATATAACGTTGTTTACATATTGTTTAAAGTTTCCGTTATGCAAAATAAACAGTGCTACCAACGTTAAAAAAACAACAACATCTTTTTAATTTCCAACAACATTTATATTAGTAAAATAGGGTATATTTTCGTTATTTTCTATTTTAACTTAGGAATGAGATATTTTATCGTGACAAAAAGTACTCTAAGTTTGAATGATTTTCTGCGAACTCTTATTTTTTTCAGACAATAGCCTGTCCACATCCTCAGAGTAAATTTTGTTAAATCTCGTCTGTCGAAAGGTAAAAGTAGCATTTTCAGCGGCTTGCTTAATGTTAACCTGTAATTGTGTAATAGAGGCGTTCTTAGTGGCAAATTTTCCATGCAATGGGCACTTAAATATTTTCTTTATATTTTAGCCAATTAATTGGTGTGTGCATTAAATTGCAAGTGGGTGGTGAGGTTGTTAAGAATGAGTATATGGTAATAATTGTGGGTGAGTGGTCTGACGATAAATATAAGGAATATTCAACCTTAATTATTCCCCTGGGAACTCCTTTTACAACTCCGAAGTCAATAAAATCAGGAGTTCTTTTTATATCGATCCGTTGGCCAATAAGTTGGCTAACCACTTGAAATAACGTGCAAACCCATTTTAGTAATTGTAACGAACAAAACGCGACTTTTAAGAGTGATTAGCCGAGATCTCCAGAGCCTATGCTTAGCGTTGCAGTCATTGGCCTCAAAAAGTATGGGCGTAATGACTTAAAAAATCTACTATATCGACTTTCTGTAATAGAATGCCTGGGAGGAGAGTAAATTGATGAAATCATCAGGTTTTGATGAGCATTTTCAATGCAGACGTTGGTTGCTTAAAGATAGCCTTCGCAATGATCACCCATTAAGTAGTGTTTTAATGGCGATTTTATTAGTATGGCCGTACCACCACAAGCTTTACCTTGGGGGTCCTTTGTGTTATAGAGAGTGTACCCCTTAACTTGAAAATGCTTCTAGCTGTCAAATGCGTCTCAGAGCATAATAACAATTTGCTTATCCATCATGAAGTAATCGAGTTAATTTTATATTGGAAGAAATCGGATGACAAGTATAATTATTAAGTTTTTCTCGACGTGAGAACTTCTCACAACCCTGCGGTAAATATAACGGGCACAAAACAAGTCACGTGACCGGTCCCCAGGTGGTAGGGACCAGTCTGAGTTCTACCAGTTCCTATGAAGTGGACCATCCACTTTAACATGGGGATGGCCTAGGATGGGGTTAAATGCTACTTATATGTACTTTGTAACTTGTCTCTGAACTATCTTATGGAGTCCTAATCGGTGTAGATTAATATAGATTATATATAAATATTATTCCCAAATTCAGCTGTAATTATCGACTAATTTATTTTTTCATTGCTACAAATCCAAGTAGAAATTGTATTTTATTTTTAAGCGGTGTCTTTGATAGGATTCGAACCGACAACCTCCTGTATGACAGGCTAGTACACTACCCACTCGCCCACAAGGGAACTTATATTTCAATGTTGTAAATACAAGTTAAGCTGGAATTAATATCTGAATATAGTTACGGAACAGGTTCCTGAGTGGAATGGCAGTCTCATTGAAGGGAGACAATTGATATTATATAGATACTATTGATCCAGGTGCATCGACTTAGTTCAGTGCCGTTTACTAATATACTAGCCGGAGTACCAACTAAATTGATTGAAAATGGTTAATATTTCACCATTTACACAATATGTCTTTTTTCACCATTCACTACTCCTTATTTTTGGTACCAGTCTCACTTTCTAGAGTCATGGGACGAGTACTTTTGGATCATTTGTCACCAAATTTTCCGCAGGGAAGTTACAGAAACTAGACACTGAATTTGATGTTGGATTAAAGATTCACTAAAGAGAAAATGTAGCTATCGTCAAGCCATGAACAATGATATGCATTATCTTATGGTCGGACTACAAATGGCGACGCAGTATACAAAAAACTGAAACAAAAACACTAATTGTTTGTATGAATGAGCAAATTGCTATTTTCCAGTATTACATCATGTTGATAACTACCATATTTTCTCTTGGTCAAAGATATTGTTATAAGTATAATATGTACTTTGGTTCGTATCTATTAAAACATATTTCATTAATTAACAAAAAGAAAAATGAAAGTGTGCCAATTTAGCTCAACATTTTTACATATTGTGGCATAAGTTATTGTCTTGACACCAACTGCAACCAATTCCAGCATCATCATTTTATGAATACCTAAAGAGTGATTTATTAATATTGATCAGGTAAAATGATGTAAAAGATTTACAGTACAACAAAGGAATAAATTAAAATATACACGCCCCTTTCGAAATTTAAACAAGTTGTGACAATAAACTTCTAGTCATTATAATGTTATATAAACGATAAAATTTATGCTCATCTTTTTTTTTTAATTTAAAACGCTCGTTAGAGAAGAGGCAGCCATATAAGAACAAACTAAATATATTTTTATAACCAAAGTACTTTTAGGAGTAAAAAATAATTACCACAAATATTATCTAACCAACACCTGTACCAGTGGTAAGTAAAAGTTCATGCAACTTCAGCAGCAACAGAAATGCATTGCAAACACAAACGCCAGCTTTATTAAAAATTTACTTCCCATACCAAATGAAAAGTATTCAACCAAGCAGTCAATTAATATTGAAGAGGCTCTTAACCAGTTGGAAGAGCTGAGTCGAATGGTTTGTAAAGTACCTGCAAATTTACAACATTATTTACAAGCAGGCAGTTAGGCAGGCATGATGCATGTTGCCTTTTTTTTCTTTCATACTCTAGTGTCCGTTTCTTTGGCCACATTTCTGTTTAGTCTGCTTATCGTTTTTGTTGTTGTTGTTATTGTACTCATTGACTTGTTGCAATATTTAATAATTTTTTTGTAATTATTTATGAAAAAGTGAAAATATTTATAAAATATGGTCGATTATACAATACTGTTTAGATACAATAAAAAGTGTCTGCATTTAATGAAGTGTTCAACTCTTTTTTCATTGTGACACAGGTTTTTTTCTTTTCGTTTGTTGTTGCTTTTTATTTTCCCCATCATACTGTTTCTTTGGCATCTTCGTCTTTAGGCCAGCATAACTTATTTTCTTAATTATTCCATAATCGATTATGGCTTTAGTTGGTCAATTTTATGTAAGCCACACACCTTGTGACCGTTGCTACAACTCAGCTAGTAATCAAGTTGTATGTTTGTCGCACAAACGGTACAATTTAGTGTGCGATCTTATGCTCAACTTCATTTTAAAATCAACTTGTGAGCAAGTAAAGATGTCTCATTTTATGTTGCCCGCAAACAAAACTCACATTCAATGTTTAATGCAAGATGGTCACAACAAGAATAAACACATATACTACTTAAAATAGTATGCGAAAGACGAACAAACGTTGCGACAATGTTGTACAACATATCAAAAATCAAAACTCTTTGACCTTTCGTACAACCAAGTCACAATTTAATACAACGTGCCCACAAACGTAGCAATTTCGTGTAAAATCTACTCAAGTTGTACCAACGGCTGTAACGTGTATGGCTTGCTTCATATGGATTTAAAAAAAATTAATCATTTTTTAAATTGAAACATAAACCGAAGTAAAATGTTTTGTAGAAAAAGCCATTAAAGAAGTTTAGAAATTGTAAAAAATTATACACACATCAGTTATACATAATTAAAATCGTTTGAAAAGTGTACAACAACATAATATAATTTTTTGTATTTACAAGGCTCTAATCACTGATTTTGGTACAGAGCACCAAAAAATATATGTGTATCAGCGCACGGAGTACTATTTGATGGTAAAAAGGACAATGAATTAAAAAAATCTTTGAGGAAACAGCTGAAATGTTTGTACCACATTAAAGTGCATAAAATTCTGGGACACTAGACAAAAACTCTTTTTATTTTAATTTTCTGTTATGCCGCTACGTATTTCCAAAGTAAAAGTTTGTTTGGTGTTTTTCTTGCTCATATTTGTTTCCTTTTGAAAATAAATTTATTTATATTTATAGCCATCCAGTTCAAAGGGCAATTTTTCTAATAAAAAAGAATTCGCAATAAAAATATTATTCCTGCAGGAGGTAATATAAGAGAGAGAATTTTAGTTTTCAAGCTAGTTTTTTCCGACCCGGCGCTGCACGGGCCATAAACATTTTGAGTAGAAGTTCTTAAGCGTTATTTATCTGCTATCTGGTCTAGCAATATAGAAGAAATAATTATAAACAAAAACGATTTCAATACAAAGATCCCATTAAACAGATTACTGTGTATCCGTCTACTAATTGTGTGTCCATCCGCAATTTTTAATAGTATTAAACTTTTCATATCATTAAAAAAAAATGTTGACACTCGGTCAAGAAATGAAAGCAAACCCAGAACTACGCTCTGTGGGAAAAAATTTTCTCCAACGATTTAAAAAAATATTACAGTATAAATCTGCATGGAACCGCTATCAAGCAGAAAAACAATTTTACTAATCGGTTTATAAATGACAGAGTTAATCATGGGGGAGCAAATCTTTCCAACCATTTTCGAAAAAAAAATTATGGGACTAAACTTCAGGCAAACACTCAAAAAAAAACAATATTTAAAATCGGTTGACAAATGAGAGAGCAAATTTTTCCACCGATTTTCAGAAGAAAATTTAGAAGAAAAAACTGCAAGCAAACCCTTTCAAATCAAAAAAAAAATCATTTTAAAAATCGGATGACAAATGACAGAGCTATGCGTGGGGACGAAATTCCCACTCCCATTCCCTTCATTTCGACAAAAATAATGGAACTAAACTTCAGGCAAACGCCTTGCAAACAAAAAAATAAACTTGTAAATCGGTTGACAAATGACACAGTTAGGCGTGCGGGGGAGGTTTTGACCCATTTTATCCCCTCTTGGTCCAAAATGTGAAAAAAGAACAGCCTATATTAATTGTGCGGCAAATATCTATCTGTGTACCAAATTTCATATAAATCGGTTTAGCCGTTTAGGCATGATGCCGTAACAAGAATCTGCAAACAAACAAACAAATATCTCATTCTTATATAATATATGGATTAAAGCCGATGTGCAGAATCTAACGGAAGATAGCAGTGGGCGAAGAGAAAAGTTATCTCTACCCATGATGGCGCACACAACTCAAAGGAGCTTCAGAGCGGTTGACAATTTGAGCGCTTCAAATATTGTGAAAGAAATTACTTCATTATCATCAAGAGCAGTTAGATATTGTAAAGGGGTTTTAAAAACTGAGAAAATAACATAGATGTATAAAGAAACAACACTATATATTCTAGTGGAGGCCTAGTTATCACGACATCAATACAACATCATCTGATTTTTCGCTCCAGAAAAATTTCCCTTTTATTCTAAAGTGTAATGAGCAACGAAGCGGTGTTACCCTGGAAATGCGTTCATAGCAATAAATAGCTGCTCGGCGTTTCTTCCAAACTGCAGATCTTTCAGCAAAAATGGCAAACTAATAAAACGAATATATATATAATTATGGTTACTGTTTCGAATGCGTTTCATATAAATATTGACCACTTTCAGGAGTTTTTTCTTAATCTCCCATTGGAGCATAGGGCGCCAATCATTATTTGTTAGCGATTCGGTAGCAATTTTATTACAGGTAACGTAGGTTACTAACTTTCATTCCCAAGTTTGGTGATAGGGCTGCTATCTGAGCACCCAAACGTGGTGTAGTGTTGGAGCCAGAGTTTCAGAGAATTCAGTGTTCGCATTCCTCCTAGTTCCTGAGACGCTCTTAGGCTATTCAGGGTTCACCGACACTCCATCCGTCCTTCCTTACGGACTTGGGACTTGCGACAGAATTTCCTCTATGTAGTTCTGAAGGTTATACCGCCTAAGATCGGTCGCCAGAGCCTCATTAGTGAAGACAGGAGACACCAAGTCCTTTATGGACAGTGGGTGAGGTTGACAATTGAAAAGGATAGGCTGTGTATACAAATTGATAAATCAATTGTTTTCGCATCACATTTCCGTAGGCCTCCCTTTTTCTTAATATCGCTATATATTTTTTGAAAATGTATCCTTATGGTTGCTACTTAATAGAGAAAAGAATGATGACGTTTTTTTTGGCAAAAATTTTTAAAAATTAAAATTTTTTTAAGTCTTCAAATTAAAAATTGTATACTTTCCAACTCAGATGGAATGTTTCCATCAGCTTTTCTTTTGACTATACAAAATATTGTTGCGTAACTTAAAAATAAGCAATTGTAGCAATCGCCCCTTATTTGTATGTGGCACTTATTGTACCAAATAAAAGTTAAAAAAAAGAACTGAGATCCGCATAAAAACATAAATGTGAAAATAAGGCAAAAAGCCTATCCAAAAATTTCGACCACCGTCAAAAGTACTGATATCAAATATAAACCAAATTCTTGATAGGTCGAATACCATCTCATCTCTGGACAACCTGTTAGCTTGTAAATATTTGTTTTACCTTTCTAATATGGTAAAAAATTATGGGAGAAATGTTGCCAATCTAAAAGTTTGCCTAGATATGAGATGGTATTGTACCTATCAAGAGCTTGGTCCTAATTTTGATCTCAGTTCTTTTACGGCCGAAATTTTTGGTTAGGAACTCGGCCTTATTTTCACATATATGATTTTATGTGGGTCTCAGTTCTTTTCTCTAAGCTTTTATTTGGTACAATAAGTGCCGCACACAAATTAGGGGCAATTGCCACAATTGCTTAATTGCCACAATTACTTACTATTTCGGTATATACATATTGGCTGAAAAGGGAAAAATATATCTATATCTATATTCTATAAAAGAATGACTAGCAAAAAATCTACTGCTTCTGGAATAAAATTTCATATTAATTTTAAATGAAAAATTATCAATCTAACCTTAAGTGTCTTTAATTTAAAATTTTTCACTATTGAAACAGTTTTGTTACAAACGTTACATTTCATTCTAAATCAACATGACTATAACTTTAATTTCAAGTAAATTTTATGTTAAATAATCATTAAATAATGTTAAATGAATTAAAATGAAATTCATTTTACATACGATGGGTATTTGTTTAGTATATAGCCAAAGTAGATTTTGAAGCTGTTGTGGCTGCAGTGGTTAGGGCGTGGCTGGGGCAGCCAACTACAAAATAGCTTTATTAAAGTCAATTTGTTTCACCTTGATATAATTATTATTCAACATGATTCGTAGTGTTGTTTCAATGTCAAATTCAGGTGTTTTCAACTTGAAATAACTTTGATTCAACACACAGAGAAAACAGATTCATTGTGACAACCAAATTCATTGCCAATCGAATTTCGTCAGTTACATGTACTATCTTGAAATTCAGTTGTATATTCCAATCGAATTCAGTTGTACATTCCAATCGAGGAATTGAATATACCAGCAAAGCCATTAAAATAAAATACTATTGTGAATAAAGGATTAAAAATTCACAATTTTTAATATATTTTAGTTTAGGCAAACACAAAATTGTGCCAAAGACAAAAACACAAATACATACAAAAATTAAAGGAAATTATAAAATTCTGAATATAATTAGCTATCCATTGAAAAAATTTGATTTGTGATCCATTTTCTGACTTTCCACAGATTGCCTGTAATTTATGCATTGAATTATTAACGTATTAAGAGCATTAAGAGAGATTAATTTTTTACATACCAAACATAAAAAAACAATAATAGCAAGCTTAAAGTATGGGTCGTTGCTAGCTTTCTTAAGATAAGGTAATGTGCTCACTTACGATTTTCATAAGCCTTAACCTTTTTAGATATCTTTGAATTGAAGCCAACGTTACAGCACTGAACTATTCCCTTGGTACGACTAATAATCTCAGATCATGATTGGAGTGTAATTACGGTGAAGTTATTTACATATGTTGTATGAGATCTTCTTTATTTCCTTCAGCTACAGTTAACCAAGCCAATCCGCTGTTGAAGCGATTAAATCTGACCAAGCAAGATTGCTAGTTTTATAATTTTTTAAAGCTTTCAGAGGAAACACGAAATCAATCACTATTAATTGAAACGGACTAAATAATAAGAAAACTTACCTTTAACAATAGTAAAGATTCAAATTGGTTGATTGAATTGGAGTTGAATATTATATATTTTGTTATTAATTAATTTTAGCTGTCAAGCAGTCCTATTACCAATATTTTATTTGCTCCAAACTTCTATTCGGTTGGAAACATCAAAGCAGTACTTTGAAAACTACAACCAAATTTTGAGGTATATTATTTCAGTTATAAAATCAGAAATATTATTGAGTTTATTAAAATTCAGTACTTGCAATGGAATATTATTTAAGTGAGTGCAATTTTAATAGTTGTAACTGTTTTCCAACTGAACTGTTTTCTCTGTGCATGATTCTTCATATTGTTCCAATATCAAATTCACGTTGTTTAAACTCGAAATAACATTGATTTAGCCTGATTTTTCGTATTATTTCTCTACCAACTTCACTTTGATTTAACTGTACTGCGATATTAAATCAACATGAAATATAGTTAATTCAAAACGATAAATGTTCCTTCTTGCAAATCATATTGAAGTAACATGAAGCGCCTATGAAGGAAAATCACTACCGAAAAATGTTAAATTAACCTGGTTTTCGTCGATTTTCCATTGAAATTTTTCTATGTGTATGTAACTGTGCAAAATTTATATAATTTCATTGAACCTTTCTCAAAATTTTTGGAAATAGATGAAAAACTGCAAGAAACACGCTCTTCGCGAATATCTCGAAAAAGCTTCTTAAGAAAAATAAATGAATAAAAAACATTTATTTTTTTTTTTGTTGCAGTGTAGCGTATTCATAGAAAGCGTAAAAGCTGTCAACCCTGTTTGTGGCAATATATCGTCATGTGAAATACAAAAAGGCCTAACATGATTTCTAATTATAAAAACGATTTTTTCTGTGTAGAAGTTTTTTTTAGCTCTCCTGATATATTCTTAAGAATGATGATAGGCCCTTTTGCATTTTATATGATGATATCTAAAAAAAACTTAAGATCCACCTACAACAACTAGCGTAAGAAGTTCTTAATTATTGAGGCCATACTCGGATGTAAAGAAGGGACATTTTTACTTTCAACTGAACGGGAGATTATTAAATGATGGTTGTAGCAGTAAACTAAAAATTGATGTCATTTCTAGCGCTAGTTAGTAATAAGCAAATTACCTTTGTGATTTCAAATTTGAATATTAGATTGAAGTTGAAAAAAAAACTAGACAGAAAAAATTTTATATTATTTGTAAATAATATTCATCCAGTGTAAGATCGAATAAAGTAACAAATTAATGACAGATAAAATTATTATCAAAAAATTTTCAAACAAAAGTTTGTCTAAAAATAAATTTCATTTTCAGTAAATGTTCTTTACATAATCAATGATTTGTTTGTTTTGCTCTTATTTAGGACGCCAACACGAAAACCAACAAGAAAAACTGTGTGGTGAAAAAACCCCCGATGACGACATACACACAAATAACAACAACAACAATGATAGCAAAAGGAATGCGATTGTACCGAGTTTGTTTACTGAAGAGTTTTGAGTGAATCAATTCGTTAATGTCGTTGTGTTAATTCTCATTCATTTTTTTAGAGTCTTTAGATAAACATTCAGACTAGAACATATTCAACAAAGTGAAATTTCAAATGCTTAATGGATGATGATGACCCAGAGAAAAATTTTGTTTCATATATAAAAAAAATCCAGTAAATATTTTTGTTTAATTAAGTAAACTATTTTGTTTAATATTTGTTAGTATTTTTAGACTAACTGTTTTCTAAACTGAGACAAAAATATTGTTTGATTTTTTTCAGAAAATTCAATAAATCTTTTTGTTTGATTTGGTAAATGGTTTTGTTTACAAAATTCGTAAATAGTTTTAGATAAATTATTTTATAGATTTAAACAATTTGTTCATTGAAAAAAAAACAGTTTTTTTAATGAAATCGTTGAGATATTTTTTTCTATATATACAAATTTGTTTGTAGGTCCGTTCCTAGACAAAATATTTACAATTTCATTGAATTCCTTTAGTCTTAGAATTCAATTTAGTCTTTTCTGTAAATTAAAAATTAAAAAAAAATCCTATTTAAAATATTTTAAATACCTTTTTATTGGTTACAAAGTCGTTCTGCATCTTTAATGTAACAATATATTGTTACTAAATTCATTTTTTGACTCATCCAATAATCATGTTGATTAAATAAGTTTTCGATAAATAAATCATTTGTTTATTGGTAACGGTTAAATTGCCACAACTTAAACTTGAACATATCTTAAAAAAACGTGTTTCCAATAAATTAATGAAAAGGTAACGAGGATAGTGTAATAAAATATAAGATTTTGTATCTTAATAAAATTACTATATTTGTAGTTCTTTAAAGTTTTGAAATTAAACTTGATGAACTTTGTCAAAACACATTTGAGATTAAATAGTTTTTTAAATATCAGTTTTTATATAAAAAATCAAGCCATGATGCCATAAGCAATCAAAGCAAATAAGTATGAAAATAATATACAATTTTATCTGTAGAGCTCCTTAATTTGGCGCTTAGAGTCTTCTATAAAAAGTCCTTGTAAAGTTCTTGAAAAGTTCTTTCAATTTAATTTTTACAATTAAATCATTTTTTATTGAGAAATAATTTGTCAAGCATGTGGCAATTGAAAAGCACAAAGACCAATTTCTTGACTTTTGTAAGGGTCGAAAAAATGATTTAATTGTAAAAATTAAATTGAACGAACTAAAGCCTGAATAATAAATTTCTTTGGATAAAACCCATATAGTTCGACTAAATACACACAACTTCAATTAGTTCTTTCAATATTTATCAATGCGGTGCCAATTTTCTAGTGAACTTTTTAAAAATTCTAGGACTTTCACGTCTCTTATTGTAAATTTTTTGATGCTACGAACTAAAACTCTAATCGAATCACACATTTAGAAATTCCGTACAACCCTCGTTACTACACATCCTAACAAACCGTTTAAATGAAATTTTCTTCACAAGCGATTACACTGACATTAGATGATTACAACAAACTATTATTATATAGTATTATTTTATAAATTTGTTGAACTACAATAGTGAAAAAACAACTTTTTGCACGTACACACGGCAAGACATGTTAACCAGGCAATTTACGGATTCATGTTGTTATTTCAATGCTAAAACTGCTACATATAACTTTCAACATTTTGCACAATATGAGCTAAAAGAAAAAAAGTTCAACTGAAATAAAGTTAAATAGACAATATCAAATCGAAATAAAAACACATTGTTATATTCGTGGTTGATATTGTCATATTCTTAATGTCACATACAAGAAACAATAATAAAAATCTGTAGTAAACATGCATGAAACTCATGCAACCTGGTATGATGTTCTGCTTAATGATTACACAAATGACGTTCATTCATTCATACACTTATTGTTGTAAAATGTTCTATTTAAGTTTTTTTTTTTTGCTATCATCAAATAGTAGCTTCAAATTGAAGGTAAACTTTCAATTTCAATTAATCCAATATGGCATGATTGGTTGCTCTTCGCTTTTCAGCATATACCCGTGAATACTTTCGTATAAAAAAATATATGAACACAATGTTCTTTTCATGCTGATCTCAATTTAATAATTATGGAAATTCTTTTGTGAATTGTTTTTTGAAACGTTACAAAGTCAGACTAATGAAGTCAATATATGAAAACGTAAGACTTAAGACACAAACTTTGCTAAGAAATGCTGTCCAGATAATTAAGTATGACAATGAAGTGAATGTTTAAGATGCCATTATTTAAGGTTAGATTTAACATTGAGAGCAAGTGCGATCAGTGCGGCCATATCTAAAAATATTTTGCAGCTAAATCGGGCCAAAAATAATCCTAAAAAATGCTAAAACAAAACTTGAAATGTTAAAAAAGAATGCTAAAACTTTAAAAGTTCTTTTTAACTTGGATTTTTTCATAACTCGTTTATTTTTTATAATATACCACTATTTTCTGGCAGATATTTGATTTTATTCGAGTTAAACAAGAATAGTTTAGGTTAAGTTAGGTTGAACAGGCTGCTGGTTTCTAAAAACCGCCCCACTTGGGTCCTTTGGTCGCTTTGTGATACCTGGGATGGATAGTAGGGAAATTTAAGAAGGTGGCCTGCCTATCCCATATAGGTTGGGTCAAAGTTAAATCAGCCCGAGTACCGTATGAGTGAATTAAATGGCGCATTCCCCAAGGTCACCTAGTTCGGATAGTGAAAGATTTCTTAAATATGATGCCCTATTTATAATTAGTGCTGGACATCGACAGAGGAGGTGCTTGACAGTCTCATCCTCCTCCTCGTTCTGATAACTTCTGCAGAAATCGTTAGAAGCAAGATTTAATCTTCTGGCATGGGCACCAATGAGACAGTGCCCCGTTATGACCGCTGCGAGTATACGATGTGAAAATCAATACAAAGTTTAATTTGGTATTATTTTTTTTTAAGAATTTATCTAATTACACAGTGCAACAAGAAAAAAACACTCGGACTTGACAGTATAGGTTCGATTGTACTACCACGACGTAGTAAAACACTATACTTAGTTTGGCGAAATTGGTGACCAATTTCCTTTTATGGACCTCCAAAATTGTGGAAATCAGCCGGCCCCCAAAAAAATGTGTCATCAGTTTTTGGCCAACAGCTATTGGTGATACCGCTTAGCTATATATAGCAATGATGTAAAAAAATAGTGAAAAGCCACAATTTTTAAGGTAAAAAGTTGGCTGTGTCAGCTATTAGGGTGCCTAGACACGTTCATATTGCATATGTTTACAAAAGCTGTTCAACTCTATCGTAGCTATAAGTTTGCCAAATATTGTTAGTAAAATATAACGAGTCCCTGTAAGTTATTCTGAAAAAAGTGAAAAAAAAATGTTTTCCTTAATTTTTCCAACAAAAGGTTTAGGAAAAAAATTTTTTGGCATAAAATTTTAAAATGACTTTATTAAGCGGACTCTTAGCTACATTATTGCCATATATGGTTAAGTGGTATCATTAAGTTTGAATTAGCTGTTGGCCAAATATTGATGACACCGTTTTTTGAGGCTACCACTGATTGCCAGAAAATTTGGAGGTCAATAACAAGAAACTGGTCACCAAATTCGCCGAACTGAGTATAGGGTTTTACCACACCGTGGTAGTATAATCGAACCTGTGCTGTCCAGTTCTTGTGTCTTTCTAAAAGTCTTCATTTGTCGTATAGTGTTTTAAACGACATTAATTGGGATTACTTTAAAATTATTTATTTACTTAAATGAAGTTCATTTGCTGATAGTTAAGCATTGTCTATATGCATTTCATTGGCGCCTTACTAAATCGTCAGTAGACTTCAACCACAACTTTGAACAGTTACAAACCTCTTATCTTATGCACAGACTTTGAAAAACAATTTGGGAATTTACAAATGATAACATTTTTGAAAATCACAAAAGAATAAAATAAGCGTAGTAGGCTTAGAAAATTATGCAAAACTGATTTTTCTACTTATGCAAAGTTATTTTTCTACACCTTTAGACAATACTTAACTATCAGCAAATAAACTTCATTTAAAATAATATTATGACAATATGTCAAATAATAAATTGCTTATTATTTATTTACTTTTTTGAAAAGAAAATTACAGTAAAAAATTTTTGAGCTAAAAGTTATTGGCTAAAGTATTGGATAGAGTATTAAACAAACACACCTCATAACTGAAACTTGAAATTCCACTATTTGAAATTAAACTAGAAGAAAACTTCACTTCAAGTTTTGTCTTTTCATGTTTAAAAATAATTTAAAAGTTGCAAATATATATACTCAAACTTTCTTTTACTTGTCAGATAATTAAAAATTCACTAATTTAAGAGGCGGGGGAGTAGTTGCACGCACTAATTTTATAATTAATGTGGGTTACCGACTCATTGCACTAAGCCCTTTAATTATTCAAATAAAATTCAAAGAAATTTGTGAATCCAAATTGATTATTAGGCTAAGGTTTGTAATGTTATATTCAGAAAGAAAATTGCTGATAATGCAAATTTCATGATTGGTTAAAAGAAAACTATGTTTTTAATTGATCATACGTTTTCTATAATTGAATATTGTTTCTATTTTTTTCTGTTTAAGTATAATGCGCTTTCCGAAATGACTAAATATCGAAATAATTTGCCTTTCTAACTTGAGCTTTAAATGAAATCAGTCATATGCATAGATTTATCACACACATACACACGCCAGTGATTTATTATATTTCAACAATTTTTAATTACGTATTTAAAAGTTAAGACAATATTAATACTTTAACGCCCCAGGAGATTTATTAGAAAGAAGAAAAAGAATTAAGGAAAGTTGTATGCAGTAACTAAAAAAAACTAAAAGTCTATTAAGAAAGACTAGAATTAAATTATATTCTTACCAGTAACTCAAGCATGCGGCAAAAATAAATTTATTTTAAATAAAGCTGTTAACCTCTGTTGTAACTTAAGTTTATCTAAGCAGTTTGTCTTCCTGGTTTGTAGATCAAATCTCCATCTATAAGTAAATAAGTTGAGACAATATTTCATTGTTTGTTTCTAGTTAAAATTATTATGTTTATTTAAACGTTTATGAATCAATATCATTTTAACACAATCAACACGTTCTCTTTTTTGTTCTTGCAATTTTCATTATTTTAATCAACTGCATAATTTTTATATAACTAACACACTATATTTCATATTATCACAGTTAAGTACAAGAGTATTAATTTTTCAATTAATTTTATTTGTTATAAGTAAACACATAAAATGGAATTAATTTTAATGGAAAAATCTATAAATTATCGCTTGGCTATGTTTAGATATCTTAAAGACTTTTTTGTTGCACTTTTAAAATCATAATATTGTTATTGCAAACAAAGTTCTATTAAATTGTCAGATATATGTTAAACATTTTTTTTTTATATTTTAAATTGTATAAAGTAATTTTTTAAGTTAAAAATCAAGAATGCTAAGTTTGCATTTTAGGATACAGGGTGAAATATTTTTTTAAGTTCAAGCAATTGTAATTTTTGGTTTCTTTAATTTGTATCATAATTATTTAGCCATTTTACTGTATTTAAAAGAAATATACTAACGATTTTGCTCAATGAAAATAAATTGATGATTCATTTAAAAATGTCTTCGACTTAAATACTAATCATGAGAAGTTTGCTTTTCTGTTTTATTAAGCGACTTTCTTCATGTTACTTCTTATTGCTTCTTATTGTACCAGGCAATCAGAAATTTTGAATGAATTCTATCAATTTATATTAGACTCTATTTTGACCAGTGTTAATTCAGCATAATTATTCTACTACAAGCAAAGTATTAAGCAACAAAAAATTTAGAAACAAAATTAATAAGGGTGCAATGACCACTTTCAAACAGAGTATTAGATTACCTACACAGAAAAAACTAAATTTCATTTTCTGTAAAGGAATTCAATGAAATAGTAAATATTTTGTCTAGGAACGGACCTACAAACAAATTTGTAAATATAGAAAAAAATATCTCAAATATTTTATGGAAAAAAACCTGTCTTTTTGCAGTGAACAAATTGCTTAAATCTATAAAAAAATTTGTCTAAAAATATATACAAATTGTAAACAAATCAATTTACTAAATCAAACAAAAAGATTTTCTGAAACAATATCAAACAATATTTTTGTCTGAATTTATAAAACAATTAGTCATACTAACAAATACAAAATAGTTTACTTAATTAAACAAAAATATTTAGTAGATTTTTTTAATATATCAATCAAAATTTTTGTCTAAGGCATCCTCATCATCATCATCATCATGCATTAAGCATATATGAAATTTCACTTTGTTAAATGTGTTCAAGTCTGAATGTTTATCTAAAGACTCTAAAAGAATGAATGAGAATTAATGCAAAGACATTAAAGAATTGATTCACTCAAAAATCCTCAGTAAACAAACTTTGTACAATCGCATTCCTTTTGCTATCATTGTTGTTGTTGTTATTATTTGTGTGTAAGTCGTCATCGGGGTTGTTTTTTACAGCACACTTTTTCTTGTTGTTTTTGGTGTTTGCGTTCTAAATAAAAGTCAAACAAACAACTTCTAGATTATGGACAGAACATTTATTGAAAATTTAATATATTTTTAGACAAACTTTTGTTTGAAAATTTTTTGGTGATAATTTTTTCTGTATAAAAGAATTCAAAAGTTTATGACTATGTGTGTTTGCTACACTCGATCAAAGTCCCTGGTTTGCAGTCAAGACTTGAATTTTATACACCACTAATCAATTAATACTGTCACTCTTAGAGCTGTTTGTCATTTGATAGTCGAGTGCTCTGCGCGGAAAAGAATTCTGATAAGATTAGCGGAAGCTATCGAAACATGTCAGTTCAACACTTGGTGTAGTTAACATTTTTCTTTGTCTACATATTCACATTTATCTCAAAATAAATATATAATTTAATTGAAAAATTTAATTAAAACCGATCTCAAGTCAAAATAATTAAATTTCCTTGGATATAAACCGATACAGTTCGACTATAACTCATAACTTAATTGATAAACTCTAAAGGCACATAGAAAGAGGATGTAAATGTTCAAATGAAACTGAAGAAACAAACATCCACACACTAGTAATTTTAATTATCGATGATAATTCATACTATAATAGAGAAATAATAAGAAGCTTAACAGAAGACCCAAAGGAAAAAGTGAATAACAACAAAGGAGTTCACAAGGTAGTCCTAAGTGTTCTAACTATTGTTGGTACTAACGTTATACAATAGTTGTATGTTTGTTGTGGAAATTCTCAATAAAAAAATATAATGTGACACTACAACTTATTTAGATATGTTTTTATAATGTGCTATGTGTTCAGCTGAATAATTTTCGCATAAAACCGTCTCTATTTAAAATTAAAATTTTTGTATTTTTATTGCATGTACATAAATATTTTTTATTTAATATTTTGATGTTTAATTTTTGAAGTCCTTAGTATTTGAATATATGACAGGGTATTCAAATATGTCCTATTTGAAATGTTGTACTATGTTAGTACCTATGACATTAGTACACCTTCTGAATTCCTTTAATAGCTATCAAATGAAATACAGCTCTAAGAGTGACAGTATGAATTGACTAAAAGTAGACGATTTTCAACTCTTGAATGCAAAGCAACGACTTTGGTCGCGTGGCCTACGCGGAAAAGAGCTCTGACGAGACTAACGGGAGTTATTGAAATATGTCGGATCAATCCTCCATAAAATTTTTTTTCTTTCTTTACATGCTTCAAATTTATCTCGAAATAAAAAATAATTTAATTGAAAAATTAATATAAAACCGAACTCAAGCCAAAATAATTAAAATTTCTTTGGATAAAAACCCATACAGTTCGATTATAACTCACAACTTAATTGTTAATAAATTTATTTGATTTAAGAAATCAAATTTTAGCGCGAGTCCCAGGAACTCTCTGAAACTCAATTTTTTTTATTCCGGGGAAGTGAAAAATTCCGGGAAACTTACAAAAAATAGTACTTCGCAGGCGTGTGTAGTTTAATAAATAACAATAAATAAATATTGTTTTTCATATATCTCAGGAACTATTTAATGGATATGACTTCTTTTTGTGCCCATAATTTCGTTCGTATGATTACTTTTTTGCGGTATAACGGTCGGAAAAGTTATTTCACAGAAAAAATAGACAAGAATTATGTTCAATAAAACCATATTATTGAAAGAAATATGAATTTTAATAACATTTGTCATTAAGTTGATACAATATTTCGTTATAAATATTTCTTTTACATGCCGGTTACTCCTCTTCTTTTCATACATACCCTGCGGAAAATTTGGTGACAAATGATCCAAAACTACTCGTCCTATGACTTGAGAAAATGAGACTGGTACCAAAACTAAGGAGTAGTGAATGGTGAAAAAGACATATTGTGTAAATGATCACATATTAACCATTTTCAGTCAATTTAGTTGGTACTCCGGCTAGTATTGTATTAAACGGCACTGAACAAATTCGATGCACCTGGATCTAAGGTCTATCACATAGTATCTATATAATATTAATTGTCTCCCTTCAATAAGACTGCGATGCCACTCAGGAACCTGTTCCGTAACTATATTCAGATATTCACTTCAGCTTAACTGGTATTTATAACATTGAAATATAAGTTCGCCTGTGGTCGAGTGGGTAGTGTACTAGCCTGTCATGCCGGAGGTTGTCGGTTCGAATCCTATCAAATAAAAATAAAATACAATTTGTACTTGGATTTGTAACAATAAAAAAATAAATTAATTGATAATTTCAATTGAATTTGGGAATAATATTTATATAGAATCTATATTATTCTACACCAAGATAGTTCAGAGACAAGTTACAAGGTGCATACAAAGTATCAATTAACCCCATCCTAGGTCATCCCCATGTAAAAGTGGCTGGTCCGCTTCATAGGAAGTGTTAGAAATCGGACTGGTCCCTACCACCTGGGGACCGGTCACGTGATTTGTTTTGTGTCAGTTCCATTTACCGTAGGGTAAGTAAATACTTAAAAAAAAGTTTTATCTCATAAAAAATAAGTGGGATAATACAATAGAATAATACACTAGAGTCGGTTGGTCCAATTATTTCTCAGGTAAGCCGCTATAAAATATTCGCAATATAAAATACTAAATTGATAAGAGGGACACTTGTATAAGACCTGCGAGGTAGTGTTATACACTCACAGAAAGCACCAGTTGTTTCTCAGGGAAGGAGGTATAGGAGGTGGAATCTGCCAGAGGCATAGAAAATGTAGAGTCGGTGTGTGCAATTGTTTCTCAGGTAAGCCACTATAGAAAATTCGCAATTTAAAATAATAAAAGGTATACTTTTAAAAGGTCCAATTGTTTCTTAAGTAAAGCGCTATAGAAAATTCACAATTTAAAATAATAAATCGATAAATGGGACACTTGTAGAAGACCTGCGCGGTAGTGCTCTACACTCATAGAAAGCACTTCGGCAATAGAATAATAAACTAGAGTCGGTTTGTCCAACTATTTCTCAGGGAAGGAGGTATAGGGGGTGGAATCTGACAGAGGCAGAGAAAATGTAGAGTCATTGTGTCCAACTGTTTCTCACGTATGGCGCTATAGCAAATTCGCAATTTAAAATAATAAATCATTAAAAGGGTCACTTGTAGAAGACCTGCGCGTTAGTTCTATACACTCATAGAAAGCACTTGGACAATAAATAATAAACTCCAGTCGGTTGGTCCAGTTGTTTCTCTTGGATAAAACAATAGAATAATACACTGGAGTCGGTTGTTCCAATTGTTTCTCAGGTAAGCCGCTATAGAAAATTCGCAATATAAAATACTAAATTGATAAAAAGGACACTTGTAGAAGACCTGCGCGGTAGTGTTATACACTCACAGAAAGCACTTGGGCACAGAAAGCACTTGGGTTAGTCCAATTGTATCTCAGAGAAGGAGCTATAGGGGGTGGAACTGACAAAGGCATAGAAAATGTAGAGTCGATGTGTCCAATTGTTTCTCTGGTAAGCCGCTAAGAAAATTTGTTCTTTAAAATAATAAATCAAGAAAGTATGCTTTACGTCCGGGAAGGCCGACTTCGTATCCCAGCCATGGCAACACTTTTTTTTTAAATTTATATATATTTTATTTCTTTTGAAATAATTTTATTATCAATACAGTGGAATTCTTTATCACAGGAAATTTGAAAAATAAAAATTATTGAATACCGGGATTTTGTTATCAAAAACGAAACTTGTTTTTTTTTTGTGTTGCGAATATAAAATTTATAGTGTCAAAACTAAAATAACTCAAAAAAGTACCTTTATAACTTCTTTGCGATGAAGCATTGTAAGAAAGAAAAAATTCTTCGATATTGTGAAATAGGCAGTGAGAGCAATAGTAAAAACGTGCATATATAACCAAAAAATTAAACAATTTCATATCACTATTAATTGTGACGTGATATAAAAATTCCAATAATGCAGTTTTATATTGTATTTTGTGGCCAATCAAATGGGTGTGATGAAAAGTTAGTTTATTTTGCAGCGTTGAGTGGGAAAATATTTGCAACGACTTTCCGTCATCGCACGTCAAATTTTGTTGATAAACATACCTGTTTCGGCTAAGTGCCATCTTTAGTGTTCTATTGAACACTGTTCATGGCACATATCCAAAATCCGTCTGTTTATCAACCCAATTTGACGTGGGATGACGGAAAATCGTTCTAAATTAAAAAAAAACCCCGTCGGAAGAAAAACACAACACTGCATGAAAACAAATTTAAATATGATTGTCTGGTATGTAAATTAACCAAAATAAAGTCGAAGCAAGAACATTGTACAACAAGATTAAATTTCTTCAAAATAATAAGGTTCTGCTGACTGATTCTGTTAAAGTGCACCAAGAAAATGTATGCGTGTATCGGCGTTTTGAAAGTTTACATTCGTTTTAGGTGGATTTAAATTGCTTCACTTTTGTACAGAGTTGTAGTGACTTGGCATAGGAAATCTGGTAAGTCTTACGTTTATGGAATGAGATGTGCTCAGGGCTTTTATGTAAAACATTTTTGTGAAACATATTAACCCCATAACACTCTGTTGTATTAGGGCTTTTGTCTCTTGCTTAAAACAAGGGCAAATAGCTCCTTTTCAGCGGTGATATATCTAAATTCAAACGAAATGTTTTGAGAAGTCTTTATAAACATTTTGTTTAAAAATATATTTTAAACCTAATTTATTTTTCATCAATATTTCTTGTATCTTAATATATCTGTCACACTTTCGGTCATTGGCTCTCTAAGAACATTCACTTCATTAAACAGTTTTACTATTAATACCGTTGTTATAAAGGTATGTGTGTATGTACATGCAAATAATTTTATATCTAGATACAATTCCATGTAAATAGTTTATTTAACAGAAACAAATTATTGCTGATAAAATAAAGCATTCTGCGGGTCTTACCGTTAAGACCAGTTATTACAGTTTCAAATAATCTTTTATGATTTTAAAACATTCGGCCATTGACCGTTGAAATAAGTTATGTCATAGAATTCTATTCTAACAGATTTTCCATACACTTTGAAGTTTTTCCTCTATTTGTTCTTTTGATTCATTAGTAATTTAATTGGTTTCTTTATGTTCGAGTACTATTTGTTTGCTAAAAGGTGTGGCATTTCTTTGGTCTTTAACCAACAGTGGTTTAATTAAGTTTAGTTTAACTATAATTTCATTCTTACCCATTAGTTGTAATTTTAGTTAAGTTCTTATAGTGTAATGTAATGTTTTTTCTTGTTCTTGGTGTTTAATTACAAAAGCGGTATTATGCTTTAGGTATTATGCAATAGTAAGTGGTACATAATTGTTACTAAATTTTAAGGTTTGGCTTGTAAATATGTTTAATTAGTGCAAAAAAAAAAATTCAAAAGACTACTACATAGTTTTCTGGTGTTTTAAAGTTGCCTGAAATGTTTAATTAAATTTTTATCATTAAAATAATTTGTTAATATTCTTGGATTTTTTTTTCAACTTCTGATAACAAAGTGTGCTTCAAAATTTATTTCTTGCAGCTTTAGTAGGAGAGCGATAAAAAAACAGAACGTTTTTTAAATACTCATAAGTTTGATATTGAATATTATGGATTTCCAATTTATTGAACAGCTACGTGAATACTTTTAAAGAAAAATATAGTTGAGTTAATTGTATTCGAATATTTATTGTGTGTTTCGGGTAAGCTATATGCCAACATTTCATTGGTGCTAATGCCATATCTAAAGTTGGCTTTAAGCTGTTAAGCTATACAACAACTTTTATAAATCAAATGAGACTTACATAAATAACCTTTAACTTACGGCGTGAAAATTTTTAACATATTTAAAGAGCTGGTAGTAAACATTACACCGATTTATTTTTAGGGTATTATTATTGACGTTTATATACTCGTATTAAAATGGTTTCATACCTACAGTATTCAAGGTTAATTACTTCTGAATACGGAGTTAGGAGGAAAAATTAAGAAAATACCGGAATTAAAAAAAAATAGTTGTTTATTTTATAACCCATTTTGATATGAACAAAAAAATTGATTTCTTCTTTAAGTGTACATTTGAAAAAATATGAGCTCAACAAAAAAATAAATTGCATTTTTCCACAGCCTAAGAGTATATATTTACAAAAAAAAGGAACACTTCAATATCTCTTACATGTAAAAAGAATAACAACTAGTCTTTTAAGCTAAGTCACGAAGTACAAAGTTGTAACGTATAGGAAGAGGTGGTGGTAAATATTACACCATTTCCTTTTAACTATTGTTTGCTGCTGCTTCTCTGTTTGTTCATATTTTTGGAATGTGCACATTTTCCACTGTGTAACTGTACACTAATATCAAAATGTTGAAAAACTCGTTTTAAAACTCAAAAACAAACTAAAAACATTGTCTGCAAAAAAAGTTACGGCTATGTAGATGTGATAGTAAAATATATTATATGAACCAATCACACAAACGACGACGTGGTGGTAAAATATGTTCTTATATTTTTTATGAAAAAATCACACAAACTACGACGTGGTAGTAAAATAGTTTCTATAAGAAAATGACACATATGACGACGTGTAGTAAAATTTACACCCACACTCAAATATCTCCACGTTACTGTAACCTAACATAAAACAAATAGCACTGATAATAAGATCGTAATATAATATGAGGGTACTGAGGATATAAAAATATTTGCGTACAAGAGCGAAAAGTTGTTAATGAAATAAAAACAACGGTGTAAAATTTACTACCACGTGATAAGTTAAAGGATAACAAAAGTGTCCCGTGGTTTCTTTAACCCTGCTGTTAGCTTAAGCTCATTTGGTTCAATATTTTGCTCGTTATCCTCATAGCTTTTGAGCTGTCTTACGTATTGCTTTGAGATTTCGGCTCACGTGATGTGTTCTTTTAAAATTATGTTCAGAGTTTCAAGTGTCTGACATAAATCCGGACTTAGAAAAGTAATAATTTAGTCATCTTCGATTATAGATCATTTGGTCCAGTGTAAATTTTTATTTGAATGAAATCAAAATACTAAGATTTTTTGTACTTCCTTACAAAAAAGTTTTACTGCCTGGCTCACGATGTCGACAAGTCGAGTTTGTTTTCATATTTATATTGAAAACAAAAACAAATAGTTGATGTTAATTTTTCCCTTGTTCCTTGAAATATTAATCATGGCCAATTCTTTCTGAATATAGCGTTACGAACATTAGCCTGATAGTCAATTTAGATTCACAAAGCTAATACGTTCGAAATAATGATATTAATAAACAATTAGCTACTGGCTTGAGCTTTTCACATGTTTACATGTTCATATATACTTTAGTATAAAATCAAACCAAAAAAGTTTGTCTTGAGAAGAACAAAAATCAGAAAAATGGGAATGAAGAAAGAATAAACCGATGGCAACGATGGGTAAGTGCACTTTAATATCATCTTGAGAGTGATTTAATTCTCGTATTCAATGTTTACGAAAAAGTTGTATATATAAGAATTAAAATCACATTCAACAGAGCCACCTGACAAGTGGTGATAAGCAAATACACGCGAGCACTGACGATGGAAGTGTTGCGGCTTCCGAAAGTGGCGCTACTTTGTTCTGCTGTGTACGTTGAAAAATTAAGTTGATGTTAATTTTTCTCTTGTTCCTTGGAATATTAATCATGACCAATTCTTTCTGAATATAGCGTTACGAACATTAGCCTAATAGTCAATTTAGATTCACAAAAACAAATATAGTTTTTTTTATTATTGTTCTCAATATAAATATGAGAAGTAACTCGACTTGGCGACATCGTGAGCCAGGCAGTTAATGTATTGATAGTTGTTTTGATTAGATACTGAAAAAAACATTTTTTTTGGTTAGTTTTGCAAAGAAAATTGCGGCAAAAGGTAGCATTTGATGTCAGATTAAGACTTGCAGCAATTACAAATTCCACGCTTTCTAGACCACGATTTAGAAGTAGCAGTACTTGAAGAACTCGTTGAAGTTGAAGATGATATTTGTATTTTAGTCAATAACTGCGCTAAGAGCTATTGTTGGTAATCTAAACTCAGAAAAAATATATATGATTTCGAAGCGGATATACCGTTTTGTTTTTTATGTTGTATGGTGTAGGAACAAATCATTCGGTCAGCAGAGTCTACGGTTTCTATGAAAATCGAAATATCAGAAGCTATAGAAGAACAACAATATATAATTTTTGTCGATATGTTTAGTTCTTGTGGAATTGCAATAAGTATGAATCTACGTTATTGTCTTCAACTTACTTTGTGGCCGATGTATGTGGCCATTCAGAGTTTACTATATCTGAAGAAAATGTATCACATTTGGAACCCTGTTGTCCAAAATATGAAGGAAAATAAGCCCATATCGCACGTGACATCAAGCGGAAGTAGTGTTAAGGTGCAAGTAAAAATGTGCGAAAGGCTGCGAATTGTAAATTTTTCCTTTATTATTCCTAAATTTGAAATAAAAAAAAACTTTTGAATGATTTTATAATGAACAAAATTTAATAATGTACGTGACATAGCGTACGTGTCCGATTTTTCTATTATAGTATTCTTAAGTAATGAAATAGATGATTTGTAAATATATGCAAACAAAAGCTGAAAAATAAAAAATATTTATTTGGTGATAACAGCAATACAAACAAGCAATATTCAAATTTATTTCATACTGCATACTATGTACTTGGGTGCTAAGTTTATGGTGCCACCTTAGCCTACTACAGAGTAGTACATACTATTTAATTTGAAATTTTTTCGCTTAATTAATACGCAGTTGGAGAATAAGTTATATGCTGACTTTAATTATATGTCTTTTTATTTTTGAACACTGATGGAAATTTTGCTATTTTTCATTTGCATTTAGTTGCATGTGTAATACTACAATTGCGTATGTGACGAATTTTAAATGCTTATAAAACTTTTATTACAGCAAATTGGAAAAAATGCCGATCAATATTTGTTTACGACATCAATCTTGCTTTAAACTTTTATTTTGAAACAGTTGCAACCGGTCATATTCAAATGACGTAGACAAATAATGTTTTTGCACTACGTACGTGACATTAGAATAGCGTCCAAAGAAAATTAAATATTTACAGCTAATTGAGCTCTATCTTTTGTCTTTGCTCATTCACCTTGTTCTTTTATGTTGGAACATTAGTTTTAAGGTATAATTGCAATGTTAGAAATAACCGAATTTAGTCGCTAGAAAAGCGAAAATATTTTATTGCAATATCCTAAAATTAGTCAAAGAGATATTCAGTTTAATATATTATTTTTGATACTTAAAAATTGTAGGTTGTGGCTTACGGGGATGATGTGGTGTTAGTGGTATCAGGGATGTTCACGCACGTGATAAGTGATATCATGTTCAATGCTTTGGGCACACTCAGTAAATGGGCTACAAGTTGTGGTTTAGGAGTGAACCCAAATAAAACTGAACTGGTACTATTTACTACTAAAAGCAAAGTTAAGAACTTTAAAATCCCCCGGCTTCAGAATCAGGTAGTGTCCCTATTGGAGAACGCAAAATATCTAGGAGTTATCCTGGACTCTAAGTTATCGTGGAAATTAAATGTTCAATACAGAGTTAGAAAGGCATTAGTTACCTACTACTCCTATCGAAGAATGTTTGGTTCCAAATGGGGTCTAAGCCCTAACATGCTCAAATGGATGTATATAGCAATTATTCGTCGCATATTGACTTGCGGATCGGTAGTATGGTGGACCGCCACAAGCAAGAAATATGTGGTAGACCAACTATACAGAATACAGAAATCTGCTTGCATCGGGGTTACAGATTGTTTACGTACTAGTCCTTCAGAGGCTCTGAATGCTATACTAAACGTAATTCCGATTGACCTGGAGATCGAGGACTTATGGTCATACCAGAATCTTAGATCAATTGCCACCGAAACTGAGGAAGCGCTCTGACTACATGATGCCTCATCTGGACTTTGATTGCACCTTCAAAGTCCTTATACCATTCAAACGGGAGTGGAAGGGAGGTAACATAGAAATTGAAGTCTTTTTCTATGTTACCTCCCTTCCACTTCAGGGTGTATACTGATGGCTCGAGAATGATCTGCGGTGTAGGCTCCGGAGTCTTCTCGAATGACCTTGGGGTAAGACTCTTCTTCCGACTTCCCAACGATGCCAGTCAGTGTATTTCAGGCTGAAATCCTGGATATAAGGGAGGCGGGCAGAGTGTTAATTGACAGGAATGTTCAGGGGAGAGTCGGCATCTTCGTCGACAGTCAGGCGGCACTTCTGTCCTTAAGGTCACACGCTACTTCTTCTACTTTAGTTAGCCAGTGCAAGGACATGCTATCCAGATTAGGTGGTCAGGCAGACGTCCTCTGGGTCCTTATACATAGTAACAGGCGGATGAGCTGGCCAGGGCTGGTACTTCTATGGACGCCTCCACTGCTGAATCGCTAGGCATGCCGTTTGGCACAATTAGAAACCATATTTTCAAACATTATCGACAAAAAGCTGAAGACAGGTGGCGCAAGTTGAGCATGTGTAAGGTGGCTAGGAAGATGTGGCCTTGTTATAACGATAAGCGCACAGCACAACTAACTAACAGAAAGCGCAGGGACATCTCGATGCTCGTCGCAGTAGTAATGGGGCACTGCGCGATCGGCAGACACGCTAGCCGGATAGACCTTTCCTACAGTGCGTTCTGCCGTGGCTGCTGGGATCAAAGTAAAGAATAAACAGTTTTTCACTTTCTTTGCGAGTGCAGGGCTTGCACCTCTCGAGACACAAATGCTTGGGCAGCAGTATACTAGACGATCTATCAGAGCTAGCAGAAATCGGTCTAGGTAACCTGATTAGGTATCTGAACGTGACGGGTTGGTAGGTAGTAGACCTACAACCGGATCCGAGATCTGGCTGCGAACCTACATGGGTTGACACTGACGAGTGGAGTGGCCTGTCAAAACGGAATCTTATTGATTCTATTTGATTCCTTGCGTACCACATAGCGAGCCACGTATACCAACCATCAACCAACCAAGTTGTAAATACCTCGGTATATTAAAATGGATTGTTTCTTTCTTCCTGTTTACCATATCCTAAAATAGTTTTAAGGGTTTTCATTTCTTCAGTCCTAGTTGTCATTTTGATAGAAATGCCCATATAACTAATGACTAAAGTATATTTAATTGTACATATTGCAATAAAAAAAATCCCATTTTCATGCTGGCTAACAATTTATGTATATTAGATCAACTCACAGAATTAAATATAATACCCAAAATTTACACTGTACCACAAAAAAAAAATAAATAAATAGCAAGGTTCTACGTCCGTAAACTTTCAAAACGCCAGCAGACGTATATACTATATTGGTGCCCTTTACCAGAATCATTCGTTTGAACCTTGTTATTTGGAAACAATTTGATTTTGTTGAACAGTGTCATTAGGCTAAAGATCTTAATATATTTTCAAGAAACAATTTGAAAAAAGGCCATATACAAATAAAGTTAACAAATTCCACAACCCACATGGCAGAACATATATAGGCATTGTTTCAAGTATGTTACCAAAAAAAAATCTTATCTCCATACAAAGTGAGTCGGTCTTTTGTATGTTCACATTTTTCAATTATTTATAGCTGTGCTTAAAGCTTAATAAAGCAATGTGAAATTTATTTTCTCTTTTATTTATTTGTTGCTGTTGTTTTTTTTTTAATTACTTTGTCTAACCATGGGCGTAAATAAATATTTGCAATTGAAATAACAAACAATAAGAAAACAATGATGAATTGTTTATAACCATGTTGGCTTAATGAGGATCACAGCATGTAGGCTTTGCAATAGATGCCACAGATAGATAAAAGTACTTAAAGTAATCAGATTATAAGGCTGCTTCAACACTTGTGACTTTTACAGAGAAGGGCACCTACTAATAATAAGCAAATATAAATTATTAAACAAGATTGAACATTTTATCGTAGAAAATCAGCAAAAGTCCTTGACTACTTTCAATATTGTTTGCATCATATATGTATGCAGGACTTCCTGAAGTCTGAACGTATTTGGGTGATTATCATTTCAAATATTTTTTCGTGTCCCTTGAAAATATAGTAAAATATTTCATAAAATAGTGCATACATTTTAAAATGAAATCTGATTTAGCATGCTTTAATAGATTATAAACAAATTTTAGATATGGTGTTTTTTTTTGTAAGACTGTCCATAATGTACTAAAAGCGAAGATTGCAAATACTCTTTATACTCTCTTCATACAAAATTGCGTGTCCGTAATGCATGCTGTTGATTTTCCACATTTAGAAACTATGAATTTTTCCATAAACTAGATTAAATTTATAACGCTTTTAGAATATTTCGCACATAAAATTTTTTTAAAATATTAGAAATTCTAATTTCTTTGTGTATAGACCGCTTTGCTCTTTTAGTACGCTTCGTTAATAAGGTTAATTATTAAAGTTACATTAACAAGATAATAGCGTAGGTTAGTACTTGTAAATATTTAAAAGTTATGTGAACTTTGTTAAATATTGTTATATTGCAAATCAATCAATCCTGGTCTGTATCCAAAACATGTATTGAGTGTTATCCATATATTATTAAATTTAATTTTAATTAATTAATTTTAATTTTTACGTAAATAACTAAGGAGCTTATGTTGAAATACATCAAAGGTTATACATCTGAATTATTTTATATTAAAAATATATTGTGTCTTCTTAAAAAAATATTGAATTCGTATAAAAATGTATTGAGCGTTATGTACAAAACTTGTATATATAATTTATCTATAGATTTTAGAACGTTAAGAATAGGTAACAGCAACTGAATGGTAGAAACGATATAAAGAACATTATCTGTTTACTAATTTCGCATTTTCTTTGAAAAAAATTTGCTCCTACCGCCCTGTGGATTGTTATATTTTTGAAGAATGTAGTAGGTTGGTCGTATGTTGCTACAAGTAATTATTTGAAATTGACATAACTTTTAACATTGTCGATCCATGTTCTTAAAATTAGTGGTTTTTGAAAGAAGAGTTGGTCTAATTTTTGCTTATGTATGTAATGTTTGTAAACAATAATTTTAAAAGATAAAATTTTTTTATTTTTCCATGTGAATCCAAGTCAAAGTTGTAAAAGTCGCCATAACTTTTAATTTCTCCCTGCGATTATTATAATTTTTTGTTTTTAGAGAGTATATGTATAGTACTTTCTTTTCGCAAAAATCATTCCCAGAACAAGCGCGAAAGCAAAAAAAAATTTAAATTTTAAAATATAATTTTATTTTAGGATCCATTGAATGAGTCGCAAACTATAATAAAAATCCTGTTTTCTAATATTTCATTTAGTTACATTGGTAAAAAAATATAAAATGTACTCTTAGTTTCCCGTTTTCCAGGAAAACTTCAAAATTTTCTTGGGAAAACGAAAATTTAAAAGTACACGTTGCTTCATAATTATATGGGCTTGTGTGACATACATATTTATAAAATGGCGTAAGTGACCGCGAAGTTTATTTTGATTCATGTAAGTAATTTATATTATAATCCTGTTTTTCTTTCATATCAAAATTTTCAATGTAATTTTAAATATTATAAAAGTACGTTTGACTGTACGATTGAATTTACACGATAAAATTGTTTAAGATCTCTTTTAAAGTTGCTATGTTTTTCACTGTCTGCTTAAATACTAACACCCTGTTTATCGATGTCGAAGGACATTCTTCGTTCTTACAATTTCATTTGAAAAAAAAAATTAAAACTTTGTACCTGTTTAAAATGTAACTGTAAGAAAGAAGAATTCCTTCAACATCGATAAACAGGCAGTAAAATGTCCGTACAATTTTCTTTAATATAAAATAAAAATGTGAACGGTTCAAACTTATACAGAAATTTCATAAAAATTACATGAATTGAGCCGAGAAAGATTATTGATTGATTCGATAAGTACATGCAAGATGAATTTAGTAATAGATTTCGTTTAATCACTATAACAGAAAAAAGTTGAATACTTTGTATAAGTATCAATGATTACAGTGCTCTCTAATCATTTCCTAAAGTAAATAATTCCACATTAAGCAAACTTTTAGTGAATTAGTGAACGAATTTTGGAAAGTGTAGTGGAAATTTTAAGCTCATAGAAACAGTAAAAACTTTGAGTTGTCACTACTTAAATTTATTATAAGTCGACGCAATCATTGAAATCCTCGAGATAAATAAAGTGAATAATCAAAGACATTTAGACAGACTGTGGCTCAGGATATTTAAAATTCAGCTCAGCTGAGTATTGTACAGTAACTTGCTTTTACTTAACAATAAGAATAGTCCTGGAAATTTTTCAAGAAAAATAATAATCATTACGGCAAGTTCTTTATAAAATGATTTGGAGGCCTTCAAATAAAATGTTTAACTAATTGCGATATAATCGTTAATTAGTCTTTATAGAATCTCCTACTGTGTAATAACTATAAATTCGCTTAAAAATTTTTAAAAATTTGTTTTAGAATTGCTTTTATAGTAACTTTAATTTCTATAGAATGCGTACATTAATAACACAATCGAAATTTTCATTTAATAAATCCTATTTAATTTAGAAAATTAACTTTTCTCGGTATTCCCGGGAATTCCCGGGAACGTGATTTTTTCATTCCCGTTTCCCGGGAAGTGCAAAAGTGCGGGAAATCCCAAATACTACCCATATATGAAAAATGTATTGCCAAAAAAATTATATTAAGTTTTTATTAGATTATAATACTAATCAAAATTGTGTCAAAACTTAAGGCATACGAGAATGGAGAAGGGAATTCTTCCCTCCATCTGTCTAAGCTTTATTACATTATGAACTAAGCCATGAATATCATTAGACTGCAACAGTGCAGCTTAGCCAAACAAAAGAGCAAACCAACCAGCTAACAGACAGATTTAATGAATGATGTGATCTGTGGTATGAGAAGAGTATAAAAAAAGAAGATATAAAACAAAAGAAATTAACAAGAAAACAAAACATAAATACATGGTTAGTTTACTAATAATAACTGTGTTGTAGCATTAATTTTTTATACTTGCATTTTAATTAATGTGGGTGTAAAACGAAAATCATATTGCAAAGAGTTTAATCGCCCTCAAATCAGTTGTTTTAATAACCGAGTTAGCAACTACATTAAAATAGCTGTGGCTGTATGAAATAACCACTTAAGTCGAGTTAAGAAAACTAGATTTTCTGAACGTTTCATCGCTATTGCTGGGAGGCGTATAGGTCTAGATGATTCTGCTTTTATGTGATAGGATTTGTTAGGTAGCTTTGTACCCACCACAAGTTTCAACTGCGTGGGATGGTATTTAAGGCATAAAACAGCTTGAGCTCTAAAATTCACGTAATTCGACTTAAGCGGTTATTGCATATTGGCACAGATTTACACACGTATTAAATTATACATATTTGTAATATCTAAATCTTACATATTCAGGCTTACACACAGATACAAATAGGGTTTTTTTAATTGTATGTTAATAATTTTGTTTTGTTAAACAAAATTTCTGAAAAAAAAACTTCACGCTTGATTTTTGTTTATCAATGCGTTTATTTTTTTACTTCGATTTGTTTCTTCAGCATGATAAGTGAGATAATTAAGTTTGTGTGGTTTTGGAACGTATGTTTTGAAATAGTTTTATCATTTTGTACGAAGCGGAATGTTTTGATTTCTGTTTTTTTTGTAACATACTTTCGAATGGAATTTTCGATTTTTACTGATTCAAATTAAAATTTTTTATAAGATTTGATTACTCTAATTATATACAAGTTTAAACAATATTTTATACTATTTTATTAATGTTTCAATATTAATTATTAACTAATCTACAAAATGCGGTGCATTTTGATTGAAGGGTTGTCTATTTTGGGGCAAATTTAAATCAATCTGTATAATTTTTATAGTCTTATGAATATAAATTTATTTTTTGATGAAATTTAAAGCTTTGCTTTCATTTCGAAATTAAATTTATGGTATAATAATATTTAATGAAAGCGCACTGAAATGTGGAAATCCCATACATAATTGTATTAATTTTATTTTGTATTGACAACTAGCGAATTATCTGTTTTAAAATACCATAATTTGTTGATACACAGAGAAAATAGATTCGTTGTGTCTATCGAATTTGTAACCAATCGAATTTTGTCGGTTACACGGACTATCTTATTATTCAGTTGTGTAAACTGAATGAATTCGATGCGAAAGACTCAATATTCCAGACACACCATTGAAACAAAATGCTAATGTGAATAACATTTTTAAATATAATTTATTTTAGCTCAGACATAAGCCAATGTGTAATGTACTAAAAATACAAACAAATGTATGATACGAGATATTTTAAATATTTTTAAATTTATTGAATTTTGAACCTTCTTGATACATATTGCTCTTCCCTTCCAATGAGCCAAATTTTTCATGATTGACTGCAATATAAATATATAGATATTAAAAACTTTGTGAAAACATTTGAAGCTAATAATGTGTTACTCACCAAACTTCAAAAGGCAAAAAATAATTTCCTAACGGCACAGGACATTTAGAGTATTCGTATATTAAAGTAGTTCCTTGGCGATAGCTTCATTAGAATTAGCAGTTGGTCAACTCACGTTTTATAAGGACTTGCCCATTTTTACCCGACTGCGCAACGCAAAGAAGGGTATTGTGCTTATCAGCCTATGTATGTATGTATGTATGTATGTATGTATGTATGTATGTATGTATGTATGTATGTATGTATGTATGTATGTATGTATGTATGTATGTATGTATGTATGTATGTATGTATGTATGTATGTATGTATGTATGTATGTATGTATGTATGTATGTATGTATGTATGTATGTATGTATGTATGTATGTATGTATGTATGTATGTATGTATGTATGTATGTATGTATGTATGTATGTATGTATGTATGTATGTATGTATGTATGTATGTATGTATGTATGTATGTATGTATGTATGTATGTATGTATGTATGTATGTATGTATGTATGTATGTATGTATGTATGTATGTATGTATGTATGTATGTATGTATGTATGTATGTATGTATGTATGTATGTATGTATGTATGTATGTATGTATGTATGTATGTATGTATGTATGTATGTATGTATGTATGTATGTATGTATGTATGTATGTATGTATGTATGTATGTATGTATGTATGTATGTATGTATGTATGTATGTATGTATGTATGTATGTATGTATGTATGTATGTATGTATGTATGTATGTATGTATGTATGTATGTGTGTTCCTTTGCGGCACTATATAAACCGAACGCGTAGACCGATTTTGACAATTTTTACGTCAATCGCTTCGTCTTAATCCGGGGAGTGTCAAAATTCAAAATGGCGTGAAAGTCGGCGAACTATATCAAAACGGCTATCAATCGACAGGTATTTTGAAATCATTTTTAGGTTTCTCTTATGATTTTTAATTTCAAATGACCATTTAGGATCTGTGACGGTTTAAACTTGTTTTCTTTTATTTTTTTACACAGTCGGGGTTTTTTTTTTATTTTTTAAATTTATGTCTTGTTAAACTTTTTTTAATTATATAAACATTTTCACTGAGTTTGCAAACTTATTAATACATACCTATTTGCGATAGAATACTGCGTATTACAGCTGTTTTGGTTTCGCCATGTAACTACCCTGCGGAAGATTTGGTGACAAACGATCCAAAAGTTCTCGTCCCATGACTTGAGAAAGTGAGACTGGTACCAAAATAATGGGAGTAGTGAATGGTGAAAAAAGACATATTGTGTAAATGGTCAAATATTAACCATTTTCAGTCAATTTAGTTGGTACTCCGGGTAGTATATTAGTAAACGGCACTGAACTAATTCGATGCACCTGGATCAAAGGCCTATTACATAGTATCTATATAATATTAATTGTCTCCCTTCAATGAGACTGCCATTCCACTCAGGAACCTGTTCCGTAACTATATTTAGATATTATTTCCAGCTTAACTGGTATTTACAACATTGAAATATAAGTTCCCCTGTGGTCGAGTGGGTATTGTACTAGCCTGTCATGCCAGAGGTTGTCGGTTCGAATCCTATCAAAGACACCGCTTAAAAATAAAATACAATTTCTATTTTGATTTGTAACAATAAAAAATATATTAGTCGATAATTATAGCTGAATTTGGGAATAATATTTATATACAATCTATAGTATTCTACACCGATTAGGATTCCATAAGATAGTTCAGAGAGAAGTTACAAGGTGCATACAAAGTATCAATTAACCCCATCCTAGGCCATCCCCATGTAAAAGTGGCTGGTCCGCTTAATAGGAAGTGTTAGAACTCGGACTGGTCGCTACCACCTGGGGACCGGTCATGTGACTTGTTTTGTGCCAGTTCCATTTACCGCAGGGTATGTGTGCTCTCGGATAAAACTTTAAAAGGATTTTGAACAATAGTAGTAATTGGTGCCTTATATTCACGAATTCTAAGATAGTAAACAATTATTCACTTTATTAAAAAGATCACTCTTTAATAACACTTTTATGGCCCTTACCTTTCAACAATAAAGATAATTTTACCTGAGCAAAACCATGCAATTCTTGAACTTAAATTAAGTTTTTATTGTTTCATTTTTATTGCGTATTTTTCAATATTATTTATTTTAAAATGTCAAGTACTTTTACCATATTATTGATTACATTAAACTCTAATTTGGTTGGGAGCGCCAAATCAGTACTTTGGAAATTATAACCGAATTTTTGTAATAATGAATGGTTATTCGTAACTGAAAATATAGCTGAGGTATATTTTTTCAGATATTAGAATAGAAATTTTATTGATTCTATTAAAATTCAGTACTTGTAATAGAATATTGGTTAAGTTAGATGAATTTTAATAGTTGTAACTGTTTTCCAACTAATTTGTTATCTCTGTGTAGATAAGATATAATTGATAGAGACAGTTACAACAGCAAAAATATGTTTGCTTTTTTCACAAGCCAACTTTTATCGTGTATCACATATAAAAAAAAACTTTTAATGATTTGTGAACTGCATTTTGTTTGTATCGATTGTATATTAATATGTATATTGTAAAGATGCGGTTATATTAGAATATAGGGTAAAAACGAAAATTTTCGACACGGTCTAGCCTTTTATTCCCTCCAATTTTAATGAAATTCGACACATATATTCTACTATTGTGTACGCGTAATATGGTGAAAAATTATATCGATACCTCTTATGGTTTCAATTTGACAGGCCTCTTAACTTGGGAATCTCGGCCATTTTTGAGAAAAACGCGTCATATTGAAGAATGAATAACTTTAGAACGCGTCATCGGATATAAATAAAACTGATGTCATTCGAAAGGTTTCAGTCTTCCCTTAGCGAATACAAACTAAAAAGTACAAAGGTTTTGTGCTACAACTGCCTCTATAATCCCAAAGTATCCTTTATCCTTAAAAAACCTGGAAAATGGTATTTTAATTTCTTTATTTTTTACAGAATGTACCCAATTGACATGTCTTTATTGTGTAAAATATTCAAGATGCGATGAAAACAGATTCAATACTTACAGTTGTTTCTGTATAATAACTTTATCATTTCTATGAAAACTGTGTAAGCAATAACAATAAAAACAACCGTGGCCGTAGTATTACCTAAAATTACGATTTGCATTTTTTTACACAATGGCGTTAGATTAGTTTGCTATATGCTGCAAAGAAACAATAGAAAATAAATATCACTTTTCAGGATATTTAAGGATCAACATTTTGTTTTGTAATTTATGATGTCCTTGTCTTTGGTTTGCAAAACGCTTGAACCTTTTTAAATGATATTTAAATTACTAAAAGCTGATGACGGGCTACAAAGTTGTGCTATTTTCAAAATTACTTTTACAAAAAAAAATCCTAATGTATTCAAATAGTTGTTTTTATTATTATTTCTTATACAATTTTCATAGAAATTATCGAGTTATCCAAAAGAAACAACTATAACTCTTGAGCTTGTTTTCATCCTATTTAAACAATTTTACACAATAAAGATATGTTAGTTAGTTTCATTCTGTAAAAAAATAAAGAAAATTAAAATACCAATTTTCAGGATATGTAAGGATAAATAATATTTTGGCATTTTAGACGCCCTTGTAGCAGGAAGCTATGTACTTTTTAATCAACACTCATTAAGAAAAGAGTGATACCTTTCGAATGACATTACTTTCATTTATAGCCGATGACGCGTTCTAAAGTTATTCAATCTTCAATATGATGAACTCTTCTCAAAAATGACCGAGATAGCCAAGTTTAGAGGCCTATAAAATAGAAACCATAAGAGGTATCGAAATAACTTTTTGCCCTCTTACGCGCGCACACAGGAGTAGAAGATGTGTTTCGATTGTTATTTAAATGGCAGAGGTGAAAAATAAAAAACCTTGTTTTCTTGTCGAAAATTTTCGTTTTTACCCTGTAACAAATGAACAATGAAAATGTTTACTAGACAATGAAATGTCTGCGATGTTACCGATTTCTTGTGAGTTTTCGATAATTTCACTGTTTGTGTGTTTTTTAGGGTTCCGAACACCAAAAGTGTAAATGAACGCTATTGTTTTCGCTACGCTGTTCATCCGTCCGGCCGTCTGTCTGTCTGTCAGTCACAGGCTGTTTTCTCGAGAACTGAAAGAGCTACGGATCTGAAATTTACACAGAATATGTAAGACTTTGGCCGATACAACAGCATTTAAAAATGAAGGGGCGCTCTAAAGCGAGCAACGAAACATGTTGAAATACTAATGTAATATACACACACTTACGAGTATAGACACTTTAATATATCAAAGTTTGTGTTAATTGGTGAAGTCTGTGTAATAGACTACACTATTTAACACTGATATATAAAACAATAAAAATTAAAGGGTGTTCTATCAGTTAATGTAATTTTGACTATGTAATATAGACAATTTGCTGTATCTTGGAAACCGTAAGCGGCAAACTCTTAAAATTATAAAAATCGGTAAAACTGAAAAAATTAAAAAAATGCCAAAAAGTAAAAAAAACGCTAAAACGACAAAATCACCAACACTAAAAAATTCATCAAAAACTAAAATAACGGCAAAAACCGAAAAAAGTCGTCAAAACGAAGAAAGCGCAATAACTTTAAAAATCGCTAAAAACTATAAATATCGTCAAAAAACAAAAAAATCGCCAAAAATGGAAAAAAACACAAAAAAGCGTCAAACCAAAAAAAGCGTCAAAAAAAAAACGTTAAAACTAAAAAACAAATCGCCAAAACCGAAAAAATCGCCAAAACGAAAAAAAGTGCCAAAACAAAAAAAAATAACGATAACATAGTAAAACAAAAGCCAAAATTAAAGAAAACCCATATCAAAAAAATATCGCCAATATACAAAAGCGCTAAAACTAAAAAAGAAACAAAATGAAAAAAAATTTTAAGAAATCGTCCAAACCAAAAATAATTCTAAAAATCGCACGGATCCGTTCGTGTGCGAGTCAAAGTTGCACTTTACTGAATTTATTTCATATCTTATGTTGTACAGTGTTACATGACATGGAAACTTTATGGAATATCTTGCTGAAATTCAAATCTTGCAGGATAATATTTGTGGACTGTCACGGGAAGTAGCTGAGACAAAAGCGTACGCTGAGTGAATGGCCAGATTTTGCTAGCATTCTGCTAGGAACCAGAAATCACTAAACTCTAGAGCAAACACTGGCGATTGCGCGTGTTTCAATGACTGATGCATGTAAATAAGTGGTCGAAAATGGATCCGATTTAGTAGTGGTTGACCTACTTTTGTATACAACAAGTTCTAATCTATTCAGTTATTTGAAAAAGTATAATAAAATACTATTGGTAATTTTTCAATTATTCTAATTGAGCTGTTTGTGTTTTCCTATCTAAAATCAAAGTATTAAAATAAAAACGGATGTTCGTGTTTGATTTGAAGTCGTTCGTAAGATTTTATTAAAGTATATTGTTTAATTAAATAGCTAATCTGTTTAATATTCTAAATTGATCAAAAGAATAAAAAATAAAAATTAATTAAATATGATATTTGTTTGACTGCAAAGCATAATCATTAAAACACGCTGCAATATTGCTGTAACATGCAATCTTAGTCTGTTCTTTTAAGCAGTGGTATTCACAGATGTAAGAAAATTATGAATAATATGCAATAACTTGCATGTTTCAAACTTTGCTAAAAGCATGTGCATTGTTATTTGAAATTACAACGTTTTTGTAGTAAGTAAGCAGTTTATTCTGTTTATCTTCGGTTTTGATCTTGATTTTAATATATTTGTTATATTATGCCTTTATTTATTGAAAATATTTCTTACTTATAACAGGTTGATAAAACAAATTTTCATACAAAAATTTGTTCTATAAGCATCTTTTAAATAATTTATTTTTATAAATTAGATTGTTAGTATTTATTTTATTAACGTATAAAATTTTGTATTTAGTGAATTCACTTTAAATCTATTTTTATGAAACTCTTTAATAATGAAATATAACTAACATGAGTAATGCGCAAAAAAACACAACTTAACTTACATGCACGTACATGTTTAGACGAACAATATTATTACAATTGTAACATGTATACCATGTAACACTGCAAACAACAACTGATGTCGTTTGTGTCAATGTCACAATATACAGAAAAACATAGAAAAATGAATAAAAAAATATTCAATACAGTGTGCAATAATAGTGTAAAGACGATACATGCACTAGATATATTTAAAAATTTTGATTCGATTCTGTGAAATTCCATAATCTACAAATTGTCAAGTATAATAATAAGAATAAATAATAAGAATTCTTATTAACTCGTACGCAGATACTACCAGCTAAATTTTTTTCGATAATACTCTCTCTAACTCTTTCAATGTAAATCTTGGCGTCAAACAAGGATGGATTTTAAGTCCTACTTTAAGTCCTATAAGTGGGCAACTATTTGAACGATCTGGCCGATGCTCTCCCTGGCGGAGAAGAAGTTGAGAACCTTACAGTGAAATTGCTCATGTATGCTGATAACATTGTCCTTTTTTCTGACTCACCGAATGACTTGCAAAATATGATTAATTCCTTGCATGCATACTGCAACTTATGGCATTTGAAGATAAACATGGCCAAATCCCAGATTTTAGTTTCTCGTAGCGGCCCTAGGATCTCCCAAAATCTAAGCTGGACATATGGTGAAGAGAGAATTGAAATTCTAAACTCATATAAGTAGCTGGGGATGAACCTTTGTTACAATTTATCCATCCGCGATCATTTGGAAAGCAAACTTTTAACATCAAAAGTGGCAATTACATCCTACTGAATAAGCTTAAAATCTTCAGTGCTACTGCCCGATCTATTATATTTTACGGTGCTCAAACATGGGGTTACAAAAAATATGATTTTTTTTCGGTTATATGTATTTATTTATTGTATCTTCAATAAAATTGAACTAACAATAAGTAATCAAATCTTAACTCTAAAATTTTAATTTTTAAGTCCAGCCAGTGCCAGACAAAAATATTTGTTTTAGCGGTTGGTTGTTTGGTTATTTACGTCTCTCGTGTTCGGCTGAGAGCAAGAGTGTCCCTCCTTCTCAGCCGAGTGTGGCCTCTAAAGTTAATGATGTTTCGGGCTAGGGGATTTGGGCGCAACTCAAGTCTTTTTATGTAGTTTGTCACGTGTTTAGAAAACATTGTCTTAACCGGCGGCACATCTAGGTCTTTATGAATTCGCTTGTTTCTGACATACCATGGGGCTGCTGTAATCGTACGGAGTATTTTATTTTGTTGCCTTTGAATTTTTTCTACATTTGATGCCGAGGCAGTGCCCCATAACTGGATTCCGTAGGACCATATTGGTTTTAGAATGGAGTTGTATAGAAGAAGTTTACAATCTAGGCTTAGAGTAGAGTTCCTTCCAATGAGCCAATTCATTTGAGCTCCTTCTAATTTCATTTGAGTCACCTTTGCATGTATGTGTGACGTCCATTTTAGACGACGATCAAGATGAACACCGAGATATTTTACTTCAGTATATTGAGGTATAGTTTGGTTATTTATTTGTATAGGTGGGCATGTTTCCTTGCACAATGTAAAACAATGTGTAGACATTTTTGTTCGTTAATTTTTATCCGCCATTGTTTTAGCCATTGTTCCAACTGGGGTATATAATCTAACAAATTGCGGGTGGCTTCTTGATGGCTTTTGTGAACACTTAGAAAAGCTGTATCATCAGCGAATGTTGACATGTGTATGTTACTGCTTACCGGCACGTCAGAGGTGTATATCAGATATATTACAGGACCGAGGATGCTGCCTTGAGGAACTCCGGCTTCAACGAGTTAAGGATGGCTTTGAAAATTACCTTCTTTAACAACAAATTTTCGCTCAGTTAAGTAGCTTTCTAAAAGTTTAAGGATGTTTTCGGGTAGGTTTTGCTTTAGTTTATGTATTAAACTTGCGTGCCATACTTTATCAAATGCCTGAGAAATATCGATGAAGAGCGCAGAACAATATTTCTTTTCTTCGAAGGTTTTTCTAACCACGTTCACTAGTCTATATGTTTGTTCAATCGTACTATGTTGTCTCCTAAAACCGAATTGGTAGTCTGGAATGCATCCAGTACGATTCAGTATGGGTGTTAGCTTACTCATAAGTAGCTTTTCAAATAGTTTTGACATGTTAGACAACAGGCTTATAGGCTTATAGGACTCCACCTTCGTATGATCTTTGCCTGGTTTAGGTATCATGGTAATCAGCGAAACCTTCCATTCTGCGGGATAGCATTTGAGGCGCAAAATACTGTTAAAAATAAATAGAATTATGCGTTTTGCAGTATAGGGTAGCTCTAAGAACATTTTATTGCTTATTTTATCAGCGCCTGGGGCTTTTTTCGAGTTTAAGCCCGCAATATAGTGTTCAATCTCACGAATGTTGAACCTCAAAGTAACATCTGGTATAGCGAGGACTGGTGGCAGCTCAACTATTGTATCAGACGTATTTGGAGTAAATACTTTCTGCAGGTGGTTTACAAACAGAGTACCTTTTTCAGCGTCAGTTCTTGCCCAGTCTTCATTCGAAGCTCGCAATGGAGGCTTATATATCACTGGTCTTTTGAGGCCTCGGGCTGCTCTCCATAGCGAATAGTCTGTTTGAGGTGTTGCGTCGAGCACATTTAGAAAGTTTTGAAGAGAAGCGGTTTTTTGATATTCTAGTAGAGTTTTCAGCTGTTTAGTACATTCCTTCAGCCCAGATTTTAGCTGAGGGGATCTGTAGCGTTGCCATTCTCTACGAACTCTTCTTTTTTCGGATAAAAGCCGTTCTACATCTGCTGAAAAAATTTTATTATGATGCTGTCGAAAAACTACTACGTTTATTTATAAAAACAAAGATGCTCTTTTTGAAGAAGTGAAAAAGACGAATAGTCTGAGGATTATAATGTTCCACAAAATCGTTTCTAGTGGTGGTTGACATGTTATATTTTAACGTAATACTTACAAGATTTCCTGTGTAACTATGTGCAAAAGGAGTGAACTTTAACTCCCCATAAAATGAATGCCAGATGTAAGTTTTTAAAACGCCGATACACACACGTATATATTTCTTTGGTGACCTCTTTAAAATCAGTCGTTAGACAAAAATGTAGTTTTATTTTTTCTACACTATTATCTATATATGTTTCTTTCAAAGAAATGAAAATGTATTTTCTTAAAAATCGCTGCTAATTTTTTTTACCGATATTATATAAAATTTTTGTTTTATTGTAGTATGAACGTTAATTTTTGATTGTACTGTTAAAACACTTGTTTTTTTTTTCTGCGATATTTTGCTGATATTGCCAACTATATATTGCTTGATATTGCTGCTATTGTTTTGTGTAAAGTAGGATTGTAAAAAAAATGCAAGCTAAAATCATATTGAAATAATATGGTCAATATAAATCATTTCAAGATTAACCACTTGCACAAAGAAGATTTATTTTGTATAAAATGATTTCAGCTAATTTCATTTTGTTGTTTTATTATTTTTTTTGTTCGTTTGCAAAACAACTAAAACTACAGCATCAGCAACAATTACAATATCAAGTGTGATGAAGTGATGCTTATAGATTAATCATGCAACACAACGAAGCACAAATAAAACAGAATACAGACCATATTTGTAATAAACTACATAAAATCAGCTCTATAAACAATAAGTGTCTGGGGAGATATTTATATATTGTTTCGTTTTTTTCATTTTGTGAGAATCATTAATCGGTTTTTTTTGTATTTTTTTCTATTATTGCATTCTCATGAAAATACTTTAATTACATTAAACAGAAACACTATATTGCAAATATATTTACAAACATATATTCATAAGAATACCAGTAAATATATTGTTGTTTATATGCAAAATATTAATGTTTACAAATAATTTTCTATGTCATGGTCTGGGTCAACAAGTTTCATTTTATTTATTTATTTATTTATTTATATATATTTTTATGAATACATATAAGTATTTTGTATTAACATCTATATGCAGCAATAAAACATTATAGTTATTTAAAATTAATAGACATTTATGTGCAAGGCATGAGGACAGAAATCAAAGTTTATTTCATTTCATTTAACGTTGCGCGGGTGCTGTAATTTAAAATGCAGCAAATGTTAATTTAAGTTTGATTGAAATGTTTGTAACTAATTGAAGATAATACTCATTAAGTTAAAAGTAATTGATTTTCTTGAGTTAATTGCTATCAAGTTTGTGTCTTAAGTCTTTTGTTTTCAGATATATATTTTTTCGGAAGTTGCTACTTAAATCCTTTCTTAAACTGTTTTATTAGCTTCACTTGGAACAGACAATCAAATAAAATGTCAAAACATAAATTTCACTAATTTCAAGACTTGCGATCAACCAGAAAATATTCATTCATATCAGGTTCCCGTGAAAATGCAATTTAGGGTTACTATCCGGTTTTGTAAATAAAATAAAAATTAATCTTTCGATCAAATTAGTTTTTATTTAAGAAAGAAATTCTAAAGCATGTTAATATTGAACATTCAAAGAAAAATTTGGATGTACGGAAGGTTGAACTGACATCAGATGTTTCGAGGTCACCACAGCCTTCTCATCAGAGCCTGTGCAGAGCCTGGCAATATGAATGTGAAAATGAACAATATGTACTATATAAAATGAATAAGTTAATTTTTTTATTTCAGATACAACAAATGGACCAGTTGAAAATTTTTATTTTTTTAGTTAAAAATAAAAGAATTTTTTAACTGCTGCCAATTTTTTAATCAAAATATGATTAAGAAAACAACATATTTATATATGATTATATAGAACTATATATATGGTTATTTTTAACCATATGTATGGTTATTTTGAACCCTATATATGGCTATTTTTAATCATATATATACTCGTATATACTTTGAACCATGTATAAATATGGTTGTTTTTAACCATATATAGTTTTTACTCCAACCATATGTATGGTTATTTTGAACCATATATATAATTATTTTGAACCATATATTCAATCATAATATCTAGCTTTCCAATTAAGGTTCTTGTAACTTTCAGGATGCTTCTTAGAAAAGCTGTATCATCTGCGAATGTTTATGTATGAATACTACATATTTTTGGCATGTCGAATGCAAATACCATATAGGGGTCAATCTTGTTTGAAATGCTTTTTTCGTGTCCGTTGCAAGTATAGTAAAATATTTCATAAGATAAACGCGTAAATTTTAAAATAAAAATTGCTTTAGTATGATTTAATAGATTGTAAATAAATGTACATACGCTTTTTTTGTGTAGAACTGTCCATTATGTGTTAAAAACGATAAACAAAAATACTATTTTTCCACTCTTCATACAAAATGGCGTATCCGTAATGCATGGTGTTGATTTCCCACCTTAAGAAACTATGAGCTTTTTCAAAATTGAGATTAAATTTATAACGGTTTAAGAAAATTTGCATTTGATTTTCTTATTTCATACATCAAATTTTTGGAAAATATTAGGAACTATAAGTTTTTTTTAATTGTTGGTGTCCTCAGTCATGTGTATTGAGCGTTACGAGTTTTTATTACGCTTCATTATTCAGTTTAATTATTAAAATTAGATTAGCAACATACATTCAAATAACAGCATAGGTTTGTACTTCTAAATATTTAAAACTTTTCTTAGCTTTGTTAAATAGTATTTTATTGCAAAACGTTTCGTCAATCAATTATCGTTCGTATCCAAAAAAATATATTGAGTTTTATCCATATTTTTTTTAATATTATTAAAAAATGTTAGTGAATACCTAAGGAGGCTATGTCAAAATACATTGAAGATTATACATCTGAATTGTATTGAATTAAAAATAAAGTATGTGTTCTAAAAAAAATATTGAATTCGTATAAAAATGTATTGATAGTTACGTAAAAAAATTTTTTATATATAATTTATCTATAAATTTTAGGACAATAAAAAAAGTTAACAGCAGCTGAAGGGTAGAAACGATGTAAGGGATATTTTCTGTTTACAAATTTCTGGTTTTCTTTGAAAAAATTTTGCTCCTTTCTCACAGTGTGTTGTTATATTTTAGAAAAATGTATTAGGTAGGTCGTATTTTGCTACAAAAAAATGCTTTTATTAAAATAAGTCTTATTTAAAGGAGAGTTAGCCTGCTTTTTGCTTATGTATAAATGTTTGTAAAGAATTATTTTAAAACATAAACATTTTATATGTTTCCATGTGAACCCAAGTTAAAACTGAAAAAGTGTTCATAATATATAATTTTTAATTTCGTTCTGTGATTATTATAATTTTTTGTGTTTAGAGAGAAGATGTATAGTTTATTCAAACTCTATACTAATTTTTTGGTGTATTTTTTTCGCAAAAATCATTCGCTTAACCCTCGCGAAGGCGAATATAACGCTCAATACACAAAAATGTAAAAAATTTAAAAATATAATTTTATTCATTGAATGAGGCGAAAAGTATAATAAAAATCTTGTATTTTCATATATATATATATATTAATTACTTTTGTAAATGAAAAAACAAAGCAAAATAGAACACAAAATGTACGTTTGGCATGAGAATGATCCATATAGTAATAGACTTAAAATACTACATTGAGGAGCTCCGGTTTCAATCGGTTGTGGTGATCACAGAAAATTACCTTCTTTAATGTTGAATTTTTGTCGAATTAAATATCGCTCCAGCCGCTTGTGAGTGTTCACTGGTAAGTTTTGTTACAATTTATGATTTAGACCATAAATCGGCAAACACATACTTTTACATTTTGCGCTAGAATGGTTTTGCTTGCAACTCTCGCTCTTACAAAGTTATTGTTAGTGTATATCATGCAACAGCAAGAAACAAGCGATAACACAACCTACATGTTTAAATGTTCAAGCAAAACTGGTTGATGTTTTTTACTTTTAGGTAATGCGTGTGACTATATACTTGTGAGAGTAAAAGGGCACATATGCTATGTTTTGACGGTTGATGATTAAGACCTTCGTGTCATACTTTGTCAATAGCCTTAGAGAAACATCAATTAAAGTTATCGAGTCACATACTGTTTTGCCTACCAGGAAGTAAAGTTTTTGCTAGGATAATAAAAATAAAATCATTAAAATCGATGGACAAATGTCAATTTAATTCAAAATTAAGTGATGGAGCTTAATTGAAAAAATTGCGATTTTCATACAACAAACACACAACTTGTCGTATAGAAATTGTGGTTTTTATTAATTGAGTTTTTTCACATAATTATAAATAAAATCGACAACTGTTCAACGATTTTAATGATTTATGACTTATTGTATTTCTAATATATTTATCTTTCTGGTATATGAAAAAAATATAGAATTTCCACCATTTTTATTTTTTATGAGTTTTTGAAAACGAAAAAAAAAAACAGTTTTGCGTGAAAAAAATTTATTTTGCCGCTAATTTCTTTATAACTCCAAAACAGTTGCAAAATGACTTAAAGCTTATTTTATTGCGCATCTTTTGCTATTTTATTCGTTTAAATCAAACAAACCACTCTTGAGTTATGCTGACATATGTTTGCTTGACCTCATCTTTAATCTAACTCATGAATATTATATCTAAGGGAAACGGTTAGTGGCAGCTCAACCATATGCGTTGTTTTTGGGGAGAATACTTTTTGCAAGTGATTGACAAAAAGAGTATATTTTTCGGAATCAGTTCTTGTCATTCACATTTCTTAACGGAAGCCGATGGTTGGTAGCAATAGCGAGTTATCTGATTATGGTGTTGCATCCATTTCTTGCAGAATTTGGTATACTAAGGCGGTTTTTCGATGATCTGCTATCTTTGTTAACTGTTTCGCACATTCCTTTAGCCTAGTATTCAAGTGGAAGGATTTATAGAGCTTGCCAAACAAACGACATTCCATATCTGCAATTAATATTTTGAAAAAATAAGAGAACAAACAGCCAAATATATATGCAATTATAATTTTGGTTGACTAAAATCAAAGCTCTGATCACACCCAGCTAACAATTTTGCTTAGAAAACCTTTTAGTCAAATAATAAAATCAAAAATATTTAAAATACTGTAAAAAGTAGAGTATTTTCTATTCGATCACATCTTTCGCTAAGCTTTTACAGCAAATAATGTTCCTTAAAATTCTTTGTAAAGACTGACATCACTTGTCTCATACTTAAACTTGTGCTAGTACATACATTGTACGTAATTCTCAATTACAATTTTATTATGTGTGAATTACAATTTGCTGGCAAACACAATTGAAACTATTAAAATGTCGTCAATTCTTGTTAATAAGATGGAAACAAGTCATGCGCATACAAATCTCAATATCTTAAAACAGTACCTTGAAACTAAAAACAAAAAAAGCAAAAATTACATTGTTGTGTTTTAAAAATTGCATAAATAACAGATTAAAAATGTTAACAATAAAAAACACAAAATATTCGTAACGATATTCATATTTCATTGCCAATTACAGAGAAAAAAAAACACTCTCTGTACCTGCTACTTAGTTTCCACTAGAGGATCTAAATGTCATATAAATTTTCTCACATAAAATATGATATTATCTAACAAGTGCTCTAATTGCATTTGCTAATAGTTTAATTTTTTTGTTCAAATGCATTTAACCATATTATTTAAATGATTAAGTACGTTCAAAGAAATCACCATTTAATTTCCTGAATTTATAAGTAGGCGTGTGATTTATTTAAATTTTTATTGCTGACATATATTTAACTTTATTTTGCCATAATTAATTAACACAATCTATGGAATAATAGAACTTTGCTGTTTATAACAATCGTAGCAATAATTTCTATTGATTTATGTTGATGTGTGAACAGGTTAAAGAAAAAATTTTAATTTGAATGGCATTCAATTGGAAAAACAGAGACTAATGGCTAAATAAGTTCTAAATGTATATTTAAATTGTGAGAAATATTTAAACTAGCTATTATTATTATTATGTTACTTAAGTTGTTTATGCAAATATTATATAGCGCAATTTAATTGCAAATTAGTTTTTGCCGAGACATTTGTTTCTTAAGTCTCTTTAAGTCTTTGGATTTAAATGAATAAAGACAATAATATAAATGGAATGTATTTATTTGGTAAGTTAAATATAAATTTTCGCAATTTTATTATAAATAGACCTTATCTGGTGTTATAGATGACAAGGAGAAATTACACTGTACAACAAGATTCTAATGACTGATTCGTTGTTTCGAAAGCTTACATCTTACATGCACTTAAGGAGGAGGTAAATTTTCTCGCATGTTGCACAGTGCAACTGACTCGAATAGGAAATCTTGCAAGCTTTACGTTTAAAGAATAAGATGTGCTCAGCACTTTTATGTAAAATACGAAAATATACATTTTTGTAGCACATTTAACTCCTAACTCTGTATGGTATGGGTCTTTTTGACAATTTCTCAAAGAGGGGGAAAAATCTCTCCTTCATCGACAATACAACCAGCTAGTGGGCTTGGGTGCATCTCAAGCTTTGTAATATGGCTGATTCTCATTCTAAACGTACACTTTTTTTTCATTCCAACAGCTTGTGAGTGTTCGCTGCTAAGTTTTGTTTCAATTTATTTATCAGTTATGTCTTCGTGCCATACTTTGTCAAAAGCCTGAGAATATCAAAGAAAAGGACAGAACATAATTTATTTTCTTCGAAAGTTCTTCAAAGCATATTCATTAGTCTGTGTGTTTGTTCGATGGTGTTGTGCTGTTTTCTGACACCAAAGTGATAAGCTGTAGAGTCAGCTTATTAATTACTCACCAACTACATTATCTATACACAAAAACGATTCTCACCAAAATATTATAAAACAAACGGTTGTATAAAAACAAATTTAATTTTCAGTAAATTCTCTTTACTGAATCAATGCATTTGTTGTTTGACTCTTATTTAGGACGCAAGCATCAAAAACAACCAAAAAACTACCCTGTGACGACATACATACAAATAATAGCAATACAATGATAGCAAAAGGAATGCGATTGCACCAAGTTTGTTTAATGAACATTTTTGAATGAATCAATTCGTTAATGTTGTTGCGTTCATTCTCATTAATTTTTTTAAAGTCTTTTGATAAACATTAAGAGTTTAACACATTTAACAAAGCGAAATTTCATAAATGCTTTGTGGATGATGATGATGATGACTCAGACAAAAATTTTTTTTTGATATACATATTACAAAAATTTCAATATATATTTTTGTTTGATTTAGTAAAACATTTTGTTAACTTTTTGTAAGAATTTTTAGATAAATTGTTTTATAAATTCAAACAAAAATATTCATTGATTATTGCAGATTGATTAATACAGATATTACAATCCAGTAAATATTTTTGTTTGATTCAGTGAACTATTTTTTTTTTAGAATTTTTAAATATTTTTTGAAAAATTGTTTTATAGATTTACACAATTTGTTAACTAAAATAAACGGATTTTGCAATGAAATTTTTGAAACTTGTTTGTAGGTCCGTTTCTAGGCGAAGTATTTACAAATTCATTGAATTTCTTCAATAAAGAAATGGAAAATGAAATTTAGTTTTTTCTGTGTTAAAATACTCAACTATTTAGTGGTTTTTCAAATAATTTTGACACGTTTGATAAAAGTATGGAACCTCTTCTCTCATTCTATGCAAAAACTACTGCTTTACTCGAAGCAGCTTTGTAAGCGAGAGATACTGGTTCTTGTTTCATCTCCTGCACGAAAAGTGTAAAAAATGCGCTAAAATCATCCCTCTTCGTCTTATTGGATCATCCAATTGTATCATCGTCAAACTACAAAGAAATCGAATCGTGTTTTGTTATAAATCTCTCTGTTCCATGGAATAAATAGAAAATGTTGAAAAAGAGCATGCTTTAATATTTTTAGAGTTTTTAAATGTGTTATTGTTTATTTCAAACAAAGCGTACTATAATTTCCTTGAAGGAAGGCAGAGACCAAGTGTCTCCAAGTCACCACTTTTGTCGACAAGTTTGTTGACTGTTTGGTGACAGTGTCAACGAATCTTCTACACTTTTTATTTTGCCTTTAATGGGAAGAAAAGTTTTTGACAGGTGCAAAAGGATTTGTTTTAAATGGGTTTTAAGTTTTACTATTTTAACGAGCAAGCAGTTACCCAATGTTGCGTAAACTCCATCGTTGTATTTATTTGAATTGTTTGTATCTGCAGTGAACAAAATAGTGTAAGTTCTTCATTAAAAAGCATGTCGCTTTCTTTTCCATTAAAAACATTATGAAAAGAATTAAAATGCAATTTTAATATATATTCATTTCATTCCTTGAATATTTTGGAACATGAACTACATTGAATATTGCCAAAGCATTTATCAACATAAAATACTTTTCGCATACCATTTTTCTCTTCGTTCAGGGGACTAATAAAAAATTATAAAAAAATTAATATAGACTGACAACAATGCTTAAGATCCTAGTTTGTTTAAATGTAAAATAAGATTTTGTTTATTTTTAAGTTTGTGTCGAATAAATTTAAAAAGCCGTCTAACTATGAACACTGAGAGATCTTTTTGAGCATCTTTTGACGCGTTTCAAAACATCGCAACATAATATAGTTTTTGCTTGGTATCTTTTTTTTAGGATATCTTCGACAATAGACTCGACTAGTTTTTCTAACCCAAGGTATAACATTTTGTGATAAATGTGTATATAAAAATTTGAGTTGCTTTCTTTTAAATTTTATGATAAAAATACATGCATAAAAAAATTTTTCCTAGTGCTTGTTAAAAAGATTCATATTATTTTCCACAACTATAAAAATATTACATAATGCCATCCTTACATTGTCTGAGTTTTCGCCTGATTTCAAGCCTGATTTCAAAATCGAACTTTAATACTATGACATTTAAAACTCATATTATGTATTAAATGGAAATAGACTAAGTCATATTTTCAACTGAGCTCAGACGAAAAATTAAAAATTGTATATTAGACACGATATTTCACTTTAACGTATTGAAATCAGACGAAAACTCAGACAGTGTAATAATAGTGTTACGAATGTTAATTTTGTTAATTTATTAATTTTATTAATTAATTTTATTAATTAATTTATTTATAGTATATAATTATAATTACGCAAAATATTTATATTTCAAAAGCACAATTTGCTCCCACAAAGCCCTACTTTAAAAGATGTTATTAACTATAAGTTTTAAATTAGTATTTGATTAGCGTAAAAACTGTTTTGACAAACTTTGAAATATATGTATATCCAGCATAAAGGGCAGATATGACAGAAAACAAGTCAATAGCTAATTAATAAAACGAAATGCTAAAAGAGTACTTCGAACAAATTACGATCATGTCATTATACTATGGAAATGATTTATATGTTTTTCTTTTGTCATCTAATAGACTTGTTTTTGTTTCGGTAACATTTTTGTTTTACGAATAATTTTAAATATCATTACTTAATATTAATCATCGTCAAATACCTGACAAACTAAAGTCATATTACTTCTTAATCAAAAACGTAACATCCGCACTGTAATGCCTTTGGAATATAAACTTGACTTTACACTATATCTGGCCACTCAGCAGATAACTCATAAAGCATAAAAATATTAAAAATATATAAATAAGTTTAACCACAGTAAATAAAAAATATGTGTGAACAAAAGATGTGAAACGCCAACCTTCTTTAGCAAGCCAACAGCATAAAGATACAAGTGTCTTGTAAGCATATAACAAAATACACACATACTTAATAACAATAATTAATTGCTTTTTATTTAAAAAATTGTTTCAACAACGACTAGTGAAACGTCTACAAATACTTTTAATTACGTTTAATGCGGTTTGAAATAAAATCAAACAAATGCAGTAATTAAATGTTTTCTTTTAAAAGCAGAAATAAAATGCACTTAAAGGCAGCAATTAAATAGAAAATTATAACAGATAAATCATTTCAAATGGTAATAATTAAAAATGGCATAATAAATAAATAGTAGTTGACTTCAATGTATTCATAAATTAACAGATCCAACAAAACACCCTATAAATATTAATTTAAGCTTTTGTTGTTGTTTTCTTGGCTTTGTTATTAATTAGTTTATTAAACGATATATGTTTTTAAATAATTAATGTTGTTTTTCATAATTGCGATTTTGATATATGTATGTAATATTTTGATTAAAATGTTATTAAAAAGTGTGACATCAAAAACGAAGTTTCGCAAAAAAACTCATGTTGAAGCTAATTTGAAACAGATGTTAAAATTTTATTTTTACATCAAATTGATTATTAATTTTTTAACGAAAAAAAAAATATATACATATAAATTAAATATTATGACATTGATGGTTTTGTATTTTGCAAATAAATCATTGTATTATGACTGGTCAGAAAAATCAATGATACGTGCTGCACTTGAAGAAAATATTTGTTTAATTATGTAAATGCTGTATATTGCTATTTATAAAGAAAAAAAAAATAGCCCATTTTATTGTGTTAAATAAAAAAGATACAGCAATTTTCAACAAGGTTCTTACAACTGATTCTGCTAGAGTAGACGGAAACAAGTAAATACGTATATCGAAAGTTTTGAAAGCTTATGCCTGGGATGTGTTTCAGCGGAGTTAAATTTCAACACTGAAAGAATTTTGTTCATAAATACTGTGAACTTTGACATTAATCCAATGAAAAACTGCATTAAACTAGACCAACGTCACTCTTCGTTGGTTTAATGAAAAAAGTTTCGCCAAAAATATTTCAATTAAAATTCCATTAAATATATGAAATAATTTCATTCATCCAGTGTGAAGTTATTAAGCTAATAAACATATTTCATTATTTTTGCGAAATAATTTCATCGTTTTAATGAAATTAATTAATCATTTGAATAAATGAAATTATTTCATTATTTCAATGAAGTTCTGTCATTATTTTAGTGATGTTCTGTCATTATTGTAATGAAATTATTTCATTATTTTAATGAAATAATTACATTACTTATTGGCCTCATTAGCTTATTTCTTCTATTGACTATTTTAATATATTGACCATTCCAATCTACTAATATTTACGATAGACGCTAATGTACACCAGAAAAATGTATAATGTTGATAACTGCTCATAGTATCAAACTCTTGATTTTCATCGATTACTTTATATAGTGACCACACCTGATGAATTTATATCATGATGAATGTCAAATTGATATCATGATGAAAATTCATCATGTATAGGCTCATTTTATTAATGTTATATCAGCGTTATGATGTTCTAATCATAAGAGGTCAAGCTCATATGAATATATTATAATATGAAACGTCATTTCATTTGTTGTTTTTAATTTTCTTTGTTTCTTTGCTTTATTAAAATTAGTAAAAATTATAAGAAATAAATATTTTTTAATCAAAAACTATAAATTTTATGATATTTATTTCATAAATCTTATAATAAAAATAATGAATATTTTTTGTGGATATTGCTGTTCATATACAGGTTAAATGTTCGATCTTAGATGTACGGCGAATAAGAAAATATGATTCATAATGATATAAATTCATCAATGTCTGCCCCTATGCATTGATATGAATGAAAATTTACCTTTTCTCTGCTGGCGTTATATTAGGTGGTATGATGAAAATTCATCAGGTGTGGACACCATGTTATAGGCAACGTCTTAGCTACTTCAGCCAACAGCACTGTCAAAACAATGTGTCTATGAACGTATAATAAAAATAAAGATTACAAAAATAACAAACATATAAATTTACTTATTTTGTTCGCTTTTAGTTAAGGAAGTAAATAAGTGTATGTATTTTAAAAGCGTGCTTTTTCCCAAATTAATAGCTTACTTTTTAAGAAGAATATTAAAGTTTTATTACTATTCATTGAAATTGATTACGGAGTAGTGGGTGGTACTCACTAGTTTCTATGCGCATTTCATTGGGGCTAGTGCAAATCGTCAGCGAGCCTTTACAAAAAAAAAATCTCATAGAAAATCCAAAAAATGGACGTGATTTATTTGATGGGCCTTTCACAAATGAAATGAAATTATTCATAAAAACAATGAAATAAATTTTGTTGGCATTATGACATTCAAGGACATACAATTTAATTTTTTTTTTTAATTTTTTATAGCATTTTAAGTATCGATTAAAACATTTTGTCAAAACTGACAGGGTTTTCCATAAAATGACAAAATGTTACTGTCATAAGTCCCATGAAATTTTCTAATGAAACTATGAAAGCTAATGAAGGATTTCCAATGAAATTTTTTAACAATATTTGCGAAATATTTTGTTAGATTTGTGAAAAAATCTAACGAAATTGTTTCATTGGATATATGAAGTGAAATTATTTCAGTGTAGTGAATCGGCGAAGGTAATCTTGAAAAACTTATATTTGTTATGGATATTTCTGTCCTTTTCTTGAAATATGTAAAAAAAACTCAAATTAAATTGCGGGCTAAAGTGTTTTACAAAAATAATTGCCATGAAATTCTACTATAAGCCCATAAAGATATCAAATACAAAAATTCAACTTGAACTTCAGAAATGAGTCAAAACCTAAAATGTGTTTAAAGGTTAATTTCCTACTTGTTCACAACTTGTGCTAGGCTATTCCACCAAATCGGATTTTATGTGGTCACTCTGTATTAAACATATGCCCGTCGTAAGGCAGATGAAACAAAATTGTCTCACTCTCATTTGCAGTGTCGAAATGTCAAACAAACTCCATACACATGTTAACATTTTTGTTTACTTTGGTTTTATATGAAGATTGACAGTTAGGAAATGCAAGATAAATAGCTGGCCTTATGGACTTACCTGGTTTAAGTGTACTCTGGTCTTACAAAGAATTTCACTATATGTAAGTCACTATAGAAAAAAATACTGTAGATATATTTATTTATAAAATGATGGAAAAAATCGCCCCTAAAAACACGGATGTCGTATATGGCAAAACTTAACTTTTCAGGAAACGCACAGAGGAGCAAAATCCACAAAAAGTGGCAATAAATGCAGAAAATGAACTTTAGCTTTCACAAGCGTGTTTGGTAAAAGTAAATAAAAATTAAGGACTAAAATAGTAAAAGGATAAAGGTAGATAAATTTCTACGCCTCTAGTTGCAAAAAAAAGTTTAGGTAATTTACAATGTGTATTTAAATATCAATAATTACACAGACATACGAATTGTAACTTTTTTCTTTCGTTTTGAACAAATCAAAAATTTTTCTAATCAGTTTGATGAGCTAAACAAAACTGTGTTCTCATCCAGTAAACTACTGCTTCTGCAGACCTAATCAGGTTTATAACCGAAAAAGTCTGGTTGTTGTGGTTTCTCCTACTTGGAAAAGCGCTTCGCACAGGCATGATTTTTGGTCGCGATGTCCCACTTGGGAGCTCTTGTATTTGAAATAAAACAGTGCTTCTTTAGAAGCATCAAAAATGCTTTAAAAGCATATCTCTCCATCCTATTGCATTATCCAATTGTATTTACGTAAAACTACAGACGAAACAAATTATTTTTTATTCTAAATCTCTCTCCTTCATGCAATAAGAGAGAAATATATAAATTGAGAATACTATTATATACTTTAAAAGTGTTTTGAGTTTTAAATTGTTTTAGAGTTTACTTGAAACAACGGATTTGAGAATTCTTTGGGACCTATTTTGTTGAAAGCTACAATGTTACTGAATAAGACTTGGTTTATTTTAAAGTTCTTGTTGAATAAGTGTGCAAAGCCGACTAGCTTCGTAATTTAAGAAATATGTACACGGACATATCTCTTCCTTCTTTTTGAGCATCCTTGGAACCGCTTCAAAACATCGCATGTGCTAGACATGAACGTTTTTTACTGCTTCCAAAAAAAATGATATATTTTGTTGGGCTGTTTTTCTTATCATTTATAAATTTTTTATATTTTTACAATGTACACCAGTACTTTTCATTTTAACTCGAGAACAGGATGGCGGATTTCCACCAGCAAAACACAAACGGCTGAATAATAAAATTACCTTTAAACCATCTGGATAGAATTATGTAAATAAATCAGTGGTTTTTTAGCTATTCACAAATTAGTATCGAAAAAGAGTGGTTTTTAATTAAAAATTAAAAATTTGTTTCTAAAGACTTATAAAAAATTAAAATTGCAAAAAACTAAATAAACATTTTTCTTAAGTAGAACAAAAAATCAGGTATATGGGCATGAAGAAAAATAAACCAAGGGTAACACTGGAAATTGCTGGGCTAAAATAGGAAATTAAGTCAATTTAATAGTGATTTAATTCTCGTATGCAATTTTCAGGAAAAGTTTGTACATCTGAGAATTTTAATCGCATGCAACAGAGCCACCTCACAAGTGATGGTAAGTAAAAATACACATGGGCACTGATGACGGCTTTCGAAAGTAGAGGTGCTACGTTTTGCTGTACATGTTAGCTGGAATATTAATCATGACTGATTCTTTCTGTATATACCCAGCAAAAAAAGATAATGTTTCTGTAAGCAGTAAAAACCGTTCATGCCTTTCACATGCGATGTTTTCGGGGATGCTCAAAAAGAAGGAAAAGATCTCATAATGTTTAAATTACAAATTTAGTCAGCATTTTACATATATTCAACACCAATTCCAAAATAAACAAAATCATATTCAGTAGAATTGTAGCTTTCAACAAAATATGTTCTAAAAACTCAAAACATGTTTGTATGATCGCTTTCTACATTTCTCCCCTATTGCGTGGAAGAGAAAGATGTATAATAAAACATGATTTGTTTTGTTTGTAGTTTAACACTGATGAAGAGACATGACTTTAGATCATTTTTGGTGCTTTGAAAGAAGCGGTGTTTTCTATAAAAAAAGAAAGGTGTCTTAGGACACCCATTTAGAGCTATGCTGCTTACGGCCTTTTCAGACTATAATACAAGTATTAATACGTTTGAAGAAAATGGCTTGCTGATCGTGAATCCAAATTGATTATTAGGCTAAGGTCTGTAACGTTATATTCAGAAAAAACTGGACGTGATTAATATTCCAAGGAACAAGAGAAAAATTAACATCAACTTAATTTTTCAACGTTGCTGATATATTTCTTGTTTGAAAAATTTCATAAAACAATGACTTTTTATGGCCGTAAAGGTCGCTTCAGATTATAATGCAAATATTAATACTTTTTAGGAAAATGAAACTCTGACATGATAATTTGTTAGTTTTTTGAAAATTATCAAACAACAGTTGAAAGGCTTAGTGCAATAACTCGGTAAGCCACATTAAATCAAAAATTGATTTTATGTGCTCATTTCTTTACTAGGTACCATAGCTTTGTATCCTAGAGAAATTTTGGAATAAATTGTAGTGTTTTGCAACTAATTATGCTGCGTATTTAAAGTAGAAAATCATAAAAACCATACAATTTCAAATTTTGTTTAAACTTAAGAGTCGATTTATTCCATATTTTATTTTTGTGGCTTATCGACTTATTGCACTAAGCCTCTCAATTATATCAGGGAGGCATTTTCTTCAAAAGTATTATTACTTGTATTATAGCCTAAAACGGTATTAAGCAGCAGCTGTCCTGCTTATTTTCGCCTGTTGTATCTAGTTCGGATGTCAAATGCTTTGTTGCCATATTTTTCAGAATATTTTTTTACAACTAAAGTAGGTATTTTCCAAATCGAATTTAGGAGAGTTAATTTGCCTTCCATACTACCTAACCCCCCGTCTCAACTAGCAATAAATATCTTAGCAATAGGGCAATAAGGTCGGCAGAAAAAACAACGCAATTATTGCTTATTGCTTTATTATGTTAACCATATGATAACACGTAGCTAATTTAGCTCACAGTGCAATGTAATGCATTTTTAACAAAACAATCGATTTTAATTTTTGATGAACATACAAAAGTAGTATTGAACATTTAAAATGTTTTTCTACACAATTTCTTGCAATATTATTTATTATTTCAATATATTTATTAATTTTATTCATTTTACCAAAACGTCAAACGCAGTACAATAATGTTTACTATGTTATTTGACGTTTTATGTTTGCAATAATTGTTAGCGAAAACTCGTTGAAAATTATTGCAATATATGTTGCAAATACATGCAATAAGCTGTCTCCAATAGCAATAACATAATTTTCACAATTGCTACAATATATGTTAACATATTTATTGATAGTCGAGACGAGGGTAAGATTCGCTGCAAATATTTCCAAGTGTGAACATTTAGCATACCAGTTTTTTTTAATATATTGTGCAACAAGTTTTTATTAGTAACAAATTTGGCATATCCTTTTTTTCCAGTCGTTAATAAAGGGAATAAGGGAAAAGCAAAGAAAAGAAAATAAAAAGAAACAAATACGGTACGAGTATAACACAGTATGCTTCATCCCGTTTCTTATTGGTAATAAACACAAAAATGAATTCGTACAAACAAATCAAAACAAATAAAAATTTATAACTGTAATAGTGTCGATTATTTATGTTACGAAACAAAATTGCTAGCTCCTACTCCGCCATAAAGAACATAGTTCTAAAAAACAAAAGCTTCAAAGTGGGACATCGCAAACAAAAAATATGCATGCTTGAACAAAACCACCTTCTCTCGCTTACAAACGTGCTTCGGCAGAAGTATTTTTTGTTGGGTTACGTTATGCACTTTAGCCAAATAATGAATTTAGATTCATAAGCAAATATTTTCGAAATAATCATATTAAAGAACAAAACTATTGTTCTGTTTTCTTCATTAACGTTTCTCATGCCTTTGATAAAGTATGTCATGAAGGACTAATCCAGAAACCAAAGCATAATTGATGCTCCAACACTTATATGCTATTAGAAAGTTATTTAACTGGACGAAAATTCATCATTAAAGAGGGCAATTTTTTGATGAGCATATCCCAGGTAATTGAAGCTGAAGTTACGCAAAGTAACATTTTAGGTTCTATATTATATTTTATATATGCCTCCGACATGTCGACAGGCAATGATATTCATACATCAACTTACGCTGATGATGCAGTTTTCTAATCTTAAATGTAAATATAGATTACAGGAATATATATCGCAGCTCGAAAGATGGTTAAAGCAATGCAGATTAAAAATTAGCTAACAAAAATATGTACATATTAAGTTTTCATTGTGCGGGGTAACAAATCATGCCGCATCACATTTAGGTTAAATACCTTAGGATTCGCCTCGATCCTCGTCTAACATGAAATACCCACATACACAGATACAAAGCTTATTCAAATGAAATTGAAAGCAGTGCAGCTTTATTGGCTTATTGTAATATTGTAAAGTTTTTAAATTTGTTTACCAATTGTTGTCATTTCGGATAATAAAAATTCGAAAGTTTTATGATTTTATTGTATAGTCCATTGGATTACAAAATTGTTAAGCCATACGACAACACGTAACTAACTTTTTATTATTTTTCAAGAAACGCAGAAAACGTACTATATAAATTGATAAAAAATATTTCTCCTAAAAAGCTGCAAAAGCCTGCTAATTGCTGTCATCATATTATGTATCATCAACTTTTTTGAGTTTATTATTTCCAACACAATTATTTCACTGTGAAAAAATAAAAAAATGCATTTTGCTTGAATTTAACATAAAATTAATAAAATTATGCACATAGTTAATATTTTTTAAATCATTTTTATGTGGCATTTAACAAATAGTAACATTTGAAATCGAACATATTTCATACCTTTTAATGTGATATTAAAAAAAATAATAATGTTTCTTTTGTTTTTACCATATGTATGTTCATTCATTTTTCCACATTTTGTGTTATTGCCAAAATTTGCCGAAATGCCAAATCATGTCTAATGATCTTCTCTTATTGTGTGAATATTTTTTCTTTGTTATTTTATTTTGTTTATTTCTTTGTTGAATTAGAATTAAATGCCAATTCTTTCAAAATAAATGTTAAATGCAAATTAAGGTATAAAAAATTCCATGGTGCTAATCTAATGTTAAATTTAAAAGAAAAAAGTAATTTGGCAAGAAAAAATCTAATTGGCCTAATTGCAATAAATGTGGGCTTATAAATATATAAAAAATAAATAGAAAAATAACATATTATTCAACTTAAATTTAAAATATTATTTAAACAAAATTAACCGTAATTTTGTTATGAAGGTTTATTTATATCGAATGCATTACTATTTCAATTTATTACGTTTAATTGTTTAAATAACAAACAAACACACAAAATTATTTAAATCGTTGTGCACTTATTAATCGCGCTCGTTTCTTAAGTCTTTTGTTTTACAGGCAAACATATGGAGACATTAAGAAAAATATTCCATAAAAATATTACGATATTATTGTAATCAAATTATAGAAAAAAATGCTTTCTGCACAAAAATGAATTTAAAATTGTATGTGATACTTTGTTTTAGAGAGCCTTCCATTATAAAAAAAAATATCATCGATATGACATTAAGCTGGTCGCCTTTAAACAATTATCTTTAAAGCTATTGTCTCATAACACTTATAATACTAATATAATTGATTCAATACCAATTACATTTTACAGAAGCAAAAAAAGTAAAGAATTAAAAAAACAAGTTGTTCTAAAACAATTAACATTTATTATATGAACTATGTGTTACCTATGTTTCCTCACCACATGCGGATATATACACCTTTATATAATAACAAAATATTAACAAAAACTAAAACAATTAAGTATTTCTGTGAAACAATAAATTTAATTGTCTCATATTTATTTATGTCTGTATTTTCTTACTGCTTTCAGTATTAAAAAAAATATTTCGGTTTAAAGTAACACTTTATATATGACAAAAACCATTATTTTTATTTTAAAAAGAAATTCTGAAGCACGTAAAAATTGACAGGCCATAGAACATTTTGGCTGCATGAAAGATTGAACTGACATCATGACATTTCGAGACCAACCACCATCTCATTATCAAAACTCTTATCCGTCTAGATCTCACTGACATTTCGTGATGACAAGTTGAAACTGATAAAAGTTAATCCGTGCCGATATGCATTTAAATCAAATTCACACAAACAACGAGAGTACTTAGATAAGGCTAGATGAAAAATTGTTATCCCGTTTCTAATCTCTGCAATATTTGTCTGCGAATTTTTTAGGTCCTTCTAAATAGGGAAGTCGGAATAACGATGATCGTCTATCCATTTGACCGTTTGTCCGTCTATATGTCTGTAGAATGTTGAAATGAATTCTATGAAGGCCCTAAATAACTATTTTTTAATAGTATTTTTGGATTATCCCTATATCAAATAAACTGCGTCAGTAATGATTTTGGTAAATTGCTTGATTTGGTGTTTGTAAATTATGCATATGATTGCTCGATAAGTCGTTCCCAACCTATTTGCTTACCTGAAGATCGATATTATCCAACGATTGAAATTATTTCTTCCGTTCCATCTACAGTTAAATCCAAACCATCACAAACTGATGGATTTTTTTGTTAAAAAAAAAACTGATTACAATGCATTAAACTGTTTAATACGTAATACTAGATGGAATAATTTTCTATCTTTCTATCTCTACCTATAAATGACAGTGCTAATATTGACAATGATTTCCACCTTTTATAAAAAATCTATTCTTTTTTTGAAACCTGTGTACCTATAAAGTCTGTAAACATACCAGTTGGACCTCCATGGAATTCTAAACAGCTCTCACGACTGAAAAACCTTAAGAATAAAAATTGTAAAAAATACAAAAAGTCTGGGTCGTATATCGATTATGGAAAGTACTCTGTTAGTCGTTCAGAATATAATCTACTCAACCATACACTATACAAGGATTATTTAAATAAAGTGAAAAATAACTTTGCTCGCCCAAATCATTTTACTTATTTGTCAATTCTAAAAGATGATCCAATGGCTAGCCATCTGTTATGACTGATGTTATATGTAATATGTTTGCCGATTTTTTCGCCACTACTTACTCCGATGATAAATACGATGACATGAATGGTCATCCTTATGAGATTATTTAAAATCAAAGCTATATATTTTTCTACGCTCAATACCAATGATGTTTTTATTAACTTGAAAAAGTTGCAGATGTCCTTTAGTCATGGCTCTGATTTTGTTCTAAGTTGTATTTTAAATCGATGTGCGGAATCACTCGTTGTTCCATTAACTTTATTGTTTAATACCTCGATCAGATATGGCTTTTTTCCCACATTTTTGAACAATTCATATATTATCCCTTTGTTTAAATCTGGAATAAAAACTGATATTACTAACTGTAGAAGAATTGCAAAGTGATATTCCGAAGATGTTTGAAAAGCTTGTGGCTGATTTACTTTGTCAGCATACTTCATCATTATTATCATCTTGTCCACACGATTTTAGAAAGGGCTCTTTAACTACGACTAATGTTTTTCACTTAACAACTTTAATAAACAAAGGAAACAAACTGATGCTGTATATGCGGACTTCAGTAAAGCGTTCGATAAAATTAACCATAATCTTCTTCTAACTGAATTGGATTTGTTAGGTGTAACTCGCAGTTTGAGCTGGCTAAGATCTTATATAATGGGCAGAAAACGAAAAATTCGATTTAATAACAGCACATCCAAGTAAATTTATGTTTCATCCGGTGTTCCCCAACATTATTAACTTTTCTAATATATTGATGTCTGCGGATGATTTAAAATTTAAATGGTGTAATAACAACATGATGGTGCTGAATCTAAAAAAACTGTGAATGGATGCGTTTTTTCTAGAAATAACTGTATTGCTGTCAACTATTCCTTGGGAGGTCATCAACTAGAGTTAGTTGATTAGTTTCTGGATCTTGGAATTCTTCTAGATCCTAAATTAAATTTTGTTTCACACATCACTTTTACTGTAAACAAACAAATCTAGAGGTGTTCTCGCTTTTATTAAGCGTTGGTCTAAAGAGTTTTCTGACCGATACATTACGAAGCAGCTGTACGCGTCACAGAAAAAATCAGAAAAACTGTAAAAAATCGCCAAAATGAAACAAATCTACAAAACGGAAAATATCGCCCAAAATGTAAAAAAATCACAAAATTTAGGAATAATTCGCTTCAAAGGAAAATAAATAGCCACACGAAATATATAATCGCTAAAACAAAGAAAAAATTGCTAAAACGTAATACGTCATTCAGACGGAAAATATCATAAAAATTTTAAATAAATCGCGAGAACGGAGAAAATTCGGCAAAGCTCGAAAAGTCGTTAAAAGCTAAGAAAATATCCAAAACAGAAAGGTGTTGTTTACTACAACTAACTCTAAACGAAATAAAATCGCTTAAACCTAGAAAATCGCTAAAAAAAAGGAAATCAAAACAACGCAATCAAAACTGCAAAAGCGCTAAGCTGGAAAAAATTGTGAAAATTAAAAACACCTGAAAAAAAATATTCAAACCAAAAAATCGGCAAAAAAGTGGTTAATTGAAAAAATAATTATAAACAAATTTTCATGTAAAATTTATTATATAAACCTTTGAAAAATATTACAGATAAATTTATATATTTTTTACATTACAGCATATTCTTTTTTAAAGTCAATTAAATTGTTCAAACATTTTCAATTTATTGATATGATTATTTGCTTCTGAATTCAAATTGATTAATAACACAGTAAAAAAATTGCTTCAAAAAATCAAGTTTTTACTATGAGAAAATAAAAGTAAACCTGCCGATATCGCTGCTGATTTTTATAAGGCGAGTTCCCGGTTTGGAGTACTATATTTTTGATACAAAAAACGTTTTTTGAAGCGTTGAAAATCATCACGATTTTCAGTACTAAAACTGTAACTATATGGAACTTTCTCACTAAAGACCTGAAACATGGCAAGTTTTAACAGGGAATATTTTCTCTAAACTTATCGCTGCCAGAAGGGGCGACATTAGTTGGTTATGGTGATGATGTAGCCCATGTTATAGACCAACTGAGCGTTGATTTAACAGAGATCGTTACAAATGATGTATTGGGAAGAATAAGTAGATGGCTAAGATCAAAAAAGTTAGCACTCACGGCTACGAAGACAGAAGCCATCGTGCTAACTAGGACTAGAAATTTTACACAGCCAATGTTAAAAGTAAATGGAAACAAAATCTCAATTTTCAAGGTTTTAAATACCTAGCTGTATATTTAGATTGCAAACTGTCTTTCGAGGAACATATAAGGAGAGCATGAGAGAAAGCACTGGGAACGGCATCAAAGCTAGCTCGCATAATGCCGACCCTTAGGGGCCTGGTCAAACAACAAGAAGATTAATATCAACAGTAGCATACTCACAAACCCTTTGCGCTGCCCCTGCCTTAGCCATACGAAAGCCCCTTTGCTTGAAAGGATGCAAAAGATCAATTGTTTTTCGCATTACATCCGCATACCGCACAATATCAACTGCAGCAGCATCGGTCCTCGCCGGTATTCCACCAATCGACTTGTTTGTAAGAGAAAGGTACGATACATACCAGTAGTGGCGATCCATGGATCAATCGCAAATGGAGAAACAACAAGTTAAAAAAGAAGCAAGGCTAAGGTTATTTGAAACATCGCAAAATCGGTGGGATAGCGATATTAAAGAAAGATTTACCCATGATCTTATCCCTTGTTTGCAAAAATGGGTAGGCAGAGTACACGGCAAAACAAATTACTTCCTCACGCAGGTCTTTAGTGGACATGGAAATTTTTGGCAATACCTGCACAAATACAAAATAAAGACTATAACGTGCAGCATACTATTCTGCACTGTGGGTTTTGGGAAAATAAGAGAAGTTCAATTGGCGTGAACATATCAATCGAAGTTCTAATCAAGGAAATGCTAGAGAGCAAGGATAATTGGCTGCAATGCTCTATTGTAATTGAGCATATTCCAAGAGAAAAAAGAAAACAACAGCACGTCCTAAATGCCGAACCCTTAATCTTTGTTAAGATGGGGGAGTAGGAGAGGAGGCAACTGCAAAAAATTAAGTAAAATGCGACTTTGGCTCGCACACGAAGGGTTCCGTACGTATACACATATGTATATCCCTTTTTGATTTTGCCCCGTTTGTCATTTTGGCAGTTTTTTCGTTGTGCTTTCTTGTTAAATTTTACTTTTTTATTTTTTAAGTATTTTTCGTTGTTTTTTGTGTTTTTTGTTTTGTTTTGGCGCTTTTTGTGATTTTTTTAAAGTTTTTTCTGGCGATTTTTCGTTTTTTGCATTTTTTTTTGTTTTTTTTGCCGATTTGTTTAGTTTTGGCAATTTTTTGGTTATGGCATTTATTTAACGTTTTCACTTTCTGGCGATATTTTTAGTTTTAGCGATTTATTTTAGTTGCAACGATTTTTTCAGTTTTGGCGCTTTTTTCGTTTTTTGGGATTTTTTCGGTTTTTTGTGGTTTTTTAGTTTTAGCGATTTTTTTTTGTTTTGACACTTTTTTCGTTTTGGCGACTTTTTTCGTTTTTAGCGTTTTTTAGTTTTGGCGCTTTTTTTTTGGTTTATGCGTTTTTTTTCGTTTATTGTGATTTTTTCATTTTTTGGCGATTTTTTTATTTTTTGATGATTTATTTAGTTTTAGCGATGTTTCGTTTTGAAGACTCTTTCGATTTTTGACGTTTTTTTAGTTTTTTTGGCGATCTTTTTAATTTTGGTGATATATTGCGTTTTAGCGATTTTTTTAATTTTGGCGCTTTTTTCCTTTAAGCGTTTTTTTCATTTTAGCGTTTTTTCGTTTTGAAATTTTTTTAATTTTGGATTTTTTAGTTTTAGCGTGTTTGAAAATTTCAAGATTTTACATCTTACGGTTTCCAAGATACAGCATATTGTCTCAATTACATAGTCAAAATTACAATAACTAAGAGAATACCCTTTAATTTTTATTGTTATAAATATCGGTGTTAATTTGTGTAGTCTATTCTACAGGCTACACCAATTAGCACTTACTTTGAAAATTTAAAGTGTCTATATATAAGTGTCTGTATATTACATTAGTATTTCAAGATGTTGCGTTGCTCGCTTAAGAACACCCTTTAATTTTTAACTGTCATATATTTGTTGTTGTAGCGGCCGAAGTTTTACATATTCTGTGAAAATTTCAGGTCCGTAGCTCTTACGGTTCCGAAGATAGAGCAGATTGTCTAAATTACATAGTAAAATTACATTGACTGATAGAACACCCTTTAATTTTTTAAATATCGGTGTTAATTGGTGTGGTCTATTCTACAGACTACACCAATTAACATGAACTTTGAAAATTTAAAGTGTCTACATATAAGTGTCTGCATATTACATTAGTATTTCAACGTTTTTCGTTGCTCGCCTCAGAACACCCTTTAATTTTTAGCTATCATATATTTATTGTTGAAGCATGGAAAGTTTTACATATTCTGTGAAAATTTCAGGTGCCCGTAGCTCTTACGGTTCCCGAGAAAACATTACATTAGTATTTCAACATTTTTCGTTGCTCGCTTTAGAACACCCTTTAATTTTTAATTGTCATATGTTGTAGCGGCAAAAGCTTTTCATATCCTGTGAAAATTTTAGATCCTTAGCTCTTACGGTTCCCGAGAAAACAGCCTGTGACAGACAGACAGACGGACAGACGGACGGACAGCGTAGCGAAAGCAAAGGACACTTGTGGTGTATCGGAACCCTTAAAAAAAGAGTAGAAGAATCTCTACCCCGAAGTAATCTAAAAATAATCCCGGACAAGCTATCACTACATCCATTAAAAAAAAGGATAGATGTATAGATAGATAGATAAATAGATAGATAGATAGATAGATAGATAGATAGTTAGATAGATATATAGATAGATAGATAGATAGATAGATAGATAGATAGATAGATAGATAGATAGATAGATAGATAGATAGATAGAATAGATAGATAGATAGATAGATAGATAGATAGATAGATAGATAGATAGATAGATAGATAGATAGATAGATAGATAGATAGATAGATAGATAGATAGATAGATAGATAGATAGATAGTTAGATAGATATATAGATAGATAGATAGATAGATAGATAGATAGATAGATAGATAGTTAGATAGATATATAGATAGATAGATAGATAGATAGATAGATAGATAGATAGATAGATAGATAGATAGATAGATAGATAGATAGATAGAATAGATAGATAGATAGATAGATAGATAGATAGATAGATAGATAGATAGATAGATAGATAGATAGATAGATAGATAGATAGATAGATAGATAGATAGCTAGATAGATAGATAGATAGATAGAGAGATAAATAGAAGATAATTTTTTATTACTTCTTGAAGCGTATATAAGAATCACCATAAAGGAATATAGCATTCTTCTTATTTTGCGAAATATAACAATTTAAGGGTTTTTTGCTTCAAAATATTTGATTTAAGTTGTACTAAATATTGAAATCAAACGAGAAGCGTTTTATTTTGTATGAATAGACATGCCCAAGTATGTTATATAACATTTCAGCTTGCAATATGCAATCCGCTGTTATAAATAAATATTTTATTCGTGAATGAAAAACTAATAAAAACATTCAATCATATCTTAAATTAAGACAACGAAAACGTCTGCAATAAATAATTTTCATAATAAAGCCTTAAAATATTTTTTGTTAACTATTTTTTGGAAATAAACAAGATAAAATTAAATTTCATAAAAAAAAAGTTTTATTAATGTTTACTTGCTTCTAAATTAAAATTGTTTATTTTATAATTTTATCTTTCTATTACACATTTTGTTTGTTTTTTTTTTTCATAATTAAAATATTTACAAAGTTTGTAGCTTAAGTCTTTTGATTTGCATTTGTACTCGTCTACATCATGATCAATAAACAAATCAAACTTAAACATTTAATTAAACTTTTGAACTTTAGTCTATTATAATCATAGATTTAAACAAACTCAGAAATTCCAAACTTAGTGAAACTGAGCACGACTTGGATAAAATTTGGGTTTCTTTATATTGAGTAAAAAATATGAAAATAAACAAAAGAGCTTTTCAGATGAAATACCTCCCTCCAGTGGCGCTAATTAATCGTTTTAAATTTATGTTGCAGTTTATTAAAACCATTTTCTTAATTTTTGTTTAAAATAAACTTTATTAATAAATATTATAATGAATTCATAAATAAAACATTATTTAATTAGCTTTAATTGGTAGCTAAACTATATGCTATCCACTTTATTGACTTATTTAACATTTAATGTGGTAATTTGTTAAAATATTCACTCAAGTAATAGACTATTTATGATATGAAATAGTTAATGATTTTTAGCATATTACTGGAGACACCTTTTACTTTTTAATGCGTTTTTAAACTGCTGTTCTTTTCGATAATAATATTTATTAGTCATGTTACGAAGTTGTATGCTTTACTAGAATGTTTTCTTCAATTTGTTTTATTTAAAGTATGTAAGAATAAGTTGCAATTAAAATATTAATAATATATTAAATAATTAAAAGTGGGCGTTTGATGTTTTTACTCTTAATGAACTCAGCATAAAATACTTTAAAAAATGATTTTCATACGATTATTTAATTGCAAATAAATATTTCAAGGTAATTTATATTAATATGTTGGAAGTATTTCCTTGGAGTTTTGTTTCAGAGAAATGATTAATGATTTCGGTTAAATTAGCATTATGTTATATATGCAGTTTGTTAAGGATTTAAAGGAAGTAGTAAATAAATTTAGACACAATGAGCAGTGCTTTGTTCCACAGAAAAAATAAAGTTAATAATATAAATAAATTGTTTGAACAAACATCCTGTGAAATATCAATTGCATTTACGTTTTGTTTTATGTTATGAAAAGAATCTATAAAATAATTGAACTTTTGCTGATTAAAAAAATAGCTCCTAAAAAGTTTATTTAAAAACAGTTTCTACAACTTTATTCTTGTGCTAAGCGAATCAATTGCAAATAAACTTGCTTGTTGGCTACAAACGCTGAGTTCTTTGGCTCCCGACTAGATTCAGGCAAGCTATTAACATCATGCATTTTTCTGATCTGCATTGGTGTAAAATTGTGTTGACTGTTGGTGGACTCTTAAAGTGATGAACTCATAGCAATGATCACTTAGCGATTAATACTGACAGCTTAAACAAATTAATGCCTCTACTTGATACCAGAGGTGGTGCAATACTGCTATACAAATAAAAAAAAAACGCTTAATAGCAGAGTTTAAAATGAATTAAACTATCTCTCACTTCAACACCTGTTCTGTCTACACTATCCCTTTCTAGACATTCATTACAGGAGTGTGTTAGTTTCCTTTAAAATTTTTTTTGTCCATTTAAGCTAAAAACAGAAGAAAAAAGAACACACGGTGTCATGGGATACCGAGTTGGAATGAAGAGCCTGTCCTCTTCGGTCTACCTCCTATCGGAGTAGACCATCATAATATTCATACGTAATAGACTTTTGCCATAATAACACATTAACAAATGCCCGTTTAATATATCGCTAAGAAATGTAAAAATAACACAATTTCTGTTTCTTATGCAGGCAAATGAAACTATTTTTAAAAAAGTCTGCTCTTTTGGTTACATTTAAAAGAGGGCAGGCAGTTCGTTGTTGGATGTGCGCAATAAACGAGGTGCCGATATTGCTAGCGATCACCACTATCTGGTTGCCACTGTGCGAATGAAATTCAGCGCCATCGGGACGAACAACAGTTTATCACAGAGAAGATTCAATGTGGTAAAGTTGAAAAACCCGGAAATCGCCAACCACTTGACCAATGAATTGATAGAATATGCCTCAAGTAACACTGAAACCCGAACATGGCCACATGTCAGGAAAATGTTAACTAAGGGAGCGGAAAAACATCTGGGGTTTAAAACTACTAATAGGAAGAAGTGGATTAACGATGCAACGTGGAACTTAATTCAGCAGAGGAAGGTCGCAAAGAGCACTGCTAACACCAGCAAAACATACAAAGCTTGAATAAGACCAGGCAGAAAAACTATACAGCCGCCTTAATTTTGAGGTAAAACGCAGTGCCCGGAGGGATAAACGTAATTGGATCAACAACATAGCGAAAGAACTTCAAGAAGCATCTGGAACCCATCGTGTGAGGGACATGTATATGTCTGTAGACAAGCTGACAAATAGAAAATAATCGACGGGAAAGCCTTTACAAAACGATGTGGGAGAACTTATAACATCGGAAAGCCAACAGGATACACTATGGGAGAGCTTTTACTCCGGCATGCTATCAACATGTATTGCTCAATGTCAAGACATTTGCGGATGTGCTTCACATACACCAAATGCCGACCGACATCTCTACTGATTGCCCTGAGATAAGCGAAATTAGCGAATCAATAAGATCTCTCAAAAAACACAAATCTCCTGGTTTGGATAATATCCCTCCTGAGCTGCTTACAGCCGACCGAACAACCAGTGTACGACTGCTGGAACCCATTATTAAGCTTTTTAGGGCTATGAATCTTTACCAGATGGAAAAAAGGTGATTCAACCAACAGGATGAATTGGAGAGGCATAACCTTGTTAAGCATGGTAAATAAGGTAATAGCACATATTACAAGCAAAAAACTCTCGACAACAATTTCCCCATCACTCAGAAATAAGGAAATCTTTTGTTGACCAAGTAAACAATCTTAGGATTATCGTTGAGTAATCAGTGAAATATAGATCACCATTATACCTGATTTTTATATACTTTGAGAAGGTCTTTGACACACTCAAACATAACGATATATGGAACTCGCTGGTGTGCAAGAGTGTCCCCGAAAAAGTAACGCGGCTAATCAAAACCCTGTACAATAAGGCCACTTGCCGTGTGCTACATAAAAAACAGCTGAGCAACAGGATCACGGTGAAAACTGGAGTTAGACAGGGTTATGTCTTATCACTCTATTTTTTAACAGCGCCCACGATGCTGTGATGCAGAAGGCAACAAGCGATCATAAGAGAGGCATTACGTGGGGCTTACAAGGAAGGTTGGAGGACCTAGATTATGCCGATGACATATGTCTAGTTAGCCATTCATTCGCAGAGATGCAGTCGAACATTTCCACAATCAGTGACATCGCAAAATCGTTGCGCATCAATAGTAACACAGATCGCCATTTCTCCATATGTGATCAAGATATTGAAGATGTTAAGTCCTTCTGCTACCTGGGTAGCACAATTAACACACCAGCCCCCCTATTCTGTAACTCGCTAAAGCTAAATCTCTATCGCTAAAAATCTATAAAGTCGATTTATCAATTTTCGGCTAGAATACAATTTTGCAACGTGTATTGCTAAATTATGGAATGTCTTAAAAATTTAATCCACCGAAATTTGAGTGTCTTATGTCATCGCCAAAAATGTTTACTTTTGTATTTGTTTAGCATTTCAGCGATCGAGATTTAGCATTAGCTTTAGCGAATTACGGAATAAGGCGGCTGGTGGCTCTGCAGCAGATATATCCAGTCCCATAAATAAAGCACAGAGTGCATTTTCCCAGTTAAAGCCGGTTTGGAAATTTTCTAATATTTCGAAACAGACCAAAATCAAATTATTTAACTCCAACATAATATCCATCCTGTTATATGAATGCAAGACCTGGAACATGGCACCACGTGACATAGAATGGCTTCAGGTATTTCTTAACCTCCGCAAATTCTTACGGACTTTCTGGCCTGCAACAATATCCAAGAACCAACTCTGGGTGAAGGCAAACCAGCAGCCTATTAGAATGGAAATAAGCAAGGGGAAATGGAGTTGGATAGGTCACACCCTCCGTAAGCCAGACGGTGATATTGCCAAGAAATGCTTAGATTGGAACCAGAAATACGCAGACGAGTCGGGAGGCCAGTGCATACCTGGAAGTGGCACCTGACAACAGAACTTTTGAAATTGCGCATGAAGTGGAACGAAGTCAAGCATCGCGCCGATGATCGAGATTATTAGAACCATCTTGTTATGATCCTATGCTCCCTCGAGGAATGAAAGGATTCTTTTTAATGACTACATGAATTGAGATAAATGAAAACTTTTTCATGCCAGTTATCAATGATTGTGTTAAAAATCAACAGCATTTTTTTTTAATTTTGACTATGCTATTACCGGAGCGAAAAAATCGAATCGTACGGAACCCTTCCTGTGCGAGTCAAAATCACACTTTACTGAATTTATTTCCTTTTGACGATTTACCTTTCAGCTTGTTTTCATTGCAGCAAGCCTATTAGTTTATCAAAAAAAAATCCTAATTAAAGGTCTTTTGTGGAAAGTTTAAAATAATTTTTCCATAAAATATGAAAAGTAACTAAGAGGTTTTGGAAAAATGAAATCTTTTTAAAAAAATCTTATCTAAATAAATTTATAGCAATTTCTTGAACAACACGTTTTTTAAATAATAATACTAACAGCCAATTTTATTATTCCAATTTACATCGAAATTTATTTTATAAAACAAGACTTTGAAATTTCAACTTAAGGCTATCAAAGGATCGTCATCAATAACTTTTACCGGTTGCCTTTGTACCCACTTCTTTTCCATTTGCTTTGTCTTAACCAATTTCAATTTCGTTATACTGGAATTTGTATGATTCTTTCTCGTTTTCTTTTGCTCTAAAGCCTTTTCTCTATCAATTTCTTGTAATTGGTCGAAAATATTTTTTGGTTTCGTATTTTGTTGATCATTTATGGTGGCATTCTTAGCAGCATATACTACTACATATTGTGAAAAATCGGAGTCGGCGGGAGTGCCTAAGTCTGCAAAATCTCTAAATTGGGCAAACTGCTCTTCAGGATATGTATACTTTTGAATAAAGCCTTCAGTGGAGGAAACAACATGAGTATTGCTGGCATCTCCATAGTAGAAATCACTGGCCTCTTCATTGATATATGACTGTTCCTCATCTGAATAAAAGGTACCTCCTCTAAGAATACCAAAGTCACCAGATCCCAATATGCTGGCGTCATGAGCTGAAAATGGTTGAAGTCTCGGCTGGAATTGTTTATTTTGTTGTGAGACAAATTTGCCAATTATAGGCTCTTCGCTGAGAGAATAGAAAGGCTGAGCATTAGCTATGGATGGTAAATTGGTAAAATAGCTGCTGTAGTAATTTTGAGCTGCTGGCTGAGGTGTCTGAATAGATTTTTTCTCAGCTGGCCTTGTTTTAGGCAATATGAAGCCTCTAGGCTTAATGGCAACGGGTAAACGAAGTCGCTGTTCTGGATAGTTTGCGGCAGCAGATAAAAGATCCTTGCTATGGTTAAATGTTTTACCTAAAAGCAAAGAAATATAAAACAAATTTTAAAGAAAAATTCAAATACATAACATTTATATTACAAAATATAGAGAAATAAAAACTAACAAAAAATAGCGTGATTTACAGAGGAAGTATTACGACAAAAAAGTTATTGAAGCTTAAAACAATTGAATCGTAATCTACAATTAAAAAAAAAAGCTTTAACTGAATTGATCTTTAAATCTAAAAATTACAATGTTTTTAGTAGATAGTCAATGAAAAGACATGTCATAAGCAATTCATAGATCAATGATAATCATCTAAAGCAATACTTGTACTTATAAAACTATCTGCAAAAATAAATAAAACGAAACAAACTTTTAAAATTCGCAGAAAACTCATGTTTTACTTCATTGAGACATAAAATATTTACTTGTAATAACAAAAAGTCATTGCTGGTTTTATGCAACTGTTGTAATGTTAAAGCAAAAATAAATATAAAAATTACAACAATATTTACAACAATTTTGTTTTACACCATAAAAAAACGTTGTAAAGATAAAGATCTACCAAAAACGATTTGATAATGACATGGAAGTGTGTATACTAGGGTTTGGCATTTCCTGGACTTGTGCACTTCCCGGGAAACGGGAATAAAAAAATCGCGTTCTCGGGAAAAGTTGATTTTCTAAATTAAATAGATTTATTAAATGAATATTGGGGTAATTTTCATTGTTTTATAATGTATATATTCTTTTTAAATAAAAGTTAATATAATAACAATTCTATAACAAATTCTTAAGAATTTTTAAGTGAATTCATGCGAATAAGAGTTTGCAGTTATTATAAACTAAGAGATCGTATTAAGACTAATTGACGACTATTACCGTAATTATTTAGTTAAAAATTTCTTTCTTTTTAAAGCATACAAATTATTTTCTAAGCAACTTGCGTTATTAAGGTTTCTTATTTTTCTTGCAAAATTTCGGGAGGATTCTATCGCTAAGTACAAGCAAGTTTCAGTATTATACCTAGCCGCGCCAAATTTTACATACCCTGAGCCACAGTCTGCCTGAATGTATTTGATTTTTCATTTTATTTTTTTAACCCTGCTGCTATGTTAGAAAAAAAAATACACATGTTATGTTCGGGTCATATTTTGACCCCACATTTTTGTATTAAGAAAATTCAAATTTGTACATTTCAAAAATATTTTCAAGGCTTGTGATCAATGCAATATGCCGTCGTTAGAGTGATTGTGGGTCGGTGTGATGGACAAACAGGTTTTTTGCAAGTTATGCACTCAGTAAAGGTCTTTTTTCCTTTTTCGACGGGCAAAATTTGCACCTTTTCCGTTCACTAGCGTATTGTCGTTTTGGAGAAAGCGAATTCGTAGATGGTGATACACTGTCTTCTTCTCGAACTCTTCGTACCAATGATGCAGAGGCTTCTGCACGAGGAAGCCGACTACGCCTCTTGATATGCTCTTGAGCTAAAACTTCACCGAGTTGCTCTAAAAATAGACACCTTTGGTGCAGTTTATTATTTTTTTTTTGCCATTCAGGATATATTTCGGTCCATATTATAAAAGCGTTGAGAGCAGAAATATCTAATAAATTAGAGAACAGGGCAGCTGGCCACCGATTGGTTTTTCTTTTGCACGAATATGTACGAACCATTTGGTCCAATATGTCGACTCCGCCTTTTGTCGAGTTGTAGTATTCAATTATTTCCGGATTTTTTTTTTTTTTTTTGAATGATGATCTTCCAAAATGTTGCTGTTATGGTGAAGAGTGCTAAGCAAATAAACTATTCTGTATTTTTTAGGCACATACAAAACTACAGTTTCTTTTTTATGAAAAAACATTTACTTGAGTGTATTGGAAGCTTACGCAATTCTTGTGTTGTTGCATGAACCGGCAAAAAACGTTTGTTTTTCCTCACTGTGCCAACAATAGTAATTTTTGCTTTAGCAGTTCTAATGCAAGATTATGACTCGTAAAAAAATTATCGGTAGTCACATTTCGTCCACGGTATGAAGATACTAAGTCTAGAAAAACCCGTTCGCCTTGGTTCCTTTCAGCATTGTCTCCCACTTTGCCCAAGTATATTTGGAACTGTAAGCAAAACGCGGTGTCAGAATCCGCTGCTATCCACGCTTTCACGCCATATTTCCACGGTTTACTTGGAATGTATACTTTGAAAGGACATCTACCTCGGAACGGAATAACCTGCTCGTCAATCATTATATTAGCACTTGGAACGTAAAGCAGTTACAAGTTTTGAGTCCATTGCTCATAAAATGTGCGAATAGGAAGCAAGTTTATCTCTTCTTTGTTCTGATCTTCTTATTTGCCTATCGTCAAATGCTAGTACACGAGAAATATTGCTAAATCGATCCAAAGAGATGATTGCTCTCAGAAAAGGACGTCCATGAAACTCGTCCCACAGGGAGCTAAGACGTTCACCGTATGACCGGTAGACTCCTAAAAGAATAATATATCCGTTATACAATAATAGAAAAGTTATATTGTAAATAAATACCAATAAGTATAAGAAGTCCCAGGTAAGCATCGAACTCAATAGCATCTATAGCTTGGAAATTGTCGAAAACAGCACTTCGTTGCAAATTGCTGTAGTTAATTATATCCCTTTTCATAGCTTCTGTAAGGCATACATCAAAAGTATCACAAATTTTCGAAATACGATGAATAGCATAAGAAGTCACTCCCGGTTTTGCGTGAAGAATATTTTTACTTGCTGCACGATTTAGACATTGCAAAGAAAAGGTATTGTTGTCCACTTTATCATCCGATCTTTATCAAAAAAATTCTGTTCCATTAGTTTCGGTGAATGAACTAACTGAAGGCTTCTATGCCACTGGAAATGAATTGTTCTCAAGATAAACAATCGTCTTCCTCAAGTACAAAATTAGCATCACCATCAACACGTGCATCGTCTTCAAGGTCACTCAAGAATGCACCAATGTCATGCTCAGTCATTTGTCCACGCTGACATTACAGCCAAGTAAATGCAAAAAGAATTTTATCGTATAAATACTAGTATGAATTTAGATTCCATGTTTTATTAAAATCTATCGTCTATAAACTTAGATTTACAATAGCAACTGATCACTAAAAAAATTTAGCATCGTTGTTATTGAATACAAAAATTATAACTGTAAACGCACTCCAGTGCAGTCGCAACAGAGAGGTGTTCCAGACGATGACTCTGCTCTAAGGGGTTTTGTTGACTTTCTTTCTACAACCATGCACTGCAATCATTGATACGAGTACTTACTTATACAAGTATTCCACTTAGTGCTGTTATAATGATTAAACAGCACTCTCTACTAAATTTTCTTGCACGTAGTTTTCGAATCAAGCAATAATTTTTTTCGTAGACCGGTAAAAAATAGTATGACTTCAATTTCATTAAATTTTTATGAAATTTCCGTAGAAGTTCACATTTTTTTTTGTACAAATTAAAAACAATTTATGAAAACTTTAGTGTTTAAACATTAAAAATTTTATTGACATTAAAGAAAAACAGGGTTATACAACAAATTTCTTATATAAATCAAAGTAAATTTCGCTGTCACATTACTACATTTTAGAAATATGTCAAATAAACTCCATATAAATATGAAATAATGTGTAATTTTAATATCCCGCTTTTACGGGAAAATCTCAAAAATTTCCTGGGATTATTAACTAGTTTTTTCCTAAGCCCTAGTGTAAGCAGAAACGACCTAGTAGAAATTTTTTAAATTAATCCCACTAAATCTAAAACAGAGAAAGACAAAAGTTAAACGAATTTTTTAGGCTGTAATTATATACTAATTATAACAACTTGTATATCTAAAAAAATTCATATATATTTTAATTTTTCTAACTTTCCCATTTGGCAGTCTTTCCCACCGTTTTTTAATACTAACATCAGCCTGAGCATTAACTTTAAGAATTAAGTATTTAATGTTGTCTTTTTCTCTACCTAAAAATCATGTAAGAAAACTTAACAAATAACAAAAAAGATAGTTTTATAGATGAAGGTATAATAAATATGTCTGCGAGCAGAGGAAAATGTTAAACACTAAATTTTGTACCTAACATTTCCGTCAATTCATACACGAATTGAAACAGAAGGTATTACTGAAAGGCTGTTTAAGACAACTCTCTGTAAAAAATGAACATTTTTTATGTTCAATTAGCAGAGTGTGATTTATATGTAGTGAAGAAGGGCGGTGAAAATACTATTAGAAAAGATAATAGGGAAAGTATTTTAGATCTCTCTGGGTAATTTACAAAACTGCCGTAAATATTCGTGTAAAAAAGAGCTCTCAAGGAAGTCAATAAGATCCTGAACTTGTGAACCGGAAGTGGTTTACATAGGCTTGTCATTGCAAGAATTTCTCTTTCTTTGACGCCATGACTCCATGACAATATAATGGTACCAATAATGATCGATGAGCGATAGTAAAAATTTTGGTAATATTTTACGAACGCATCCATTCAACGACTCAGAATATTTAAAGCAATCCTATTGGAATATTATTTACCGAAGGCTTGGTGTCAATTTAAAGTGGTATTAATTACAATGGCTGGTGGAAAAGAAAACACACTCCACATTGCGTCGATGCTCCAGTGAGTCTGTAGAATTGGCTACCCAACTGTCACCGATGAGCTTCTTCGCCCTCTCCTGTACGCCGTCGAGTAATTTCATAATAGACTTTGAAGCACCGGCCCATACATGAGAGTTGTATTCCATTTTCGTAAAATTTCAAATATTCATTAAATTTGTTTGGACTTATTTCATATTTTTTAGGTCCAATTTCATTGGGAGTTATTTCATTGGGAGTTATTTCATTGGGCGTTATTTCATACAGCCCTTAAAACGCGATTTGGGAATAAATTAAAATACAATTTTCTATATTAAGCTATTGACATAATCAGCCACAAAAACTTTGCATGAACTGACTATTGATTGCAGTTGAGACTCATCACTATTCTACGGTGATATTTCATGTCATATTATATGGAAAAACGCGTCCAGGTCTAGTTTAAAATTCGTCGTGTGTGCTATTTTTGTTGTAAAATGGCCCACAGTGTTTAAAATGTGAGCGGATCACTTGTTAATCATTTTTGTTATGGTTGTGCAGGCGCCCGTTTCTCAAAGCTACAAGTTACAAATCTACAAGTAAAATACACACAATACAACAACACTTTTACAAATTTAAAAATTTAAAAAAAAGAATAACTTCTTAAAGCGACTTAAGCAAAGTAGTTTTCGAAAGTTTTTATGCTACTGCTGAGAGCTTTATAGGTTTATATCATCTATTTTTTATGCGAACCTTCCTGGCTTAGGTATGGTTGTAACTCTAACCACTGCAACCTTCAACTGAATGCTATAATATTAAGAAATGAAACAGTGTTGAAGCAAGCTTTGTCTTATAAACAAAAACATAATAAAATAATGTAAAATCAACATGACGCAATTGTGATTCGAAGTCATATTAAATTCTAAGAAATAATTTGTCGTTTAAGTGTGGTAGTGTTTATTTGCTTTGTTCATTGCTACAGTTTACTGTTGTGCTTAGTTGTGTGATTTGTTGTTGTTTATTCGTACATATGTCGGCTATGTAGACGACAAAAAACGAAATACCAGCGAAAATTTACTAATACTGGCAAAAAATTACCATTGTTTCATATTAATTTTAAATGAAAAATTATTAATCTAACCTTAAATCTGTTTGATTTTAAAACTTTCAGTGTTAAAACCACTTTGTTATACACGTTACATTTCACTTGAAATCATCATGACTTTAACTTTAATTTCGAATAGGTTTTATGTTAAATAATCATTTAGATCATGTTGAATTAAAATGAAACTCATTTAACATACGATGGTTATTTATATAGCGTATAGCTAAAGTAATGTTTGAAGCTGTTGTGCTTGCAACACGTGGGCTATCATGCAAGTGGCACGAGTTCAAATCTTGGCTGCGCCAGCCAACTGCAACACAAAGTTTTCTAATGTCTATGCTAATAACCATCACGTAAGTAAAATAATTATTAAAATAGCTACATTAAAGTCATGTTGGTTCAGCTTGATATAACTATAATTCAACATGATTCTTAGTGTTGTTACAATATTAAATTTACTGTGAAATAACTTTGATTCAACATGATCCTTCGTGGTGTTTCAATATCAAATTCACGTTGTTCAACTCGAAATAACTTTGATTCAACAAGATTTTTCATATTATTTCAGTATCAACTTCATTTTGATTTAACTGTACTGTGATATTTAATCAACCTGAAATATAGTTATTTCAAAAGACAAAAGTTCCTTTAAGATTATTGTAGATCATGTTCAATTAACATGAAACGCCTATGAAGCAAAATCACTACCGAAAAATTTAAAATTAACCTGGTTTTCGACAATTTTACATTGAAATTTTTCTGTGTGTATGTATATGTATATATGGCCTCTTGTTACAAATAACAAAAAATTTTTCGTTAGGCAATTTATTAAAAAGAACGTAATATATTCATAATCATAATTTGTTATTATTTTTAAAATACATAAATTGCCGAACAATTTGGTTTTTGCTTATTTTCAGAAACAGCCAGCTAAACTATTTAAGTTCAACTTATTTATTATTTTAAAATAATATATTTATAACTTAACTATAAAGTTTATTATATATTGCCTTCTTTGTTGCATAAAATATTACAACTTAATCTTTATACTTAGTTTGATGGATATAAATTAACCTTTTTGGTAAAAATTTAAGTAAATGCTGAATATCAAAAAATATTCTATTAAAATAAATTATAGAAATAAATAATTCAATAAAAAAAATAATTGAAAAAATTTAAAAATTCTTGACATTTATTCTGCCACAAAACTAAAGACATCCTCTAATGTTGTTACAAAATAAACAATAATAAGCAAAAAAAAATACCAAAGACAGCATGAGACCATAATGCTTGAGAGACCGAGACCATGACAGAGACATAATATACAGAATATTTAAAAAAATATCTGTTGAAATTACAAGATCATTGAAAACATTAAATGCCAAATAAATAATGGTGATTATGCCTTGATATTAATGATCAATTATCCATACGCAGTACATGAAGATGCTGGCAATTTGGTTGGCGGTTATTCAGCTAAGTACTTGACTGCCATCTAAAAATAAAATCTAAAGTTAAGTTTTTTATTGATGATTTTTTTTCTTGCTAAAGTTCTATTTTATTTATTACTTTTTTCAATTTTGTTTTTATTATTCTAAAGTAAAAAATTTATATATTTTTTTTAATTTACTTTTTACGGCTTTAATAAAGTTTTAGCACTTAAGAAAAACACCACACGTTTTACATCTTCAGTAAATAATTGTTTATAAACTAAAAAATATATATCTTAAATGCCCATTACTGTAATTGCAGCAGTAAAATAAATTTTATGACCCTTATAAGCATTTAATATACAGATGTAAAATTGTTTGTTCTTAAGATTAAATAATTTTTAATAATTTAATGCACAATAAAAGATGTAGCGACTCAAAATATTTGTCTTTGAACACATGAGTAGTTGATTTAGTTATGCAATTAATTGAAACTACCACAAAGGAAAATGTTCCACTCACAAGACAGGTCATGTGACTGATTTCCAAAGACTAGCAACCGGTTTGATGTCCGGAGCTTTATATAAGCTTTTTATGTAACGAGGGTTTTAGCTGAAAATGTTTATAGTTTTATGATATGTTGTGATATGATTCTTTTCACCGATCACGACTCAGTAACATTTCATCGCATTCCCATTATCTCCAGTAATGGAACAACTACGTTGAATACAATAGTTACAACATTTCCCAAAGTGTAGTTTTCATTTTTGAGCAAGTTTAGTAATTGAAAATTTTTTAGTGCTCGACGAAAATTGTATATGGGCATTTCCAACGAAAAGTCAACTTTTTTCACGTTCGCTATCAAGCACTTAAGCTCACTTTAGTTTTTCAGTTTAGTTTTCCTTCACTTTTAGTTAATTTAAAGCTACTTACGTTCTACGCAAATATATAAAGAAGTAAAAAAAACATTAATGTGTTGTTTCCATAATGCAAACATGCATTGTTTGTCTAAAATTTATATGAAAAACACTCAATTTTTTGAGCGGTTTCCATACAAATTTGTTACTCATGTCACATTGTGCAAACAGCACATAAGTTTTCCTTGAAAAAATAAACAAGCATAAGTGCTTGATCGCGAACGCGATAAAAGTTGACTTTTTGCCGGAAATGCTCATATTCAATAGCTAAAATTAAAAGCTTCAATTACCCGAAATTTTAAATATAATCAGAAAAATTTGTTTTGATCACATGAGCAATTATTTATCAAATTAATTGAAACTAGTTTTAGTTAAAATTTTTGAGCATTACTTTTTTTTGCGTGTATACGTACTCAAAGCTACACAGAAAAAAATACTTCCAACAATTTTTCAATTAATATACTTAGTCAAAATTTAAAACTAGTTTCAATAAATTTCGTAACTGAATCAAGAGCTCATATGATCAAAAACAAACTTTTTTAAAAATTTTTACAAAGTTTGAGAAACCTAAATTTTGAATTTTACTGATTGAATATACAATTTTCGTCGTAAGTTTAACTTCAGCAACGAAATTAATTAAATCTGCAAATATCGTAATATAAATCGTATATTACTTTTTTGTGTGTGTACACAGAAATAACTCAAATACGATTTCAAAAACTTCATATTCAATTAGTTATATATTCATTCAGTGAAATTCAAATTTTAAATTAGTAAACATTTTTAAAATATATTAGAAAATTTTGGTTTTGATCACAACTAATTTTAAGTTTGGCGTATTGATTGAAATTTTTTTAGGAATAACTTTTTTGTGTTCAGAGCCACAGAAAAATTAAAAATACTATTTTAATTACGAAAAGTACAGATTCCATTAATTGAGTTGTTAAAGTTCCACCTACGACGAAAATTGTATATTCAATCCTTGAATTTAAATGTTCAATTACTGAAAATTTTTTAGAAAATTTAGTTTTTGATCACATGAGTAATTGGCTCAATTACCAAATTAATTGAAACTGTTTTTAATTTTTGATTAAGAGTAGTAATTGTAAATTTTTTAAGAATATTTTTTTTACTAAAATTCTAAATTTCAGTTTCTCAAATTTTTTTGAAGAATTTTAGAAAATTTAATTTTTGATTACACGAATACTTTATTGAGATACTAAATTAATTCAAAGCATTTTTATTGTTTGATAAACTGTTTTCATTAAAATTTTTAAGGAATAATATTTCCTGTGTACCTTTCTTTGTTCTTTTTTCACACTTGCATGTATGTATGGCTTAGTTCCAAAATTTCAGTAATTTGAAAAAACATTTAAAAGCTGTTTACAGTAACTTATTTTTTTAAAGTCTCCAGTGTTTTAGTGTATTGATCTAATAATCTGACCCGCTGAAAGCTTTGGAAACATTTTGAACTAGAGGGTACAGTTAAAGATGACCAAGAGCCTCATAAATCCTGTTTTGTGTGATATTTTAGCATTAATTTATAATAAGTATGGACTTAATCCTTAAATACATTTTAATTTTTGATTTATGTAACTATTAGCTTTGGTGTGCCTGAAGATTTATAATAGAATTTTTTTAAAAGTTTTAACCAGCTACATCACCGCGGAACATAAGTTGTTTGGCATTTTTCAAGAAAAGGACAAAAATACCATCTATACTGCGAAGAAGAGTTACAAGGTTAACATATTCCACAAAAATGTGTCTTGCGGTGTATTACAAAAACCAATAAGGTACATAAATTTAAGGAAAAAGTTCATTGTTTCGACAAATTGTTCATTAATTATGATATAATGCACCATTACGTTAAATCAATGAAATGGTACTTTAATTTTGTTAAAGAGTAGCAGCAACAAGGGATTTCAATTAACCGTTTTACATTGGATTTCTATGCATGTTTTCATTGAAACAACGTAAGCGTACATTGAATTAACGTATTTTTGTAAAAAACAAAATAATGAATCTAAGTCAATTAATGTTATTCATTGAAATTATGTCGAATAATTTTTTCTGTGAAAAATGATTGAACACATCGACACTTCAAATGTAAGGATTACAAGATTTTCTGCGCCAAGCCACTATAACTATGTATGTACAAAAGCGCTTGGGGACTTCAGCTCCTCCTAAAACTAATCTCAGGTGTAAACTTTTATAACGCCGATACACGTACACCAAGAAAAAAGATTGGTTGGAAAATAGTTAGGCCAATAAAATAAATATATGATTGTTAAAATTCTTAAATTGATTAGATGAACCGATCGCACGCTTTTGCCATGACTAAGTAAAGGTTATGATGAGCACAACCGAATAATATATTTTGAATTGGACTTTTGTACCAATTATTGGCATTTGCAATTAAAAAAATTATCTTTCTAAATTTACTAACTAGTGGTTAACTTCGTTATCATTGATACACCTAACCGAATCGACTGGCAACAAATTAGGTTGTCTCAACGAATCTGTTTGCTATGTGTATGTGCACTAAAAAAAAGGTGAAACTTATAAAACTATTATACAATTTTTATTTAATCTTGTATGTTTTTATTCTCCTATATTGTAAATTTTTATTTTATTTCATCAAGGAAAGGCAATATTTCTCTTTTATTTTAGTCATGCTAACCATTTATTTGGTAGCAAATGTAACTTCTATTTCAAATTCCATTTTGTTAACCAATTTCATATGCTGTATCAATTATTTGGTTAATGGTAATAATTAAAAATATAGTGTTACCACATGAAAATTTAAAGTTATATTGGTAACAAATTCGGTTGTCGCAATGAATCTGTTTTCTATATTATTTTTGTGCTGTACAGTGTATTTCTCTTGTACAGTGTATTTCTGTTGTACAGTGGCTCACTTACTCACACCACACACATTTAAAAATCGATATTTACCTATTGAAAAGTTCTTTACTTAGTAATAGATTTTAAAATTTTCATGAAAAATTTATTTTCCATGATTAAAGAAGATTCTATTTGAATTTTTTCAACAGTTTTGGTCGGCATTGGCAATTGTATTTTTTAATCACATGTTGTAAGTATGTCTTGTTCATTTAATCGCAATTAAAGATTGATGTGTTTTTTAATTTAATTTTTCTATACTTGTTTTTTGTTATTGACTTGGTTTTGTTTTGCCAATAAATGTATGTAAATATATATGTGTGTATGTGTATGTGTTTGTATTTTTAACCAAAACTGTAGCAAAATCTATACAACTAATGTTAAGGTTTTTTCATTAAAGTTAAACAAAGATCACGGTCGTGACTTTGTAACTTGTTGTGTTTCTAAGTGCTGCTGTTGCTGATTCAATCTATGAGCGGGAGTTTTGCTGCAACAAAAGCCTTTAATTGCTTACAGACTGTTTGTTGTTCCATAAAAGTGTATTGCATTAATTACTTTTCATACAAACATATGAAAAAAAAACCATAAAATCGATGTATGGTCAACAACAATAAATGCAATGGGAATATATTTTAATATATTTTCTAATGATTTGTTTTATTTCAAATATAAAATGAAAAACTCGTGCCATTACCTGTCAATCACATACATTTAATAGTCATAAATAAAAGTGTATTAATTGTTCAAATAAAACCAAATCAAATGAGCGAGCATACGAATATAATGTGGAATTTTAAAATCATGCAGTTTGTAACAAGGGGAACAAAGAAAAGCATTGAAATTAAATTGAAGTTATTGGAAGAGGCAATTACTTTTGTTTTCAACTACATAGTTAGTAATGGAACATATTTAAATTAACATTCTAAGATCAATATGATTTGGGACGTTACATCAATATTCAATGAAAAAAAGGAATTAATGTTTTTATATGAGAACCTTAAAAAATTATTGGTTAAATAACTGCTCAATTCATTACAAATGACTTAACATATTTGCTTATACGTATGTATATTCAAGTGTGAGAAAAATTTTGTAAGTTGATTTTTAAAGGCATATAGAGACTGAAAAAGTAGAAAAAATTTTCAAACTTGCACCTATCACCATAACGATGATACGAGTTATCGTAATAGCAAAAGTTAAAAAAGCACTTTTTTCTAGTTAATAATTATTGTTTTTGAACAAGTATAAGTCGGAAATTTGAATAAGTAAATCATTAAAAATATATGTTAAATTAAACAACGGTTTAATTAAATGAATTAAAAATTAATTAACTAAATATTAACATATTAATCGATTCATGTCACTTCCTTAATCAAATATAATACGAAAATCAATTTCTATAATAATTGGATTAAACAACTCAATAATAAAATTATTAAAGAGATCTAATAAAATTTTTTATATTGTAACTTTTAACTGAAACATACTATTTTGCAAAATTTATTTTAGAAAAACAAGAGAAATAAAGCATATTTTATTCCTTTTGGGTAAAAACTGCAATGAATGATGCAGGCAATAAACTTCCACCACTTTTTTTTTTGCCATATACAAATAAATAGTCGAACATAAGTCGCTTTTGGTAAGCAGCTATGAAGTATGTAAACATAAGCAAATATCTGTAAGGGAATAAGAAATTATTCTTCTCACTATTATTTCTAATTCTCACCGCAGAATACAAAAATCCAATAGAAGGTGGTGGTTTATTGTTATATTGTGTTTGTTGTATTTTCTTTTTTATATGTGTAAGATACTCACATTCAAATATTTAGTTAAGTAATTAATTAAACCTATCAACTAGTTGATTGAATTAATAATTATTTTAATAATATATCAATTAAAGATTTGTTAATTGGCTAATAAGAAATTGTTATTTGTTTGCTAATATTTAATTTAATAAAAAAATATTTGAATCAAGTGGCAAGTTAATACAATTTCGATACTATCAATAAAAATCAAACAAAACCTTTAATTGAGAAAAATCTGATGATAGTTTTTTCTGTGTAGGACGCCGTTCTAGGGCCACTCATAGAAAAATGTATCGTTGGTTTTATGACGCCCTATTATCAGAATTCTGACGTCAATTCTATGACAATAAATCAAAAACAGACATCAATCTGATGACAAACTTCATCATAGAGTTTTGTCATAGTTTAAGTGTCATCAATACTTTGACTAGAATGACATCAATACGACATCACTTATTATATATTATTGCACAGAGAAAACATTGAAGCAAACGATGGTACGATACCTCTTCATCATATTGATGCCACTTAGTCATTATATCGATTATATCTATTATATCTACGTCACATCAATAATATTTATGTTGACTTTATGGTGTCGATATTTTGGATGGTGACATAGCTGAAATGGTAAAGGCGTTAGTTTATAAATGTGCGATGAATTGAGGAGCCTGGGATCAAGACCAATATTATAAGAAAAAAAAAACAAAAAAACAAAAAGTAAAACTTAAATAGAAACAAATAAAAGTGAGAAAATATAAATAAGTATAATTATTTCAATAACTCCATTGATGTAAATATTGACATCACAAAGATGAAAAGTGACAATGGGAAAAAATTAAGACACTTGACATAGCACCGATATCAAATCACATCAGCGTTATTTCGTTTTTTCTATCAGCGACATTATGTTGATGACATTTTGTCACTAAATTGATGTCAATTAATCATTTCCTTGATGTCGATGCGTCATTGCATTGATGATAGATTTGTCATCATTGGCATTGATGACCAGCTGATATAAAGGTTGACATCGCAATGATGAAAAGTGACATGGAGTCAAATACGAAGACACTTGGCATAGCATTAATGTCAAATTACATCAGCGTTATGACGGGTTTTCTATCAATGAGCTTGTAGAACCACCCTGGTTGTAGAATTCAACAAACAACCCGTTGCCCCGTAAGGCATTTTTTATAGTACTTAAACAAGCACTTGTAAACAAGCTCTGCCAAATTATTGTATCTATTAGCTCATAGTTTCTTCTTATTACCATTTGTACGACCATCCGTCCGACGATGCCTTTACTAATGCTTTGCCAGATCTGAAGGCTTATATTTTTAAGATAATGCAAAGAAATTCGCAGTTATCCTTTTCTTTTGAAATAAAACCAAATAAAACAATTTCTAATGTGATTATTAAGAACATATTGGCTTTTGAATCCGGTATTGTAGCAAAATCGTCAGCGAAGTAAAAGAACTAAAAAATTACTACACACCTTATAAGCAAATAGATGTATCTAGTAGACTAAAAGCGCAATGGCCCAGTTATATATGAATTAAGCTTTCTATCCCTCTTCTACTTCATCTACTGTTCTTTCTACGATATCTCTTTCCCAAGGAAAGTAACACATTAATTAATCAACTGGTAGGTATTAATTACCTGATGGTGTTACTTCTCTTTAAACATAAAAAAAATCATATATCGATTATGATATTCCAAGGAACACATCAGAAGTGGGCAACTTATTGTTTTCGGAAGTCGCTACGATGAAAACATCGTCAGTGCTTATGTGTATTCTGTTTATTAGGTATACCTAATAACTGGTGAAACAATACGAGAATTGAATCACTACTAAAAATTTCCAAAAATGGATCTATACTGAGAATTTTTTTAAGAAAAATATTACTAGTAACAAATTTTCATGTTTTTTTGAAGCACTAAGGCAATAAAGCGCACAATAAAAAAACTTGATTTTTCACTGCTGACACAATGCATGTTTTTAAGCAATTTTTTTTACTGGGTAATATCCTAATTACTTTGCAGTACCAAAAAGATCGCACAAAGACTGTTAAGGATTGCCTGAACGACACAATTTCAAATTTATATATAGAAAATGGGTAGCATAGTTGCTAAAATTGAAAGTTTATCGTAAATTTGACGCATTTGAAAGGGCAAGGATGGTGTGGCGACGATTAGGCGATTTTTGCCTCAATTTCCCGATTTTTTTTAAACTCAATTTTGTTTTAAACTGTCACCATTAGAGTTACCTCAAAATAAGATGCATGCGTTAGAAAGAAATGTCCGAAGGTTTCGCACTCTCAAACAAAAAACATGGTTCAGGCAACCATAGTCAAAGAGCAACATACTAATTGAATATTTGGTTGAAATTAAATCTATTTTACATATACATATAATAACGATATATATGGTTAAAAATAACTAATATGGATCAAGGCAACTATATACATATATGGTTCAAAATTTCAATAGTTCCAAATAACCACATAAATGATTCTTAATAATCATATAAATGGTTCTTAACAACTATATATTTAGTTCAACATATCATATAAGTGTTGTTTTCTTAATAATATTTTGACTAATATATTGACAGCAACTAAACAATTTTATTTTTTTTAAACTAAAATCAAAAATAAAATTTTTCTACTGGTCAGTGTGTTAAATTTGAAATAAAAATTATTATTTATTTTCACATAGAAACATACATACATACATATTTCTTGACACATATTTTATTTACAATCGGGGATGTTCTGAAAACTATTTCTTTTTGAAATAGTGCAGCTTTTCAATTAATTTTTATGTTTTAGATGTTTCAGATATTTTATCCGAACTAAGTTACGAATGCACTAAATTTTCCGATTAACAGAGCACAGATTTTTGTTTTCAAATGGTCTGCTCAACATGGAATATTAATATTAATTGCTAGCATTTTTTTATTTTTTCAAACCAAGAGACACACAAAAGCAAACCAACAGCTCTCAAGTAAAACAAAAACTGACACAAAAGCGTTCAATCAAGGGACAGAACAAAACATTTTTTGAAACCATTGTATGAACAAGAACAATATTTTATTGTTATAACACCATAAGTTATTGAATTTTTAAATATATTATGATTGTAGCTAGCATTTCTTAAACAATAATATTGTTGCTATTAATATCAGTGCTAATAATGTCATGATTAAATGTAAGCATAATTTTTTTTATTGTAAACTAATTAAGGTTCACAATTACTGAAAATATTATTAGCTTATTTGCCACAACCATAAGCTATATTGGGAAACATGACTTTGTCGATGCAACCATGGCACAAATATATATTTTCTCTGCGTGTATGCTTTCCAAAATTAGTTCAGAGAAGCTGTTATTATGGCAATAACAAAAATTTCTTATAAGAAACTTCGTTAAATCAGACATTCTGCTTTAAATTGGTAAGCCGTTGAATACATAATCTTGGATATTGACCCAACATTAATATTTAAGAATATTTAATTTATTTTCCAATATGCTAACGCCATAGTTAATAAATGCAGGATGATCACAAAATTTACAAAAGACACAAATACTAGATTGGAATACAATAGAGTATGTATATCTGGTCATAGATAAAGCGAAATAGATCCATGGATTAGACAAGAACAAGAGTTGAAACGACCATAAACATTACAAATGCGTGGAACGAAATTTCAATAGAGTTTTTTTTAGTCATGGATGTCTTCTGTTCTTAGCCACCTTCAAAACGTTATGAGTGCTATAGGAGGATGGCTATATTTTTTAATCACTATTACCAATTTTACTTAAGTTTAAAGATCTCACGTCTTTTAAATATGCTATCCAAAACTATATCTTCCCTGCGGAAAATTTGGTGACAAATGATCCAAAAGTAGCCGTCCTATGACTTGAGAAAATTAGACTGGTACCAAAAATAAGGAGTACTGAATGGTGAAAAAAGGCATATTGTGTAAATGATCACATATTAACCATTTTCAGTCAATTTAGTTGGTACTCTGCCTAGTATTGTAGTAAACGGCACTGAACAAATTCGATGCACCTGTATCTAAGGCCTATCACATAGTATCTATATAATATTAATTGTCTCCCTTCAATGAGACTGCCGTGCCACTCAGGAACCTGTTCCGTAACTATATTCAGATATTAACTCCAGCTTAACTGGTATTTATAACATTGAAATATAAGTGCCTCTGTGGTCGAGCGTGTAGTGTACTAGCCTGTCATGCCGGAGGTTGTCCTTTCGAATCCTATCAAAGACACCGCTTAAAAATAAAATACAATTTCTACTTGGATTTGTAATAAAAAAATAAATTAATCGATAATTACAGCTGAATTTTGGAATAATATTTATATATAATCTATATTATTCTACACCGATTAGGACTCCATAAGATAGTTCAGAACAAGTTACAAGGTGCATAACAAATATCAATTAACCCCATCCTAGGCCAACCCCATGTAAAAGTGGCAGGTCCGCTTCATAGGAAGTATTGGAACTCGGACTGGTCCCTCACGTGACTTGTTTTGTGTCAGTTCCATTTACCGTAGGGTTACTACTTTGTTCCATTACATGGATTACATATAAGAAAAGAAGAAATTCAGCCAATATATCAAAATTTACATATATGCCGACCACTATAGTTTTTATTTAAAATTTTTATTCTTATTATTCAATTGCAGTTAACAACCGAAACGAAATGAAAATAAAATGAATGACAATCGTTAAACAGAAAATCGTAAATTTTAAGACTGAAAAAGTTAACAGAAACTACTACAATTTGTCTAATACGCGATGGAAAAAGCAACTTAACAGACTCTTGTTTAAGAGTTTTAATATACGAATTGAACATGTTAACATTCACTGTCAATGCCTACCAAGTATTGCACAGTCTTTACGATAGCTGGCACTAAAAAGCATAAAATATATGCCAAAACCATTTTATTTAATGACTGACAGTACGTTTGTCTTATTTAAGGTACTGACAATATCACTTGTTTTGAAATGAAATATAACTATACAAATGATTTTTTAACTTTTGTTTTAAATCATGTTTTAGTTTTATGGTAAGTACCTTGAAACGATTGATTTATATGTGTTTTTATATTTATACTTAGATGGCTTTAGTTTCTCAGTACACTTTTTTCTAGCATGTAAAAAATCTTCCGGGTCATAACTTTGTTATTAATTAAAAAAAAAAATACACACATATAGATGTTAAATGGTGTTCTCTGATCTAACACTAACTAAAGTAATTGTAATTTAATATACATGTGTATATACAAATGTACATACACACGTATGTAATTCTATTTTAATGACAAATAATTTACAAACTATAACTTCTTGTTCTAATTACATACTATTTATATAATTTTATTGTGTCGACATTTTAATTATAATATAACCAGCAAAAACATTTTTGAAGTAACACAAAGTATTTGTCATTTGAACTTCTTAAAATATATATATATATATATATATATATATATATATATATATATATATATATATATATATATATATATATATATATATATATATATATATATATATATATATATATATATATATATATATATATATTTCTTAAGGAATATATCTGTGTGATCTTATCATAACATCTTAAGTCGGGTTAAATCAAAATAGAGTTAAAGTCATGTTCTGGCTCCAATCCGTTTCCAAATACTCCTATTTTCAAAAATGTTATCATATTTTATTTTTTAGCTTTCTAGAAAACCAACACAATAGATATTACCAAATATTACCAAACACGATTTTTAGACTAAAGGTATTGTGATAGAACGACACAGATATATAGAAACACTAAGAACTGTAAATATTGCAAATTATAGGATAGCACAATATATTTTGCCATGAAAAAGCGGTTGCTAATCAAGGAACGTTAAGTGGTTCAATGAAATCGTTTTAATCAGGAGCAATCTTTTTATATTCTGGCATAAACACATGATAGCCAATGACACGCTACTGTTAAAAACTCTCGTGTTTAACCTAACTTGAAACACTTCATTACAAGTTGAGCCCATTGTTGAATTATGTAGTTATCATACAATTTTTTGCTCGATAATAACTAGTGTTGTCATTCGAATAAGAATTATTCGAATATTCGAACAACTTTTTTTTAATTTTTGTTCGAATGCACAAAATTTTTTTAATTTAGAATAAAAAATTATTCGAAAAGTTTTTGACAAATATTCGAACAACTTTCTTTCTAAAAATTAGTTTACATTTGCGAATGTAACAATAGGATGTGTTAATTAAGCAAATTACACCAAATTATAAATACATGTGTAAGGAGTTATTGAGATATTACGTAACCCCGTTAAAGATTTCGTTTTAAATTGCAGCATGATCTTAGGTTGGAAGTATTTTGAGGATGACAATTAGAAAACCAAATTGATTTCAAAAAATGTGTTCTAAGACTTACAAATATCATACGTCAACAACCTCTCCAGTCTTGCACCATTTTCGTAAGGTACAAAATATACAAATTGAAAGTTTCAGTGAATATCCAAAGATATCTGACAACAATAACATGTAGGAAGGAGTTTGGCCGAAGATTGAATGATTGAATCTGTTCCCGCCTTTAGAAAGCCGAAACTATCCTAGAGGAAAGAGAACCTATCACAAGACAAGTCACGTGATTGGCCCCCAAAGACTAGCAGCTGGTTCGCGTTCTGAAACTTTATATGAATGGGATCGGTATCTTTTACATGATGCTGTCATTGGAGAGCGTCAATTCACATAATTAAGATACTCAGTGATAGGTTATAGATAGGTTATAGGGGTTTCCTTATTCAGTAAAGCAAAAAAAAATAAATAAACTGAAATTCGACAACAAAATAATCTTGAGGACGTGCACTGTTTCTAAATTTGCTCAGTACCTTCAGAGATATCATAAAAGTTTAACCTAAAAAAATAAAAATGTAATAAGAAAGTTTGATTTCTTTGTTTTTAAGAATGCATAAAAAATAAAAATACAACAACGAGCTTATTTTTGACCTTGTAGCTAAATGTATTCCAAAAGAACTGAGAAATTTTTTTATTGAAATTGCTGCACAACTTTTGATTTTATTCATAATTCAGTGAGAGAACTGAATTGATAAAAAAATAAAGTTTCATACAACGGCAATTTCTGACTTTGTGTTTGTGAAAGCTACTGTTGTATGGAAATTAAAATTTTATCAATTCAGTTCTGTCACTAAATTGTGAATAAATGCAAAATTTTTACACCAATTATAATGAAAAATACCTGAATTCTTTTGGAATATATTTAGCTATATGCTACTGAACAAAAACTAGCTTTAAAAATATGTAAAAAATTAAATTTTTGTTGCTCAATCTTTTACGATATCTCCAAAAATACTGTGCATATTTAGAAATTATGTTTGTATGGCTACAGATTATTATTAATATTATATTTTTTTTTGTAAAATTTTTGTATTTTTTGCTTAAGTGAATAGAGCATGCATGACCTTCTCAAGTTATACTCATATACTCGTATGTCCTACAAGTGCCTTCATTTTTGACATAACGTTATATCTCGAAAACTAGAGCTGATAAAAAATCATATATTTTTAACTATTCAAAATTTTGTTGTGTAACTAACAATTGTGACAATCAGCTATTATTTGGATCCGATAGGATTTGAAAAATTGAGAAATTTTAACATTAAAATGAGTATACCTCAGGAACTATAGAACTTAATATAACTTAATATAGAACTTAATACGGTCTATAAGGACTATAAGGACGAGTGAGATCTATATGGTCTAACATCGATGCTGAGCATCAATGTTCGCCATGAGATTCGCCGTCAACAATTATTTGCAATAGAAAGAAAACAGACAGAACAAAAATTGGTAAACATTCCATTTCTATTGCACTACACACAAGAACATGGACATCGTACGTTTTCACCACACAAAGAAGTTGATGAATTTTTTGCAGTTGCTCTGCCAGGGTCATATTCATGTCATGTTCAAGTCGATGGCTCGTGAAGACGTGGGGTAAATACCATTCAGGCATAAATTACTTCTCTGAAAAAAAATAACACTAATATTGATTTAAGATCAACTCCTTCCTTTATGTAATTTTATAATATATAAAATGGGTCCTGACAGGGATTGAAATTAAAATTTTCGCAAGGCTTAAGAGCATATAAATATATGTGGTAGATGTGTATGATATTGGACAAATTTTGCTTAAACTTTAAATATTTTTTGTTAATAGTATCAAGCAGTAAGTATCCTTCCAAATCAATGTAAATAACAACAGTTATTAACCTAATTTTCGTAACATACATTTTGTAAAAGCTGATTATTTTTATTCATATTTTTTTGTCCCAAAAACTTACACACCTTTATAAGAAAAATAATTTATAGTGTAATTTTCTTTTTATTTAATTATTAATGTTGGTGGCATGGCATGTCTGGGACTTATTAAATACTATTGTATTTTTCGATGTTCGCCTGATTTGCTCTGTAATTATTCATTGTAAAATGTAAAATGAATATTTTTTTATCTGGCTATAAAATTTCTTTTGTTTGCGCTTCTTTACAAAATGTAATTTTGTATATTAAATAATGTTTACGCTTTTCAGTTTCGTGTCTGTTAAGTACTACAACTATTGTTAATGTTAACCTCCTCAACGTTCGTTCAGTGGTGTTTTAAGAGGAAAAATTATGTGTTGGATTTTAGTGTTTTATTGTATAGTTTTTGCTTAGCGGGCGTGTGAAAGCTCTTGCACATGCGCATGAAAAACGCGTTTTAATTTTTTCTATCAAGATTATTTTTTTTTATATATATATTTTTTTTGCTGTGATTGTCTGACTCAACTTGTTGGCTATTGTTGGGTTTTATGTTGTACATAGTATATACAGGTTTATTGCTACACAATAATGTTTATTTTTTTTTTATTTTTTTGCATTACGAAAACTAACAATTGCTTAATTTTAGATGGATGAATTCTTTTTTTATTTTAGTATTTACGGCTCAAGAGGGAATAATCACTGGATATTTTTTTGTGTGTTTGTTGCTTTGAAATTCTTTTGTTAATTTAAGCGTATGAAAAATTTCTTGAAAACAACTTTAATACATCTGCTGCACATACATACATACTCGTATACTAATGAGCAGACAAAAAATCTGCAGTAAAATATTGTATGCTTCGCTGTTGAATAGGGGCAAACAACTTTTTCTCAATGAAATCTGTCACTGAAGCATGTTTAACGTTAAATATAAATAAAAACTATTTAATTGAATATGTGTGGAATATTCAGCTTAACCCTTAAGTGTATACCTGGGCCTGGCCAGGCCCTTTTGAACTTGTTTTCAGTTTTTTTCATATAAATATTAAATATATTAGAACGAAACTTTATGTATTCCTCAATCGTATAGTTTTTTACAAGAAAAAGAGAAAAAAATTAAATTTAAACACCGTGGGCTTGCTAATTGGCCAAATGAAATGTTTGTGCATATTGTATCCACCTGGTCCTAGCTAGGCCCAACCAGTTTTATATTAATGTAAATGCAAAAACAAGCAAAAATATTTATTGTAAAGTAAAAAACAAAAGCAAATTCACTGAGAGCCCAAAAGCAAAAACACAAAATACAAACTGATAAGAAATATAACTCTTCAAATGTAAAGGCAAAAAAAAAATTCTTACACATACTCTGCAAAAATTATTGGTCTACATGGTCCATTTTAGCTGATGTGGACTAGTTACAACATGGTCCTATGTAATGCAGCTATGGACCACTTGCAAACAAATGCTTGTGTTTTAGCACAAAATATAGTGTTGCCAAGAATGTTATTTCATGAATGTCATCAATTACCAGCAATATGATAGCCCTGATGGCACAAAAGCTTATTTGTGGTTATAATGAATGTTTGTAATTAAAAGTTTATTTTTTTGGTAAAAGCGAAAAAATAAATGAAAGTGAGTTTTTTTATAAGAAATCATAAAAGGAGACTTATTAAAGCAGAGGGAAAATCATTTACGTAGACTACAAAGTTTCGAAACTAGCCCCTGTAAATGCTCCATGGAGTAGTTACATGGTCTAGTTTTTGGGTTAGTCCGATGTAATGCAAAGCTGGACCACGTGGTCCAGTCCTAAGACATCGCAATCTTAAATGAACCACGTCTAATGCATACATTTGGGGCAGGTTGGAACTAGTCCTGGTCCATTATGGATTAGTGCTTACACGCATGTATGGACTAGTCGCGATTTTTGCAGGGTAAGCATACGCTTAAAATTTTGATTTTTGTTGACAAGTTTTACTTAGCAAAATTATGTTTTTGTTTTATATTGGTACAGAAAGATCATTACAGTAACTTTCTGTTTAAAAAAAGTAATCAATTTACTTCTTTACTTCACTGAGGAATCATTATAGTTATTTTCTGTGTTGCTAGTTGGTGTGTTGGTTGCAATGAGTTTTGAAGTTGATAAAGTTTTGGAGACAGTTTCAAAATCTGATCCAAGTTATTTTGCAAAATAGGTTCAGGCAATTGAATGTCGTATTAAAGATGAGGATGATGATGTAGATGGAGAAGCTTCTGATATCAAAGAAGATTTACATACGAGTATTGAAAATGAAATGGCAGTATCAAGCGATAGCGAAGATGAAGGCGAGAACGAAGAAGAGAGCTTCAAAATCCTTTTTTTATGGTAAGGATGGATTAGAGTGGTCAAAATCACCACCAGCTCTAAGAAAATTTGCCCCGCATAATATATTGAGAGGTTCCAACTTGCACAGATGTTAGTCCATTGGATATATTCAACTGCTTTTTTACATATAATATAAAAGAAATAATAATAATTGAGGCAAATAGAAATGGGAAGAAATATTTCGCAGAAAATAATGAACATTGGTATACAATAACAATGTCGGAGTTGGAGGCTTTTATAGGCATTTTGATATGCGGTGGATTAACACATAATAACACACAAGATGCCGCTTTGCTGTGGCAAACAAAACATTTACCCATATTTCGTGCGACTATGTCGTTGAAAAGATGTCAGCTTTTTTTAGGACTTGACGAACTGCAAAGGTCCTGTGTGTCTTCAGCACTCAAAATGCGAGTATGTTTGTTTTAATTGTATAAATTGAAACCAAAATTCTTTTTTATTGTAACGTAATGTTATTCCATTATTTTTTTGTTTAAATAAAACCTTTTTTTTTAGTAATATATGGCTTTTCTTAAGTTCTTACTGTTAATTTTCAGTTAAAGTACAAGTGGTCCCAGCCAGGCCCAGGTGGCAGTTTGTGCCACACAAATTAGGTGGCTACTTAAGGGTTAATATTTTAAATTGATGGGAATTTGTAGTAATAAAAAAATTAATAGGAACTAAAGCCTTTTAAACTGAAAACGATTTTAGGTGGTAAGAATATATTAACGAAAACATATAATAAAGGAATTCGAAAAACTTTTTATCTGTTTTCTAATCTGTATAATATTCATCTGTATAATATTCATATTCTCCACACACCACCTTTAAAAACATTTTTTGTGGAAATTATTCTGTAACCGTTCAAGATATCGTCACGAAATTTCACACAGGTAGAGCTAAGGTATTCTTAATTTAATGTAAAAGTGCACTTTTTCCTAGCATTAAGGGAAGATCGTTCGCAAAGGCCCTCGCACGCTTAGCTTAAAAAAAATGCTAAAAGTTAATTTCTAGTCAGAAGGTTAAAATTTTTTTACTTACAGATAGTCCTGTAAAATGTCTACGAAAAAATTTTCACATAAGTGGAATATCTCTTTTAGTTCAGAGATAAATGCGTTGCAATTTTTTTTTTATTTCTCGGGGACTTTAAATAAGTTTTTTTTATAAGGTGGACTAACCTCATGCCTGAAAATTTGCTAAAAGCAACTGTTAATGATTAAATTTGGAACAAAACACAGAAGATTTCATGCCGATATCTTTGTTATTTAGAAAGTTACTCGCATTTGTACATGAAACATATACGATATGGTAAATTTTTGGGGTTTTTCCCAAAAAGGTGGTATTGTTTTTTCGGTCATATAATATAAATTTCGTCTGTCGGGAACATGCAAAAATGTTGGCAGTTTTTTAAAGAAAACCTATAAAAAATTAATACAAAAGAAAAATAAGATTTGCCCCCAGCCCTATCCGAAGTTGACCGACCTTAAGATAAAATTTATAGTTTTCTGAAAAATTCCTCAAACAATTGAGTTTTCTCTACTTTACACCAGAGGGGCTTGAAACACTGCTCTACAAAAATCGCTATCCCTTTTTCAAAGAAGGTATCACATTGATTAATTATCTGGAAGGCATTAATTGCCTGATTGTGTTACTTCTCTTATAAAAAAAATTTAAAAAAGTGCAACCCAACGAGCACAACAAAAAACATAAATTGTTGCGGCGTCGAAGCAGAAACGTTGACTACAAGCCACTGCACAGTGGTTCAGAGTCGGCGTGCTCTATGGCTGATTAGTAGTGATGATAGCATGGCAGTCCATTGACCCTGGGTGTCTTCCGCCGACAAGCGTAATCGCTTCAGAATCGTTTTTCTTTGGCCTAAACTCTGTAAGTTTTGAACAAATGACGATTTTTTTGTAATTATTTTTCAGTGGATAGATAACATCTTAATCTTTTATCCAGTTTTAGTTTCGCTAAAATCAGTGCAGTGGTTTTTGCGAAATCTAAGGCTAAATTTGAACTTTCGATTCTTTTTAATTTTGTATAGAAATGCGCTCTTTTTTATTAATTTTTTTTTTTTTTGAAAAAATTCCTTATAATGAAAATAAATCATCTTTGTTGCAACAACAAAGTAAGGGTTTGAAAATTTAATACAAAAGCCTAGTTTTTCAGTCATAAATAGATTCTAGACTCTCGGTTGTTTGAATATATATCATAAGTATGTAAGACATGCGCAGACATAAATAAATGAACCGCTTCTACTAGATGAATAACTGCATGACACTGAATTAAAATATTTCTTCAAAAAAAGTAATTTAATGTAAAGATCTTATATAAAATATTACAAATTCCCCACAGATTTTCAAAAATAGTTTATGTGACCAAATTGCAAGTAAACCCTTTCAAAGAAAAAAAATTTTAAATCGGTCACATATGATAGAGTTGTGTTTTTATTTAGGCGTGAGGGTGGAGTGGAGCAAATTTGCCCTCCAATTTTCGAAAAAAAAAATTATGCTACAAATCTGCAAGCGAACCCCTTCAAAAACAAAATACACAGTTTACGATTGATAGTGTTATGCTGTGGGGGGAAAATTTCCCCATCGATTTGCGAAAAAAAATTGTAGGACCAAACTGAAAGCAAACCATATCAAATAAAAAAAATTTTGAAAATCGGTTGACAAATGAGAGAGTTATGCATTGGGGAAGAAAAAA